>ML685780.1:6300313-6474441 GCA_007922175.1 Pelusios castaneus
ATATATATATATATATATATATATATATATATATATATAATTGTGCTAACACAAGCACACTTGATTGCAAATATCTTCCCTCCCTTTGTAACTTTGCCACAACTCTTTTTTTCTAGCAGATTACCCATAAAGTAAGCCTTGTCATTAAAGTTTACAATAGCTTGCCTCTATCACCTTTTTTCATCTTCCCTTTTAAACATAACTATTTCATCAAAATAGTTTATTTAGTCAAGTTTCCTATTTTTACCCCTAATACTGTTGCTGGCAACATCATATAGTACCTTAGTCTTAAATATCCCAGTATGCACTGGGACCAGTTCTTCTTGGCAGCCCAAAGTGGGTGGTAAATTCCATCTAAGGCTAAATACTGGCACGAGACTGATAGTCAACAAGTACCGTAAGGGAAAGCTGAAAAGTATCTTAATATTAGGTATCTATATTTCAATTCTTGGTTTCAATGTAGGATAGAGAAAATGGAAGAGGGCAGTATCTTTTCACCAAGACCAATCATGTGGTTAAGTTTTCCTGACTTGCCTGTTCTGAGTAGTATTACAGAATTCTTCTGAAAGGCAGAAGAAACTGAGTTTTTCCACTGTTTAGAAAGCCTGATAGAACTGTGCTATTGGATTTTGAGCCAGATTTTCCTTTTTATTTTTCTGAAAAGACTGAAGATACCTGTGCATTTCTTGAAAATAATTCATAATGTGGAGTTTTAGCCATTACAAAAGAGAGCTATATGAATCAAGCTGGAATTTCACCACTTAGTTTCAGAAAACAGGTTCTACTGAAAACTCATAAATTTTCAGAGTTTTTAATAAAAAAAAATTAAAAAAAAAACATGCTGAATGTGGCTTTGTGTTTCAAAAGCTATTTAGTGCCTGTACTTCTTAACAAAACTTACAAAAAAGGACAAAAACAGCTAGATAAATGCATACAGCTTTGAAAGTCAGAGATAAAAAGGATTCTTAAAATAATCCTAAATATTTGTATTTAAGAAAATAATCTGAATTTAAGTACTGTACATCTCTAATTGGAACATTTGCTTCTAGAACAGAATTAGATAGGTCATAACAGCCAGACAACTTATTTTTAGCTTTCTTACTAAAGAGATAACATGTCCAAATTGCTCATTGCTCTCAACTTTAAAATACAAATATGTTCTTCATATATCACATATAAAATGTAGAATCCTCAGCATATATAGTTGTGGTTAATACTAATTCTGCTGATAATTGCTTAAGGCCTGATAGTACCATTTAAAGCTTTACTAACACCTTTGCTTGCTACTGGTAATTCACTTTTATATACACAATATTATTTATATCATATAATTTAAAAGCATTAAATTCAATCAATAAACAGGCAAACACTGACAATAGAGTAAACTTTAGGTAAAGTCCTTGTACAGAAGGATTTTCTAGTGTTAGATTAAATAATGGATGTATCAGAAAAGAGACACCATATTGTGAGCCAATAGACATTTTCAATCATTTTAATGGTTCAAGCTACAGGACAAGGGATTTAATATAATATACTGAGACAGTCTACAATGGCCTGCTTTCAGTTGCAAAGCCTATGTTTTACTAACTGACATCAAATATTTTATTAAGAAAAAAATGCAGCCTTTTTGTGGAATGAAATACTAGAATAGCATAGTTGGAAAATTATGACTGTTGCTTACTTTGCTTTTCCAAGGCCTCATTTAAGTTGTATTGTTCCCTTGCTACTCTTAGTTTCCTTTTCCCTCCCAACATTCAAAGTTCTACTTAATATATCAAGGAAATAATTTGTGTGTTTAAGTGTCTACACGTATGTGCCTGTGTAAAGGCACTCCGCAAAATGTACAGATAAGCTCCAAGTCAGAGAAGCAGTTTCATGCTTTCCTTTGCAGACAGTGAGATTTATGTTTATATTGTTTCCTCAGATAATGAGTAACAAAGCTCTGGACTTCGTGTTGCAAAAGCACCATCTCTTATCTTATGAGCAGCGCCCTTCATATTGTCATGTTCATCATTCCTGAAAAAAAACCTCAGAACTTCCACTTGATCCAATATTTCATGGGAAGCTAATGTGGTGATCAGAAAACTGAGGTGATGCACTCTCAATAACTAGTGTTCCTGAGCAGACTGGCTGCTGAAAGTTCATCCTCCAATATAACGAAGGTTGGAGGAAAGCCCACCATATTTGCAAAGATAATCCATTGGTTCAGTTTCAGATTTCCTTTTGTGGCTGACCTCAGCATCTATAGGAGTTTGCAGTTTACTCATATCTAAAATCTCTCTTTCTGAAAGGGACTTATGTTAAAAGAACAGAGTTTGATTGGTATTGAAGACTTGGGCGTCTGTACACTTGCAGCCATGGTTCATACACAATTTCATAGATTCAATGGCTCCAAACCTGCTGTGAGGAAGCTGTCTACAGCGGAACTAGCTTGAAGTCCTGCAGCCTGCCCTAGAATTTTTCCTTCCTCCCAAAATGTTTAGGATTAGATAGATACTTTAGGTAAAGTTTATTTTTTAATTGTGTAATAGCATTTCAAAATCATTAGTACCATCCATTAACCAAACTTCCTTCAATTCCCTCATGCTGAATTAAGAGGCTTGAGAGAAACCTTATATTCCAGCAAACTCAATATTTTATTTTTAGAGATTATTTGTCTTTTAAGGATTGGTAAACTGTTGGGTTTAATGACTTTCATAGTGGCAAACTGTATTTATATTATTTAGTATTAGGTTTGTTTTAAAAAAACATGGCAGCACTTTCCTCATTAATGTATTTCTGGCCACAATGCACAGTAGTTCATAGATTTCGGGTTAGGCATCTTTGCATGATTTAAATATTTTGTAACAACATCTAGTTGCGGCAGTGATAGATGTTGAATAAATAAATGCAAAAATGCATTAAATTAAACCAGTAACAGGCTGAAAGCCTAAGCACATTGATAATGTGGTTTAGCTGTTTTCCTTGTAAGAGCTACTGATAAAATAAATTTATTTCCTTAAGCGGTAAAGGTAAATGCTAAGATACATGTATACATTTTAATAATAGATATGGGTGATCCCATAAAAATCTTAGACAGTTGTCAGTTATTAAAGTTTCAGTCTTGGGGTGGGGGGAGGGGGGCAGGGGTCTTTTAAAGATCCAATAAATAAATTCCTTGTATATTTTATTCTATTATTTTTTAATAGATTCTTTACCTTTTTGAACAAGTCAATAACTAGAAATGTTGCTGAATTCAGGGTTGCCTTGATATTAAACACGTAAGGAGCTGATAAAGAGGAAGTTTTGATTTTTTTTTTTAAGCTAACTTGGGTGTCCTATCAGTTTTCCCCTACCATATTGGGAAATCTCTACATGTGAACAAGGGGCTCAAGCCTTGTCCTTGAGGAATCAGGAGTATGACTCTCCACATTTTTGCTTTCAGAACCTCAGTACTGAAGAACTAACCACAAATCAAATTGTATTATTCAACTACCATAACTTACATTCCTGAAAAGATTGCCAAGACCACCCCTTTCAGGCAGCATCCTATAAAATGTTTAAGTTTTTCAATAAGATACTTTCTGTTTGTACATCTATCCACACTCTTTGGTAAGAATTAAGCCATTCAGGCATTTCAGAGTGCACCTTTTGAAGATACACTGCTGTTGTGCTATCACGCTACCCTAGATATACATGCTGAGCTGAAAATAGAAAGTGGCCCTCAACACCTTCACAGAGTAATAAGGAATGGCCAGATGTCTGGGTGAGCTCATAAGTATACATGCATCCTGTTTAAAATGGCACATAAGTCACAGAGTATCAGTCACCAATTCTGTGCCTGAGACATAGCACCCATTAATCTAAGACATGTTTGACCCAATAAGCATGTAAGTAGGTATATAAATTTTAGTTACATGAATAGTTCCATTGACTTAAATGGTACTACTAACATAAGCATGTGCATAAGTATTTGCAGAATGAAAGGGTGAAATTGTATTTTATAAGATATCTTTCTTACTTCAAAGAAAATTGTTTCAGGATTGGTAATACAAAAAAATGTATTCAAAGACTAAATAACCAACAATATTAACTTTTGTTTTATATTAGCTGAAATTTTCAAAAATAGGAATTTAAAATTAGGTTCCAACGCCTATATTAGGGCACCTCAAGAGCGTATTTTGAAACACACCGAAGTCACTTAACAGCACAAGTCCCATTGATTTCAAATTGCAGATCTTCATGAAGTATAATAAAGTCAAGTTGAAACATTTCCACTTTCTTGATTTGTGGAAGTTCTATATACTAGAAGGTTTTATTGAATGAAAATACAGCACAGGCAACTTTCTTATCAGTTTTGCGACTGATGTTGTGTTGTTCTCGTAGTACGTGTTAATGAAATCCTAAGCTTGTGCTTTTCAGCATAGATGAACATTTAAAGTGTGAAAATGCTTAGCAGAAAAAAAGATTTTTATGTAGACATCTCACATTCTACATTTAGGACGCTAAAGAAATGAATACAGAATATCCACAGCAGCATTAAAACACTAGACAATGGAAAGAAAACTAACATCATGAAAAAATAAAATTGATTACATTATAAACAGATTTTTAAAAAAACACACTTTAAATATATATGCACATGATATACTATCTTTTTTCTAGTATTTATATTTGTAGTAGAGACAGCAGCAATCTTGGAAAGAAGACCTGAGAGCTCTCAAATATTTGGAGATTTTGGACCAAGTCTCTCTCCTATAAATATATATATGTTACCATTTACTATAATTTCATAGACATTTCATGTGACATGTTTGTAGAATTTGCCTCTGCTCCACCAGTGATTACTTCCCTTTATTTCTAAGTAGTCAAAATTTCCCACAGACATCTTCACACCCTTCTCTGTTGCTATTCTTCATGTGGAGGAGGAGCTCCCTGTAAAGATCTGCAAAGCTATAGCATAATCCTCTTTCAGATCTCTCCTTTAAATTCACCTCTGTTATAATGATTATAAAATACTAGACAATTTGTAAGCATGTATGCTGATCTAACGTTGATTTCAGTTAATTGATAGGTTCCCATTGATTACATTGGGCTATGGTTAGACCCTGTATTGTGAATACCATTTATTAATTTATCGCACTGTTATTATGTGATCTCCCCATCTGTCTCTGGGACTGACTTATCAGCTCATCTTATATTTTGTAACTTCCTAGAGAAAGAGGCTGTTTTTTTGTTACATATGCATACAGCACCCACCATAGCAAGGCCCTGATCCCTGACTGAAACCTTCCAAATGCTACCAAATACTACAAAAATAATTTATTATTTCTGGACCACAGGGGGTAGGTTATAGATTCAAATTAATAGATTCACTCTCCATCTCCTTCTTTTTGCCTGTGCCCCTTATGGGGTGGCAGATTATTAATAAGATAAATTGCTAATTTTTGTCAATAACACATTAGTCATGATATGCATTAGCTACATAAAGATCTCTATGATAAATTGTACTTCTGATGCAAGTCACCTGCATTTGCCCACTATTCCATCTCCACCAGGAGTTTCAACCATCTACCAATTTTTTTTTCTGAATATCCCACCAAAAACCTATTTCTCTTCTTCATTTCAGATAGATTTACAGAGCATAAGGCCAGATTATTCCATCTGAGCATATATCAAGGTCATTAAATATCACCCACTTACCCCTATATTGATACCAATAACTCATATTTGATTAAAACAGAACTTTTTGGTTGGGCTAAAGCATACATGGCTATATTACAGAATCATATGTATGAAATCTGCCATCACATCACTTAGGACTGAGGTGTTGAACCAGTGACAGATTTATGATTTAATATCTTCTGACTAAAAATAGTTAAATGGGTGCTTTATTATTACCTTTTCGTATGGAGGGGGAGCTTGGAATGGGGGCCCCTCCTTGTTAACTCTCATCCTTTTGGGCCTGAACCTTTCCTTTCTCATGACCTATCTTCAGGCAGTCAGGAATGAGAAGAGCAATAGATTCACTCTTAGATTTACAGTGCTTCTATCAGCTGTCCTGTGTTCGCTCAATCAATGCATCACAACATCACTAAGGAGATGGGAATCTCCCACTTTCAAAGATGAGGCTGAGGCTTTGCTCTGATGGCATATAAATGCAAGCAAAGACACAGCTGCAAGACAGTTTGGGATTCTGCCCTTGGAAAGAGACTGTATTCCCTTTTTAATTCACTCAAGGAATTATAGCAGTTGGAAACATCCATCCCCCTGATTGAAGAAATCTTATAGGTTAAGGAGATTGAGGCAAGGACCAGTGCATGTGTAGATCCTGAGTTGCTCCAGGTAGGCCTGACCTAAACATGGCTTCTTCCAAAAAAAGTTTCTCTCACGGTGGCTAAATATTTCCCTTCCCAACCTCCTGAAAGTGAGATTAAAAATGGCTTTAAAGGTTTACAATGTTGGATTTGTAAGCCCCAAATAATTTTAAAAAATAAAAATCTTTAGTCACCTCACTGCTAGGAAGAGACTTTCCAGAGACATCAACAATGTTTCTAGGTCTCATGCCTATGCCATATCTCAACTGATAAATTTCTTGTACAGGGTTCTTATCTTGTCACAAAAAATAAGCCAAATTTAACTCAGAGAGCTCTAACAATAGACGTTGGGTAAGTAGAACTTAATTGGAGTCTTTTGCTGGACATTGGCTTGATAGAACTCCATCAACACCAGTGGAGTTCTACCAGCCTGATATTTATAGATAGTTCTATACCAGGTCTAAATAATGTACATAGGCCACAATATGGCTATGTCTACACTTGGAAATTTAAGTAGGCTTTAACTAAGTCGACACTTAAATTTTAAGTCGACTTTGGGGGGGAACTTAAAGTCGACCTGGAGCATCCACACTGGATGCCTAGGTGAACTTCTAGGGACTAGGGGGACCTAGGGCAGATCCACGGGGACAGGAGAGGCACCCCTTGCCCAGTGCCAGGGGGCTCAGCCTTTGTCCCATTGTACATGCCTGGCAGGGTGACAGGGCTTTGCCCTGCCCTTTGGGGGGGGGGGATGCCAGGCTCCCCCTGTGCCCCCAACTCCCGGCAGGGAGGGCATTGGTGCAGTCCTGGGGTAGCCCTAAGTCGACTTAGGGCTACCCCACATCTACACTGGTTTAAGTCGACTCTAGGGAGTCAACTTAAGCCCTAAGTCGAATTAAATTGAGGTTTTATAAAGTCGACTTAATTTTCTTTAAGTCGACTTTATTTTCCTTAAGTCGACTTAAGCAAATTGCTTAAGTCGACTTAAGGAAACTGTAGTGTAGATGCAGGGTAAATTAACTTACAAGTGTAGACGCAACCAATGTGCTGAATAATTTCCTCCAATTAATACAATTTATGAGACTTGTCATGTCTGAGGCTCTAGTAGTTATGAACCGTGTTGCTTGTTGGAGTCTTGAAAATCTATCCAACATTAATTATAGCACATCTGCCCTGATAACATCTCTGCTTTGATGTTATGATAAAGAGGTCATCCAGAAAGGATAGTATCTTTTAGAAATTTTCCGAAAGGACACTTTTTGGATGACCTATTAATCTCTTTACCATAACATCCAAGGGTTGTCAACAATTGATGCGAAGTAATAAATTTGTCTGGACATTAATGCCTGAGCTTCTGGCAAGGTTATATCCTTTCTTTGCATGGGCCTCATCAGATACTCAGATCAGACACAGCATCAAACATTATTTCTAAATTGTGAAGGAGCTCTGCTGAGGTCCGAATGTGCTAGAGATCACCGTGCTTGGCAAATTATTTAGAATCCTTAACAGAGTAAGTTTTAAGAAAATGGTAGTATAGGATTATATATCATTTTCTCAAGCACTCTTTTTTCTATCTTTTATAAGAAGAAATCTAAATGAATACTCAGAATCCTGTAATTGGCTGTTTCTCAGGCACTTTCAGTACTTCGGTTCTCACAGAGCTAAGAAGGCCAGGTAGCTAATAAAAGTGCTGGGATCTGTAGTCATAAGGCATTCTCTTAGGGTGCATCTACACTTACAAGTTAGGTCGATTTAAGGAGGCTTAAGTTGACCTAAACTACTCTGCATCCACACTGGGCTTTCCTTAAGTTGACTTAAGCATTTCCTTAAGATGACTTAAGTAAGAGTTAAGTCTTCTTAATAGCACCTCGTTTTAAATTGATTTAATGCTTAAGTCAACCTTATTAAGTCAACTAAAGCCAGTGTGGACAGGGATTAGCACTTAAGTCGACCTTATTAAGTCAACTTAAAGTGTTAAGTTGACTTAATAAGGTAAAAAGGAGGCTATGTCTATACTAGAAAAGTTAAGTCGACTTAATAAGGTCAACTTTAAGTTGACTTAAAGTTGACCTTATTAAGTAGACTCAATAAAGATGACAATTTAATGTCAACCTTGTTAAGTGGACTTAGAGAGTCCACACTAAAAAGTGAAGTTGACCACCTGTGTCCACACAGGCAGGTGTTCGGTTGACCCAGAGCTGTGGCTCGGGGAGAAGGGAGCTGCGGCTCCCTGGCAGAAGGGAGCCCCAGCTTCCCAGGACAAGGGATCCACCAGGGCTCCCTGGCACAAAGGAGCCGCTGTGGCTCCCAGGAAAAGGGAGCTGTGCAAGGCTCCCCGGAGAAGGGAGCCACCAGGGCACCCCTGGAAAAGGGAGCCACTGGGGCTCCCTGGATAAGAGAGCCGCTGGGACTCCCCAGACATACCCTAGGAGGTTGCAAAGCTGTTAGAAACCTCATATTTTGTTTTGTTCTTGCAGTTTTACAAACTGTACAGAATACAGCTATCAATTTTGCATTCTACTTTAACCTATTTTGAAATCTCAACTTTTTTTTTTTTCAGCTGCAAGATGGGATTTGGGTGTTTTGCTGTCATGCATGTTCCCCCTCCCACACACACAACCGGTGACAGCTGCTGCATATTTTTATTATCTCCACATGACAAATAGCTCAGTTCACCCACACAGGAGAAATGTCCATAATTTTTCAGGTCTTAAATTTTTCACCCTTCAAAATGTGGAGCAGCCAGCCTAATAGTTCACTACAATTAGCCAAGAGAATTTGGAAGGTTTTTTAAGGCACTGGGTAATGGTGCAATGAACTGGGGCGATACAGCAATTTCCTGCTTCCATATAAGGGAACATTTATCTTTGCCATATCTTCCAATAGATGGAAAAATTCATTTTTTTCCCTTTAATGTACCATCTGGCTGTTTATATTTTCAGCTAATAAAAGTGTTTATGTGTTCAGAACTGTATGAGCAAAACCAAAACTGTTACATTTTGTTCTCTTTAGTCACAGCTAAATGAACCAATTCACCAAGCAGGACTGCATCACAATCTACAGATAGTAAAGCCATGCATTCCACATTGCTGCATGTAGCATTTTCATACGTTTTCCTGGATATTTGATGAAGAACTTGGTGCAATGACTCTGCAATCTAAATTTGGATTGTTAATATTAACAGAAGCATTATTTTTTGAAGGAAGGAGATTTGGTCTTGGACTAGGATTTCCTGGTGGTAGGTGCTGTACAAACTCCCTGCCCCAAAAGGCTTACAATCCAAAGTATAAAACAAGAGATTAAACAAATGGATACAGATAGTCAGGGGAGTACAAGGAGCCAGCATAACAGGCAGTGGTCTCTGCACACCATCAGCTTAACAGTTGTTAAGTTTTTTTTTGTAGGGTTCACAGCAAAGGAGAGTTTAGAGGCAAAATTTGAAGTTAGAGAATGAAATAGAGTTATATTTGTTCAAGGGGAGCATATCCCAAAACAAGAAGGGCAGCATGGGAGAACTTAGGGCTATTGCATTTCTTTCTAAACAACTGTCTGCAAGTAACTTACAATATGTTTGGTTTTTTGTGCCACAAGATCCCTCACTGTAAGGTGGAAAGCCCCTCCTGCAAGCCACTGAGTTCCTGAAGTTCCTACTGAAATCACTGAAACTATCACTTGAAAGAAGAGACCATGAGACAAACATACAAAAGTTAAAAGTACATGCAGCTTGTTGTGCTGGTATCGTGTCTACTATGGTCCAAATCTACACAAAGGATTAAATTTACTATAATGTAGATGACCTGTCCAGCATGTAAATCACAGATAAATCCTCCTAAGAACCTGATGAAAGGGATTTGGGATCATGAAATAGCACCCACTTTCCCCCTCCCCTGGATCCCCACCCACTCATTCTTCTCTGCTTCTCTTTAATTCCTACCATTCTGCCTCATCCACAATAGCCTTGTCCCTTCTGTTACTGTCCCTCTTCCAGAACCTTCCACCTATTATGTTCCCCCTGCTGCCATCCAACATATTCCCCCATTATATGTCTCTGCCTCAACCAATGCCTGTCCTCCAGCTTCTACCCCTCTTGCACATTGTAACCTTGAGGTCTCCCAGCCCTCCAGCAGGGCAGGGCAGACAGCAGTTCCGAGGGTCAAACTCGTGGCTAGGGTTGGGTTATGGGGACACGCAGTAGGGATGAACACCACTAACCAGCCTTCGTGGCAATGGCAGGAAGGTTCAAGTACCCCAGGTAGTGACAGGGTGCCTCCGGGGTGAGGCAGCGGGGCTCCTACCGAAACATGCTGCCCCAGGTCAATTATTCCAAGGCCTGTTGAGGGCCTCTGGACTAGGTTGTCTTTCCCCCCTTTATTGTCCCTGGGGTACCTGGTTCAGCGCTCTTATGGGACACTGGGGTAGTTCTCCATCAGGAAGTTCCCAAAGTCATCAGCGTCATTCGGAGGGGGTTGGGCCGGCAGTGACTCACACAGGTCCTCAACGGAGGGCAGCTCCTCCAGGTCACAGGTGTCTGCCGGCGGCTCTGGTCCACAAGGCTCTAGGGTTATGAGGTGTTTCTCTAGGTCCTTCCTCCAGGTCGCAGTGGCCGGGTGGCGCCTCCCGCTGCCAGGGTTCCGGGTCAGGGTGCTGAGTGTCTGGCTCCCCAGTGGCGAGTTGCTCCCTTAGGTCCCAGAGGCCTACTGCCTCCTCTCACTGGCCAGGCACTGGCCTCTCAGGGCAATCCTCCAGGGCCCCAGGCTGTAGGGAGCTCAGGCCAGGTCTTCTGGTTAGGTGAGTGAGAATCATGGCCCAGGGAGCAGGTGGAGAGGTCTTTTCTCTGTGCCTGCTGGGGCCTGACTGAGGGAGAGGGCCTTTTATACTCTGCCTCCTTACTCCACCCCCCTGCTTCCTGTCAGGTGGGGATGGAGCTTTTAGTCCCATCCCCTTGTGGGGGATTGGCCTGCCCTCTGTGTCTGTCTCAGAGGGCGGCCATATTCCTTGTCCCTTACACACCTATACAGATGGTAACACTGGCAGGAATTTTGGGGGAAATTTCAGCCATGTGGACCAGGATTTAAATTCTGTCCCTGTTGAAGTGAATGGGGAATCTCCGACTGATTTAAATAGAGCTAGGATTTTACCCTAAGATTGCAAGTGCACATATAGTTATGCTGAAAACCTCCTGAATATGGGCTGATGTATTGCTGCCTACCTGAAGCCTCTAGATCCTGAAGGTGTCCTGAAAGGTGCCAAGTGCACTTGTTCATCTGCTATTAATGTACATTGTTAGTTACTTTACTGCTGACAATTGTAGGAGAAAGACCCAGCTAAGATACACATATGATATGTTTGGGTGCAACAGGAATTAGGAGGACATTTGTGCTAATCGGTTTGAAGCAGAATTCCCCCCATGCTGCTCATCATTTCAAATCTTAAAGCAGATGGATCCTGCTAAGTATATACATTAAAGACTGCTTGGTATATTTAATAAGTGCAGCAAACCAGTGGTTTCTACAGTAGCTAGACATTGGTGAAAAGAAATCCATTCCATATCTAATTCTTCAAGATCTACTTTTCTTTCCAAGACCTTATGCCTCTTCACTAGCCTCCTATTCTGGTAAATCTAAAGCCACATAGTTACTTTCCACGTTTAACAAAATACATTTGGCAGGTACTGAAAGGAGATAAAGGTCTGGGTGCCTTTGCATGCAACTACCAGATAAAATGAATGAGCAGAAGCCTTTGTGAGAACCTGGTGGAGAAGTTGGGCGAGTGGCCATTCTTGCACGGTCTGGTGAGAAAAGCCAAGTAGTAGGAGAGAAAAACAAGGGCAACATAGAGGATGAAGAAAAGGAAATTAGATCCCTTTTCATTTGTATTGCAGCAGTGCCTTTGGACCAGAAATGAGGGTTAGGGCCACATTGTACCAGATGCTATACAGATACTACAGAGATCACACAATGGATGTACAAACAGATAAGCAGGAGGAGAGGGAAGTGAAAGTCAAAGTAACAGACACGCGAATTTGCACAAGTGAATAATAACAATGGTTTTAGTTGTTGCATTATGTTTTGATACATTGGGTTAATGGGCAGAAAAAGTGAACATGATTAATGGAAAGGGCATGTGAGGAAAATATTAGTCAACATCAGTATTACCACAGCTAGGCCTTTCCCCTTCCCAGGAACATTTGAGCAGAAAGTGAAATTAAAGAAGAGCCTGAGAAGATCCCCCAAAAGAGCCATATAGAGAAAGGAAAATAGCCAAAAGAGATGCTCAGCACTGGACAAGAGCATGTTTGTAATTTCTGGAAACTGAGAGACAAGGAGCAAACATGACAGGGCTTTCTGGAACTAAAAATAATATCAGAAAAAATGAAAATATAAACTGTAATGAGGGGTGGAAGAAAACATGATGGACAGACAAAATACTCTAAAAATTAAAAATTAAAAAACTTTAATTGTGTATTGAGATCTTCAATTAAAATTCTTTGAATTTACATAATTACTTTTGTAAATTAGACACAGATCCCTGGCAAGTTGCCAACTAAAGTTTTGATACTGCAAATTTCTGTACCCTTGCTTTGATACAATTATTTACAACTATTAATTCTAATTAGCTCATAGAAATTCATGGTTTCTTTCTATGAAGCATTTTTCCTAGCTGGTTCAGTAAAAAGATAATAATTGAGTTCATGACATTCAAGGTATAGCCATGTATTTACAACAAACTTTAAGCTATAACTTATGTTAAAAGCCATTAAGTCTTGAATTTAGCTCTTCCTTCTTAGTACCACCATTGACCACTTGGAACATTAAATAACTGAAGTCTCAATAGGAAATCTCAAGAAAAGATATTATCAACCTCTAGCCTTACCTTTCATCTATGTGAAATGGCTTCTCTTTAAATATTCATACATCTGTTAAATGTGGTGTTTCTAGGTTACATGAAGGTAACATCTAATTTGTTCTCTTATAAAACAAAATTGTTATAAGAGTAAGTCATATAGTATCATTTTGTCTTCATCTACCTCTTCTCTTCTTTAACAATTCATATGTATGTCATAAAACGATATGTATTTGCCATCACATTGAATAAACCTAAAAAATTATCTGTATTTAATTTAAAAATCCTATTTATTTGGATTAATCCTGAATCACACAATTTTTCCTTTGTGAAATATCAGTTGGATATCGCAGAACAATCTATTGTAATTCATTTACCTTCTTAAAAAATAAGTGATACACATGCCTCATTTTGGTCACTAGAATAGGGCAAATAATGGAAAATATTTGTCAGGTACATTATTTGAAAATTTCTGAGAAGTTAGCTAAACAAAAATTATTCAAGTTAGTGAACCAGCCTTACTGGAGATGCTTTATCTTAAAGTTAACTTATAACAAGTTATAGGTTGTGCTTGTAGAACTGCCTATTGTTAAGGTTGCCCATCATAAGACCAGTTTCTCAGTTGCTTATAAGTTTGTCAAACTTTAGTTTTCTGGGCTGAAGTTTTCCATGCCAGATATCTGACTCAGGCCATTTTTTAACATCTGAAGTTTTCCATGCCAGATATCTGACTCAGGCCATTTTTTAACATCAGCCAAAAGGGTACAGTTGTTTCAGAGAATAGAACAAGAGAAAAAATCATTTTACCCATGTTAAAAAGTTCTGGTGACCTTTATTTAAAAAGCTCTACCTACCTATATTTTGGATCAGAGAGCTTACATCTGGCATTTCCTAACTTCTGAGTGCTTGACTTTACAACCTTAATAATGTTCTTTTCACATATTTTGGTGAGTAATATATGTTTATATTAAATGCAACTACTGTATCATGTGTCAGGTAGTAATAAAAGGTAGATTTTACTATCTGAGTGGCTGGTTGAATTATGGACTGATTTTATAGACAGTTCTTCTCATTCATTCCAAGAAAGCCTGAAAACGATTAAAAGGCAAACTGTGGTTTCCATTCTTTCTATCTTTAAATCACTCGGCTAAGAAAGTAGAAACACCATGTATTTCAATTCTACTGATTTTCCTGCATTTTTATTCATCTGAGAGGGAGGATGTTAGCCCACCATGAAGGAAGCTGGGGAGTCCATCCACAAACTGACAGATTATGAGGGATCTTCCAGAGGCATGTAACCCCCTTTCAGAGACCCCATGCTTCCACATGGCTGACCAGATCTCTCCAGGTTTACAGTCATCCCCTGCACAAACGGGCCCGTGCACGAATCAAGCTTTCAGTCTCCCAAATGTTATTGATCCTGAGGGATGCATGCCACATAAGTAACACTCGCACTTTCTGTGCACCCCCAGATCACCACAGAGAGTACAAGTTCCTGACCAGACACAGAAGCAAAGCAGGTTTCATCTAACAGAGGGAACAGTCTTAATTTTGCTTGTGAAGATATTAGAGGCTCACAATTCTGTGGTTGATCCCACAACCTCCTCTTCCCCACAAACAGGAGGGCAGGAAAGGAGATAATTTAAACAGATGTGTCTTCCAGATATCAATGTGCACTTTAACCAAGGGATCAATGTAATTAAATATGAATGAGGATGAAAATAGATCAGAATCATGAGGTTTCTATTAACTTCTGTTTATGGATTTGAGCTTGTTAAGTGAACTCCTTTAAAAGGAGTTGAGGACTTTTGGCACCTCTCAACAGAGCAGGAATTAATTTAAATAAAATGTTTAGCCTTATAATATATGAGCTTGTCTACTAGATAGTAAAAGGTATGAGGCTTACTTCATTTACCCACCTCACAGGAGTAATATTTCTATTATCTGACAACCTGATCTGAGAATTGGTTAAAAGTCTATTTCCTATTGCAAGACAGCAGAATAACAAATGCAGTCTGCTCCCCAGAATAAATTACAATTTGCAAGTTAATATGAGAAGAAAAATCCTCCAAAAAGCAGGAAAGGTTAATAAATAAAGTTGGAAACTATGTTCATAGCACAACCTCAAACATCCAGACTCTGTTTTGAACTCTCCCATAAATTTGATAGTCCAACCACAGGTGATAAACTCCACAAACCTTTCAAGTGAAACTGAGCCCAGCAATTCTGAATGAATCTGGATCCAGGTGAAAAACAGGGACTTACAGTCTCTCTGTAGTTACTGAGATTTATTAGGGTCAATTCAATGAGAAGCCTAAAATTATGTTATCTACTCTGAGAAGATGCCACTTTCCCAGGCAAAAGAGCTTGGGAAAATCAGGCAAAAGCATAACAATAGCTAAAAATACTACCACACAGAAGGAAGAATGACTCAGATGTAAAATGGCCACTATGGGTGCCAGATGCTTCTATCCCCAGATAGAAAGGAACAGCTACCAGATTTTCATGGGAAAGAACCCAGAGTAGAGAGTTCAGTTGTGAAAAGGTAGTTACAAGAGAAGAGTTCTTAGGAAAGTGGATGCACCCTTGTCTTTCTGAGCAGTGAGATACAGGATGAAAAACATCAGATTTCATGAGATTGTCATTGCTGGAGTGTGTTTGAGAATTATGATGTTATGTTTTTCTTTGACTGATTATCTTCTAGATGACCTTAGAGTCTCTTATTTACTCACACTCTCTGTTGTATATTTCTCCTCTGAATTCAGACCACTGAGTCTCAGAGCAGTTAGTTTGGTAAAATTCACATCAAACAGCCAGAAGAAAGGAATGGTAGCAAGAAAAGTAAGTCACGGACAGAACCCAGGAATGTATATTAAAGTAAGGAAACCTACTTTTAACTGGCATCTAGTTCTGAGTGCTTGTTTTGGACTATTGGTCCAATCATGCAGAAAACACTACCTGGCAAATACCTATAGCTGTACAGAGCCCCACTGATTTCAGATACATACATCTATGTGCAGTTACTGCAGTACTGAGAACTTAGGTAGCACTCTCAGTATTAACTTATGTGTTTAAGTCTCAAAACCCATTCCTACAAAATGATTCAATTTGGCGAGATCCACAAACCCCATATTTACCTGCTACTGTGATCCACAAACCCCATGCTCAGTTTCTGGCACATTGTATAGGTGCTTAAACTAAGTCAGCACCTAAATTTTTGCTTTAAAGTTTCTTTAGGCACCTCAGTTATCATCTCCAGAGATGGGCATGTGTGCCTGAGCTAATCACTTATCTCACTCCTCTACCCTATCACAATCCTCCAACCAGGGGAAAATAGCGTTGGGGAGGAGAAGTTTGAAGCTTTTTAACATCTAGTCCAGTGGTTAAGGAATTCACTCAGACTGTGGGAAAACCCACACTCTCCCAAGAGGAAGGGATTTTAATAGAGTTTTCCTACCCCTCAGGCAAGTAATCTAATCACTGGATTATGAGATACTCTTACAGGCTCTTCTTCTCATTCTGTTTGTTGAAGCCATTTCACTGACAGAGAATGACTCTCTAGTCCAGAGGTTGGGCCACTTACCTGAAAAGCATATCCCTCCTCAAATCCCTTGGCCTCAGCAGGCCAAGAGAGAAATTGAATTGGGTATCACACATCCCAAGGTGTGTACCTTAATCACTGGGCTGCAGGTTATAACAGTGTTTTGTGTGGAATTAAGGAAGGCACTTAATCTGATTTTGTAAGAATAGAGCATGCACTTGATGCAGAAGAGGGTTCCCAAGCATGGATTACAAGCAGCATGGGATGCCTTCTGCCAGTTCAGTCTTAAATACCTAACCTCAGGAGGGACGTGTAGCTTAAGACATACCCCGTTCATAAGTGCTTCCTACCTAGCATGCTGGGTTTTTTTAATACCATTTTTAGGTGAATATCCCACCCCATGCATTATTATATAGGAACCCTAGGCACCTAATACAGGATTTGTGGATTCCAGTGATTTTCAAGGCACCTAAAATCTAACCATTACAATGTTTAAGTCTTTTTGTGGATCTGGGTCCTCATTAGTGGAATGAGCAGGAATGTAATTCAGTTGAGTTCACACATCAGCTCTGAATTTGCTCCAGGGCATCACTGACTGCAATTTCACTTTGAGATTTGAGGTTGCTTTGTGCCTAAAGCTTAGAATGAAATTCATGATGAAGGAGAACCTATGCAGGCCTGAACACTGATTTCACCCAGCTGTATAAAAGATTTACTGAAAGCAAAGGAACACTGGGCAAATAAAAGTGACACCAATGAAAACATCATGCCATATAATCCAAAAACGACATGATGGAACATCAGAAGGAAGGCTTAGTATTTGAAATTGTGAAGAAACGCATGAGCAGAAGGTCAACAAGGAAAGCTACAATAAAGTGAAAAGCAAAATAAAAAAGAATCACCGGTAAGAAAAACAAGTTTACAAGTGTGACCATTAAATTGTAACAAGGATGAAGTGGAAGGAATAAAATCAAAGCACAATAAATAATATGGCACAAGATGCAGGCTTTTTTTACAGCTGGCTTAGTGTAATATATAAATACGCTATCACCTAGCATTCACTGCAGCTAGTAGCTGTTTTGTGATGTCTATCTTTTACTTTGTCCTGTGAGAACCAATTTCTATTTCCAGCACACATCTTGAGCAATGGAGTTATGTACTGGGGAACCAGTTGGGGAAGAGATCACAGAGCTATACTACAGTCTCAGGACTGCAATGACTTCATGGCACTCCGATGGAGAAAGGTGATGGTATCTCAATAGATATGGATTCACTAGCACTTCTCCCCTCTTTGCCTTTCCACAATGCCCCATGTACCCCGGGAAGTTAGATTTCAGGGATCCTCTACATAGCACATTCAGGTACCACACTAGGGCTGCAAATCCCTGAATGGTATCAAAGAATGCTTCAGCTCACCTGTCATGCTGTGGCCAAGGTGTGTTCATTTTCCCATCTTCATGTTTAGGCAATAATTACTCCTTTCCCTACAAAGTAATGATAAAATGATTCACCTTCCCTTCTTCATTTACAGTGCTTTCTCTATGATGCTTAGGCTTTGCCATGACATTCATCTCCAAGTCTTGGAATTTTTTCCCTGTTTGTTACAAACTGAATTATTTAAGTCTCCCCTTACATGTCTTACCCTCTATCATTGCATCATTTATGTTGTCCTTCTTAGTATTCTCCTTCATTTTTAAAATATTCTCCTTGGACTATGGCAGGGGTCTGCAACCTGCAGCTCTGGAGCCGCATGCAGCTCTTTGGCTGCCCCATTTCGGCTCTAGGCTCTGGGCCCCCATCTACCCACAACCACAGGACCCGATGGGTGACCCACTCCTGGCTCTGTCCCCTCTTTCCCTGCCACCAGAGGACCCTGTGGGCAGCCTATGCCAGGATCTGGATTCCCCACCACCACCAGAGGACCCGGTGGGGGACTTGCCCCTGGTTCTGGGCTCCCTTCCCCATCTCTCCCCCACCATGGGACCTTGCAGCAGGTGCCCTGGCCCAGATCCCAGCTCCTCCCACCCCTACCAGGAGGCTGCACCCATTGCGGCTCTCAAAACACTTGGTTATTGAAGGAATTTTTTAAAATGGCTCTTCTTATCTTTTGGGTTGCTGACCCCTGGACTATGGGAACTAAAATAGAATGTAACATTGCAGATATGCTCATACCGGCACTGTGGAGAGTGACATTATCAACTCCTTTATTCTAAATTAGATGCCTTTGGACATACATTCAGGAATAGCCCTGGCTTTTTTCCTCCACTGAGCAAACTCTTCTTTAGCCTGTGATCTATTGTCACTTCAGCTCTCCCTTTCATGCACTGCTCTCTAGACAGTTTCCTTTCCAGTTTGTATTTACACAGTTCATTTCCTCTTCCCAGACATATATTGCTTTACATTATCTAATCCCATTTTACAGCATGCTTCCCAATGCAATACCTTTTATAGGTCACTTTGCATTCTGGATATGTATTTCAGTATGTACGCTCCCCTCTAATTCTGTCATTTTCAGAAAATTTGATCTATGTAGAACTTAAACCTTTTCTTGTACTTTAATCCCTGTAATAGTGCAATTTTATTTATGTTCCTTTCATTTAGAAGAGTCTACAAAAATGCACCGCTAGCTCTCTGACCATCAATTGGTCCACTGTCACAGAAATGCAACCCCATCAGTTGTGGAATGTGAATGTGACTGCCATCTTGCACCAGCAAGATGACATAATAGTTTCATGGAAGGGAACAAAGAAAAACCTCTCCATTTAAAACTGCAGAGGCTTTCTCAGAGTCAGATTATGCCTGCTTTATGATGAATAGTGCCATACTTCAGAAACAGTTCACGGCATGATCATCTCATTCCCACCTCCCTTGCCAAGCCCCTTTAGCAGTATGAAATGGCTGGTGCTGCATCATGGGCCTCCAAAAGTCTTAGATCTAGCTGCAGGAGAATGATACAAGGGAAGGAACTGAAGAATACAGATGTGGATTGCTTCCAATGGCCCTCTCATAATTCCTGGCATAAAGGGAGATGTTTGGGGTAATCTTGAAAGTGAGAGGGGCATGTCAGGGGCAGGGCCATAGCTTGTAGGGCTACAAAGACTCTGGGCAGAGCTGTTACCCATAGACAAAGATGACAGTTTGCTGTAACTTAAGCAGAATTTCAGTGTTACCTAAATTATGCTCTGGGACATTTAGCTCCCTCAAGATTCTCAGACACAGGAGGTTGACAAGTACAACTAGTTTATGCCACATTAGCTTCCCATCACTGGGATTAAGTGTTCTGCACTGTTACAAAGCATTCACAGACTCCCATCTATTGTTATCAGTGGATCTTCTTGTTAATAAGACTCTATTCAACATAAGTAAGGGTGGCAGAATCCAGTTCTAAATTAGTCTTAGGCCAGCACCACAATACTAAAGCCTTTATTTGTCTTTGAATCAATATTGGGATGGATGGGCATGTCTAACATTGATAAGCAGTTTGCACCTTTCCATTGTTTTTGTTTGCTAATCTTTTATTATTATTTGTATATTTGTAATGCCTGAGGAGGCTACTCATGGGGCTGGATTGTAAGTAATGACAGATCTGGTATTCAAATATTTCAGTATTTGGATGGTGAAAATACAAGGAAACAATTGCACATTGTTTTGACCCCCAATATTGGTCTCTGTGGCATTACAAAACATGAGCATAAATACTCAGGCCATATATGGTGTTTGTCAACTTTACCACAAATGCAGATGCCTGACTTCAGTCCACAACTATTTTCAGTGCAGTTTTCAGTAATATGATTTCTGTATTAATGCCAACATCAAAATGATTATACCAAGTACTGAAGGTAAATACATAGTTCTAACCTTTTAAGAGCACTTTAAATTCCACATAGCAAAGACGCTAGATGACGTTAATTACTGAGCTGTACGAAAACTGGGTTATCTTCTGGCCTCTGGCATTTTTTAAGTTCATTAATCTTTTTACGTTGTTTTCCTCTTTTGCCTTCCTTTTGCTGAGAATCTCTAAGATTACAAAACCTCAGCCAGACAATAAGATTGTTGTTATGATAAATAAGAAGAAATATTTGTTGAAATGCAACAAGCACTTGTGTTACCTGTGTACAATACTAAAAGGAAGAGTGCAGATGGAAACTTTAAGTAACTGTTCTTTCTGTGACTTTTATTGGTAGCTGCCTGTACTGAAGGCGAGATATGCAAGAAGCTACTGTTCCTTGATACTAATATAATTTGCAACAGCTACAGTGTTTTTATTATTGATTTTTTAAATATAAACATGGAATTCATTTTCATAGAAAAAATAAATCAATTTAATTTTGGCAAATAATTTATCTAATTTAAGTAATTTAATTTCCATATGTATTTATAACCAATAAAATTATGTAATAATGATTCTCTATAGCCCTACCCTTATTCTGTTGTTTACACATGTGCAAATTATAATCGTTCAGTTTTAGTAGCATGTTATGCTCCTTGTGGACTGGTAGGAATGATTAGCTAAGATGAAAGACAGTAGAAAATCTGCCCCAAACTGTTCTGTAATATTATAGAATTCTTTGAATCAGGCTGTTCTGTGAACACTTTGGTTTACCACATTAACAAGAATTGCCCTTTCCCAGAAGACAGAATGTTAGCAACAATACAGATCTCGGGAGAGCCGTACAGATACTATCATTCAATTGAAGAGATCCAGAGAGCTCAGAGGAGGTGAGGCGCCGATATGCTCTGGCATTGAAACTGAGCCTGCGGTCTGTGCTTTGAAATTAAGAGGGGAAGGTGCAAGATGAAAGCTTTATGACATGAGATACATATGGTAATTGGTATGGAAGAAGCAAAGCAAAGTCTTGTCTGCAATAGGAAAATTACCTGCTATCGATAAAGGATGACAGCAAAAGGTGCAGTGAACTAGAGCTCTAGAAGATTTGACCACAAGAACAGGGAAGTGAAAAGCACATTTAACACTATTTCAGAAACCATTTTTCCTGTTAAAATTACACTGATACCCCATGTGTTTTCTGCAAGGTGGTAGGAATTCTAAGTTTTCAGAGGGACAAATAAATGAAAATCAGCATTAGACAAAGACACACAAAGGGTATAAAATCTACTTTAAAGTCGACTTTACTGGCTAAGTTGACTTAATAAAGTCGACTTAGCCAGTGTAGACGCAGATTAGCCCTAAATTGACTTTAAGTCGACTTAAAGGGCTCCAGGGCTCCTCCACTGCCCTCCCTGCCAGGGTGGCTGGCACAGGCAGAGCCTGACATGCCCCCCCACAGAGTAGGACACAGCCCTGCCCACCCTGCTCCTATGCCCTGCCAGTGTCCCTGTCCTGCTCAGCCCCTATTGTACCCAAGTACAATGGGGCAAATGCTGAGCCCCCTGGCACTTGGCAAGGGGTGCTCCCCCTGCCACCGCAGATCAGTCCCAGGTCAACCTACCCCCTGCAAATTGACTTAGGCGTCCAGTGTGGACACTCTAAATCGATTTGGCAGGGTCCCCTTTAAGTCGACTTAATTTTTTAGAGTAGACATGCTGAGTCGACTTAAATTAACAAGTGTAGACATAGCCATAGAGAAATGAGTCCAGCTGGTGTGAAGGGCTGGGGCACGGTTATGGTGTTAAATTTGTCAGTGTGGTCCACAATAAACCTTTCAGAGAGTGCCTGCAGATTGGATTCTGGAGTGTGAACTGTGTCTAGGAACTGAGTGGGGACAGAGTTGGGGAACCCTAACAGTAACTGCAAAGCATGCCACAGTGGCATGCAAAAAAGGAATTACCTTAATAAATCATGTTACAGTGTGAGGTCAACTATCACCTTAAACCAACCCCACAAAATCCTTAAACTGAATTTGATCTATGATCTTTACTTCAAACATATTTTTCCTTTTCCATTCATTAGTTAAAAGAAATTAGTCATATAAAGGATTCATTGCTCATCCCCAACATTGATTATTAGTAGAGCTGGGAGGAATGTTTGTAGAAAACCTACCTTTGGTACAAGATTTGCTATCAAATTTTCATAGTCAGAACTCTATCTCTAAAGCCATTAATGAGGATGATCAATAAAAAGACAAATTGGTAAAAATGACTATTATTATTTTCATTTACTATTTGTGTAGTTCCAAACACGTGCTAAACTGATTTACAGATAAGTATACAGAAGCCAGTTCATCAATGCCTGCAACTTCTCTAGTTATTAATACTAGAAAACTGAGTAGAAAATGCTTCCATCAGCATAAATGGCTGTACAAGATGAAGGACAATGGTGAATCAGGTCATCAATTCCTTCCCTGGGAAATTTAGAATCTAAAGTGGCAGCATAAAAACCCGCTAGTAATTTTTCTATAAATTTTCTACCCTTGCTAAAACTGGCCTCAGTTCCACTACTGTTAGCAACATCAGGAACCCCTGTGCAGACTCACTGCGACCACCATTTTAAACTCTACTGGTGAAATTCTGGTCTCATTGAAGTCAATGACAAAGAGTTCCATTCTTTTTGATGAAGCCAGGATTTCATCCTAAGTGTATTTTCATTGCTCGGTGTAGGTCTAATCTAATCAATACAGACTCTCAATATTGCCACTACAAGTGGATCTGAGCTAGTGTTGGCAACAATGATGGGATATTGTTATGGGATAATCACACAATCACAATCCCAACTCACACAGTAACTGACAATTCACAGAAATCACCTGTGGGGAAAAAAAGACACAAGCACAAGCACACACAGTCAGCAATTCACTCTCTCCCTTGCTTCTTCAGCAAGGGGATCTCCTTCGCCTCCTTCTCAGGGCTTCTCCTTCTCCTTCCCTCGCAAACTCCCCTGTTTGCAGTCCCCGTTGACGTGATATACCTTGACTTTAGCAAGGCTTTTGATACGGTTTCCCACAACATTCTCGTTGGCAAGTTAAGGAAGTATGGGTTGGATGAGTGGACCGTAAGGTGGATCGAAAACTGGTCAGATCAACGGGCTCAGCGGGTAGGAATCAATGGCTCGATGTCTGGTTGGCAACCGGTAACGAGTGGAGTGCCCCAGGGGTCAGTCCTGGGGCCGGTTCTATTCAACATCTTCATTAATGATCTTGATGATGGAATAGACTGCGTGCTTAGTAAGTTTGCGGATGACACCAAGTTGGGGGGAATGGTAGATACTCTGGAGGGCAGGGACAGGATCCAGAGAGACTTGGACAAATTGGAACAGTGGGCCGAAAGAAACCTCATGAGGTTCAACAAAGACAAGTGCAAAGTCCTGCACTTAGGACGGAAAAATCCCATGCACTGCTACAGGCTGGGGACCGATCAGCTAAGTAGCAGCGCTGTAGAAAAGGACCTGGGAGTTATGGTGGACGGGAAGATGAATATGAGCCAACAGTGTGCCCTTGTTGCCAAAAAGGCCAATGGCATATTAGGCTGCATCAGTAGGAGTATTGCCAGCAGATCGAGGGATGTGATAATTCCCCTCTATTCGACACTGGTCAGGCCACATCTGGAGTACTGTGTCCAGTTTTGGGCTCCCCACTACAGAAAGGATGTGGACAAATTAGAAAGAGTCCAGCGGAGGGCAACAAAAATGATTAGGGGGCTGGGGCACATGACTTATGAGGAGAGACTGAAGGAACTAGGCTTATTTAGTCTAGAGAAGAGAAGACTGAGGGGAGATTTGATAGCAACCTTCAACTACTTGAAGGGTTGCTCCAAAGAGGAGGGAGCTAGGCTGTTCTCGAGGGTAACAGAGGACAGAACAAGGAGCAATGGTTTCAAATTACAGCTGGGGAGGTCAAGGTTGGATATTAGGAAAAACTTTCTCATGAGGAGGGTGGTGAAGCATTGGAATGGGCTATCTAGGGAGGTGGTAGAATCTTCATCTTTGGAGATTTTTAAGTCTCGGTTAGACAAAACTCTGGCTGTGATAATTTAGGGGGAGTGGTCCTGCTTTTTAGCAGGGGGTTGGACTAGATGACCTCGTGAGGTCCCTTCCAACCCTATTATTCTATGATTCTATGATATTTTTGGGTAATATCCGTAGTGCCAAAAAAAAACAAACAAAAAAATTCCTGTGGTTGGGCTGTTCACTTGGGAAATCTGAGTTTAATTCCCTCCTCTGCCATAGAGATTGGCGTCCTCTTGGACAAATCACATATGTTATGTCTACACTGCCGCTGATGGCAGGGTGACTAGATGTCCCGATTTTGTAGAGAGAGTCTTCATATTCAGGGCTTTGTCTTATGTGGGAGCCTATTACCTCCCACCCCAACCTGATTTTTCACACTTACAATCCGGTCTCTCAAGCTGGTGGGTATGATTTATAGCACAGACAGATTCACTTTATCTCAGCTCAAGATAGAATGTTAAAAAATAGTAGTGTGGCATTGGCAGTTGCTCAGGCTCGTTTCCTGATCACAAACCCTGGAGACTGGGGTTGGGATTCAGGTGGCTAGTCTGAGCTGTCAGCTGTGCTGCAGTGCTATTATTAGCATTTTAGCATGAGAACAGATAGTACATGTCTGTCAGTCTGCATCAGGGAATCACACTTCCCAGCTCCATTACAGACATACACTCAGAGTCTCTTTCTGGGGGCAATATTAGTACTGTCTTCACTCTCAAGAGAGTTGTGATGTTGCATTCATTGAAAGTGTTTGTAAGAGATGGTAAAGAGATTCCAATAAACACTGTAGGTAGGTAAATAGGATGATACACAAAGGAAATGTGGCAGGAGGCTGTAAATTCTAGGCATGAGCAGTGAAGTTTAGCATGTGTCCTTTTTAGGCCAATATTCTCCCTCCTCTAATCTATTTTCTTAACATGGGCTTAAACTAAAGAAAGTGAAGGATGCTAGATCTCTCATTAGCAGCAAGGTCATTTTTCTGTGTATTTTCTTGTTTACTCTTCAGACCATAGAATTATTCTTGAAGAGTGCTTTAGTACACTCCTGGTATTGTTTTATTGAGCCATTATGAAGATTGGTGTTAATTATAGTTTATTACATTATTTTAGTTATACAAAAGCTTTCAGATATGGCACTTGAGTATTAAATATATCATATTATTAATTATTATTACTGTTTATACAGTATAATGTGGATGAATATATTTTATGATGTATGAATATATTTTTAAATGAAGGGACTGGTATAGTTTCTCATGGGTTCCCCAGCCTCATCATTCAGTGGAGGATGTTTTATGGACATTGTTGGAGACTATTGCCATGGTTTACTGGTGACAATATTGCAGCATATTTCAGATGCATGGATGATACTTGATGATTATGAAATAAGATGTATCATATTTGCCTTATTATATGACTTCATTTAACCCTTGGAGTGTGTTTACAGAAAAATTGTAGAATGACAGTTCTTGTGGTGTCTGTTTCATCCATATTATTCAAGCATATCACAAGAAAACTAGAATGGTGCATACTTGTACTATTGAAATATTTACATGTTCCCATACTAGCAAGAGGTCAGAGCACAATCTTCTGACCACTTAAAGGTGGCCGTAAGAGCGTTCCAAAGCAATTCAGCCATTTTGTCCTTCAGAGATGTACTGATCCAAGACTTATCCACAGTGATTGTGGGAGAGGCTGGTTACCTGAACATACAAAGTGATCTCATCAAGTCTCAAGTTTGAATTAATTCCCCTGGAATAAAGCATATAAAATAAGATAAGATAACCTCACAGGAGACCTGAATTTGCTCTATAGAAGTCATTGGAAGTTTATCTTCAAAGCGTCTGATGAACTGGGATTTTCTCCCTCGAAAGCTCATGTGATAAATAAATGTGTTAGTCTTTAAGGCTGCGTCTACACTTGTAAATTAAATTGAATTAAGCTTGCTTAAGTCGACTTAAGCAGCTTGACTTAGGACATCGACTTAGGACTACAGCAATGCCCTCCCTGCCGGGGGGAGGAGGGGGCACAGGGGGAGCTTGGCATGCTCCCCCACACGGCAGGGCAGAGCCCTGCCCCTATGCCCTGCCAGGGTCCCTGAGCCCCTTAGCTCCATTGTACCTAGGTACAATGGAACAAAGGCTGAGCCCCCTAGCACTTGGCAAGGGGTGCCCCCTCTGCCCCCATGGACCTGCCCTAGGTCCCCCTAGTCCCTAGAAGTCGACCTAGGCATTCAGTGTGGACGCTCTAGGTTGACTTTGTAAGTTCCCCCCAAAGTCGACTTAAAAATTAAGTGTAGACTCATTAAGTTGACTTAACTAAGTCAACTTACAGTCAACTTACTTAAGTCGACTTAGCTAAAGTCGACCTAAATTTCCAAGTATAGACATAGCCTAAAAGTGCAACATGACTCCTTGTTTGTTTTGGTGACCTAGACTAACACAGCTATCCCCTTTGGAAATTTAGGCATTGACGTCAGTGGGAACATGATTGGACTCGGGATCCTTTTCCCAAAGTCGACAGAGATTGTGTATGGCCAGGCTGACCTGGCACTGGTGTGAGCAGAAAACAGGTTAAAGCATTCAGAAGACTTAAGTTTTTTATTGGTTTTCAGTCATTATACAATATCTGTTGTCCCTTAATTGTTCAAAGACAAATTTTAATTGGGCAGACCAGCCCTTTTCATGAAATCATAAGCATGTTTAAATCAGCTGTAACATTTTGATCCCCAGATCATCTCAGTGGAGACAAGAATAAAGTAACTGCTCTAATAGAGTCTCCAAAAACAAGAGTGGCTAGAAAATTCCCCACCTTTTTCATGATACAGAAAAGAAGCACTTTTAAACTACTGCATAAATTCAATACCTATAGACCCCTTTCCCTACAGTCCTTTCTGTGACCCTCTGGCTACTTTAAGTTCTTATTCCCATTGCAAAACCTTAAGATATGCAACTTTAATAATGTTAATATGTTTTAATGCGGTATACGCACATTTTTATCATCATAACAATGCATGCTCAATGCAGTCTTTATGTTAAAATATAATGATTCCTTATATTTTCCACCTCATCCCATAGTTGTAAGTGGTACTGTCCATCCTGAATTATGATATGTGCTGTGTATTTATGAAATTCGAGAATTGGAATGTTCCTGTAGGGTTGTGTGCAGTGACTCTTGGTGTGTGTGCACAAGGATTAGAGCCATGTGCAAAGGCCCGAGGAATGGGAAGAATGATGGCTCCAGATTACTTTAATTGGGGCTGTATAAGTTTAATTGTCCTGTCAGGTAGGACTATTTACCCTAGAGGCAACCTCTGTAGCACAGGGCATGGTTCACCTACTGGTGAATTCTCTGTATCTTAAAGTCTTTAAATCATGATTTAAGGAGGTAAATAACTCAGTCATAGGTTGGTGGCCTATTGCTGGAGTGGGTGGATGAGGTCTTGAGGCCTGCATTTTGCAGGAGGTCAGGCTAGATGATAGTACTGGTCCCTTCTGACCTTAAGGTCTATAAGTGGCATGGATCGCTGGAAAGAAGGCGCATTTCAGTGATCCTGAAAAGTATCTCCTACCCGTTTCTGATTCCTGGGTTTCTGCCCTGGTTCCTGGTTCAGCTAGTTCTCTGCCTATCTACATCAGTGTTTCAGAACCCAGTGGTGAGAAGCAAAAATGTTTGTTATATTTTTTATCTAGAATCAGGGTTTGAGTTATTTATATGTATAAGGGTCCCAGACTTTATAGCCTTTTCTATCTACCCCCAAGCAAGCAACCCAAGTCCCAGGTTTGTTTGTTTTGGGGGGTTGTTTTTTTTTGGGGGGAGGGGGGTTGTTTGGTTTTTTTAGAGAGAGAGAGAGAGAGAGAGAGACAAACCGAGTGCTTTCAGTTCCCCATGGGTCCTGCACTTCAGGTTGTGGCAGCCAACTGAGGTACAGTCTTCTCTCCTCCAAACTCCCAGTGCTATGGATCCCCAGTCCCTCCTGACCTGGGGCTGAGCTCTGCACCCCAGAGGCCAGGGGCCTTAAGGCCCAACTAGGGAAACCTGTCCTGACTGCCTGTACCTTGTAGGTGCTGTCAGTAACAACTACTGGTCAGATCTCCTCCACTCTTCTTCATTCTTTTCTCCTCCACACACCAAACTCTGCTCCTATCTCCACCTCCAGACAACATGTCCAAACTCCCTCACTGCCTGGCTGCAACAGGGGCCTTTTTAACTGTTACTCTTAATTGGAATCAGCTGCTCCAACTGACTCCAGGATCCTTAATTGGAGTCATACATGATTGTCTCAAAGTAGCCCTGACCTAGCTATACTGGGAACAGGGCTTTGCTGAGCCTGGGGCTAATATACTTGCCTTCCACCGCTCTCCTCCCCCTCCGAATCCCTCATTTTGACCCTTTGACCTTCACACCTGTTTCCTGTTATTTCATTTGTTGTCCCCCGTAATTATTTGAAAGCCGGGTCCAGTGCGTCCTCCCCTTAGGCTGGGGAAGGGGCTTCAGTAGTGGGCGGGCTGGCGCCCGCCCACCTCCCCAGTTCTTTCAATAGGACCACTCTCCTGTAGCCATCAGGCCTGGCTCTGTCACATACCCCCTCTTCCCCCGGACAATCCCAAGAGGTTGGGCAACTTGGGATGTCATGCAGTGCATCCGGGACAGTCCATCTGCATTGCCGTGGTGACTTCCAGCCTGGTGGCATATGGTGAACCGGAAGGGTTGGAGGGACAAAAACCACGTGGTTACTCGTGCATTCTTTTCCTTGTTTCATTGCATCCACTGCAATGGGGCATGATCAGTCACCAGGGTAAAATGCCATCCCAGCAGATATCGGAGGGCCTCCATGACCCATCTGTTGGCCAGACATTCTCTTTCAACCACTGTATATTTCTGTTCTCGTGGAAGAAGCTTACGACTGAGGTACATAATCAGGTGTTCCTAATTCTCCACCACCTGTGAGAGGACATCACCCAAGCCCACCTCAGATGCATCAGTCTGTAATATAAACTCCCTAGTAAAGTCTGGGATGAGGAGTATAGGATCCTGTCATAGGACCGCTCATAGATCTATGAAGTCTTTTT
The DNA here is from genome assembly GCA_007922175.1 of Pelusios castaneus. NCBI lineage: Eukaryota > Metazoa > Chordata > Testudines > Pelomedusidae > Pelusios > Pelusios castaneus. The sequence continues at coordinate 6,329,962 of ML685780.1, forward strand.
CAGCTGCATCAGACTGTTGTACCATTTTGGAGCTCGGGCCTTTATCAGGTCTGTCAGGGGGCTGCCTCTAGAGGCAAAATGGGGGATAAAATATCTGTAGTACCCCACTAACCCCCAAAATGCCCTGGCCTGCTTTTTCTGGTTAGGCCAAGGCCAGTTCTATATGGCTTCCAGTTTGTTTAGCTGAGATTTTACTATGCCCCTCCCTTCAATATACCTCAGGTACCTGACTTCGGCACACTTGCCTGGATTTGCAGTGAGACCAGCTTGTCTCAGGTTGTTCAGCACTGCCTCCACTTTCCCTAGGTGAAACTCCCAGTCAGGTGTGTGAATGACTACGTCGTCCAAGTACGCAGCTTGTACCAGAAGATCAAACTGATGGTGGTGAATTTACCACTGTCAATGAAGAAAAGCACTTACAAGATCATCCAGGTCTAATTTACAACTGAAGCCTAGATTAATAACATGTTATACCAAATCAAAGTATATTATTACATTTTTGTTGAAAGGATTTGGTACCAAAGGCTTTTTCATTTTCACTCTGTGCTTAGTATGTTAATTTCATTACTACATTTGAGAAGAAAAACTAACATTTAGAATACAGAATCACAAAAGAGAAACTGAAATCATTTTCCCCCACAGGCTGATGATTCCAAGATGAAAGTATCCCAAGATTAAAATCAAGCAGGGTTTTCTAAAACCTAATGATGTGGAAGTCCAAGTATTGAAAGAACACCTGAGAAATAAATTAACTTTACATTGTATCCTACAGTGAAAGCTCACTGTGTCTTAAATATTAGCATTCAGTGTTACTTCTTGTGTTGTAGAAGTTACAATAATGCCAAATTTCCACTAATCTGTCTTCACTTGGTGTAAATTAACAGTATAAAACTAGACTACTGCTATAAAGTCAGCTGATTATTCTGTGCCGCTACTACTTTTTCACCATGATTTATTTCCCTAATAAAAAACAGCCTGTATTCTCTATTTGCTATGTGATAGATATAAATAACATGAACTATACAAAAGGAGCAAAAACACATATTGAAGGGGGCTGGGGGGACGGACCTGAAAATGATTTTGCCCTTAAAGGTCTGAGGGTCCATAAGGTGTGCCTTTCAATCTACCGTAGGGTAAATTGGCTTGATATCCTTAGGGAAAATGTGAAAATGTTTTATCATTGCTACAAAATGGGAATTGTTTGCACTGTTTCATTTCAGCTAAGTACTTCATTTTGATTGATAAGCAGCACACGGTACAGTCCATTGTTCTCCTATGGCTTCTCCTATTGATTCTCCTAGTTTTGATAGTTTTTTATACTAGCAGATTTATGCTAGTGAAGTGACATGTATTTTCTCCATTTCATCCTCTTTCTGTTTTATACTATAATATATGAGTATCAGGTATCAATTGTTCTCCACAAGATAGTGATGGGTGGGGGGTTTGTTGATGTTTTGGGCTTTTTTTTAAAGTTCTGGTAATATATGGACATTTCAAGCTCGCATATTTCTTTCATATGAGTGCAGTTTTCTCTATAGCTTTCTTCTGTTCTGTTATTTTTATTTACTTTATTCCTGCTACTATCTCCCCCAAGAATTTATTACACAAGATAAAATATAATCTCATTTTTAAATCACCTTCCTTAACATCCCAAAGTTCTGGTTTACCTTGTTTTTCATGTACAATATGATTCGATCCAGGAGAACTTGATAAAGTAACACCTGATTTTGTCAGCCTCATCTGGAAATCTCTCAAAGACTGACAATTATTTCATTTCCAGCAGGCACAACCAGTAAGATTTTTAGTTATTTAGATCCTTCTTCATGGAATACAAGCTTGATTTTTGATGGGGCATATTCCCCACAGTGGTGCATGTTTAGTGGTGGTCTGAATTAACAGGACTGAAAAAGGCTATCCTATAAGACTCTGCACCCACATCATGTTAAGGCAGATTCCATGAAGGACCAAAATCCTAGTCATGTGTTAAGAAGGGGGCTTTAAATGTCAAAAAATGGAAAAGCTTGCTCAAAGATTCACCGCCTGCAATGAGGAAGTAGCCTCACACACAGCAGGCCTTTGTGCCTGCTTGGCATACTGTTTTATATTCTTCTCCCTCTGCCTGAAATAGAAAGCTTAATTCTGTTCAGTTTTTTTTAAACACAGAGACCTGAGGGAACTTTGGAATTCCTAGAGTTTATTCTGCCTTTCTTTTGACAGGTTTCAGAAAAGCACTTTGAAGCCACCCATATAAGCAACTGGGAGAAGGGAATAGGAACAGTGGCTGGACATCTCTTGGCTCCATTGTGTAACAAAAATCATGGTGGTGGTGCCCAGAGACAGTTTGAAACCCCACTAGGCTTCTGGAAGGACATCATCAGCTAGACGGTGGAGATTATTCAAATGTATGCAAACAAGGTTCTTTACAGCAATGAAAAGAAGGGCATTGACTTGTCCCCTTTCTTAAAAAGTGGTCACAATATTGGCATTCTTTAAGCCAGGTAGAATTTCATCATTAACCAAAATTCTAACAAGAAGTTAATGAAATTTTTGCACAAGTGCTATTCCACCAGCTTTGAAGACCTCCACAGAGACAACATCTGGGTCTTTTTTGTTTCTAGTCTGAGTGGGTATGTCTATACTTGCAAGTTAGGTTGACTTAAGGACACTTAAATCGACCTAAAGAACGCCGCATCCACACCAGGCTTTCATTAAGTCAACTTAAGGGTTTTCTTAAGTTGACTTAATAACTACCGCCCTTTAGGTCAACTTCATGGGTTAGTCGATTTGTTAAGTAAACCTAAAACTGTTGTGGACACCCTAGGTTGACTTTATTCCCTAAGTCGACCTAAGGCTGGAGACAAGGGAGCTGTGGCTCGGAGGGAGCCATGGCTCCCTTTTCCCTGGGACCTGTGGCTTCCTAACACAAGCACTCACTTCTGCCGGGAAGCTGCAGCTCCCTGTCAAGAAGGGAGCCACAGATCCCAGGGAGAAGGGACCTGTGGCTCCCTTCTCAGCAGGGAGCAGTGGCTCCCTTCTCTCCAGGGGGAGCGTCGGCTCCCTTCTCCCCAGGAGCTGCAGCTCCCTTCTTGCCCAGCTCCCTGGCAAGAAGCGAGGCGCGGCTCGGAGGGAGAAAGGAGCCAGGGCTCCCTTCTTGCCAGGGAGCCATGGCTCGCTTCTTGCTGGGGAGTCAGGCAAGTAGGGAGCCTGCAGCTCCCCTTGTCTAGGGGACCTGTGGCTCCTGCAGCTCCCTTCAGAGCCACAGCTCTCCGTTGACTTAACACCTGCCTGTTTGGACACAGGCAGTCGACTTAATTTTCTTGTTAAGTTGACTTAAGAGAGTTGACTTAGCTTTTCTAGTGCAGACATATCCAGAAATAGTATGCCAATCTTCCTCAGAAGATTGAGGGTCAGCAACATGCTCTATTACTGGATTCTGAGGAATGAACTCAATAGTGGCATCTGAGATTTCAGATTTGTGATTCAATGGAATCTTGAAGTATCCTCCAGTGTTGCTTGAAGGCTACATTATTCTTCATAAGGGTGGAACTGTCTTGTGACAGCAGAGTTAGGATGTTTGAACTTAGCCTGTAGATGGCTTTCATTGCTTTAAAAAAGCTTCTTATATCATCTCGATCAGCAAAGCTCTGAATCTCTATAGTCTTTGCTTGCTACCACTGATTGTGGAAGTCATGCAGCCTCCTTTGAGCCAATAGTATGGCCTCTCATTTTTTTCTGGTTAGAGGGCTCATTTTGCCAAGAGAAAAATGTGCTTCTCTTCTCATGAATAAATGACACTTGTTTTTGTCATCAAAACCAATTCTTATTGCGATGACTGGAGTATCCAATTGATTCAGCACAAACTTTGTGAATAATGGTCCTGAACACTTCCCAACATGTTTGTATATCATTGATGTTGTCAGGTAGGCCAGAGAGCCTCTCAGTGAGGCATTATTGAAGGATATCACAACTAGCATGATTTTGAGGTGCCCTGATGTTAAATCTATTTTCCAGTCCTTTTGGTCATTTATGGTCTTGTGATGTTATGCAAGCTTCATGCTCATGATTGGAGAGGCTTCTGTGTCTCAAGAATCCTCATTACTATATCATCCATAGTCTTGTGCTCCTGATAGGGCCACCCTTGGCAAACTGTTATGAGGTGAGGGGTTACAGGTGAAGCCTGGTCCAAACTTCTCAAGACCCCAACAGCATCTTCAAGAACCTGTCAATTCACTGTAGCTGTGAAACCAAATGAGGCCTGCAGCAGGATGGAAACCTCCAGCTGTCTCAAACTTCCCTGCCGTTTGATCCTGGCCTTCCTCTTCTCAAGTTTTGTGAGACTGTAACTCAAGTCTCTAGTTATTCCAGGAAGTGGTAATTCCAGTTCAGAGGCATTCCAAGAAGCGTTTCAAGGTCACTCCTAAATGAAATATGAATTCCTTGAGATGGAGCAAGAGCTCCAAAATCTAGAAGTGCCAATCAGATTTTCTGTAAAAGCAGCAGAGTAAGCCTGAGTGGGAATAATAGCAGCAAGAGGTGTTTTGAACGATTCTAGGTGTTACACCAATTCAAATTTCTGAACGGAATTGCTTTAAAGTTGTCAAGAATGAGAAAGATGAATTTCTGTATACCTATAGACAACCTTCTACATGCTGAAAAAAGTCATATATCCTGTTCAATAAATCTCAGTGATTTTGGCATTAATTCTGTAGTATCTTTCTCTTTGTAGTCCTTCACCACAAGTAGCTTCATTTCTAGAGAATGGAGAAACATAATTAACAATAGACTATTGGAATAAGAATATGGACTTCATTATGCAAACATTATTTGCTGTCCTTTCTAAGAAGTATTGGGGGCGGCGGGCATGCTGCTATTGAATTGCTCAACTTCTTAAAAACTTCTGGACTTCATGTACTTTATGTATTTATTTTTATTCTCTACTTTTCCCATCACCAAGGACTGACTCTTCACCTAATCAAGGTCTCTAGCTATTCAAGTACTAAGTGTGTTAGCAACAATGGGTCCTATTCTTGACTCTGTGAGATAACAGACTATATTAAAGGACATGACATATGCCCTGAGTCAGACCGTTTAGGTTATATCAAGCAGCATGCTGAATCTAGGTTTAAATGCAAACAGCCTTGGCCTTTATAGTACCATGGAAGCATGAGTGAAACAGAATCAAATCCAATGTTCTATTCTTCAACTCCTCTGATATACTCAGCACAGCCTCAATGCTTGCATTTACACAACCTATACAAGTCTGCTCTGTACAGCCTTTGATGAGGCATGAAAAAATAATTTCATTACTCTTTCTTACATCAGTGTAACACATTTATGTGTAAGGAGAAAACAAGAAGCTTGGAATAGGATAAGGAGAAGTATTTTGACACAAAAGTCTCTTTTGGTGTAAAATATTTTTTTCAACATGGGAAGAGAATAAAGCAAATACTTTCCCTAATGGTATCCAACTCCCCCAATATATAGTAAATGTGGTTCATGTCATTATTTGGAGGTTGTCCAGAACTCTAGGTAATATATATTTCAAGATATTTGTCAATTATTCTCATTTCAGATAGGATCACTCTCCGTATTCCAGACTCATTAGAGAAGGAGGTATGTTAGCATCATCATGACATCTCAACTTTATAAAAAAAAAAAAAAAGAGTGTAAGAAGAATAAGCTACTCTTCTTATCCAACCTACAGAAATATGGCTACAGAGACTGCTATAATGTCCAGACTCATGACCTTCTTGACTGATTCAAAATGCTGGGATGTATTTCTTAGAAATATCAATTACAAGACCACAGAGGTCTCACCACTCACACTGTATTTCTTGGGCAAGTACCAATTCAAGTTGTGGAAGAAATGTATTTATATGTTGATGCTTTTCTGTGAGAAAAGAAAGATGAATTCAAGAAGCTGCTCTACTAGAGTGTGGAAATAACTTCATAAGGAGGTTTATGGGAACTGATGTAAATAAGCTTCAAGAGACAGTAACTGCTTCTGTTACAACTAGAGGGAAAAAAGTCATCCTTCATTTCCCCTTGTCATCCAATCCTTCATCTCCTCATCCTCCTTCTAAAGATGGTTAAAAAAGAATAGTCATCAAGAAAGGAAGCCAGTTTATATTCTACATATAGATTTGAGTGTGTTCAGTGTGAATTGAAGGTTGGTATATTAATAGTCTGGGTTGATATTTGTATAAAATGAACCCCTTCAAATTTCAGAAATATTTGGAGAGGACCGCTGTGGATTGTTGAAGGTATTACTTAATAGGCTGTGATATTTCATTCTTTCTAGTTTACACTCCAATGCAGCCCAGATCAGAAGTGACCAAAAGTCAAGCATTGGGTTATTTAAATAGATTTGTGAGGCTAGCTTGTAATAGACAAATGCATGGTTGATGAAAGCTAGAGAGAGAGAGAGATAAAGATCAGGAACTGAATGAGCACTCGCTCTTTCCTTGCCCCAAGAGGCAGATTCTTCAGTTCAGGACTGAGACAAGGTGATGTGTTGGCTAATGTGAGGAAGCTTATGCTCACTCTGCTCACTTCATAGAATCATAGGGCTGGAGGGGACCTCATGAGGTCATCTAGTCCAATGCCCTGCTAAAAGCAGGACCACTTCCACTAAATCATCCCAGCCAGGGTTTTCTCTAACTGAACCTTCAATATCTCCAAAGACGGAGATTCCACCACCTCCCTAGGCAACCCATTCCAATGCTTCACCACCCTACTAGTGAGAAAGTTTTTCCTAATATACAGCCTCAACCTCCCCAGCTGTAATTTGAAACCATTGCTCCTTGTTCTGTCCTCTGTCACCACCAAGAACAGCCTAGCTCCCTCCCTTCTCTTTGGAGCACTCCTTCAAGTAGTTGAAGGTTGCTATCAAATCTCCTCAATGTCTTCTCTTCTGCAGACTAAATAAGCCTACTTCTTTCAGTCTCTCCTCGTAAGTCATGTGCACCAGCCCCCTAATCATTTTTGTTGCCCTCCGCTGGACTCTTTCTAATTTGTCCACATCCTTTCTGTAGTGGGGATCCCAAAACTGGACACAGTATTCCAAATGCAGCCTCACCAGTGCCAAATAGAGGGGAATAATCACATCCCTCGATCTGCTGGCAACACTCCTACTGATGCAGTCCAATATGCCATTGATCTTTTTGGCAACAAGGGCACACTGTTGGCTCATATCCAGCTTCCCATCCACCATAACTCCCCGATCCTTTCCTACAGTGCTGCTACTTAGCCGATCGGTCCCCAGCCTGTAGCAGTGCGTGGGATTTTTCCATCCTAAGTACAGGACTTTGCATTTGTCCTTGTTGAACCTCATGAGGTTTCTTTTGGCCCAGTTTTCCAATTTGTCTAAGTCTTCCTGGATCCTGTCCCTGCCCTCCAGCATGTCTACCATTCCCCCCAGCTTGGTGTCATCTGCGAACTTACTAAGCATGCAATCTATCCCATCATCGAGATCATTAATGGAGATGTTGAACAGAATCAGCCCCAGGACCGACCCCTGGGGCACTCCACTCATTACTGGTTGCCAACTAGACATTGAGCCATTGATTCCTACCCGCTGAGCCCGTACAGGGGCATTTTACCAACCATGGAAGTGTCCAAGCTCCTGCCACTTATTGGGATGAACTATAAATTATCCTACTTGCTGCTTTTAGAAATTTTCAGGCCTTTGCAGGAAGTTAGCATAGCTAGACAAACTGGGAGAGAGGAGTAGTAGATAATGACACTTGAAGTAATCCTGGCTTTGCTACATTCTCTCTTTGAATATGCTGGCATAGATGTCTGTGCAAAACAGGAAGTCAGGATATATTGTAGAACTGCAGCTATGGGGAAGTTGTTGCTAAACTAATAGTGAAGGTTGCTTGTCTAAAAAAATATTGTGTGTGTTCCATGTCTCTGTAATTCCCATTTCTGCCTAATGATAAATTTGTTTGGTCAGCTATTTAATATTTTTCTTGATTGACATTTTCTGAAACTTTTGTCTGAGTCAGTGAATCACTTTGTGAACACATTGGCTATATCTACACTAGAAAAGTTAAGTCAACTTTATTAATTCAACTTAATAAATAAATAAATAAAAGTCGATTTAACTTTTCCAATGTAGACATAGCCCTTTTTCGACCTTATTAAGTTGACTTAATAAGGTCAATTTAGGCGATAATCCCCATCCACACTGGCTTAAGTCAACCTAATAAGGTCGACTTAAGAATTAAGTCAACCTAAAACGAGGTGTTGTTAAGTCGACTTACCTTTTTCCTTAAATCAACCTAAGGAAATGCTTAAGTCGACTTAAGGAAAGCCCAGTGTGGACGCGGATTTAAGCCTCCTTAAGTCGACCTAATGTGTAAGTGTAAACGCACCCATTGAAAGAACCCCAGGAACAGAGGGAAAGATTGGCTGTCCAGAAATCTGTCACTGATTCACCAGAAGACTGCCCAAAGACCGCCTATGACTTCTGGGGGTAATCTTAAATTCTGGGGCACTTTAATCACTTATTTTGTTGTATTTCTTAAGACTAAAGTGGAAACTGTACTGAAAGTAATTCTAAAGGGATAGCTGGGGACTGGAATTAAAGCTTTTTGATTGTAAGTGTTTGGTTCTGATTCGTCTTTTGCCAGCCATATAACAGGCAGATGTACTGTGTTTCCTTGGTATACGTTCTGATACTGACTTACAAAGACTAAAGTTTACTGAGTTAAGGAACCCTGGGTAACATTATCTGTCTAAAGCAAAACACAACACTTCCCTAGGACCATCAATCTGGCAGATTTCATACACAAATCAAACAAAAAATCCCCTTCACCATTTAATGAAAAGAGTTCTGGTGGGCGATGTGCTTAATTATAAAAACCTTTATGTCCATCCATGGTAAAGATGCTTGCAAGTTTTTTAGAACTCTTCTGATTCCCAGGATGCGTGAAAAATCAACAAGAAATAAACCTACTTAAGAGAATTATACTTCCATCATATCATGCCTTCATGACCTACTCATTAAATGGCTCACATTGGATTCACAGTAGCTGAAAATTCAGCCATTAAAGATGAATCATAATTTACATCTACAGCTGCCTAGCATTTATTTTAAATTATTATAAATGTATTTACATAGCTACTGGGAATGACTGAGCAGCATATGGAATTGGGAATGATAAGTAATGTAACAAGCAGTCTGCACTGTGCTAATTTAGCTGTACTTGTAAATATAAATCTTTCATGATTCCTTTTGTATATTAAACTCTCTGACTATTTGGCCAAAAATCCCGGGGTCTTTACAGCATTGCCTCAAATGTCTAAATTCCAAAGCTTTAATAGTATTGTGTTTTAGACTGAACTAGTGTATGACTAATGTCTATAATCAATAGTAGGGCTACACTTAATTATCCATTGGGCTGACCTATTTCTAGAAAGGGACCCCGGTGACTAACAAAGGATGCCTTTTATTACAGATGTGTGTTGTAATGGACAAGAAAGTGTGAATGATAAGGGTTACTTATGATCCAAACCAGTAGGTCACTGAACAGTTCTGTGACTGATAGGGGATAGTTGTTATTGCAGCTGTTTTTGATAACTTATGAAATAATGGACCTTTGAAAGATGCTTTTAACTCATGAGGAAGTGCTTGTTTTCATTGTTTTTCTCAGTAATAATGCATTTGATTTTCCTTTAGCTTATCAGTCATGTACACTGAGATACCATTAAAGTTCCATAATTAAATGGGTAAGTTAAAATAACACAATTTCTCTTCTCCACAAAAGTGATTCTTTGTCTGACAGCCTATAAAAAGAAAGTGTTTTGAGACATTAGTTTGAAGTGAAGTTGCCAACATTTCTCCATTCTCAAATGATAATGTATGCTTTTCTTTCTGCATTCTGTAAAGTGCTGTATTAAGTATTGATTATTTACCTTACTTGATTAACACTTCCTTTGAGTTAGTTATATAATATCATGTTTTGTTAAATTTGAACATGTAGCAGCTAGCACTTGAATTTGAGTTAAGTTAAATCAAATATAAGTTGTTAAATATCATCCAATTAACCTTATTTACACATTATCTCATTCCTTAAGGTTTCAATGTTAACATTTTTAATTCAGGGAATATTCTCATTGATTTCAATGAGAGCTTTGCTAGCAGATGTCAGGAAATTAAAACACTATGAAAAAAGTCAGTTTGAAAAATTATAGATTTGTTATAGTAGTTATTCCAGTAGATTTCTTTATTGTAACAGAAGAGATTATAGGAAAAAAGCAAACAAGGTGCTTTTAATTCCAGGAAATAGGCAAATTTAAAAATATTGATTTCCTCTTACAAATATGTGGAAATTTCTTTGATTCTTACAGTACCTCTTTTAAGTCTCTATGGATACGTCTACACTGACAAGTTGGGTCGACTTAAGGAGGCTTAAGTCGACCTAAACAAAGCTGTGTCCACACTGGGCTTTTATTATGTCGATTTAAGCCCTTCCTTAAGTCTATTTAAGAGCTTAAATTGATTTAATAACACCTCCTCTGAGGTCGATTTAAGCCTTAAATCAACTTCTTAAGCCGACTTAAAACCAGTGTGAATGGGGATTATGCTAAATCAACCTTATTAAGTCAATTTAAAGCCTTTAAGTTGACTTAACAAGGTCGACCTGAAAAGACCTTTTAAACAATTCTTATGGGCTGTTTCTTCATAGATTTTCCCATTCTCCTGCCGCTCCCTAAATTGCAAGGCAATCCTCAAAACACACACACAGACACACACACATGGAAAGATGACTTCACAATATCTACAGCAATGCATCAAAAATGCATGTGTGTTAGCTGGACTCAGAGAAAGAGCTGACTGGAAGCTGCACAATTCTCCAAGCTCCTCAGAGTTTCCTCACCAATTCAGTGCAAAACGATTTCATGGTCAGCAGCAATTCTGGTCCCAAAGTCAATAATTGACTATCTCCATAGCTTCCAATAATATAGAGAGTATGCAGTCCGGATCCAAAGTGTCACACACAGGGACACAGCTCACCTAGCAATTTACATCTTAGTCCTGTTTTTAATCAGTTTCTGAGTCCACAAAGCCTTCTGCAATCCCCCTATTGATACCCACTGAGCTACAATACTCTCAGCTCTCAGATGTACCTGCTAGACATCTTTTCCTTAATTAAAACTCTTCATATAACATCAAACAACTACTGAGCATACCCACTAATTACCACTAACAGCACTATCACCTCCCTCCTTTAGATGTCTCTGAGACCTTCTCACTAAGTGTTCCTCCCTGCTTTGTGTATGTTTGCAGAGACATTGAGAATTCAACAAAATCTGTTTCTCCTCCTCACAGCTTCTCTCTCATCTTTAGACTAAAGAAAATCAATTGCTGCAGTGCAAGGGTATGAGTTAACAATTGCATTAAAAAAACCAGCCTGGCAAATGCTTTATATGCTTTCCTTTCCTTGACACTCTCAATGAGATACTAAGCTTCTGACAAAAAACTTCAAGTGTCGGGACCTCTGCCTTATAACTGATAGGCAGACACCAATAACAACCAGAGTTTTACATTAGTTATTACAAGAGGAAAGTCATAGATGGCGTTTTCTTCTGATGCTTTGATCCTGGGGCTGAGCTGGAACTGAGTTATTATAATTCAGGACTGGTGAAAATACGGACTGAGGTCTGGATCCTGCCTGCCCGATACAGGTCGCGATCAGCCCTTTGCACCTGGCCCACTCAACCGCCACCCGCAGTGGCAATGTGCTATTCCAGGGCTAGGGCTGGAGCCGGGCTGCCTTCTTCCAGCTCCCCTGACCAGCGCGGCACCACTCTGGGGCCGGAGCTGGGGCCAGGCTGCCTTCTTCTGTCTCCCCTGGCTGGGATGCACAGCATCACCACCCTGGGACTGGGGCCACACTGCCCCCTTCCGCCTCCTTTGGCCAGCGTGGCACTGCTCCAGGGCTCCAGTTGTGCTGCCCCCTTCTGCCCCTCAGCTGGCTATGTGTGGACCTCCCAGCTGCTCTCCCCTCCCCCACCTCTGGCCCTTCCCCGCTAGCTTCCCCCGGCCCCAGTCTAGGCTCTTCACTCCCCACTAGCCCATATGGGAATTTTATTGCCCATCCCTGTTATAACAGATAATTCAGAGGGGCCATTATTAAACCTTGACAGCTAAATTGGCACAATAGAAGGTCACTGGGATAAAATCCATGTCTATACAGTTATGGCAGATCCTGCAATCTTTACTTTTGTGAGATGTCCCAGTGGTATCACACAAAAGATGTTCAGGAATTAGTCCTTCAGTTCTGGCATACAATCACAGCCTGAATACACATACAGCCGTGATCTATAGTGACAGAGAAGTTCAACATAATGCTGCTTACCTCAACCTTCTGCATAGTCAGTCTTCACTGTCAGAGTTCTAATTAAATGGTGTTGTAATTCGATCTGATAACACCACCCCTGTAAGTGACATAGCACTGAGGTTAAAATCTAAAATTTAAATTTAGTTCCCTGTAGCCAGACATTAGCTCTAATCTTGATTATCCTGTTTTTCTAGTCTACTGCACCATAGCAACATAGCTCCTCCTCTACCTACAGGCCTGGAAAGTTTTCAGTTAATTCCTCTCTCTGCATGCAGCACTGTGCCTCTTTGTTATATCTGTGGTAGAGAAACAACAAGGAGAGCTTTTCCTGTTTTTTTTTTTCTTTAGGAAAAAGGGTGGGGGAATGAGTGGAGGATAACAGCCTCCCCACAAGTCCTTGTACTCACTTCACACAGTGCAATGCATTTCAGGAAGTAACTGAGCAGTGGGGACAGGAGACCCCAGCAAGGAATTTGTTGTGTTATCACACACCTTCGCATTCTGTAATTCAACAGTCTAAAATCGAATTACAACCCCACCCCAGTGTAGACAAGCCCACAGTTAGATACAGCTGCTTCGTAACACCAAAACTGAAAGGGAAATAAGAATTTACACTGAATTATTTGATATTCTAAATTGGACACAGTCAGGGCAGCAGACTCATAAAAAATTGGGTAAAGCACGAGCAACTTATCAGGAGGGTAGGGATTAGGAAACTGCCAAATCACTTTTGGGAATTTCCTATTATAGACAAAGTACTGTACCCTAAACATGGGAGGGGACGGGGGATGGGGAGAATGTTATTTTACAGTGACAGATCCTTTAAATCTAGCAGCATCAATTATTGAATAACAGCTCAACCAGCAGGAAATTCTTTTTTTTTCCCCTCTGAGTTAGTGGTTCTGGGAGAGACCAGGATGTGGAAAGAAAAATCCTTTTATTCCAAGTAAAATATCAAATAAAACCAAAAAAACAAAACAAAACAGAAGAACTGGGACAAAAAAGAGCAGAACAATCCCCACTGAGAAAAGGGCTCATTGGCTATGTCAACACTTGCACTTCTAAGTCGACTTTAAGTAAGTCGACTAAACTAAGTCGACTTTAAGTAGACTTAGTTAAGTCAACTTAGTGCGTCTACACTTAAAATTAAAGTCGACTTAAAGGGGAACTTACAAAGTCGACCTAGAGTGTCCACACTGGATGCTCTAGGTCGACTTTGTGGGGCTAGGGGGACCTTGGGCAGGTTCACGGTGGTGGGGGGGAGTACCCCCTGTGTACAATGGGGCAAAGGGGGACAGGGACCCTGGCAGGGCAGAGTCCTGTGTGTGACACTGTCTGGATTTAGGGAAGCATTTATGATATTATTTTCAATGGGTATCTCATAAACGCTATAATCCATAGGAACTATGTCATGCTTGGTATCAATAGAAAGGCAGTAATTTGCTGGGAATGATTATATAGTTTATGTCTAGGAATTCTATTTGGATTAGAAGTTAAGAATTTGATGTTATATCCATACTTTAACTTGTGTCATTAGACGGGAGGGTGTGAACAACCATTGTCTCCTTAATGTTTAGGAATTTTCCAGGTATAATGGTCTCAGGGAGTATCCTGATGAGCCATGTATTTGCTATGAATAGAACTACTTGAAGAGTAAGGTGTTAGTCAAGATAAGAGTAATTGTGGCACAATCTGGAGGCTATTGACTGTTACTACTACTTTACTCTGTGAATAATCTCATGGAATCATTGGAAATTTTGTGGAATAAAGTACTACACAATGCCAAACTTGCCTTTTTAACATTTATAATATTGCCAACTTGCCTGTATTCCACCTATCTCACTTGTTCATCACTGGAAAAAACTTAACCTCCATTTCGTTCCACAAATGTTAATTCTTGTCTTTTTGTAGGTTAAATAACAACAATGGTATCTAATACTTCACCTGCAAAGCAGTCTGGCAAATCCTACATAAATAAGCACCAGAGTCTCCCTTGTAGCCTTTGCTTATACCTATGCTTGGCTTGAATGCATAAATCTTATCCTATATATATGTATATCTTTCTTTATAAGTTTAAGAAATCCTGATTTTATAGTAGTATACTTAGCATACGTTGGCATGTTGGCATAACATTTATATTAGTAGCTGAAATGCAAGAAACCTACAGGCCTCATTGTAAAAATTTCCAGGATAAATCTGTATGTACCAGCTTTGCAAGTGTGTATAGGTCAGAAGTTAAAATAGGTTAAATTTATCAAAAGGTAGGTCTTGTTTTCCTGTGATCAGACAACATCAGCTCTTAATATAATATAGGTGAATGACAACTTTAAGGGAGACATTTGAAATTTTGATAGACTACCACAAAACCCACAAAATTCATAAAGTAGTAAGGGGAAAGGTGACATATAATATTCTGACAATAGAGTCCTGTGGCACTTTTAAAGACTAACAGATTTATTTATCGCATGAGCTTTCGTGGGAGAAAATCCCACTTCATCAGACGCTTTGAAGTTAGGAAAGTTACAGAGTGGGAGGAAATTAAATGCAGGGGAGTGTATGACATAGCATCAGGTCAGGCCACAGGACTCTGTTGTCTTTCTACAATAGACTAACACAGCTACCCCTTTGGAATATAATATTCTGGTAGGGAAAATGCATCAGTTGTACACATAAACCCCTTAACGAATAGTTGAAAGGCACCCCAACAATTTCTGGGGTAAGGGCCCATATTTGGGTAAGGAAGAATTAAATAATTTAGTTTATTTTTAGAGGGATATAAAGGTGTACAGTCTTTAATGTAAGAAAAAAGTGTGTTTAAGATGCTAAAATCTGGTAAACTGTGAAGCTTCCATATCGTTCACTTTGAAGTCATCTTACCTGAGCTCAGCATCTTCAAAGACCCACTGCTAATTCTTTCACTTTATTATTTTACTTTAGTTAAGTTGGTTAAGTTTGCTTAAGGTTAATAGAGTTTACACTCATCTCAACATCTTTATCCTAAGGGAGTGTAAGTATATTACTTATTAATTGCTTTATAGAATATATAGTTTGATTTTAATTTGTTGTTAATTGTATAAGGTTTTGTGTAAGTATATTTTACTGTATTTTATCAGTTAAGATTTTTTTTATGTCTTATGCTTATGCTTTTAGCATAAAGAAGTGTTATAAAATGTATTAAGAGTCCTTTGTATCTCTAATTATTCCTTGGGGGAGTCCTTAGTTTGTAATTCTATCTGTGGCTGGTTTCGGACTAGAACCCACTGCTATCACAATTAAGTAAATCATCATATCAAGTATCTAAAGTTCCAAATTATTCATTAAATCCAGTCAACACCCTCATCATTGAAAGGGCAGATGTCAAGGGAGTTCATGAATGGGGTACATACTTGTGCTCGTATCTTCATGAAGAACTCACCAACTCCCTGCAGGGCCATGGGAAAAGATTGGAATATAGACTTGCCCACCTGGGTTCCTCACCCTCCTTGGAGAGGCAACTGAGCGAGCAGCCCTGGTTTGGCTGTGGGCTTGTCTCACATGGATTCTCTAGGGGTCTTGTAATAAAAAGGGGATGAGCACAATACAGATACCCTGGGATCTACCCAGGGAAAAGGAGGATGGATCCTTGACCCCAGATGATATGTCCTGAGCACCACTATATGCTCTAAAGAAGAAATGCACTGAGATTTGGCAAGATTAGAAAGCAATCATGTCATATCCAAAGTTGGGAGAAGTTCAAAGGCCAGAGACATCCATCTGTTATATATTGGAACTGAATGATATCTCAAAGTTACCCAAGAGGTTGTAGCACAAAGACCTAAAGTGAATGACTATTAACTAGGACAGGAATGGATTGCTGTTTGTCAGAAGCTCAGAATGGCCAAAGTGGTGGATCACTTGTTGATTACCTGTTCTGTGCATTCCCTTTGAAACACCTGATATTGGCCACTGTCAGAAGACAGAATACTGGGCTAGATAGAGCCAGTATGGCCATTCTTTTGTTCTTATGAATCCAAAAAGAGGTTGCAGCTGTGGAAAGTGTCAAGGAGACACTGAAGGGCTAGAAGGGGTAGAAAAATAATATAATGTTATCAGGTTAGTGATAGGCACAGATACAATAAAATGGCATTGAGGATACAGCCCAGGCCATCTTCAGGCCTCTTCTCTACAGATCAAACAGAGAAAATAAACAGTGGCTGTGCAAAACAGGGCTACTTCCTATATAGTTGTCATACCTGGAATGCCATCAAGAAAAGATCATGTTATTACACATTCCCTTAGCCAGCTGAAAGAATAGGTCTCTCTTCTGAGGGGAGAGAGCTAGGATAGATGAATGTGAGTGGCGGGGCTTTTTCCTACAATCTTCCCAACAATATGTTTTCTCCCTATTGAAGAGAATGTCTCCAATATTGAGATCCATGTGAAGGAAGAAAGAGGAATAAGTATAATTCTGTTTAGGGCATTGAAATTAGGCATAAAAATAGAGATTAAAGGATTAGAGCTCGAAGTATTATATATAGGAACCAGTCTGGCAAATTTATCCAGTTTTATTCTCTGTGAGAATGACAACATTGGCTAAACTTCTTAGAAACATGTCTTCTCCCTCAGGGTCTGAGCAGTTAAGGTTGAAGTTAAGATTTTTCATTTTAAGGCTCAGAAATTGTCCAACCCTACACCTACTAAATATTAGTTAAACCAGAATTAACTAAAACTTTTTGTTTAATCTGATTTCTGTCAGAGAATATAAACTTTGTCTTTGTATCACTTTGCTTCACGGGTGGATGTTTAATAGATTTCAAAAGCAATAGAAGAATTAATATCGAATTAATTCCTAAATATTCAAAATCAATCATTACTCTTACATAAGGCATCTTGGGGAGGACAATTTAATGAATGTGAGGAACCACTTTACCTGCTGCATGTGTGTATCTGTTAGGCAGCTACCAGTGAAGCATACTTGAGAATTCTCACCCTACAGTCCTCAAATTCATCTTAATGCCAATGAAGACTGAGAGCTACTCAAGGCAGAGTTGTCAGACTTAATATGCAGTGTTAAAGGCCCAACTTTTCATACACCACCACCAAAATATGCCAACGATAAAGCTTTATATGACAAATTATTGAGACAAAAATAAGCAAAGTCAGGAATTTGAAATCAAAGCTGAGTTTACCATTTGCTCCGTTGTAGTAAATTTTTTTCAGAGCAAATAACTGCTACTTTAAATAATTAAGTTAGAAATGTCAGTTTACTGCCTCATTGATCACTTAAGTAGTATTAAAATTTAACTGGCAGGTGCATTTTATTTTAAAATACTCTCATTGAATTTGGCCCACCATCTACTAGAGAAGAGAAATGGTCAAAAATGCTTCAAATTTTGAAATGTCTATGAAACTATTTTTGCAAAAATAAGAAATAGAAAAGACACACCAACCACTCAATATTTTGGGGGATTTTTTTTTTTTTTTTTTTTGCTATTTCTGCTATAAAAATAATATGTAACAGTCAAAATTTTGGAACATCAATTAATTTTATGTGTTTCTGAAAAAAATGCAAAAAACAATTCTGCATTTTTTGACAAGTTTTGCTAGAGAATTAAGTAAGGAAGGGTCTATTCTTTAATTAGTAGAAGTGGAATACCCCCACTTACTGAGATCAGAAGGATTAAACTAGAAGCCAGAGCACCCACAGCCAGATGGATCTCTGAAGTAGCCTCTATAAGCAATCAGGGGGCTCAGGAGGTTTGATGCGCTGGTTCCAGGCTCTAGGGGTATGTTTATACCTGCACCTTACGTTGACTTAATAACTCCACCTATGAAGGTCGACTTAATGCTTAAATCTACCTAATTAAGTCAACCTAAAGCTGGTTTGGACACCCTAAGTTGACCTAATTGACCTCCAGGCCAGGGAATGGGCTAGGGAGAAAGAGAGCCGCGGTCGGAGGATCAGACTGGGGAGAAGGGAGAGCCGCGGCTGGGGAGAAGGGAGAGCCTGATCTCCCCAGCCACAGCTCTCCCTTCTCCCCTGCCCGATCTCCCCAGTCGCCGTTTTCCCTTCTCCCCGGCCCAAGCCCCCTAGCCGTGGCTCTCCTCTGTCAACCTAGCATCTGCCAGTGTGGACACGGGACTTAAGTTTCCAGTGTGGCCATTGTAAGTTGACTTAACAGAGTCAATTTAACTTAAACAGTGTAGACATAGCCTAGGACACCAAGACTGCAAAGTCCTTCGTACCAAAGAAGGGCTCAAACAGCAAGTCTAAGGCTATGTCTACACTTTGAAAGTTGTCAACTTTATAAAGTCATCTTAATAAGGTCGACTTTAAGTGGACCTTATTAAGTAGACTTAACAGAAGCAGACTTAACTTTTCAAGTGCAAAGGTGGCTCCTTTTCGACCTTATCAAGTTGAATTAACATTTTAAATTGACTTAAAAAAGGTCCACCTAGGCACTACTCCGCGTCTCCACTGGCTTAAGTCGACTTAATAAAGTCGACTTAAGTGCTAGTTCGAATTAAAAAGAGGCGTTATTAATTCGAACTAACTTTTCCTTAATTCGACTTAAGGAGCAGCTTAAGTAGAATTAAGGAAAGGCCAGTGTAGACACGGAGTAAATTAAGTCGACTTAAGCCTCCTTAAGTTGACTTAATTTGTGAGTGTAGACGCACCCTAAGTGTGGGAATCACAGAGATCCAGGGGTAGAAAGAATGACTAGATTCGACTGGCTTACAAGCACATAGAATCCAGCCTTTCAATCCATTTAGAACACACTTTTAACTAAGTTCCATGTTATAACAAGGTACTCAACTCTTTGAAAAACAAAAACAGGCTGCTTATTGAGATGATTCAGTATGGGATTTGGAGCCTAATTTTCAGCTATTTCTTAACATCTCAGCTGAAATGTTTAGTAGCATTAGTAGCATTCTTAATGTTATTGATTATTTGTTGGGTGGGGAAGAGGAAATGTGGCTTTCTCCCTGATCCTTCCCAGACCCAACCCCATAGAGTATTACTGGTAGTCAGGGGGATTCAGACTTCAGACCAAACATAGGTGTAGTAGTAGATGAAACTCCCTCTACCTGCCAGAGAACTAAGTATGTGTTCTATCTTCCTGCAGTAAATGCTTCTCAGTGGTACCCTTTTGGCTATTTGAGTCCTAACTGCTGGGATCAGGCTAACAGGAAATATGTTCTCTTTTGCAAATAAGCAGACAGCAAATACTTCAGAAGTGAAACACTTTTAAGTTAAAATACAAGCAATTGGAATGTTAGGCCGAGCTAGCTATACTGATCAAAACTCATGAGTGCAATGGAAAGCAAATATATTTAATAGCAAAACTCGGTAATAAATATAAAACAGTCTTCAGTTCAGGAATACATTTTCAAAGCATTTTATAGGATTTTACCCATGCAATTCTTGTTACATTTAAGAACGGTAGATTTAAAAATGCTGTGGAACTCTACAAAATATGATCTTTGTGTTTTGTGATTTTTTTTGACTCTTTATGTGCCAATAGATTTTCCTGCTACCCTCAAGGAATGTTCTAAATAGATCATTTACTTTCCCATGGAGAGAGAAAACATTTATGTTTTTCTTTTATTTGGCAATGTGTTTTATTTCATTAATTAACTGTAATGTTTTTTCTTGATAGAAGCTAACAGAACTGTACAAGTCATTCTCTAATCCAAAAGGCAAACTCTTTTATTACGGGGAAAGCACAGTTATAGTTCTTAATTCTCATTGGCTATGTCTACACTAGAAAGTCAACTTTAATAAGGTCAACTTTAAATCGACCCTATTAAAGTCAACTTAACAAGTGGCAACACTTTAAATTGACTTAATACACTTGTTAAGTCGACCTAACTGCCCTTAGGTTGACTTAATAAAGTGGACTTATGCATCCACACTGGGCTTAGGTCGACCTAAGGAAGGGTTAAGTTGACCTAAGGAGGCTTAAGTCGACCTAATGAGTGGTAGTTATTAAGTCGACTTAAGCTTTCATTAAGTCGACTTAATGAAAAGCTAGTGTGAACGTGGCATAAGGAGGCTTAAGTCGACTTAAATTAAGTCAATTTAAATTGCCAGTGTAGACATAGCCATTATGATAACGAGAGCATTTTTTCAAATCAGATCAGTAGTTTGTTTTCCATTACTCTCTTCTAGTCTCCCTTAGAGTCGACAGTCTTCCTCAGTAAGAGGAATCCAAAATAAACATACATTAAAAAAGCCCTAATATCACATACTTTTATTTTTAAGAAAAGTATACACTTCTTGCATTTCTGAAAGGTTTGGAGGATTCCTCCTTAGTGATCATTCACCTGCCTCATATAACTTACATTATTTTCTTCCGAGGTAGTGTATGTTAATCCATCTAAGAATGCCAAGGGAATTTAGCCTCCTGCTACAGCGGTTGAATGTGGGAAAATGCATATTACAGTGCGACTGCAGTTTCGTAACAAAGATGCATTATAACTTAGGTAGAAAAATATCTATAAAAAGTTTGACAGTAGCTAACATACTTTCAATGGGATGAATATGAATTCTCTTAGCAAGACTTGTCTGTATGTTGCACAGAACAAATACTCTGTGACAAGATGTTATCCACAACATTACTGACAATGCTGATCAGCTGGGATACTTCTAGGAATAAGTCAGCCTTAGTTTCCAAGAAACAGTACTAATGTTTAAGAGAAGCAAAATGATCAGTTATGGTGTGCAAACAACAGCTGATTTGAACATCCATTGGGGCTGCAAAATTGTGCTGCCCTGACTCTGAACAGCTAGAGATTCATTATACTTTATAGGTACAGCCCTGCATTGGGAGCTGGGAGGCATTCTGTCCCAGAGATGCAATATGCCTCCTGGTGATCCCAAGCGTACGGAGAGAGCATGCACAGGAGAAGCAGATTGCTACACTGCCAGTCAGACTACTGTGCAAACTGATACATAGAATAGGGGAAAGAGGGAAGGCCCCACTTCCTGTTTACCCTCCCTCCCCCTGTTGTGGAGTAAGGTGAGAGTATTTCTTGTGCTTCCTTAGTACAGAGAGAGCAGCTCTAGCTGGCCATCACATAGGTCATACCTTGCCATAAAAAATACAGATATAAGAAAAGGGGAAAATCTCCTTTTTCACTAGGAGGGTGGTGAAGCATTGGAATGGGTTATGTAGGGAGAGGGTGGAATCTCCATCCTTAGAGGATTTTTAAGGCCCAGTTTCACAAAGCCCTGGCTGGGATGATTTAGTTGAGATTGGTTCTGTTTGAGCAGAGGTTTGGACTAGATGACATCCTGAGGTTCCATCCCTTCTATGATTATACAAAAGTTGCATGTTTGTACCCACTTCAGCTGGAGCGGTTTTCAGTGGCTGATTAGTGTTTGCAATATTAACTTTGCTAACGGAAAGGATGGGGATCTGTGTGTCCTCAATTTTCATTTTTAAATTGAAATTTGGATCTGGTTTAGAGCCAGATTCAGACACACAAAATTCCTCTTTTAGAAACTCCTATTTATCAATATGAGGTCTGTGTTGCTACACAACAATTTAAACAACTAAAGGATGCCTTCTGCTTCAGAATAATCTTATCAGGAGTTCATGGATTCA
Source organism: Pelusios castaneus (assembly GCA_007922175.1). Classification (NCBI taxonomy): domain Eukaryota; kingdom Metazoa; phylum Chordata; order Testudines; family Pelomedusidae; genus Pelusios; species Pelusios castaneus. Next base: position 6,351,902 of record ML685780.1, read on the forward strand.
TTTTCACTCACAGGATGATCCCTCACTCACCTCCCAGGCATGGTTCCCATCTCGCAGAGCTGAATCTAGCTCACCCCTTCAAGTATTGTGACCTGGTGCATTGGATCAAAGGACCCCTCAGGTCTGGCTCAATCACCTCTCTATCATGACAGTGACTCATTCTTCAGCCTCTTCCCCTTTTCCACTCCCAGGGCCTCTATTCTTTCTCAGGTCAGGATTAAGGTTGCAATTCTGGGATGGAGTTGTGGGTTGTGCTGTGGGTTGTCAGTACCCACAGGAACTTCAATGCATTGCACTCCTTGAACTAACAGTTTCAAGCGCTTACCAGTGCTTCCTCTCTGCCTTTGGTTCATAAACAAAGTCAGGGTTTTCAGACTCTGCAGTGCCTGTCTACATTTGTAACCATTTAATGCAGACCAAATGAGACATGCTGTGCGTTTTGTAAACTGTTAAAGTGTGATTTGTGTATCCTTCATGTTCACAGTTAAAGTGTAACTGTGTTTTGTCTGATGCAAAGTATGTCATGTATGGAGTTTTTGGACTCCTCAGGACATACTAAACATTATTGTTATGGTAGCATGTTTTCTACAATGTCATACATATGTACAGATATAAAACTCTGCTACATCATATTCCCAAGTTTGTCTCTCACATGGCTTGAATAGATGCAGACAAACATGAAGCTGAGGGTCCATGTCTTGCAGAGGCATGCATACAGGAACAATGGACTGGTCTGAACACCTTCGAGAACATTGGCTAAAGAGGAAGAAATCATGCCTATTGCTGAATCGGGCCGATTACCTGACTCCAGAAGGTCAAGGAAAATTGTTAAAAAAGAGAGGCATTCTTGTCACAAGAGCTCTCCCTTGCATTCCATCTACACAGTGACATCAAGGACACTGAGAAACTGCCCACAAGGGGGAGGCCTAGCTGGAAGATTTATTTCAGCCAGCTTGTGGATAAGCTGACATCACAGACTGAAAAGCTATTACTATATCAAATCTGGTTTATGATGTGAGTTACATTTTAGTTAATTGTTACCTACTCTCTTTATTCATATTAATCTGATTTATGATCACTTAAAATCTTGCCATAGTCAATAAAATTGTTTGTTTTATCTAAAAGAGTGCATGTGGATTGAGTGTGTCTAGAGACTTCAATTAGAGTCAGAGAGATGGTCCATATCAATATGTTTGATAAATTGGTGCACATATGCAAATAAGCTTTCAGGGTGCTGAACCCTGTAACAAGAACATTTCCAGGGTTGCATTGGGGATGTTTGCTAGGAGTCACTGCCAGGAGTGGCTGGCCAGAAGCATTCCTTCACTGGGCCAGGGATTGATTGCTCACCGGAAGCTAGACCTGAGCTGATCCAAGAGTGGGTGGTGCACAAAGCAAAGCAAAGTCAGGTCCCAGGAGTGAGTGTTTGGGGTGATACAGCTACACACCATCCAAAGTGCAGGGGGAGAGGGGACATCACACCCATGAAGCTTCCTGCAACTCAGCCAATAAGTCATATGTATCTAATTTTTCATAAATGAGGGAAAACACCTGTTGTGAACTTTGCTGGTGGGTATAACAACTGTAATGCAGACCCTGCTGCTTGTCCTTTACTGCTAGTGTGTTATTGATGGGCTCAATTGATTTTAAATACAATCATCTTTCAAGGTAAACAGTACAAGCCCAGCCACAGACATATGTTGCAGTGCCTGGCTGCCTGTAGTGAATGTCACTGACTATACTTTTTCTTCTGTTACATGTTTCCTCAAATGCATTATTCTTAAAGAAAAAAAAAGAATCAGAGCTGTACTTCCAAACAAAGTATCAGTATATGTAATTTGCTTATCAGTTTAGAACCAAAGACTAGCCTTTGATACAATTCTTCTCTTTGTGTGATATATTAACAACTCAAAATAAGCCTTGGCTGATCATATACTCTTTCTTTTGTTTAACATAGAGAGGCACTAGCCATTCTATAGTCAACATTGAAGTTAGCTCTCTACTATAAACCTGATTTTTCAGCACCCCCATAACTTTTCCAAAAAGAAACTGAAACATATTAAACAGTGTTTGTCCTAGTGTACATTTTTCTTAGGAATGTGATTTAAAAAAAAAAAAATCAGAGATTGCATAGGAATCTTAACATTGGGATATTGTGTGTGTGCACGCACGCGCGCACATGCGTGCGTGCACTGTTGGAGGAGGTGTGATTTTCTGCCCCTAGTGCACTCATGTTCTTGGCCAAGGAACATGTTTGGTTCTGTTGGTGTGTTTGGAGAGATGCTCTTTGTACTTAGATGGACAGAGAGTAGAGAGAATAATTCAGGTCTCAAATACACAGACTTACCCCTTGTCTCTAATACAAATTCTCTGAAGGCATAGGTCTACCTGTACAACCCTCTAGTTTAGACAGCTGATGGTGACAGAAGTTCTCTTCTTTCAACATAGTTGCATCTAAACCTGGGATGGACAAACTTTACATTTGTATGTAGAAAGTATATTGCTGGCCATTCAGTGGGAGAGGGATGGCGGGAAGGGGTGGGGCTGAGAGGGGGAAGTGGCTGCCACACTCCAGCCAGGGCATTGATGGGCCCATGTGAGAGGGGCAGGGGTAGCAGGAGAGCTGGAAAGGGGGAATGGTTGCTGCACTCTCACCAGCCCCAGCTGGAGGGCCTAATGAAAGGCTCCCTGGGACCAAATGCAGCCCAGCAGCTATAGTTTGCCCATCTCTGATCTACACTGAAGTTTTTGCCAGCATAGCTATGTCACAGCCCTGATGGACATAGATATGCCAGAAACAGTTTTTAATGTAAGACTTGGCATTTTTCTTTTTAATTAGTTTCTTAACAAAAAAGCAAGGCAAACTTGTGAGAGGAGTTTTAAAAGTTTCCCTCACTACTTAAAATTGCTACTTACCCTTTCTGTGTTTGTTTGCAGAAGACAAAAAAAAAGTTATTGAAAATTTTGTTGGATAAGACTGGGAAAGTAGCACGCTCTGTTATACCCCAAAATAGCAATCCACAAAACCCTACACAATTATTCACAAAAAGCAGCAAGACAAACAGGTAGATGCCAATCAAAACATGAATGAACCACAAACCAGTTAGGACAGCAAAAGACTAAGCAAAACAATCACAGAAGGCTTCCGGGAAAGCACCACAACAAACCACAAGTAAATGAACTTTTGTCACAATCTGAGATTTTTATTTAAGAAAAAAAGTGGGGAGAAGGGCATCAACTACACCTTAAATCTAAATGCATGCATGTAATTAAATCTATTTATTCAAGGACACTAGATCAGACCCTCAGACAGCCCTTCATTGAAGTCAATCGAGCTATACACCTTATACTAGATGAGACTCCAATACGCCATCTGACTCTCTGCTTTTGCAAACATGGTCCCATCATCTCTCCATCCAAAATCCTACAGTCAGGCACACATATAGAATTCCATCATTTTATATCAAATTAAGAGTGGTTGTTCTTCCATCTCATGTACACTTGCCAGTGGGGTTCTATCCCAACAAATTCACAGCTGTTTCAGATTCCCCAGCATGGGTTTCCAGATTTCATAGCTTGTGCAGCTGTCTGCAGCAGTGGTGTTTCTCTTTTTTAGATAGTGGCTGTCTAAACTTATAATGAGATCATGGTTAAGAAAATGCAAGCAGCTGATCACTGCTTTAACACAGTACTCCCTGCTTTCTGTAGGCATTTGTACTCAGCTGGAGAAAGGGAAAACTCACAAACCAGAGCTGAAGTGAGCTGTTTGCTAATGGTTAGATTATTCTTAAAAGACTCCTACTGAATATCTCTTCTTAACTCAGAAGCTGATTGCTCTTTACCTGCTAGGTTTCTTTTGCATAGCTAACCTAGAACTTCCATCTGACTGGGGATGAAGAGAAGACCTGGAATGATGCCAAAGGCTGTACCACCAAAATTCACAGGCAGGAATATTCAGAACTACATTGTTGCAGACCTATGCTCTTCTGAAAAAGGGATTTGTTTTTCCTTTTTTGTTATTATAGGAACTGGGACTGGATGTAAAGGGCACAAGCAGACAGAGCTACAGGTTTTTAATTTTTGATAGTCAGTGACTTGATTTTTCCTCACTTTTGGACCAAAATAAAATAATAGCCATTTAAAGCACACACAGAATTTACTGTGATATTAATAGGAGTTGTATTGAAGCAGGACCAATATATCAACCAGTTTATGTTTTAAAATTTGAAACAATCAGTGATGGCAACTTCACACTTCTTGGTATCATATGATACATGAAATCAGTAACAGAAAGACAACAAAAAATAATATTTTCTCATCCCAGAAAGAAAGTCTTCCACTATCAGGTGTTCATGGAGTTTGGGATGTTTGTTTTTTTTATTTTGATGGGTAGAAGGATGAGAAAGTCTTTTGTAAGTTTCATCTTCATAGTTATTCTTAATTCCTAAAAGCCTTCTTGGCATAGGTTCCTAACAGTTAAAACTGGTATACAAAAGAAACTGATTAATCCAACTGGATTACAGTTTTATTAATCCACTGGAATAGACTTATTCAAAAAAATTTATAGACATCTGTAGATGCTTTATATATCTTTATCTCCATTTCACAGATGGGAGAATTGAGGCATGGCACAGAAAATCAAGATCACTCTGCAGGTCAGTACTGGTTCTGCTGCAACTACTAAGTGGTCCGATACTACAAGTATGAGGGTAATGCGGCAACTGAAACTGAACTGAACAGAACCTAGGCCTCCAGTAATGAAAGAAAACAGGATGGTTTTGGCCAGAGTATAAATTAAAGAATGTGAACAAACAAAATATAATGGAAAGTAAAATATATCCTTCTCAACCCTTCCCCGCCCCCCCCCCCCCCCCGCCCCCCCCGGAAACACAAGAGAATGAATCTGAAGCATTTGAAAAGCCAGGGCCCCAGAACTAATAGAGGGAGGTGGCTGTAGTAGCTGGGTAGTTCTTAGTCTGATACCTCTCCAAAATGGGTAGCAGTCCTGCCTCAGAAAGGGTGCAGCTAAAGCATTTGGGGATTTCCTAGTATATTCCCATTTTCAGTCCTTGGAGAAGCACTGATCACTTAGGTCAACCAACCTCTAGCAGAAGTAAAGCAGGGGACCAACTGAGGCACAAGTTCCCATACTTTTCAGTCTGAAATATCATTATATGTATTATTTCTTCTCCTGATGGAAAGTGAATGGTAATTATTGTTTATGAAAAGGTGGGGAGGAGCACCTCTGTTTGCTTTTGTGATTTCACATTGAAAAGCTATTGCATATTAGCAAAGTGATATAGGCAGACAACTTCAGAAACCATATGGCCTAGGTTACTTTCCCAGCATATAACTATAATAAGATTCATTCATGACATTTATACTTTTACTTTATATCTTCAAAGCCATTTTGCTAACATAACCTACCTCTTCTAGTTGAACGAAGGCTTTAGTTGATGTAAAAAAACCTCAGAAGTCTCTTTTGCCTCCTCTGGATTGCAGCATCAGTATCCCCAGTTCTTGCCAGTTTAACTGGTGTTCACCAGGAGAGTTGTCTGGTCTATAGTTTGTATACTATCCTCAGTGGGACACTGAAGTGTTAAAGCTGGATTTACAGCTTTGTTTTGTCAAATGCCTTTACTTGCATTACATTCCTAATGAAGCAGGTTTACTTATTCAACATAGAAATGCTGTATCCCTCAAGACAGTAGTAGCAGATGTTTTCAAAGGCTCTGGATATGTAAAATGAGCAAGACAGGGTTAGGGAAGACTGGAGGAGGGACGCAAAGCAGGCAGACTCCCTGCCTTAAAACAGTATTTTCTAAAAATAAAACATACGGGCTAGTTTCTAATTAAAAAATTGCAATGTTTATTTCAAGCCAAAGGCATTAAATACCAAACAAGTGAAAGAGGGCAGTTTACTCATTTTTCCTTTTGATAACTGAAATGTCATCAGTGATGCCACAGACAAAGGGGACGAGTTCTGATCCAAACAGATACCTTACCTTAAATTAGTCAGTTACATTGTTCCCAGAGGGTCTCTTTTACTGCTTTGAATTAGTTCTCTCAACTTCTGCCTGAACCATCTAGTAAGGAAGATTGCATCATCTCATGGTTATCAGCCAATGGGCCTGATAATGGATTCATGGAACTTAATTGCAAAGTTTCGGTTCACTTCCGTGAAGGATCAAATAACATGGGAAACCTGAATTATTGCAAACTTATTGTTCAGAAGAAATTTTCCTGTACAAGGTGATTTTGGAAATATAACTGTTTGATTGTTACTGTTTTGTTTTGAGACATTCATTAAGGATCCATTCAGTAATAATTCTTGTACTGAATTCAGACTATCTGCATTATGAAATTCACACTGGTACAAATTACTTCATTTTGTCTCATCATTGGAGCTTTATTGGGTAAGTCCTGTTTTATGTGAGTGCAGCATACCTACATTAGGAGTTTGAATTGGTATAACTACATCAACTTGTTAAATGGATGTGAATTTCCTTAAACGAGGACGGGGCCTAAGAAATGGAAGCAAAGCCAAAGGTTGTTTTATGGAAACTTAAATGAACCCAAAGATCTAATTTAACTGAATGAGGATGCCATCAATACCAGTATAACTGTGCCTTGGTTTCTTCACATTTATTCAGAGATATATTAGGGGAGTTAGAACTTTTACTCCAAATGTCAGTGTAGGCAGCCAGCATTCTGAGTTAGGACATATAATATTGAAATATGAACATGAGCTATTGGTATATTAACAGGAGACTGAGAATATATCTGTACAAAAAGCCTGTCTGATAGGGGGAAAAAAGTTATGGTATTTTTCCAAATATGAATCACAAACCATGCTCTCCACCCACAGATGGCACAAAAATGATAGATCACTTATACAGGGGATTGTGTAGATATTCTTAATATGATTGTGTTTTCTTTCTTGTGTGCTCTGATCAACAGTGAACTTGTTTACAATGCTGATATTTGAGACCCCATAATTGCTCATCACAGTTAAGTTGGGCAAAATTGCATGGCAGACACTTTTTTTCAATAAAAAATGCAGATTGGGTGATCCCACAACATTTAGTAAATTCATGTGGTTTTGACTAAAATTTAGTTTATTCCTCTCAGCTTTTGTTTCAGACTACCTCCAGACTACAGCAGATATCACAGCAACAGTTAACACTGTAATTACATTTTACAGATGGTCTTCACAAGAGTAAAGGGCTAGAAATTTAGACTAACTACCTAATGAAAGATATTTTTACCTCAAGATAGCTAACTCAAGATATCTCTCGATATGAAATCATAGAGGGCTGGACCTCATGAAGTCATCTAGTCCAACCCCCTGCTAAAAGCAGGACCTCTCCCACTAAATCATCCCAGCCAGGGTTTTGTCTAACCGGACCTTCAATATCTCCAAAGACGGAACTTCCACCACCTCTCTAGGTAACCCATTCCAATGTTTCACCACCCTCCTAGTGAGAAAGTTTTTCCTAATATACAACCTCGATCTCCCCAGCTGTAACATGAAACCATTGCTCCATGTTCTGTCCTCTGTTACAACCTAGAACAGCCTAGCCCCCTCCTCTTTGGAGCACCCCTTCAAGTAGTTGAAGGTTGCTATCAAATCCCCCCTCAGTCTTCTCTTCTTTAGACTAAATAAGCCTAGTTCCTTCAGTTTCTCCTCGTAAGTCATGTGCCCCAGACCCCTAATCATTTTCCTTGCTCTCTGCTGGACTCTTTCTAATTTGTCCACATCATTTCTGTAGTGGGGAGCCCAAAACTGGACACAGTATTCCAGATGTGGCCTCACCAGTGCCGAATAGAGGGGAATAATCACATCCCTCGATCTGCTGGCAACACTCCTACTGATGCAGCCTAATATGCCATTGGCCTTTTTGGCAACAAGAGCTCACTGTTGGCTCATATCCAGCTTCCTGTCCACCACAACCCCCAGGTCCTTTTCTACAGTGCTGCTACTTAGCTGGTTGGTCCCCAGCCTGTATCAGTGCATGGGATTTTTCCGTCCTAAGTGCAGGACTTTGCACTTGTCCTTGTTGAACCTCATGAGATTTCCTTTGGCCCAGTGTTCCAATTTGTTTAAGTCTTCCTGAATCCTGTCCCTGCCCTCCAGAGTGTCTACCATTCCCCCCAGCTTGATGTCATCTGTGAACTTACTAAGCATGCAATCTATCCCATCATTGAGATCATTAATGAAGGTGTTGAACAGAACGAGCCCCAGGACCAACCCCTGGGGTACTCCACTAATTACTGGTTGCCAACTAGATATTGAGCCATTGATTCCTACACCCTATTCCTTAATATGGATCACTGAGGTCAGCTAAAGATTTTAATTATTAATGTTAAATGAAAGCATGGATTCTGCCGAACTAAGAGGATTGGAACCCACATATAAAAAGGACCAGTTTTCCAAACTACAGTGAGCCAGCATAATTCAACACCTGCCAAAAATCTTTTGAGCCTAAGGCCCATTAGTGAGTGTCAAATTTGCAAGTTTCTCTGACAGCTGAGATATATGATCTAGCGGTAACTTTAATGGTTCTCATAAGAACTAAAGGCTTCCCGTAAAACTCACTGTAAATATAGCTGAAATAATTGAGTAAAAATGAAGCAGCTTCACCATGGAGGACCATGAATAATAAAGGAAAGATTAAATAAATATCTATAATACCACTGGAAAAGGAAAAACAAACGTGTCTGGCAGATCCTCATGACCTTTTCCCCATTAAATTTCCAGTTATAATTGTCCTTTAGTACAGTTACATTAGATTAATAAACCTGTACGTTTCAGCAAAATTCGAAGAAAAAACGTAACAGAGGGAGCCCCAGGGAACAATCTTTCCTCTGCTCAGTATTATAATGACAGCACTAAAAGGACAGCACAATGACAGCATTGAAAGAGCAGGATATCACTTTCAAGGTCCCAGTCTCAACAGACACTTATGGAAATACCTCCCCTCCTCCCCCATATGCAAGCCTTGGAGTGAATAACACACGATCTTTGCTTCAGACTTCTGCCAGGGCTAAGAACCTCTGAGCAGGCCTTGAAATTATCAGTTTTCTGCTTGCAGCTCAAGAAACTATTAATGTTAATTAAAAAGAAAACTGTGCTTCATAATTGTATTGTAAATGGAACTTCCCTCTTTGCCGCTTGCTTCTAGGCCTAGCTAAGTTCACTCAAAAGTTTGAGTGATTTTGACAGGATGTCACAAGAAGTCAAGCCTAGCTGACACTCCCCCTTGTGGGCGACATGAAGTAATAAGACCTCCTCTCAGGTGCCTTTCTCCTGCTGACAGCCGCTCCAGTTCGAGGCCAGATTAACTCCCCTGTGGGCCCAGGCCTATAAGCTTTTGTGGGGCCCCTGACCAGCCACTGGCCAGCCTAGTGACAGGACAGTGAGGTCTCTGGCACCCAGGGGGGCATACTTACATTGGCAACCTTCATCAACAGCAGCATACCATGGAGGGTAGGCTGTCTCCCACTCTCCTCCTCTTCCCCCATCACCAGCAGCAGCAGCACCCCGTGGGGTCAGGGAGAATCTGTGGCCCTGCCTGTGTAGGGGCAGTGGGACAGTCATGACAGGCCCTCCATGGCTCCCTCCTTACTTCCAGGGCAGGAGTGGAGGGAGTCAGAGGATGCCCTGGTCTCCCAGTGATCTGTGACAGCCTGGGCAGCCAGGCTCCTGCTCTTACATTTTCCTTCCATCCTCCCCTCCACACATCCCTCCTTCCCTCACAGTGTACCCACGCCGATTCACATCTATTCCAGCCTCTCTCCCCCAGCCACATCATGCCCCTGTTTTCCCTGCATCTCCTCATCTCCCCTGCCTCCCTCTCATCCTGCCACTTTCATCACCTGTTACCTCCTCTGGCCCATCATATGTCTGTTTTCTGTCTCCAGCCCCCTTGTAGCTCTGACTCCCAGGGGTCAAGTTCCCTGCCCTGCAAACATAGGCAGCCAGCATCAGCTTCTCTGGGTGGGGATGGAGAGAAATCACAGCCAGATCAGGTATGAGCAGCCTGAAGCCAAACCCACCTCCACCCCCGGCAGCTGGAGGATATGACTGGGAGGTTATGCTACTTGGAGTGGGATGGTGGGTGGGTAGGTCTCTCCTACATTCCCTCCAAGCAGTGCCTCTCTGACTGGGGTTGAAATTTTGTGCCCCCCAGCCCTTAGCTTGGGGCCCTGAGCTTCAAATCCTATAGCCCCTGCATTAATCCGGCTCTGCTCTAGTTCTGCAGTGGTCTACTTCTCATGACTCAATGCTCCAGTCAGTTCACATATGGTATCACTACTTCCAGGATAAACTGAGTAATTTATGTCTATAGACCAGGAGCTTCATGCTTGGTCTTCAGCCCAACTGTGACTTTAATAGTCCTTTCCAGCTTTTGTCTCCATGGCATCCACACCACCTTCACCTTCCACCTTCAGAAGAACCCAGGGACTCCCTCTACCCAGAGTCACAGCCCAGGGATCCTGGAATAAATAAGTAAGAGCCTCCTATGAAGACCCACCTCTTCCTTCCTGGATCATTTTATATTATGCCCTGCCTCTAAGCCTTTTCATTTGCTCCTTCCTAGGCTCATTCATCCACAGGCCCCTACAAGAAAAACAACCATAATCCCAAGGAACAAAGTACATATAAATGTCCCGTGCTGATACACTCCCATGTGTCCATAGGAGTTATCAGCCTCTGGTTATTTTCTAGCCCCGTCTTCCTTCAGGAAGCCCTAGGACAGGCCCTGGCCCCAGACAGCCTTCTTTCAAGGGGCTAGCAGAAGAGCTCCTCTCTTCCTCCCTCCCAGCAATCTACTAAATTGTTTTTTTTCCCCCTTTTTAACTCCTCCCTCAAGACTTGAAACCTCTCTTCAGGTGAAGGAAGTCAGGGCTCATTAACCCTTTCCAGGCTAATCTGGGGTTTACACAACAAATCACACGCTCTATTTTTTCTTACCTTTCTGCTGATATTGCACCAGCTAGGAAGCAGCATCAGGATTCACTCCATAAAACATGTGCAGCAGTCCTACCTTTCCTTCTCATTTCTTATCTGAGCATCTGCGCTTGAGGACCATGCCACACTCATTTCTTTGAATACAAGACTTTTGTGACTTGTTATTTAAAAAAAAAAAAAAAAAAGCATTTGTTCTCTTGCTTAAAACTTCATCTCTTGGGAAATAAATTGTTTCTGATTAATTGTGATATTGTGAAAGTCAGAGAACAAACAAGATGTTTGGAAACAAACACTTTTCATTTTTCTCCACACAAGCCAGGGACAACATCAGTTGTTACGTTTGCAACTCTACCCTTCAATGCAGATTTCACCCTGAAGCTTGTGATAATATTACTACCAATGATTTCTTAGAGGAAACAGTGGTGCTAAGTCTCCTCTCACTTACACTGGTGCATCTGAGAGTAGAATTAAGCTCACTATCTGCTACTGTGAGAGGCTAAGAAGTGTATCTCTATAAACCTATTGGGTGGAGAAGAGCTATTTAAACTAAAGAACAATATTTGCACAAGAATTAAAGAGTATAAACTGGTCATGGAAAAATTTATGATGAAAATTGAAAGATTTCTAAGCATCAGAGGAGTGGGATTGTGACAAAAAACCTTCCTATAAAAGAAGTGGGAGCAGGAAACCTAAGTGGTTTTAAGATGCATATTGATGAATTTATGAACAAGATTAATGATGAGGTTGCCTGTGACAGCAGAGAACTAAACTCAATGACCTAGGAGGCCCCTTCCAGTCCTCACTTATGCTCCTGTGCTATATACTGTCTGTTTAAAAAAATTTGGGCTTACAACCTAAAATGGGAATTTGTCTGATTGGAAGTGGTAGTGAGTAATTCTAGAAGTGGTTAGCTGGAGGTCAAGAAACTAAAATTCTCAAAAAAATAACATCACAATGAAGGAAAGGAATATTTGAAGTGTTGAACTATGGAACCCGTAGGGGAGGTGGTGGCGTGGGAGAATTTCCTATGAAAATGGCATGTAGACATGTTAGCTCCGCCATCTCCATTTCAGTTTACTGTTATAATTTGTCTTCAATCAAGGAAACTGAAGGACAGAAATCATTTACAATGTTGCTTGTCTGTTTTTCAGTATCCAATAGAAATTGCACTCCGTGAACTGCAAGATGAGCTGGTGAAACAACGTATTAAAAAGTTACTTCGGTGAGATTCTGCTTTGATTATTTACCACTGTTGTGGAAAAGACATAGAGCCTTCACTGATGATAAAAAAAAAAAAACCTTCACACTTTGAGCTTTGGTTTGTTCTTTGCCCTGGGGAGTACTGTGAAGTTTGTGGAATGAATTACAGCAAATGTGGATATGAAAACAAAACAATTTGATGCTGATGCAGTGAATTAACAAAGTAGGATCAAGCTACCTCTCATTCCCCATCCTGCTCTTCATTTTCTATTACACGGTTTGAGGCAGAACACAGCAGACTCATGCCCTTGCTAAAACATGTTACTCTCATACTATAGGGAAAACTACCTTTGGACAAATTCATGCTAGAAAACACATATTTGAAGTCCTGGTCCATACCTGAATGTCTCCTTTATTAGCTATACTACATCAGTGCCCAGAATCCCTAACTCCCATGGAGGCCCCAGAGTTAGCTGTAGCCCACAGGTGAGTATATATTACTGCTTCCCCTCACTGCCTGATTTGTAGAGGATAGAAGTCCATTAGCACAGTAGCTAAAGATCATTAGTTCAAGCTGTAGCAGTTCATGGTATTAGCTCTGTGCTCAATGCTCAGAGTGATGGCAAAGATGATAGTCATCACACTGGGCACTGAACAAATACAGAGCAAGAAATAGTCCCAGCACCGAGGAGATGTGATTTGCCTAAGGTTACAGCTCAAGCTGGAGTAGAATACCCTGTTTTCCTTAATCTTTGTTCAGTACTCTGTTTACTAAATTATGGAGTCATCTGTTTGTAACATTCATCTGATACTAGCCCCTAGGAAAGTTTACATTTTCTGGTCAGTATCATGGCATGCGTTTTTGTGATCTGAAATAATATTTAAATATTGATTTTGCAAAGTATCAAGGGCCTTCAGATATTTCTCATGTGGTAGGGTGAGGGAGGGAAAGGGAGGTGGAACAGTAGGATAACAATATGAAAAAAATATTTAAAAAAAATAAATGAGGAGCACAAGTGTGATTAATAGTCTATATATTTGAAATTAAGGCTATTACCTTAAATTATTAAATTAAATTGCCATATTACATTATGGATATTCCACTGAACGGTCAGTGAGTCAACTAATAACCATTTAGAAATGATGTATAAATAACTGGGTTTTTTTAATGAACAAAATCCAGATCTGCTAAAACTCTCCCAATTAATTCACCTCAGAAATTTAAAAAAACAAAATAAAATTCCCCAAAGATTCAAAATTTTCCATGAATGGTTTATCTTCAGATCAGTAATGATGGATCTTTAAAAGCAGATTTAGTTCTCAGCTGAATGAGCCTGTAACAGATTTATTGGATCAGGTCACTCACTGGTATATTCTCTTTTCTCGATTCCTGATCATCCCAGTGGTAGAGTAAATCATATGCAAAATCTGGATTTTAATATATAATATGGAATGATACAACTACATTGTTAATTTGATGTAATAAAATAAAACAGGGGAAGATAAACATTAACGGTAAATGGGTTTATATAAGGTCTAGATTGGTGTAAATAATGTCTTGTAGGTATATGAAAAAACCTTCAATTTGGATGCTAATAATTAACATTTGGGTAGCTGTTTATATGTAGTGAAAAATGAGTATATAACCCTGTAAAACCAGAATGATATTGTTAATTACACCAACTCTGTGTCAATGGGCTTGTTGCTTCATTTTCTTGCACTTTAGGCTTGTACAGTACATGCATTATACTGGCATAACTCTGTGGTGTAGACACAACCTACAGTGACATTGCTGTAGGAACGATCCTCCCTTAGGCTATGTCTACACTTGGCCAAGTAAGTCGACTTACCATGTCCACACTCAAAAATTAAGTCGACTTAACGGGGACCCTGCCAAATCTACTTCGAGTGTCCACACTGGACACGTAAGTCGACTTCTAGGGGCTAGGTGGACCTGGGACTGGTCCACAGTGGCAGGGGTGGCATCCCTTGCCAAGTGCCAGGGGGCTCGGGATTTGTTCCATTGTATCTGGGTACAATGGGGGCTGAGCAGGACAGGGACACTGACAGGGCATAGGAGCGGGGTGGGCAGGGCTGTGTCCTGCCCTGTGGGGGGGGGGGGGGATGTAGACGCAGATTAAATTAAGTCAATTTAAGCAAGCTTAAATCGACTTAATTTGTAAGTGTAGACGCACCCTTTAGTGACAATAGCTCAGTAAAAGCAAGCATTCTTTTTATCTATGTTTACACTGGGGTTAGCTACATTACCCAAGGGTATAGATTTTCCCTCCTAGTGACAAAGCAATGTTGAACCTAATTTTTCAAGTGTAGACCAGGTCTTTGTTTACCAGCTGTGTAAATGCCCCTGTTCTGATAATTGCATTTAACACCCTCTTATCACTTGCTTTGTGTTGCTGTCATAGACTGCAAAATATACAAGACAGTGGAGAATCAGACCCTTTACATTTTAGGGCTTATTGATACAGTGATTTGGGCTGTGTCTACACTACCAGCTATGTAGGTAAAACATATGCCACTCAGGAGTGTGAACATTCCACCCTCATGCACAACTTGAGTTACACCAACATAAGCATTCATGTGCACAGAGCTATGTCGCAGAAGAGCTTCTCCAGCTGACAACTTATGTGGCTCACAGAGGTAGGTTTTTTAGGCTGACAAGAGAGCTCATTCTTGTTGGCATAGAGCAACTTCATCAGTTGCATTGCAGTGCAGTACGTCTAGACATATCCTCAGTGTGCAGCAAGCTGGGATGTAAACCTTTAGCTTCATAGCTTGCTGTACAGTAAGTGGTCTTGTGAATCCTGCTGCTGCATACTAAAAATAGATCAATCAAAGTGCACTACAGAACTATAAGAGTCCAGTAGCAGCGTCCACCCAGCCACTTAGTGCATGCCATGCTGGTGTATCGTCAATTCATACCCCAGCTTGCTGCACACTAAATTGCCATATAGATAAGGTCTTAGATTAATTTGAATGTTTAGATTAAAAATGCTTAGGTTCCCATGCTCCCTCTCCACCAGCCTTCAAATTTTACCAGCATTACAATTTTGGTTAAAGATGTGATTTAAAAAAAAAATAAATAGTTATATCTGTAAAAGGTCTAGTGATGCACACAGCTTTATTAGTATAAAGGTGACTTATACAGGAATATACTATTTCCTTCCTGTATGGGAATGGTATACTACTATAAACACTTCTATACCAATATAACTGCTGCAATTTTCAGGAGGCTATACCACTTTAATTGTAGCCGCATAGGCTGAGCCATGTTAGGCATAAGGGTATATCTACACTGGAGGCTCTGTTAAGTCAACTTAACTAGGTCGACTTTAAGTCAAAAGTCGACCTTGTTAAGTCGACTTAGAGAGTCCACTGTCAACTGCTTGTGTCCACACTGGCAGGTGCTAGGTCGAAGGAGGAGTGGTGCATTGTGGATAGCCCTGGGAGGGGGCCTGGAGGCCAATTAGGTCATCTTAAGTCTACACTGGCTTAAGTCAATTTAATAAGGTCAACTTAAGTGTTAAGTCAACCTTAAGAGATGGTGTTATTAAGTAAGTCGACTTAATACAAGCCCAATGTGGACGCAGCAGTCTGTAGGTTGACTTAACCTGCCTTAAGTCAACCTAAGGCTATGTACACACGATCAGATTAAAGCGCAACATGGCAATCGCATTATAAAAAACACGTGATCTTTATTGCGGGATAACGTGTACACATGTCGCTCCTTGCAACGCAACAGAATTCTTTGCAATATCGCGGTGTAGCGCAATGAATTCTGGGCACCTACCCCATAGTTCAATTTTCCCTCAATCGGCGCTTGGAATCATGGGATGAAGGAAGGAACACAAAGCACCATGGGTAAACTCTCAGTTTCCCGTGGTGCACTGTTTTCCCCTTGCGTCTTCCTCGTTGCCAATAGCAACTCGCGCCTATTTTCAACAGAGCAGTGACGCACCGCACCACTTGCGAGCAATCACAACAGCGACAGCATGGATCCTGCTCTGATCTCCACTGTCGCCTTCAGCATTCTAAATACATCTCGGCTGGTTGCTCAGTACGCAATGAGCTCCGAGTCAGACGAGGACGCTGAGGAGCAGGGGCTGATCGATGCCATGCAGAGCAACAGCACCGCTTTGCTCAGCTCCTTCACCGATCATCTGCACATGGTGCAACGCTATTTCTGGCCGTGAGAGACGAGCTCCGAGTGGTGGGATCACATTGTTATGCAGCTGTGGGATGACGAGCAGTGGGTACAGAACTTTCGAATGTGGAAAGCAACCTTTCTGGAACTGTGTTCAGAGTTGGCCCCTGCCCTGCGACGTAAAGACACCAACATGAGGTCAGCCCTAACCGTGGAGAAGCGTGTTGCGATTGCTGTCTGGAAGATGGTGACTCCTGACTGCTACCGGTCCGTTGCAAACCAGTTTGGAGTTGGGAGGTCCACCGTCGGATTTGCCCTGTCACAAGTCTGCCAAGCCATCAATCGCATTCTGCTACGGAGGACGGTGACATTGGGCAATGTTCGTGAGATTGTGGACGGCTTTGTTGCCATGGGATTCCCTAACTGCGGTGGAGCCATAGACCGCACACACATCCCTATTTTGGCTCCAGACCATCTCACGACCGAGTACATCAACAGGAAGGGCTACTTCTCCATGGTGCTGCAAGCATTCGTGGATCACAAGGGGCGTTTTACTGACATCAATGCTAGGTGGTCGGGAAAGGTGCATGATGCCCGCATTTTCAGGAACACTGGTCTGTACCGGAAGCTGCAAGGGGGTACCTTCTTCCCTGATCAAAAAATTACAGTGGGGGATGTGGAGATGCCCATAGTCATCCTCGGAGACCCAGCATACCCACTGATGCCATGGCTCATGAAGCCATACACTGGTAACCTAGATCGCAGCTAGGAGCGGTTCAATTACCGATTGAGCTGCTGCAGAATGACTGTGAAGTGTGCCTTCGGCCATTTAAAAGGGCACTGGTGATGTTTATGAGAGGCTGGACTTGGCGGAGGACAACATCCCTGCTGTGATTGCGTTGTGCTGTGTCCTTCATAACATTTGTGAAAGTAGGGGAGAAAAGTTTTCCCCAGGGTGGGCTATGGAGGCACAGAACCTCAAGGAAGCATACGAACAGCCAGCCACTAGGAGTATTAGGGGGGCACAAGGAGAAGCTGCTCACATAAGGGAGGCACTCAGGGACTATTTCAATGATGACCTCCCCTAGTTAACTTCCAGGACGCATCAGGTGCACCTTATGAGATTTTCAATGTGTACAAATAAAGCCACCCTTCAAATTATTTGTCACTGTTTTTATTAAAACCTAAAAGGGGGGGAGGGTTACAGGTGGGTGTAGCTGCGGGTCTCTAAAAAATAGCTCTGTGGAGGACTGGATGTTGCAGTGTACCGGGGGGACGAGTGGCCTTCAAAGAAATTCTTTGAAGGACTACGGGGTGTGGGAGGCAGACACGGCTGAACTGTATGGAGTGGAGCCCGTACATTAATCGCCTGGGTCTGCAAAGCAATCATGCTCTTGAGCAGTTCTATTTGCTCCTTCACCATGCTTATCAGTTCATCCCTGTGTTTCTACCTCCTCTGTTGGGATTCCTCTCTCCAGGTTCGATTGTCCCTCGCGGATTCCTGTGCTGTTTTCAGCAGGTCCTGAAACATATCCTCCCTATTTCTTCGAGCACACCACCAAATGTTTCTCATGCGGTCAGCTGAGGTAGATACTGGCCTTGTGAAGGTCGAATCTAAAAAAAAAAAATAATAATAAAGCTGTTGTTTACACATAGCCTAAATAACCAATGTAACCTTCCAGTAGCACATTCCACCGGAAGGTACAGGGCAGTCAACATCCTATGCTTTGCTGAAGTGGACAAGGTACGTCCTAATAGAAAGCTTACTGGAGGCTAACATTCTGCACAGGGCACACAGATGGAACCCGATATCTCTCTCCTCAGAGTGCCCCTGCCAGTTAGAATACATATCCTACATGCCACCGGTTGCAAGCCAGGACCATATGCTGCTGCACTGTGTGCTGCCATGGTTCCCAGGGCTGTGCTTTGCAGCTGGCGAGGCAGAGTATCCGTCTTTGGGAGCGTAGACACAAACATTCTCCCAACTAACCTGAGTAGTAGGCTCTGGAGGTACATCGAGGAAACCTTTACTGACCTAAATACAGATGATTTTTTGACAATCACTGCTTGTGTTGATGCACTTCTAATGAATGCAGAGTAAAGAGCGTGCACAGCAGGGACTGAGACAGCAAGCACCCCCGCCCTGGACAGTGATATTTTAGCAGGAGCCATAGCTGCACGAAAGAGAAACTTACCGGAATCCCCCTCTGCCGCCTCAGAGGACACGCTGCAATTCATGTCTTAGGTGGACGTCTCAGTGAGGGTGCAGAAGAGCTCCTGGCTACATGTTGTTGTGCTTTCCTCCAGGTCATCCTCCACCTCCTCCTCCTCATCGATCACGTCCTCATTCTGCTCAGGTCTGGCATTCACTGGATGAGGGAGGGGCCAATGTGTCCACGGGACTCTTTGCAGTGGTTGTGGGTTCCCCACTGAGGATGGCTTCTATCTCCTTATAGTACCTGCATGTAGCAGGCGCTGATCCAGAATGGAGGTTTGCCTCCTTCGCTCGGTGATAGGTTATTCTTAGCTTCTTCACCTTTGATCTGCACTGCACAGTGTCTCTATCATAACCTCTCTCTGACATGGCCCGAGAAATTATGCCAAATGTATCATAATTTCGCCTGTTGCCGCGTAGCTGCGCCTGCACAGCAGACTCTCCCCAGATGCTGATCAGGTCCAGCACCTCTGCCGTGCTCCAAAGGGGTGCACGTCTTCCACAATGGGCCGCCATTGCTACTGATGATCGGAGCTGCACTCCACTCCACGAGGAAGAGAACAGGAAGTGAAACAGATGAGAAATTCGAAAATCCCGGGAATCTGATCAGGGCGGGGACTGTTTCATCATGGCCACAGAGCGGGTGGGGGGACGACCAGAGAGGACGACTTTGGAATGCTGGGACACTTCTGGAGGCCAATCATTGCGCGGTAAGCATACACACGAGTGGAAAGGCGCAACAACTGTTCCGTGTTAAATGCTACCACCCTCGTCGAGGTGGTTTTTGTATTGCGCTACAACAAGGCAGTTAACGCGCAACAGCCCTATTGCATGTGTGTACGCTGTTGTTGGTATCGCGCGGTAATGATTGTTAATGTGCGATAAAGTGATCGTGTGTACAAGGCCTAAGACTCCAGTGTAGACATACCCAAGCAGACTAAGCAACTGCTTAGGGCCCCAAGAAGTTCAGTGGGGCCTTCTATCAATTCTTTGCTTATGTTGTGTCTAGGGGAAGGGGGCACAAATATTCCTGCTCAGGGCCCCCAATGGGCTATCACCAGCATTGTGTATACCTAAAACATTACACCTTTCCACTATAGACAAAGTCAAATTCTCCATGATCCCCAAATCCTTCCTGCAACTGCGTAGGCAAAGGAATAAACAATCTTCTACAGCAAGGCAGCTTTCCTGTGCTCAGGTATCCCCTCTAAGTTAAAAGAATTTCAATGCCACTGTTCTTGGCTACCAGCCTCCTCCGTTTTGTATCTGCACAGACATCTTAAGTACCATAACAATCCTGCAAGCTCTTCCACATGTGCAGAGTCCTTTGCCCATAGTGGTCACATTGAACTCAGTGCACTCATCCCATGCAGACCAACTTGCAAAGTCAGGACCTAAATACCAATAAGTGATTCAAAGTTTTCTGTAGATTCATGCAAAGGAACCCAGGAGAATGTAACACAGGTTGTAGATAGGATGGAAATAGTGGCAGTGAATGTAAAAAATATCTGTCTGTATAAGTGAAGAAGTAGAGCACATAGTCAGGAAAGAATAAAACTAGTAGTTAGAGCAGGAAGGGCTTGCAACCAAGAGATCCCTCAGAACTGTACCTATTACTGCCACTGACTTTCCATCTACCCCTAGGCATGCTACTCAAACTCTCTGTCTCAATTTACCTCGACTCCAAGATGGGGACAATATTATTTTTACCTGCCTTGGAACAGGTGTTGTGAGGAAGTTAAGTGTACAAGATCCATGTATGAAAAGGACTGTACAAGCATAAACTATTTTTCTAATTGTAGCAATGGAATGCAAAATGGCAAGAGTTAGGAAGCTGATGCATAGGTGTCTGTAACTATTCATGTGTAATAGCTGTACTGTTGTAACTGAAATTGAGGCAAGACCCTGACATTCATGTAATAATGCTAAATAAGTAGACACAGAAATGAAACATGAATGAGGGGCTGCTTCTGGCAGAGCAATATCAAACAAAGATTGTAATTAAACTGCATATTTAAAAAACAAACAAACATATGAATTAAGAAAGAATTAGACCATGCTAGTAGCTGTCCAAATGTTGTAGACCCTTTTTCCTGAACTTCATCATTCCCACCCATTCTCTGGCAATGTCAATCGCTAAAGCTTCCCTAAGGAAACATATTCAAAAACTGAATTTTTACATTGATAAGTTATATCTTAGGAAAGAGCTAGCAAATCAAAAATTAAATTTAAAGCTCTGGTTTGTGGTTCTGGTATCACAAGAGACAGAACCGGAGGCAATTGTGAGTTTGGAGGCTCTAGAGGCCCATGCTTTTATGTTATTTGAATTTTGCAGCAATATTTAAAATACTCTATTTCCAACATACACCTACTTTTATCAGGTTTACATTATTAGACTTTGGCTTACCATGAAATCAATTGTGTCTTGACATAAATTCACATTCAGAAATCATTAATTGTATTATAAATAAAATTAAATGTACATGCTGTTTAGAAATACATACTATCTGGATTTCAGATGCTATTTCTAAATGGATAAATTTGTTCATCATAATTGGGAGTGTAGTTCAAACTCATAAGAAAGAAGGGATTCATTGAAATGCAAATATAGCCTCAATGGCAGTAAATGAGCTGTTGCTGTGGAAGCCCCTTAATAGATAACGCATTCTTTGCAATTTACTTGCAAAAAACATGAGCAGGAAAGCGTCATTGGTTATGGATTATCAAATAAAATGTTTGTGATGCTCATCTGCTCCTCTTATTTAATTGTATAATTTGCCTTGTAATTAGATTTTACTCTGTTTTCCAAAAGTGTTGATTCCACAGACCAAAGCTCTGAGGCTAAAATCCATAGAGCAAATCCCGTTCGTACATAGGAGTTTCATCTGCAGTGTACAGCTTATGTCAAGGGGAAGAGCAATAGCATGGAGCATAAAAATAATGTTGTAAGATATTGTATATTATATTTGATTCAAGTTGCCCTCAGAAGAATTCTGCCTTACTTTGCCATCTTCTGTAGAAATAAAAAGTTTATTAATGTATGATGCTAATTTTTTTGCTGTTTCATGCAGAGAATGTATAATCTGGTTGATTTGTTTTTGGTTTTATGTTCTCTGAAACTGTGAAATCAAGGATCATATTTGAGAGAGAACCCTAGTTTCCCAAATTCCCTGTCATTCAAAACCTCTGTGGCCACTGCCCATTTTCTCTTATCATATACCCATAACTCACTACAGCAAACTCACTTTTGATTACCCAGCACTAGTCATATTCCAGTGGCTAATATCACTTTAATCACCTAACCAATGTTAGTTAATATTCTGATTTAAACATGTCTTTGACTTTGTTCTCTTCACCGTGTGCTATGGTGAAAACAAAGAGGATTTCAACAGAAATTTCACATCATAGCTCAAGATACAGAAGCAGTAAGGAAAAGGAAGAGATTAAAAAGAAATAGTGGTATTGCATGAATTATTTCATGTCTTGCTGTAGCTACATGAATTAAGTCTTTTTAGTTTGCACAGTTTATAGTAATTACAAATGCACATCTGTTAAGATGTGCATGTTCTAAGAATCACACTTTTGTTTTTTATAATAATGTAATCACTGTACAGGACTGTATACTTAGTGGTTACAAGGGCCAGTTCCATCGTCACAGTGGGATACAAATTCCAGTGATATCAGTGGGTTCAATTCAGCTTTCATCACAGTCAGTGGGAGTCTTTCCATCAACTTCAGTAGAATTTGGATGAAAGTTGGTCAGCCCAGTCTATCAGCCACTCCATGTATACTCCCCAACCACACAAAGGCAAAATAATTGGATTCTATACTAGTTGAGAGCAGAGTGATTGGGGAAGTGAAGTCCATCTCCCACAATCCAGGTTGTCATGCCACCCTTTTCCCCCTCCCAAAAAGCTGTTGCTCCCCACATGGGCTTGAATATTGGCTGCAGTCCTTCACCCTGTTTACTTCATGTACATACAATCAGTGAGCCACTGACCTGGCCTAAGAGCCATTCCTAGCCTGATTACATGAAGTCGTTCCGTGTCAGGTTGGTACTAAGGTTCTTCCACTGGCATACAGGAAATGGAGTGGCACCTCTGAGTCCCCCCGGGCACCTATTCAGGGTTCAAGTGGTACAGAGAACCTTACACCAGCCCTTTGCACTGCACTGCCCTTTACCCCTTATGCAACCTACCCAATTGCTTCAACTGCGAGTTCTGATTGGGTTCAGGCCTCCATAAGCAGCATCATTAGGTGTAACAGTGCCTTTCCATAATAGGCACTGAACACTCCAACATCCCAGAGGAGGTAATGTCAGTGAATCAACATCCATGGTTCATACAGAGATGTAATCACCATATCTCACAGCTATAAACTACAACACTGTAAACCAAAATGTAATTTTGCCTTCCTCCTCTTATAATAGTGAAGGGCAAATTTCCAAAGGAATGGAAAGTCACCTTAGTTCAAACATTGTATTTCCTTCTGTAAGGCTTAAGAAAATCTGTAAGAACACCACTCTTTAAATGGTCAGTCTGTAAATCTTGCAAGAACAGCATCACATGGGATTTACAGCTTCCCAGTTTTCTCTCCTGCCTGTTATACAACTAGAAGAATTTGTGATAGTGTGATAGTTTTGCTTCTGGTGCTGAAAGAAGTTTTATAAAATAAAAAAGTTAACTTTCTATTGCTCTTGAAAGTTCTAGCCAATTCTTATTTTATCTAGTCTGATGTGCATATGCCTTTGCTCTAAGAAGTTAAAATTTGTTAGTTTGATCATGGTTGTGTGTTTGTTCTAATGGAAGAAGTAGATTTAAATTAACCTTCTCTATCAATGCACTGCACTGCTCAGGTGTTAAAGGACTTATGCAATCTTATTTGACATTTGGTAAAATATAAATACTGTGAAGCCTCCCGATATCTATTAAGAGGAGGTATCACAAGTTATTAAATGGTAAATGAAAGATAGGAACTTGAATGACTTTGGATGTCAAGTACTGTAAAAACATGACATCTTACACTAACTTTTATCTCAATATCTTGCAGGCTGAGATTCTCAAAGTATTTGGGCTCCTGATTTCTATTGATATAAAATAGAGTTACAGACCAAAAATCAAAAAGGGGTTGAACTCAGGAGTTTTGAGATGTGAGCCCAAGTCCCTATCTCATTCCAATCTTACATCAAGATCCTTCTACTATTTTGCCAGTGCTGGTCTGTGATAGTTCAAGAGCATTAAATATGACATTCATGGTTTTATTTGTTTGGCAGTTGAAGTTAGTTAGAACTGTTGATGAAATATCATGCGGGGGAGGAAGGAATCAGAAGTAAACTTCTGCAACTTTTTTGTAAGCAAATTCTTGAAAATACTTAAGGAACCAATGAACCCAAAGACTTTTTCCTACTCATGCTGACATTGATGAGAGGTCTCAATGGTACCATCACCACCACAGGACTCCCAGAAAGAGAATATTAGATGAGTGAGTTTACTCCTTCCAAAGACTTTCCTGATGATAAATACGGTAAGCTTACCTGAAGATGATAATACAGTCTCTAATTTAAATCTGGGAAACAGACTGACTGACAAAGATCACCCTTTAATTAAAGTTTAACATCTACTGATGAATTTGATAGGAATCAATACTGCCAGAGAACTATTGTCTTTGAAATAATTATCCCACTTTACAGCAATTACATGGCATTCATAATTCTTTCAGTGTCCTGGTATAGCTATATGGATTGGTTCCATCTGAATATCAATGAAGAAACAGAGCTTTAAAGATTCTGCTCAAAATGCAGTCAGGTTGCCTTAAAAATAATGATAAGCCTACATTTTTCCTAAACATCTGATTATACATCTGTTAGCAACTAACATGTAGCTAAAGACTTAAAAGCATAATGGAGTGTGGCAAAGTAGCCTCCTGGCGCTACCCGGGGGTGGCTGTTTCCAGTGGCGCAATAAGCCTACGAATCTGCCCCAATCAATGCCAGGCCATTCACTCCCCTCAGTTCTGGTGGGTTGAGCTCCCACTCCACTTCACAAAGTGGGTGAAGCTGTCAGTCCGTGAGGTTCAGCCCCCGCCCAGAGTACCTGTTTCTGGCTGAATAGCCAAGTTGTTGCGATGGTGCTCTTTTGGTGTTGGGCAGTCTCCAGTCAGTCTTTGCAGGCTGGGGCCTGAGTCGTCCCTCCTCCTCCTTCCTATCCCCCCTGTGAAGAGGCACTATTTTCCTGGTTTGTGTAGGAAAACATTCCTGCTACTCCCTATAAGTCTTCTGACAGCTTGCCTCCCTCTGTTCTACCACACACTGTTTCTGGCACAGGTGGGGCTTTTAATAGGGCTGCAGCAATCTTTGCCTGGCCCCAGGTGTGCTTAATTATGCTGCAATTCCCTCTCCCCTACCTGCAGGGAAGAGGGCCTTTATCATTCTGGTACTCACATTTCGGCCCTCAAGGACCCTTTTAAAACCCTCTGGCCTGACTTTGTCACAATAGATATAGCTTAATGTTTCATATAAAATACTAATTACAGCATGCCTATTTTTAAAAAAAAAAATCCAGTAATAAGAATGGCTATACTGGGACAGGGCAATAGTCCATCAATATCCCGTCTTGTGACAGTGGCCAATTCCATTTGCTTCAGAGGGAATGAATAGGTATTCCTCAAGTGATACATCCCATCAGCAATTTCCAGCTTCTGTCAAACAGCAGTCCCTGCCTATTCTGGCTAAGAGCCATTGATGGACCTATCCTTCATGAAGCTATGTAGTTCTTTTTTGAACTCTATTATAGACTTGGCCTTCACAACATTCTCTAGCAAGGAGTTCAATAAGTTTACAGAGCACTTGGGGTTTAATTCATGCAAGGATTTAGGACTACAAAAAGACATACTGCCACAACAATGGTACCCCATTGTAGTTCTATTGTGAAGGACTGGGCAGTTGTGGGAGTAATTCCATACTCCCTGTGAATCATGGCTTGATTTGGGTTTTTTGTTTATGTTTTTACAGACTCTCTGCTGGTGCTCACACATAACACTCTGATCATTTATTAATTTTGATTCTGTAAAAATATTCTAGAAATATAACTATATTGGAATTATACATGAAAATGGAACACAAGCAGCAGTGCATGATAGGGAATTATACTGTATATGCTATGATCCTATTAAATTGTTCAAGAACGAAATGTGATTTTCAAAGCAGAACTACAAGCTTTTACATTTATACCTATCTTTAGAACATTCCTAGAGAAACTCTGAAGAAAAAATCATTAGAAGAAAGTGATCATGCATACTGTCCTATAAATATTGGCAAGGGATGGCATAATAAGCACACTTTCAAGTTAAAAATAGAAATTATTTGGTAATAAAAGGTAATAAAGGTAATATTTGGTAATAAAAAGTACTGATCAAGAAAACATGTTAATTATTTTAAAGAATAAAAAAAACATTTCCAGAGGGGTAGCCGTGTTAGTCTGTGTACAGCAAAGAACAACGAGAGTCCTGTGGCACCTTATAGACCAACAGATTTTCTTCGGCATAAGCTTTCGTGGACTATAACCTACATCATCAGATGCATTGTTTTACTTAAATTTCTGAAGCTATATCAAGTATGTGAGGCAAACAAAGTAAAAAAAAGTGTTCACAAGTTTATTTTAAACAATAGTACTCCAATATGCTCTTTGGACCTTCTTCTAATCTTACTAGACTTGCACAGTTGAAAGTGAGAGCAAAATGAGACCCTCTATATTTGATGCTATATTAAACATGACTAAAAAGATTGTGTTTGAAACACCAGCATTTAAACACATTTATATAGAATGTGGGCAAGTTATTGGGCTTCTCTGTGCATTATTAATGCATGTTGGGGAAATCAAGTGGGTTCCTCTCCCTCCACACCCCCAGAAAGAATTTAAAATAATTAAGAACATGATCCTGTAAGGTAGCAAGCACCCACACCTTCCACTGATGAGCTTATCGGAGGTTGAGAATTTTTCAATTAGTCTTTTTCTCATTGAAAAATGTCAGTTTATCAAAACCAAAACTTTGGATGGAAACACATAAGTTTGGACAAATATTTCACCAGGAAGATTTCTCTGGTTTAAGATAAAATTTATGATCAAAACCAGAGGGTGCACCTACACTTGTAAATTAAGTCGACTTAAGGAGGCTTAAGTCGACTTAATTTACTCTGAGTCCACACTTGTCTTTCCTTAAATCGACTTAAGCTGCTCCTTAAGTGACTTAAGGAAAAATTAAGTCGACTTAATAAGACCTGGTTTTAAGTCGACTTACTGCTTAAATCGACTTTATTAAGTCAACTTAAGCTGGTGAAGACGTGGATTAGCCCTAAGTAGACCTTCATGGCATCCAGACCTCCCCCACTGACCTCCCTCCCAGGGTTCCTGGCACAGCAAGAGTCTGGCGTGCCCACCCACAGGGCAGAACACAGCCCTGCCCACCCCACTCCTGCTCCTGTCCCTGATCTGCTCAGCCCCCATATAGCCAAGCACAATGGGGAAGGTGCGGTGCTCCCTTCCTCTTTTAAAGGGGTGGCAGGGGAAGGGGGGCACCTCTTGGGTGCCACATGCCACACTTCCCACCATGCACCACTCCTATGTCCACCTAGCCCCTACCAGTTGACTTAAGTATCAAGTATAGATGCTCTAAATTGATTTGGAAGGTCGACTTTAAGCCGACCTAAATTTACAGTGTTGATGCACTAAAGTTGACTTAACAAGGTCGACTTAAAGTCGACTTTGTTAAGTTAACTTAGCAAAGTCAACTTATTTTGACAAGTGTAGACATAGCCAGAGAGAGGACACAGCTCAGAAAAGCTGAGACTTGAGTCTCAAGTGAGCACCATAACCCTCAAGATATAGAGTCAGTCTCACTTGATAACATCAGAGGAATATTTATTTATTTGTATGGAAGTGAAACACTATTTGCAGAAGCATTTGAAAGGCTGACTGAATACCTCGGTGGTAAATCACTCACCTCGGATATAAGGAAGCCAACTTTAAATCCCTACTCTGCCTGATTAATAGCTTGTTTCTATAAAAGCGATTTTGAGTGCCCTAACCACTAGCTTGTGGGATATTTTGGGGGTCTCTCTTTTTCTGATTTCTGCAGGAAAATGATTAAAAGAAAACCTTATTTTGTTTTATTTTATTTTAAAGCAGAATCCTTGTTTTCTGGCCTGTCCTAGTTTTGTTAAGTAATGAATATGCTTGGGATGCTCTACAAAAAAGTCTTAGCTCTTTAATAATGTTATTTAAAGACTGGGTCGCCTGAATTCAGAGTTGTTTCTCACTCTTCCGGTGTTGTATTCAGGATCTCCAACCAATCCGATCTAGTTTTCATATTAACCTTCAAAGTTTCAGACCACGACTCACACAATGACTCGAAGAACTCAGTATTGGTCTTCACTAGTTCCTGTTACATCTCCTTCAGGATCATAGAATCATAGAAACTGGAAGGGATCATGAGAGGTCATTGAGTCCAGTCCCCTGCACTCATGGCAGGACCAAGTACCCTCTTAAACCATCCCTGACAGGTGCTTCTCTAACCTGCTCTTAAAAATTTCCAATGATAGAGATTCCACAACCTGCCTAGGCAACTTATTCCAGTGGTTAATCACCCTGACAGTTAGGAATTTTTTCCTAATGGCCAACCTAAATCTCCCTTGCTGAAATTTAAAAACATTGTTTCTTCTCCTATCATTGGTGGTTAAGGAGAACAATTTTTCTCCCTCCTCCTCGTGGGCAACCTGAAGGGATGCACTTGAACAAGATGTGAGTTCAGCTCCCAACATGCCTCGTCCAATATCTCTCTAATACACCCAGCCCAAGGGTGAGCTGGAGTTCGGGGACCAGAACTCTAACACACCTCTCCCCACCAGCTAAAGAAACTGAAATGCCACTAGATAACCCGGCCAACTCATTGAAGTTTCCTGTTGATATTGCTTTCAGTTTAGGGGTTTAGATTCATTTATAACTGTCACTAGTGAGGGAATCAAATACAATCTTGCTTGCTCCATAAATTTAGATGACTTTTGTGAAACCATTTATGTAGTTATCTATAAGACTGTTTTGGAAGAGGTGAGAGGACTTGGATATAGTGGTAAAAGGAATCTGAGAAGGATAATTTAATTGAATATACCTTTTTCCTCCTGAACAACTCTGTTAAATAGATTTGGTCTCAAGACAAAAGCAAAAATGCTTTTAAAAACCTTTCCTTACATGTAGTCTAGTTCTAAAACCTTGAAGGAAACTTTTTTAGAGCCGTACAGATAGAACAGTTATTTAATCAACAAAAACGAGATACAGACAGGTTTCGACAGCACAAGTAGTAATACATTTGATTAAAGAAGACCTTCTTGAATTACATCAAGTATTTTTCCCCTTATGATTTTACTTCAGGATATTAAACCCCGATATAGTTTTCAGTCTTAATTTTAAAAATGTGACTTTCCTTTGTTCTGATAAACTTTTCTTTGTTCTCTAAATCTTTGTTCAACAGAAAAGTTACAAATATTGGGATAAAGAAATCTCAGTGATGTTAAAATCAAGTTTTATCGACAATACTTCATCCTTTTCTACCAAAAGATTTAATGCTAAACATTCATGTGAGTAACATTAATCCTGTAAGCTCTTGCATTGATTAATATCCTCAGTAACATTATTTTCATATATAGGATTTCACAGAACCAGGTCCAAAGGCAGGTTCTTAATTACTACGAACTACATAATGAGCAATGATTCTAAATCTAAAAAATTCCCCTCACAATAGTTCCTAACTGTTCATGGCTAATTTGTCTTTTGTGCAATTATTTTGTGTATAGTCCATTAGCACAGGATATTTTATTAACACTCTCCCTAACCTGAATATACTTGTGAGGAGCAAAACTTTTGTTGCAGGCTTGAAGTTAATAATGATTTGAAATTGTCAAACAAATATACAGGCTCAAATGGAATTATTTAAGCAAGGATTAACAACTTCAGATTAGCATTGCACTATGCAGAATACAGAAAGAAGACCCAATTTACCATAATCTGTAAATGGTGAAGAGAAAGCAGTTTGATCCCTTCCTTTGTATCTGGTGGAATGCTGACAGTGTTCATTCCTAACCTAACTTTCCAACCGTCCATTCTATTGTAGATTGTGAGATAAATACTTCATTTGAAGGGAAAAATCCTCTCCCATGAGTAATTTTGGGGGAGGGGTGTTTTGTTTTTATTTGTTTTGTTTTGTTTGACATTTTCATTTCATCTGATTACTGATGGGATTTCTTTTATAGTATAATTCAGTTACATGAACAATAAACTAAAGTGAAGGCTAATCAGGTTGTTATTAATGACAGCTATGACAAATTCCAAGGGGTAGCCGTGTTAGTCTATTGTAGAAAGACAACAGAGTCTTGTGGCACTTTTAAAGACTAACAGCTATGACAACCAGCTGTTCTTAGGGGGTTAAAAACATTTCAATGGACCCTTATTTCATTCATTAAAGAAAATATCTGCAATCACAACTACCTCTTAACATAGAAAATAATTAAATCATAGGCACCCTCTGTTGTCAGTCACCCATTCTTAGTTATGCCATACTTCTGATGGTGAAAAAGAGGCTTTGCCTACTTCTTATCTGTCTGTACCTCTGCATGAGCAGGGGAACAAGGCTGTGTTCTGACCCGCATGTCAGGTACTCTGTACAGGGGTGTATAAAGAACAGTTTTGCCCTAAATTGTTGAAAACACCTCTGTGTTTTTTAGCTGTGTGTTGTTTAATGTAGGCACATAGATTCCCTCCATTATCAACTCTCTGCACATTGTTTTCCCAGCAGAGAAGAAATACTCAGGTTACTAGAAATCTGATGCAAAATCTGAGTTTGTATTTATTCTGATTAAGTCCAGCATGTTTCCTGCTTCTAATATATTTTTTCTGTGTGGTATTGAGTCTCTAGAAGTGTCTGAGAGTCAGAAAAAGACTGGTAACTGATATGTCCCGGAATATTATGGGATTAATAGACATAAAAGGCTTGGAAGTTCCCTTATGTGGCTTTATTCAGAGAAACTGCAAGACTCGACAAACAGGTTTTGTCAAGCACCCTCCCATTTATCAATATAGCAACCCCAATGGCCCAGATAATGGCCCAGGGTAATCTGAGACACCACATATTCCTCCCCCTCTAATAAAAACACCTCCTCCCTGGAAAGAATAAACACTAAACTGGGAGATGAGGGTAGACTGCCCCACCTTCAGGAGAACCCGTGATGAGGGGGTTGCCCTTAGATAACGATTCAGCCAAGTAGGAGGCCTTCTCACTCTAGCTGGATTGCGGCAAACTTCTGGTGTACCCACACCAGAAGGTGGTGGTGGTGGCGGTGTGATCACAGGTACCAGAGAAGTAGCAGGACCTAGAGAAGATAATATATCCAGCTGGATCAGGGTGGAGGCCGAAGGTGTTGAAGAGGTGGCTGGTGTAGGAGAGATATGAACAGCTGATTCATGACTTGATGGTACATCACTGACAAGGGTGAAGTCAGATAAGTCAGTTTGAGATGTACCCTCAGGACGAGTATGACCTGGTAGCAACTGATCAACATGCTGCTGCCAAGCCAGGCCATCTGCTGTCTGAACAGAGTAAGAAACAGGTCCCGTTTGAGCAATGACTGTTGCTGGAACCTATTTAGCTCCCAAAACATGGTTTCGAGCGAGGACAGGGTGGCCAATTGTGAAGACGCAGTCCTTCGTTTTCGGTGCACGTCTGATGACCTGGTCTTGCAGTTAGCGTTGAACCACTTGTCATGTTTCTTGTGCTTTCAACAAATCAAGGATAACAAAGAGGTTGCCCAGACGTTTCTGAAGAGGTGAACGTCCCCTCACAGATTTTAGAGCTTGCTTCATAGTCTGTATGAATCTTTCAGCAAGTTCATTGGTAGATGGATGATATGGTGCTGACTCGATATGATGTATCCCCTTGGCCTTCATAAAACTTTCAAAATCCTAGGAAAGGAACTGCAGTCCATTGTCGCTCACCAGCTGTTCTGGGAGACCATAATGACTAAAGAAGCTACATAGGTTTAGGATAGTGTTTTCCGTAGTAGTGGACTGCATTACAGAGACTTCCAGCCATTTAGAATGGGTATAAACAGCAATTAAAAACATACATCCTTCAAATGGGCCAGCAAAATCAACAAGAATGCATTGCCATGGCCTTTTGGACCAGTCCCACGGGTGAAGAGGTGCCAACTGAGGTATGTTCTGGATGGTTTGGCATGAGGTACAAGCTCTAGTCATCTCCTCAATGACCCTGTCCAAGCCGGCCACCAAAAATAGCTTTGTGCGATTTCTTTCATGTGCACTATACCATAGTGACTGGAATGGAGCTGTTTCAACAAATGTGGTCTTAATGAAGGTGGGATAATGATATGCATGCCCCACAACCAACACCTAGACTGGATTGATGACTCCATCTGCATGGATATATAGGGGCAGAGGTCAGATGAGATCTGGGAGTCACGTAATGATGTTCTGTGCATCACGAGAGCCATAATTTAAGACAGTAGTGGGTCAATGCATGTTCCTCTCCTTACTTGAGTAGCTGTGATAGGTGTGTTTTCCACCAGATTGTCATACAATTTTGCCTCGGGCTCCTCTGAATAAAGCAAATTACATAGCAAATTATAGGTCTTAGCTCCTATAAGGGTCAAGAAAACAGGTACCTTCTTTTCATCGCATATATCATTCATGACCACAAAGTTCTGAAAGCGTGTTGTATGCAAATTCCATGTGTCTATGGCATCATCAAAGTTCCCAGGGGAACCTGTGGGTGAAGCCATGACTGAACCAGTAAGTGGAGCTATACAAGGGGAATTGCTGCCCTGAAAAAACATTCGGGGCACACAGGCCCTGGGCCACGCCACCCAGCTGAGCTGTGCCACGCTGCTGGCCGCCCCCACCTCTGCCCTCCCCAACTCCCAAGGTTGCCCAGCAACAGGACTTACCTGCTGCTGCTTTGGACTGCGGACTAGAGCCTCCATAGAGGACAGTGTGCGGAGCCCAGCTGATTCCATTTCCCACCCTAGGCTACATCATGCCTGTGAGTGGAGCAGAACGGGACATTTAAAATGGAGTTGAATAGAAGGTGAGAATGTGTGAAGACCGACAATTACTTTTTGTAGTGTGATAACGATACCATCACAGGACCCAACCACATCAGTTACACTATCAGGAACTCATTCACCTGCATATCTACTAATGTTGTATATGCCATTATGTGCCAGCGATGCCCCTCTGCCGTGTACATCAGCCAAACCGGACTCTCCTTACACAAGAGAATAAATGGACACAAATCGGACATAAAAAATGGAAACCTCCATAAACTGGTAGAAGAACACTTCAATCTCCGTGGGCACTCAGTAGCAGGCTTGAAAGTTGCCATACTCCTGCAAAAAAACTTCAAAAGCAGACTCCAGCTTGAAACAGCAAAGCTGGACCTCATTTGCAAACTTGATACAATCAGACTGGGTCTGAACAGGGACTTGGAATAGTTATCACACTACAAAAAGTAATTGTCGGTCTTTACCTATTCTCACCTTCTATTCAACTGGTGTTAATGAGCCTCTCCTGCCCCATTGAATTGACTTTGTCAGCACTTGCCATTATTATGGTACACCTCCTGGCATGTGTATAAATACCTCTCCACTGTTGTTTCCATTTCATGCATCTGACGAAGAGGGTTGGAGCCCACGAAAGCTTATGCCAGAAGAAATTTGTTAGTCTTTAAGATGCCACAGGACTCTCGTTTGTTACTTTCAGCTTAAATACTTTAAAATATGCCCCTTGCCAATTTCTTTTAAGACCTGATCCAAAGCTGATTGGAATCAGTTGGAAAGGGGTAAGGCATCTTCTAAATCTCTTAACCATTTTAAATTTAAATCTATCAAATAATATAAAAATAATTTAGACAAGCTATAATTAGAAAATACTAAACAACATCAGACCTTAATTTTAAGATGTCATTAAAACAGAAATAGCCAATGATATTGATTTTACTTAGGGCCACCAGGTAATTATAAACATGACTTCTGCACCAATAACAGGAATACTTTATTCTCCTGCTAAGATAGAATGTCTACAACAAATTCAAACTTTTAAGAAATATTTCCAATATAATTATGAATTCTGTTGGAATTCTTGCAGTGTAAGACCAGTCAATAACATTTAATTTACAATGTTCAATCAAAGCCAAACATAGCAAAACAAAACAAACAAAAAAGGAAGAAAACTAAGGGAAACTCTAGGTGGCTTTTCTTTCAAATATTTAGTGATACCATCTATATTTGAATTTTCTTTATTTTTTAACATACCAGCTCTCAAATTGAATTGTTTATCCTTAGAATTATTATGGTACACATGACAGATCTTTGGTACCCAGAACTATGAATCACCTTGTTACCCTGTGTCTCCAATGAAATGAAATCTTTCTCCTGTTAGCTGGGTGTCAGCTCCCTAACATCACCAGTCTTTCAGCCATTCAAGAACTCTCCTTTCTCTATCCAGCTCTCTCTTTGCCTTGCAGGTTAAAAAATGGTACGTCCCCAATCCCTAAGTCCCTTTCAATTATTCCTCTATGGGTGCGTCTACACTTACAAATTAAGTTGACTAAAGCTTGCTTAAGTTGATTTAATTTAATCTGCATCTATACTACATTTTCCTTAAGTCGACTTAAGCAGCATCTTAAGTCGACTTAAGCAGCATCTTAAGTCGACTTTATAAAACCTAGTAATTCACTTTGAATGAGCTTGAATTCAAATCACATAAGCCTCACCATGAAAAAAGGACCTGGAGGTAGCAGAAGAAATGAATGGCTGGTCAAGAGGGGTGAGGAGATCAAGAGACTTGACCATTCCTCTGCCACAAGTGCATCTCTGGTTGTAAAAGCTGGAATTCAGACTTGTGTTTTGCTGTAGAATATTTTTATATATTGTCATGTAAATATATTTAGAAGTGTTGAATCCTAGTAGCAGTTTACTTCTGAAGTTAACATAGTCAATTTAAAGGTAACTGGTTTTGTTTCTGTCGATAGGCTCTGACAGCCATCTGAGAAATTAAACTATTTGCAGATTGCTGAAGACTATTTATTTCTGTTACCTTTTTTTTTTTAAAAAAAGCCACCAGTCATTATCTAATAGATTTATAAACACCTATACATTTCTACATGAATAATGTCTGCCATTTTCCCATCTGGGTAGATTCTGGTCTCAATTACACTGCTGTCATTGATATCTAGCTGTGTCTGGCCCTTTTAAAACTTGCCAAGAATTCTATCCCTTAGAAGCAATTGTAAGTAATTATTGTTAGTTATTTTTAGTTACATAACTTTTTCTAGAGGCTCCTGAAGTTCTGCCTCATAAATTAATTGATTATTAATACATTATACCTGTTTTCATCTATGTTGCATCAGAATAACACTTACATCACTTTCTGAATCAGAGCTGGGATTGTTTCATTTCATGTTATATTAAGGATATTCATCTGTCTCTACCGCATCCTTCATCAAACTACCACAATATGCTCTTGCCCAGTTTGATAATAATCCAATTGTATTCCAGTAGAGGCTTTA
Source organism: Pelusios castaneus (assembly GCA_007922175.1). Classification (NCBI taxonomy): domain Eukaryota; kingdom Metazoa; phylum Chordata; order Testudines; family Pelomedusidae; genus Pelusios; species Pelusios castaneus. The sequence continues at coordinate 6,387,080 of ML685780.1, forward strand.
TAAATTTTCTTTTTTAATGGATCTTTCTGATTCGTGGAAGTGTCTCATTAGTTATGTCTGAAATAACTTATCTCCTTGCCAACTTTACCTGTCAGTGACACAAGTCTATGATTTCTCAGCGTCCTGTTAAATAAATAGGAAATTTAGAAATCAAGTCCTCTCTCAGAGGACTTACTGGGTATATTATAGAAGATCTTTGGTTTCACCCATTTAAATATTATACATGAATGCAACCAATATTTAGAGCAGTGGGATGGGACATATACAGATGAGCCGTTAGTGGCTTCTTGATCCTGGGGCCAGGTCTATCCCAGAGCTGGCATATTAAGGGTAACTCAGGGCTTTAGAATCAGGGTAAGAGCTATCTAACACCTTATTAATTATTTCTATTAAATATGTGCACTGCCTTATCACCTACAGTTCCCAAGGAGAAGGACAATTGGTGGATATTATAAGATAACACTGGAACAACTCTGATGAGCACAGACTGTTATTAGAAACAGTAGTCACAATTGCCTATGTATTGTTGAGTGTTTTGCAGGCATCACAACAGATAGGAGTTTTAATGGAGAGATCTGAAGAAGGATAATTAAGAGGACTTACAGTTTTTACAAAGTGTGCCTGCTGGGAGGCATGGGAGAAAGTTCAGAAGTTCTTATGGGAAAAGGTGAGTAATGGACAATAAAGGCTGACATCACTGGTAGATCAGAGATATATATAAGCAGCTTGACAGCATTTGAGAAAGTACCAAAGGTAAACATAGGCTTTAAAAGTATAGACATAGAGTTTGCATTTGATAAAGTAAAAAAGAGGGAACCCACAGAAGAATCCTAACTGGAGATTGCCTCATACTGGAAAGACCAAACCTGTCCCCCCTTTTTGATGGCATAGACTAAATAAAAAAATGTCATCACTAAAGATTTTTCAGTTAGCAAGCAAAACAAGATTTGTAAATTCTTTATATTATGTTTATAGACTCATTCTATATCTACACTTACTAAAATTAGTTTGAATGCATGGCACTTGCTTAGTTTGAATTAGCGATCTCCATTGATTTCAATGGGCTGGTTGGTCACATGGCCACATTGGTTAATTCGAACTAACTAGTTTGAATTAACCCTTACTTCTAACTAACTAGTTTGAATTAACCCTTACTTCTAATACCCTATTTGAAGTTATTAGTTCGAATTAAGGAAGCCCTTAATTCGAACTAATTAAAGTCTAGTGTAGCCATGGCTTTAGTTAGTTCGAATTAAGCTTCCTTAATTCGAACTAACTTGCCAGTATAGACATAGCCATAGACTTTAAGGTCAGAAACGACCAATATGATCATCTGGTCTGACCTCCTTCACAATGTAGATCATATAATGTCACCCACACACTCCTGTAATAGACCCCTAACCTCTGACAGTGTTATTGAAGGAAGTCAAAAAAACCAGGTCCTCTGTCAGGCTGCCCTAGTGAAAAATTACTTCCCAATCCTAAATGTGGAAATCAGCCCCGAGCATGTGGGCACCAGTCAGACATCTGAAAAAGAATTCTCTATAATAACTCAGAGCCCACTCCATCTGACATCCCATCACAAGCCAGTGGGTATATTTACTGCTAGTAGTTTTTATATATATCAGGCTTCACCTTCCATTAACATGAGTTTGTGTATATTTAAATTTTCCTGCCATTTACTAAAAGAAAGATTAAATTTAAAAAATAAATAAATAGCAAATCAAATCCCTGAAGGCCAACTGGTTCCCCTGAATCATGGGAAAACATTAATAAGACAATAATGATACACATTATTATTATAATCTTTAGATTAATAAATTTGTTAGATTTTAAAAGTGCCACTAGACTCTTGGTTTGTTTTGCTGAACTAGACTAACAGGGCTACCCCGTCGGAACATATCTTTACTCTGCACGTAGCATGGCTAGAGATGTATACTTAGCTATTTTTCTACTGTACATGTTACAAATAATATTCTCAAGTAATCATAACTTTTTAAATTCAAAGGCCCTCTTTTTTCCCCCAAAGCTAGTATTCCTGATGCCTCAGAGAAAAAAAGGGGAGAAATAATCACAGAACACATTAGGCAGGGGTGGGGAAATCCCCTTCCTCACCATTGCATACATTTGTATGGAGCTAAGGTTAATCCTTGTGGTGCTTTTGAATGATACCTTAGTCAAATGAATACAATAATAATCACTGAACTAACAATCAAGTAATAATACTATCCTGATTTTTTTCAGGATTAATACTCTGATCTTCAGAAAAGACAGAAAATGTTGCATGTTCCAACAGCTGCTCTCCACAGCACTGCTGCTACATCCTGTGACAAAAATCAACCTTTAAGGAATATGCAAGACACCAGAAGGTGAATGTTACATGCAGTTAAAAAAAAGCAGAAATGAGACTGTAAAATAGAACACAAATTTAAAAAAGAAAAAAGAAATAAAAAGACACCATTGCCTAGCAAGAATAACAACTATTTCAAAGGACAAAAGTTGCCAGAGGCATGTTCAGACAAAACAATGATAAAAATGGAGTGAATCTGCCCATACAGATTGAGGACTGAAGTGCTGACAAATTGAGTGTTATCAACAAAGACTTCAACTTTATAGGTCTCTACTTCTGTGAAAGCTCCTTTTGCTGGGCAAACTGAATAATAAGAGGGACACTGGGAAAACTCACTGAGCAATAGCATTGTGAAAGACACACTGATAAATGTCCATATAAAATAAGGGCAAGATGGAATGCATTTATTCTTGGTAAATTACAATGAAAACTTACTGACAGATGGGACTTTGTTATAATGGGCCACACCACTGGTGTCTTAGTCCAGGATTCCATCTCTAAAGGCTGCCAGCACCAGATACTTCAGAGGAAGTTGCAGAAAACTCTGCAGTAAGCAGCTATGAGATAGCTTTCTCACACGGAGAAGTAGGTTTATGATCTAAAAAGAATCTGGTTTTGTTTAATTTTTTTGTTTTTAATTTTTTAATATTTACTGTTATAACCCTAGATGACATGTTATCCATACAAATGTAAAAATCCTTTTCTGAAAGCTGAATGCTGTTAAACTCTTTTCTCTGTTATATCTGTTGCAATGAGTTCCACAAGTTGATGAAGCAAGTATATGAAAATAAATATTACTTTAAGTTATTTTATTAATTTTAAATTTGTCACCATTCAATTTATGAACGTTTCTCTGTTCTTGTATTTGGGTGAATAAAAAAATCCCAATCTATATTCAATCACCTATACAGTGTTGAAATCTGTGTTTATCATATGGTTCTACAGTGTAGCTCATGCCTTAGTCTACCTCACTTGCTCTCTGAACACTGATCTTTAGCCTCCAAAACTACTTCTAATATTTCAAAACTTTGCAAAATTTTCCCAGAGCATCTATTTTTAAAAGAGAAAAATCTGCCAAAATGGTACACACGTTTCCCCCTCAAAAATTAAATGATTTCCCAAAACATGCCCTGTGCAGGAAGGCAATATCCAGTCCTAAATCAATTCACTCTTAGTCATAAATCCTGTATAAAGAATTCCCGACACAGACATGTTTACTTCGTGGTATCCCATTGAAGTCAATGGATTCTGCAAGGGCCCATTGGGCACACTAGTAGCTCTTGACACAGAATTGGGGTCCTTACCTTCAGGGCTAGAAATTGATTCAGTCACAGTCTACCACTTGAAAGTTGGAAATCATCGCTCTCTCTAATACGATTTTGAATTCATTTCAAAAGGGGTAGCCATTTTAGTCTAGTTAAGCAAGACAAACAAGGAACCCTATGGCACTTTTAAAGACTAATACATTTATTGATCGCATGAGCTTTCATGGGGGAAAATCCCGCATCTGACGAAGGGGAATTTTCTCCCATGAAAGCTCATGCAATAAATAAATGTGTTAGTCTTTAAAAGTGCCATAGGACTCCTTGTTTGAATTTATTTCTAGCTCTGAACCGTGGAGGGGTACAAGATTTTACATTATGATGACTGAGCTGCAATACTAAAAAAAGATTTCTTAAAGTTATTATATTTTTTAGCCAGCCTGGTTATAGAAGCAGAGGTATATGAAAAATAGCATCACTGTGTATTTTTAAAATATGTCTGTCTAATTGTATGTATTTATTTGTAAAGTATGCAGCATGGACAATATATATAGGGTATGATTTAAAGTTATTATAGGCACTCAGCTGGAATGAATTGGCCTGATTATAATCTGTGTTATACTCTTGACTGTTACATAAATTCTAGACATGGGCCTGAACTAGAAAAATCAAATCTAAAAATGAACCTATTTTGATCCAGAACTCAACTTCAGAGTTTGAGGCAATGATTCAAACTATAATGCTTTCATTCATAAGGCCTCCTTGTTTTATTCCATTTCAAAGGGGTACTAACATGTTTCTGTGAGCACGTAGGTAATTTATTTTGAATAAACTAGCTACAGCTGTCACTCCTCAAAAACTGATCATGATTTAAGTGAGTACAGACAAGGCAATTCTCCTCCAAAGGCTGTTGTATTCATGTGTCACCTATGTATCCCTGAAAAAAGAGATTAATTTCATTTTTCTTTTTTGTTTGTGAAAATCTGTCAAAGGTTTGGCTACATTCCATATGTCAGAAGACATCAAACCTGACACTACAAATAACTTGTGAAGAGTTTCAAGTCTAAGAGCTCAATTGGTCCTTAAAGATGTAATATTTGACAAGTAAACATAAGTCTGCCTCTCAGAATTTGAATGTGTAACTTGCACATAGAATGACATAGCATAAGCTTAAATCAGTGGTTTAAGATAATACATTGAGACAAGTGATGCTTATTTAAATGTTCTGTTTTGAAGTGTTAACTCTCATGTGTGTTTTGGCTTTCTATTGGAAGAGAACAGCCCTTGAGTAAGATACTGGGCTGTGTTCACCTCACTGCTTTATTCTTCCATGACACATACAGTGTACCGAACTAATTAGCACATTTTAACAAATGTTTCCTGCTTTTTGTCTATTTGAGAATTTTTATTAAGTTTTTTCTATGTAAATACCCTTTTCTAACATTTTTCTTCATGCCTCTCAGGTCAAAGGTCAATTGTATGTCAACATGCTCCACCTGCTTCAAGCACACACTTTTGGGTCTCAGCCCTATAGATATAACTTCTCTATGAGCCAGAACCCAAGTTATTTCCCTCCAGAACAGTTTTAGAGTCATAGTCCTCTTGTAATTCACTGTACATATTTCAGCATGTTGACCTTAGCCCAGCATCTGCCATTCTGTTCTCTCACCGAGGCTATATCAACATGTACCAGAGACCAGCCAGGTTTCCCAAAGCATGGTATATTTATTTTAAGGGGGGGGGGGGGAAGAGGAACATTACAGGGAAGGAATATAATAAAATAATAAACTGTGTAGATGCATAACAACTTAGAGGGTGTCATCCATCTTCCACATGGAGATCTTGGTTTGTTTCCAATCACTCATATTCTTCCAGCAGCATTTTGCCCTTACTGTTAAAATACCACATCAGCTGGTTATAGCAAAGTACAATCTTGAGTCACTTCAAGCTGACCATTCAACCATTCTTTCATAAAAATTGATCAAAAGTTTCACAGTTCTCTATGATGCCTACTTCTATACTAGCTACTCCACAGAAGTCCTTGTTTATCCATTCCATCCCTTTTCCCTCACTCTTCTCTTGCTTCAAAATGCAGTATAGAGAGGTTGCCTCCCAGCCCTCAGGCTGGGTGAAGCAGGAAGCGGTCTCTAGCCCTCGCTGGGGTGAGTCCGTACAAGCAACCGGCCTCCCGGCCCTCAGGCGGGGCAGACAGGCAAACAAACAATCTCCAGCCACTTGGGTGGGTCAGACAGGCAAACGAACAGTTCTTAGGGATCAGGTAAATCCATGGATTCTAGGTAGGGGTAATCATAGGTGGAGTTGCCCTGGATGGGAGAGGAGGAGGGGATGCAGGCCCACCCATCTCCACTACATCACAGCTCAGGGCCCTTGTCGTGGCCGTGGGCTTGGTCATGGGGTCAGCAGGGTCCCAATCGCAACACACTGACCCACTCGCTGACCTGAGGTCAGGGTACTGGCATTCCAGTTCTCCTGGGCCACTTCCTACCCCCTCTCCCAGCGGTACCTGTTGGGGACTCCCATCTTCAGTATCCTCGGGGTAATCCCCCAGGGGCAGAATGAAGAATCCCTCCATCTCGTCGGGGGGTGGAAGATCTGGTAGCTCCTCCTGGAGATCAGCGAGTGGGAGCTCCTCTAAATTGCAGCCCCTTGGGCTCCAGTTGTCCTCATCAGCCAAGGGAAGCTCCTCAAGGTTGCAGGAGGTGGGTTGTGGGTCCTGGCTCCCCATGGCAGGTGGTTCAGGGGAGTCCTCTGAGCCCCAAGGCAGTGGCAGTTCCCCAGGACTCTCAGGTACGGGGGGAGGGGGAGCCTGGGAACATCTCCAGGTCTCCCTCTGTGGAAGGCTCCAGACAGTCCTGAGGGCCCCAGGTGGTAGGCCAGCCCTCTGCTGGTCCCTGGGATGGCCAGCGCTCTGGAGGGAGCAGAGGGGTCTCTTTCCCATCCCGTGGCTTGGGGCTGGACTGGGTTCCTGGGCTTCCTCCCTGTGTTTCCTGTCCCGCCCCCCCGGGTCCACCTTGACGGGCAAGTTTCTCCTGGCTCTGGACCACCTGGGAGAATACTGCTGCGCCTTGTCAATCTCTGAGGGAGGCCACACACCCTCTCTACACGCAGGTATTCCATAAAACCCACCAGTGATATTCCATAGCACTAAAATAGAAAAATAAGTACCGAAAGACTAGTGTCTGGTATAGCCAAAAATGACCAGTCTCCTACTGATTTTTGCTTTGCATGTGTGTGCAGGGCAGGAGGTGGGTGATCTATTCAGATTATAAGGTTTTAAAAGCAGGCTCCACTCTTTCTTGGAATCATTTATCATTTGAAGTATACTATCAGTTTTTAACAAAATGAGAATTTAAAGTCAGTATAGACCACCAGGTCATCTAGTTTGACTGCTTGTATATTACAGGCAACCCAGCACACGAACACTAAACCCAGCAACTGAAATCAGAGCAAAAATGGCCCTCAAGAGACTGGTGTTATCTGAAAAAAAGTAATTATATTTCATGAAAATTTGCAGGAGAAATTAAATTAACTTCATTTGAAGTCATTGGTGAAATATTTTATTCATTTGATTTTTAACTACTATGGTCACAACTATCCCCCTACAAAATTCTGCCATGGATAACTATAGGATCAAATAATTAATGACAGTAACTTTCTCCCTGATCTCAAAATCCTAGCCAAACATATCAAATTTACTTATTACTAATTCACAGCATCATCTCCATCACCCCAGCTCCTTTTCACTTCATTGATATATGTGTTCATAGTGGAACAAAATCTGCACACTATGATAATGTACTCTTCAGTTTTATTGATTTACAGCTGAGCATCCTGACCTGAAGTTTTTTGAGACGTAATCATTGCTGTGCAAGATGTATAAATTCAGAACACCATTGGGAGATGGTGTTCTCCCAGATATAGACTGTATTTGTTTCAAATTAGTATGAAGATGAGGAGAGGAGTGAGTCTGAAATTCTGAAGGGTCTGGGAAATTATTAATTCTCACCCCGCACATGCATTATAACATTGTCTATGCATCATACTTTCTCCATATCTACACCATTTAATTTACTGCACTATATTTTATATAATTAAAGGAATATTTATTCCTATGTATTGAACCATTGATTTTTCATGGTTGGTCTGACATAGAATTGAAATTGTCTGAAAATGTTTAGGGTGATTTTACTCAGCAAAATTAGACAGTATTTCAATAGTTTTGTTAATCCCATTGTATGCCAAAAATAATCATTTTAATTACTTAATATTTTTTTTAAAAAAAAAAAGAAGCAAAAGTAAAAATTGGTATAGGAAAGTGTATACTCTATATCTTTTTTTAAAAAAATCAAATGCCTCATACCCCTTTCCCCCCACCCATTTTTGCCAGATCTAATCTAGTGGCGGTACCACTGAAAGTGTAGAATCAATTGTGTTTCTTTGAGCATCAGTAAAGATGTGCTCAAATGAACCCAGAAGTAGCCAGAGGTTGATTTTATTAAAACCTTCCTGGCAAGAAGAATGGTACTGAGTCAAAGGGAGGGCATTTCCTGTTCACTCAGCGCAGTGGGATGTTGCGGTAAGTAGGCATTAAGAAGTCTAAGGGAGATATGGAAGCTATTGTACATAGCTTGAACATCTCTCTTCAACTGCCACTGAAATCCATGGCCAGTACAGAGCTGGCCTTTATCCAACAACTTTGCTAATTAGGAAAAGGGTACATACTGTCATGGCTATTTCTCTACAACAGAGTATTCTGGGAGAGTGTAGGGTTTGCTGGTTGCTTCCAAAGTGGTGGTAGAAGCCTGGAATAGGATGGTGTGAGGGTGCTTCAAGTAGGAAATAAGATTTACATCCAAAGCAGCAGTCTGACACTGTATGTTGGACAAAATGGCCAAGGGGAGGGGAGGTAGGATACTGTTCATCTCACCAGTGGAAAAGCTCAATTGCATCAGCCTAGAAGAAACAGAATTAGACATTGATCAGTCACTCTAACTCCCAACCCCGCAATGCCTGTTGGGCACTGGATAAACATGCTACAGCCAATCCTTCCTGGAGCAATGCTTTGGGGAATCCTGAGCCCAAAAGCGTATGGCCTTCAACTTTGTTTTCACCCCTTCCTGACCATCACATTTCAGACAAGGCTCAGATATCAATATTCAGACTTTTCTCCTCTTTGAGAGTTGAATAACTTTAGCTATTTCTAACATTCCAGGCACCAATTGCATATTGGCCTCCAAAAAGCAGGATACTAGAATGACCCTTTAGTAATACAGTGGAACCTCGATTATCCGGTTTAATGACCGGCGCCCGTCATCCGGATAATCAAAAATCACAGATAATCGAATCCTATTCGAGCCGGCCCCCCAGCTCAGCTTCCAGGCTCGGCTCTCAGCAGGAGCCGCGGTGCTTAAGCGCCACAGCTCCTGCTGATAGCAAACCAGCTGGGGGATTGGGGTGGCGCCGGAGGACCCGCCGGAGCTTCTGCCGCCACCCAAACCCCCATGTTTCGGCGATCCCGGATAACCGAATGCACGGTTAATTGAAGACCGGATAATCGAGGTTCCACTGTATTTCAAAGGTCATTTTTGCCTCAGAGGCAACAAGACCAGTTGAGAAGGCTGTTGAACACTTCTTGTCTCTCTACTACCTTAGTACCAAAATGACAGAACAACAGAATAGAAAAGCATTTTTTTTCTTTTTTAAAAAATGCCTTTACTCCTGATGCCAAGTATTTATAAATTATTGTTACTAAGTTTGATGGATGCTTTAAGCAGTTGTCTATCACTCTTTATACAATCTATGCACTTTATATAAGGTTGTATTAAAACATACAATGTAATAATTGACAAAATATTTAATGAAAAAATGTCATATTTGAAGATACACATACAAACAGCCAGAGATAAAGTTTGCTTTAACCCTTAACACTCATTTTCCTGACTTTTCATTGCATGATTTCTTGGGGTAGAGACCGATCTCTTTTTTCTACATGTGAATAGCAGCTAAGAAAAGGGATCCTGATCCATGTCTGAGGTTCCTAGGCACTATGGTTAAAATCAAATAATCATATGAATATGTAATATTGGTTCATTGATAGATACCTACACTAAATCCATAATAGCATATACCATGTCTATGAAAATGGTATCCATGTGATAAGTTGAATTTGACATACACTTTTGAACATCTTGCCTGCACTCTGCTTTTCACTTCATCACTATTGGAGCTACATCCATATGCCAGAGCAGCGTCAAGACCACTACCATTTTACTATTTAGCTATTGTTTTTAAAAGCAACCTGACAGGAAACTGTTTCCTTCTTCTGTCATCTGGAGTCATACTGTGATCAAATACAGAAAAGAAGAGTGCCCATGTAAGGTTTTACTAAATCAGAATAAGTTTGTTTATGGGCAAGACCTTGGTCATCTCTTTTGTACCTCTCTTGAGCACCCCTATTTAAGCACCTCATCTTTTTTTTTTTTTTTTAAGTTCATGACCTGCACATAACTCTGTGATAGAAGTTTTCTTCCAACTGCTTTCCAGATAATCAAATTGTATCAGCAAACCATTCAGGGCTACACAACTGGGGAACAGGGGGAAATGATTCATTTTAATTCTTCAGCTCATTTAAAGTTTTGGCTCTTCAAAGACAAATATGCTTCATTCCCTAGAACCTTGCAAGTCTCTCCTCACATACTGAAGTTTCTGTCAATCACTGTTCACTGTTTGGTTCCAATGAAACAGTGTGTAAACAATATTTTCATAAATTGAGATTCCCTTCAGTCTAATTGCTTCTTGTTCTTACAGAGAAAATGAAAAAAATGCTATTTCTTTTCTGTTTACTGACTATAGATCAGTTGGCTTGAAATGTGGCTATTGTTGATATGAACAATAGCAAAAGAAAATGCATGATACCATTTTATAGTTATATTCTCAAATAATTATTCATAAAATACAACTATTTTCATTATTGTACTTTTCAATATGTCATAAGACATTGCCACATATGTTTTTAGGACTTAATTTTATTGAAAGCAGCAACGTTGATACTTTTAAAAACAAAGACTTAATATGGTTCTTTGTGCAAAAGTCAACTTGAAATTAAAAAAAAAATAAGTGGCATGGGAGATCTAGGCTTTCAAGAAGAATTCTATTCCACTATCATAAAATCTACCGGTATGCTTTCCTTATCACCTAGGTGGGTGTTTCAAGGCATACAATAAACATCTACTGTCCCTGCTTAGGTAGTGAAGAAGGTCATTTAATTACTGTATAGTACTATGTATAAGGCTGTCAATTGTTTTGTTTTGTTTTTAAAGGTGACAATTGTTTTGTGAAAAACTGAACATTCAGGTCACTTTCACATATGGCTCTGTATTATTCATTGTTAAGGTTAAGATTCTGTCACATATATTTTTAGTAAAAAATCAGATACACATATTGGGCTACTTAAAAAAAAATAAAAATCATGTCAGACATGACTTGTCCTTGACTTTTGCTAAAAATACCCCAGAGACACGTTGAGAGAGCAGGACAAACAGCACTGACAGAGCTTGCAGTTGTTCCGGCCCCATATCAGGGAATGGCAACTGTTGCTCCAGCCCCAGGGGACAGACCCAACCCTGGCCACTGCTCCAGTGAATTGGGAACTGCTAATCAGCTGTTCTGGTGGGGGTTGCTACGGACCTGCCCCAGAAGTAGTTACGGAGATCCCTAAAAGTCACTGAATCCATGACCTCTGTGACAGAATTGTATCATTTGTATCATTATTGTTCACAAGTTTACAGAGGGGTGCCAGAGGAATGCCAGCTATTCATGAAGACCTTCAAGAATTTCCAAAGTTCCACAAATTTCAATATAAATCAGAAAATTCTTACCAAAATAAATAATATATTGCATGTTATTATCATTTCTTAAAAGAATAGAACATTTAGTAAGGAGGCAGAAAAATGCCAGGCAGCTTAGCTGACCTAAGCATGCTGGTATGTGCTTTTGAAAATGCTTTAAAAATCTGAGCCTCAGAGTCCTAAATGCCTCAGTCACATTTGATATTGGGAGTTCAAGTCCTACATCAGCTAGTTGGCTTTTAATATTTTAGCCTACATTCGTAAAGCACTTTGAGATCCTAGCATGGAAGGAGCTATGGAGTGCAATATTACACATTATTTAATAATTTTACTGCCTCTCAATTAACTAATATTTGAATTTATTTATAGAGACAGATTAAAAGGATAGAAACATTTTTAAATTTAAATAGTTAAAAGACACATTATGTATTCATGATTTTACTTGGGGATGTTATTAAGTAGTTACAGTGATAATTGCTGAAATTTCACATAGTTTAAAGTGGACATTGAGATGAAATAAATTTCTATAAATAAATTAATTAATCTATTTTCACTACATCCATTAATTAAGATTTATTACTAGATAAAAATAATGCCACATACTCATTAAAAATTGGGGAAAAAAACGTATCTACGTATTATCCCAATCAAATTATTTCCCAATGCACACTGAGATTGTGAATTTACTTATTAGTAAAAGAAAGAACAGCAGTGTTGAGAAAAGACAAATATTATTTTAGGAATACTCTTTTTGTGGTTCAGTTGGACAGATTTGCATCACTTTGAGTACAGGGATTGTGTATACAGCCAGCATACAATTTAGCTTCATATTCACCCTTGGATATCTTTGGGTTTCCCCTAGGAACATAACAATGGAAATTGCATGAGTTTCTCTAAGGAAATTAATTTGACCCATATGTATTATCACATGGGTTTATATATAATATTTTACTGCTTATTTTGAAATTAAATGTATGTACTGACCAAAAAGACCCGTCAGAACCTGCGGGCTTTACATTTCATTTTCTAAAGTGGGATCAACATTTCCAACTTTGTTACATAAAAATCTGTATTTCTTTATCTATCAATATCTCTGAAAGCCACATCTTTGATAGTTGAGTTTAGCAAAACAATAAATTATTAAGATGATACAGATTAGTTATTAGTAAATATGTAGCTAATTATGACTTTTATAAAGATATGAGATAAAATGAACAAGCATATGAACCAATAGTACTTTGAATCTTTCTGAGTCTTACTCTTTAGGGAAGGGGAAGGAATTCCACAAACTTTGAAAAGTATAGCCAATCAGGCATACTGATATTAGGACAATATGCATATAATATTCTATATATTACTTCATTTTTTTAAGATGTCCTTAAGCAGATGTTCAGAGGACTGATTTTTTGTAAAGTACACACAATGTGAATACATATGTATAGTGTAAATAATAATATAACAGCTTTCACTATATTGTGATTAAAGTCAGGCCAGATGGCTACAGAAGGGTATGCCAGGACAGGTATGTGAGTGCTAGGCTGTTAGAGGCACTTTTCCCTGCAGGCAGAGGGGCAGTTACTACAGGTCAGTTAGAGACACCAATTAAGGGCTGCTCCAGGTTGACAAAAAGCCAACCCCTGCTGTGGCGGTTGGAGGGGTGGGAGAGAAAGAAAGAAACTGCCAGTAGGTTTGAGACTTCCCCAGAATTAGGAGATAGTGCTTCTCCTCAGCTGGGAAGCAGAGAAGGGAGACACAGGCCACAGCCTGCAAGAAGGACTGGTGTGACTCTGATTCTCTAGGACACTGCTACTTCCTCTACAGCCACGTGAAGGAGCCATACGAAGGTACTTCCCTGGAATCTGGGTTAGCTAAGCTGACTGGAACCACCCAACTTTTCCTAAGGGTTAAAGAGTCCCCCACAGACCCAAAACCAAAGCCACCCCTGGATGCCCCAAGAGAGAGAGGTGTCAAGAGGAAAAAACAAGAAGCCTTCTCCAAGCTGGGACAGATTTGCATCAGGCCTCTACTACCAGGGGAGACATTTGCTATTTGGCAAGGCCCCTGGGGGATACTTTTCTACAATATTTATAATTTGCAAAAGGGCCAGCTTTTAGATGTGGTCTGGTGTGTCTTCAGATGTTTGTTGCCCAAAATGGAACTATTTTATCAAACTCTAGATGAATGGTCCTTCATTATTAAATTGTGAACTAGGAAGGGGTCACCAGCATGTTATTCTGACTTCATGAAACTGTGCCCATTCCCACCTGGATTTTAAAGCTAACATTGTGTCCAGATGTTTGGCGCACTCATTTACATTTTGCAAAAGTGGAAAGCCAGTCCTATGAGAAAGTTGTCTGATACATTTGCATTGGGCAGAATAGGAAATAAAGCACCTAAAATGCAATATAGAATATAATTCATCTTTGGTCTCAATTAAAAGAGAAAAGGAGGCAACGCACAGAGAAGAAAAGACATATAATACCCCTCTTCAGAAGGTTCCATAGAGGGAGAAAAGACAAAAAATCCCTGTCTTCAAAAATGGCTTAACTTATTGGAGGGACAGATTAATTTCAGTGGTCTTTAGATCAGTTTCTAACTTGACAATAGGGTGAATTTGAAAGTCGGGGGTGGGTAGGAATGAGTTTTTCACCTTCTAGAAATCCTTTGAAGAGCCACAGCCAATAGCGCAAATCTTTCTCAAATATGCGGAGGTGACTCACAAGATTAAAATTAAAGTGGCTGAACTTTTGTCATATGAAAAAGTCATTATGGAATAATATACTTTAAGGGGAAAAAAGTTTTTTACTTTTCAAGAGTTTTTAAAATTTACTCTCAAAGGGTGCGTCTACACTTATGCGTTAGGTCAACTTTAAGGAGGCTTAGGTCAACCTAAACTACTCCGCATCCACGCTGGGCTTTCCTTAAGTTGACTTAAGGAAAAGTTAAGTCAACTTAATAACACCTCATTTTAGGTCAATTTAAACACTTAAATTGACCTTATTAGGTCGACTTAAGCCAGTGTGGATGAGGATTAGTGCCTAAGTAGACCGTATTAGGTTGACTTAAAGTGATAAGTCGACTTAATAAGGTCAAAAAGGGGCTAGGTCTCCACTAGAAAAGTTGTCGACTTTTGTTAAATCAACTTAATAAGGTCAACTTTAAATCAATTTAAATTTGGCCTTATTAAGTCAACTTAATAAAGTCAACTTAACTTTTCTAGTGTAGACATAGCCAAACAAACTAAAACACATCAGCCATACATTTTGTGCTGACTTTTATATAAAGTGATTACATAGAAAGATAATTTCCCACACCTGGTGCAATCATATAAATAAATATCTCTTTATAAGGAACAGATCTACTTGACTACCTGGGGATGACATAAAGCATTTGATTTTTCAAAAAGTGTAATCAAATGCTTAACATCTTGCCAATCTCTAAACATCCATTTAACTGACTATTTTCTGTAACTTCTATTAGGTGACTGGCCCAGCAGAAAGTCAGTTGAGGATTGCGAACAAAAGGTGGACTGAACCACCGTTGTACCACCACACTGCCAAGTAATGGATATATGACCATTTCTGTCCATGTGCTTCACCTTGGCTGTGACAATGCTGTGCATAGTTTCAGTGAGGGACATGACACTAAGTTTTATCTGTTCTGTGTTTTATCAGTTTTACTAGCTTATTGGTGTGGTTCTCAACCATTAGGTAACACATTGAATTTTAATTTTCAAGTTAGACTAGCCTGCTTTGTTTTCTCTATTTGAGTGAATCACTGTAGATATCAGCCTCATTAAACTAAGTTGAATAAAAGAGGCTAAATTCTAATCAGCACCACTGTACGCCAGTGGAAAATTTGGCTCCAAGTCTTTTGGTTACTGGATGCACTTTAATGGGTCATATCAGTCTGGAAGCCATCTGTCTAGAAATGTAGGAAAAAAATATTAGTCCAGAAGTGTGCATCAGTGCGCATGTGTAGGCAGCAGGGCCAGCCTGACCATATACACAAATTAGGCAGTCGCCAAGGGTGACAGACTTGAAGGGGGCGCCAATTTAGATGGAAGTAATTTTTTTCTTTATTTAAAAAAAATATATTGATATGTTAATTCTAGAATTTCTCTCTCTCTCTCTCTCTCTTTTTTTTTTTTTTTCCTATTTTTAATATGGGGGGTTGGGATGCCAAAGTCACAGTTCGCCTAAGGCACAAAAACTCGTGGGCTGGCCCTGGCAAATAGAATTACAAATCTTTCACTTCACATATGCATTAAATAACTTATTATAGACATCCAAATCTTAAGGTCACATTTTCTACTATTCAAGACACAGTATGTTGATTTTATGTTCATAGTGTTACATAATATATCCCAGCTACAGTCACATTCTCTCTTGTGCTCTGATGGCATAACATAACTAGACATAATCAGAAGAACTTAATATAAACAACTTGAAAATTGCAACCTTTCCTCTGATTCTCTCTGTTTCATGTAGCTAAAAACATAGGGCTCGAACATACAAACTGGTGAGTGTCTGATGAGAGATATTGAGACCCATCTAAACGCGATCTCAAAAAATGCTCAACACCCCACAAAAAAATCAGGATCTTAGATCCTTTGATTCTAAATGGAAACAGAATTGACAAGGTGTCTATGATAGGTCACATTTTTTATTGTCTTCATAAAAGACAGAAAAGAAAGAGGAGAGTTAAAGCATAAGGAATTACATGCTAAGACTAGGTGAATCAGGTCCACAAATCCTACTGACTTTTAAAAATCCTACCTGTGAGAAAAGGTGTTATATGTGAGGAAATCACTGAGGCATTGTGATCTGAAAAAGAATGAGGATTACATAGCAAGAGGTCTGTATGATGGATTCTAGTAATGACTTCAGAGGTCAGGATTTTCAAGGGCCTGTGTGCAAACCCAAAGTCGTATATATGCACACAAGCATCTGCAGGGGGAAAAAAACAAAAACCAAAACAGGCTATAAGTGCAAAAATAATACAGGAGGTGTCAAACCAGGTAATAATATAAATCTCAGGTGTGTCCTTTATACAAATGAAAATCTGGTATAATAAAAAATAGACATGTTAACTAAAAGGAATAAAACAGAAAGCAAGCAAAAGGAAGGATGAGAAAATGCAACCAGTGTGTTCCATCCTGCATAGTTTAGAAATACTAGAAACCAAGACAAGTCTTCCATCTGATGATTTTTAGATAAAAGTAAAATTCAAATTAAAAACATAGCTCTGAGGAAACTATAACCCCAGGGTCAACAACCCCCGGCATGCGTGCCAAAGCTGGCATGTGCACCTATTTACAGTGGCACACAGGGCTCCTGGCCCTGTGGTGCCATAGCTCCTCCCCCCTGCTGGTCCTGCCTTAAGTGGGGCCTGACATGTGGCTCCTGCCCCCCTTTTGGCCTCAATCCCCAGCAGGGGGCAGGGCCAGCAAGGAAGAGCCCAGGCGCAGCTCCCATCCCCTGTTGGTCCTGATCCCCAGTTGGAAGTGGGGTCAACAGTGGAGGGCTTCTTTTCCCTGCTGGCCTCAACTCCAACACCTGCTGTGGGTTGGAGGGCAGGGCTGGCATGGGGGCCAGCAAAGGTTGCTGACACCTGCTATAACCCAAAACAGACCTTCTGCACAGAAAGTCTAAGAGAACAATACTGCAGATTTCTTAATATAGGAAAATGCTCGAGTGAAGCAATATGAAGGTTTGTGAAATGTTAAATATTGGATCTGTCTGAACTTTGTGAAAATATGTTGGCTCAGACTGTGAGACTAAGGTGCTAGATTGCCCCTAAATAGTGCAGGCCTAGGTATTGGTATGCAATGTCTTTTGATGATGGGTTTGCTTTATGTGCTCCTGGGCAGTTTTGCCAGCTTCTGTGAAAGGAAGAGTCTCGCCTTTCCCCTTTTCCTTTGCAGTGATTTGTATCCCCAGAAACACTAGCAGGGAGTAATACCTATGCTTCCTAGAAGGCAAAGATCTCACCTGAAAGAAAAAGACTTCTCTGTGCATTCATACTAGGTCCAAGAGCGTTCTGAGCCAAAATATAAGAGGAAAGATCCTTAGCCTATGTATGTCAGTATATGTTCATTTAGTGAAGCTACACTGGTCCCACCCATTAGAAACTTGGCCTTAGACCTTTTTAGAGCTGTATGAAACTTGACACAGAGTATATATATTCAGATCACATGGGCAGGCATTTTTATCTTCAAAGGAAAAATCATCTGGTTGAAATCACACAAACCCACCAGTATTTGCATAGAGTCTCTAGTGGACACTAATCTGAAATAGGCCTCATTGCAGTTTGCTCCAGGCTCACCTATCATTTAAAGGGTATGTATTCCATTGATAAAGGTTTAGCCCAGGGGTTGGCAACCTTTGAGGGCCCTGTGCCAGCCCTACCCCCAACCCTCAGCAAATGCCGGGGATGGGGCTAGCAAGTGCCAGGGGCATGGTCAGCAGGCAGAGCCATCCCTGGGGGGACAGGGCCCAGGGCCAATGGGCCTGTGGCGGTCCCCAGCTCCTCCAAGGCCAGATTAGAGTATCTCCAGTGGCTCAGGCTCTCCAGTTTCAGGATGCCACAGGTGCCCCCACCTTGCCACCAGGTGGGTCAGAGTGGCAGGGGGACGACCACAGTTCCCAGGACTGGTGGGGGATGTTTGAGGCCAGGGGAGGGGGCTAAGGCAGGGCCAGAAGCCACTCTCTGCTACTCTGCATTGTTCTGGATTTTTAACGCTTTGGCTTGTGTGCCGAGGGTTGCTGACCCCTGGTTTAGCCATAAGCGTAACCAACTCTGAACTGTCTGCAAGTCCAGTTAACTTAAATACTCAATTTTACAGATATTTAAGAGAGCAGCAAACATGAAACTTATTAAAACAATTAACACATCCTTCAATTGTAGTGTCCTTCTTAGCTCATCTAAAAGAAAGAAATAGTGATAGTAAGACGTATTTCCCACAAAATACACAAAGATTTGGCTCTTGAAATATGTTGTTTCTTTGTTTTTCCATGATCTGAAATAGGAAGCAACCAGTCTGAAGATATATATTTTACCCCTTGTCACCAGGAAATTTAACAAGATTCAGGAAGGCCTAGTTGTTTTTTATTGCATTAGTACAAATATCCTTACATTGAAAAGCAACCCATTTCAGTAAGACAAATGAGAGGACACAATTCAAAGAGCTGAAATAACTGCCTAACTGCAGTGAACTTCCATGTAGAGGTTATAGCCCTAGCAAGGTTGATAACAGCAATACATGTGACACAGTTTATCCGGGTTTTCAGAGAGTACTTGTGTGAAATACAAAATGACAGGTTGCTGCTAACACATGAAGCACCAGGGATCCAGGGCAGAGCACAAGAGCAAAAACGCTGAAGATGGAGTCTTTGTAAAGAAAAGCATTTCCTTGGGTCTCTCGGGGATCAGTAGTTAGAGTCAGACCATATTTACATAAAGGCCTTACATGAAAAGAAAAAAGCATGAAAGTAAGTGAGAAGTTCAAAAGGGTGTAACTCCTGCCTTATTGGGCATCACAGTTGCTTACTGAAGAATCATTCAGGACTTGCTTACTGACCCTTAACAAAATGCTTACCTTATTTTTGAACACAGAAATGAAATGAAACAAGCCACATTCCCTTTAGCGGCTCTCAAACTGCCCTCCTGTTGCCACATTAAATCATTAAGACAGGTGCAATCTAGCAAATTAGTTACAGCCCTATGGTTACAGTGTCTATGATTCCACAAAGCACTTAAGCACATGTTTTACTTTAAGCATGGGATCAACTCCTTGGAAATCAGTGGAGTGCTGATATTCTAATGTTAAGCATGCGTTTAATTGCTCTGCAGCCTAGATCATGGTATCTCTGAATCTTTTGGTAGCTCATTTAAACATTTAGCCAAGCATTTACCTAACACTGACCTGACAGCATTCTATCCCTTAAAAATACATGCATAGATATTAGCATATAAACACCCATCTACTGCCACACATTTGCAACTAAAGATCCCTTATTTATGGAATTAATTTATAGGCATTGCTACAGTGCTCATCAGTATAGCTATGTATTTAAACTGGTCCACTGGCTATGTTTAAGAGAAGTAGCATATTTCAGACTTGGTTTCAGTATACTTTAGGTAACATATTATGTTTTAAGAATTTCCAATAACATTTTATTCCTCCCGCAGTTCTCCAATCACTGCTAGTGCAAAGAAACCTTACAAAATTGTTTGCCAAGATCCATATCTCTGTGTAAATAAAAAGCTCTGTAGAACATCAGGCACTTGTTGTATTACTCACTGACCGCATCATATTGGCATTGTTTCAGGAAAGCATCCATATTCAGAAAAGCATTTAAGCACATGCATAGGTCCTGTTGGGACTTTAACACATCCTCTTAAAGTGTTCCATCAAACATAAACAACTAACACACCTCTAAGTCACTTTCCAGGTAGTGAGAACTAAAAATAAGAAATAAAAAGCTGCTTCAGATATTTTGATCATGCCAAGACTGACATGATTTTTTTTTTTTTTTAATAAAAAAAGGAAGTTACTGAAAAGCAACACAGCAGCTGAGCATACAGTTAAACACAAAGAATATATTGAAGGACAAACAAGTAAATGATGTAGATAGGAAGTAACTGGGAAATAACTGGGGCTATTAGCAGCCCATTGTTATACCCTAATTATAGAAGGAAGGCAAGTCAGTATTTGATACAATTAATCAATTTGTATATAACTGGCAGGCCTACAAGAGAGGTGAAATAATCACCATGTAGAGTGTGGTGAGGCATTGTTTTACTGATGTAGGAACTAGAGATATTTGGTGTGTTTATGTTATATTTCCATGGACACCTTCACTTGTTTTGTCTATGTGTTTTACACTGGGGCCAGGTTTATGTGCATTAGTAAAAATTAATTAAGGGAATAAGAATAGTCATTACTTTTTGCTAGGCACTTTGTTCAAAACAAATAAATAAAAAGATCTTAAACCTGGAGAATAAGGATGGTTAAGTCACTGGATCAGAATGCAGAGTACAAGGTTTCAAGGCTTCCTGTTGTTAGACCTTTATCCCCTCAAGGGGGAAGGGTGCCTAAACAAATACCTGGTCCTTTTAAACACGGATGTTGGGAAGTTCCCAAAACCCCTAGGAAAAGAACACCACTAACAATTATTTTTATCTAGTTGCTATGCATGTGACATTTATTAAGGCACTATGATTACAACCACACAGGTTAAGGCAGAGATTAGCAGTACAATAAACATCCAATATCCACAAACTCTCTAAAATGCAATGCTGCTTATTGCATGAATGCAGATTCAGGGTTTTGCATCAGTATGGCTTTAAACACATGGCATAGAGAGCATAACGGAGCCCAGTATACATATAATCCAATGCAATCAAGAACACAAGCCCATATGTAAACCACAATCACACAGGACTCTTTGTGCTGTTGTATAGTGGTCTCATTCACACCCGCTGGGTCATGGGGTTCACCTGTGTACTGGGGTACAAAGGATTTAGTCCCAATCCTGGTCAGCAGTTATCCCCCATTCACACTTTCCTCCCCCCTGCAGCAGAGTTAGAGCAGCACGGACACCAAGCACAGAGGGTGCCTGTTTATGCACTCACACAAGAAGGGGATCCAGTGAGACATGAGGTTCACCTGTGCACCCTTGCTTTCAAAGCCCTGGGGGTGGGGGTGGGGAAGAGTTTGGTGCAGCTGCACACAAGATATAGTCTCAGTCCTGGTCACTGTCTTATAATTTCACCACACACACTCTGTAACACAACATTATAATTGATAGAAATAAGAGCATTTATAAGCACACACACAGAGAAGCAGAAATGCTAGCACAATTATACCCAAAGCAAAAATCCTATACCTTCCCCAGTTTCTACATCAATTTCAAACCCAAGGCTGATGCAGTTTTTGTTCATTTACTTAAGAGTCTCAGCATAAAGCTGGGAAAAACTTTTAAAACTTTGTGTTTTAGGAGCCAGTTGCTACTCTGGACTCCTGTCACTTTACCTTTCCTTTATCAGATCGCTGGTCTGATCTTCCCAGACCTTTCAAGGTTCCTTTTCACCTGGTCTGTTCACATCCTGCTGGGCCCAGTGAGGAGTGCTGTGGGGTGATCAGTCCCAGAGCCCCTTTGCCTCAGAGTAAACTGAGACAAATAACTCCGAATTCACACCTCCCCCCCAAGCCTCCTTTTATGGCCCAAAAGATCACAGTGACGTGGTGTTTTTCACTTCTGGGGTCCAGCTGTTTTTTTCTGATTATTTGGAGATTGTCAGAAGCTTTGTCAGAGAGCTCTCTGACTCCCCTCCTGTCTCTGAGGTTATCTAGCCAGAGGGCTGGGGTCTGTTAACCTCCCCCTCCTCTCTATAGCTAGTTTACCACGCCCTCTGTACTGGTCAGTTAGCCTTATCTAATTTAACAGTTTTATGGCCTTTCCCATTTTTATGCTCTTGACTCTTTGTTTTTCTCTCCCTTTTCAAACTGCTGATCTTGGCCCTATGGCCTAGGCTTTGGACACCGAAGCCTGAATGTAATACATTGCACCTGACCATTACCTGACATCTGTGTGACCATGCACAAATTAGTTGAGGCAACTGTGATGCCCCCATATGATGACTGCTTAGTAAGAGTCTGGGGGAAGGGTCAATTTTGTGAACATGCGCAAATTATTTGGGGCTAGTGTGGTGCCCCCAAATGGCTGCTTAGTGGGAGTCTGGGGGAAGGGTCAATTGTGTTTGCATGGCTTATGTAAGCAAGCAAAATTGCATCTCCTGAAGTAACAGGATTGACGGGGCTGCTATGAAGTTGTTTCATCCAAGAAGAAACTTGCTAATAAGATTGCGAGGAGTCTGTAAAGCCATGGTTCTACACACACCAGGCCAGCTGAACTGCTGGGTGCATTGGGAGAGTATGTTGCCTCCCCCCCATCCCTTCCAAAAAAAAGATTATTATAAATTTCTCCCTCCCAACACAATCAATCCAGAAAACACTGTATTACTAAGGCAGAATGCCCCCTCTGGGGCAGTGAATTTCTGATTCACTGTCATTCAGGCTACGGCTAAATGAAACATTCTGGCCCTTAATCTCTCTGTGCCTCTCTATAAAGCAGGGAATAATTCCCAAACTCTCATGGGTGCTGTGAGGATAAATTCATTAATCTGTGTGAGGAGCTCAGATTGTACAGGTATGGGCACTATTGTCAGTACCTTAGTAAAATTCAAAATATTGAGAGCTCAGCGATAACCATATAATTTACATTACACCTTGAAGCTCATTGGATTTAACAGGAAAGAGCAATTGAGTATGAATCAGCAATGACATTTAGAAGCAGAAGAAAGCACTTAGCAGCAGTTGGGGCAGCCAGGTAAAAGGACAGTCAAATTCTTAACAGGTACCAGAGGGGAGCAAACCTCTGAGTCAGTGCCAGGCAGCACTAACTATGGTGACAAAAACAGGATAGTTCACAAAGTGGAAAAGAATAAAAATCTTCTCAGTGGGTAGGGCTGAAGGCTGTGAAAAGGACAGGGCCACAAATGTGTCACCTTTGCTATCAGAATGAGAGTGGGTGCACAGGGGAACAGGGAAGTATGGTACAGAATGGGAGGTAGGCACTGCCTGGGCCTCCCCAAGTACAGTGGTGCCCTCATCCTTCTGTGGAGCTCATGATTGCTGGCTTCTCTCTGCTAGCATCTGCTGAGTAGTCACTGTGATTCCTATGGAATTCCTATGGATCACAGAGTTATTGCAGTTATTCCTATGGATCACAGAGTTATCAGTCACACATTGCAGGCATTTGTTTTGTCTTGTTAGACATGCTTGTTGATTGACTAAATGTGATAATCACCACCCACATTACAAAAGATGTTTAACAACATAGTGTCCTTTTGTTTCATTCATATCAACTTTGGGCTGCTGTTTAAGTGCTTGTGTATGAGCCTGTAGAAGGCAATGGTTAAAATTGATCTATTTTTAAATGGTGTTTTTGTTCTCCTCAGGCCATCTAAATGCTAAACTGTGATAGACGAAAGAATGTTCTGTAATAACTGCTGTGAAATAGTCCAGAAATAAGAAGGTAGAGATTTGTAATATCTGATGATTTAGTAATTTGAGTTTACCAAACTTTTAGTTATATAGAGTATCAAGAAGTCCATCCTTGCTAGTTACACAGGCAATCAACTGCTCTTCTAATGAACTTCTCTGATTTATGTTTAAAATGTATGAAGCTTCGGAAAAGAAAAATGGAAAGGTGTTGGAGATCTTGCCGAGCTCTTTTGAGACCAACAAGTCAATGAACTCAGATGGTGTCATGCCTGAGGCAAAGGAAAAATAAACATATTTTGAGAAGTGGCATTTTCTCTGTCTGGAAATGCTGTCTGCAGTTCACTCAGATTTAAGTCATGTATGATATGAACAGTGAAAAGAAAACTTCAGTTGAATTTTATGCCTTTTTCAACTGCCCTTGATGAAGGACTTTGCCTGAATCTTATACCTTATTCTCTGACTGATTGAGATTAGTACAAGAACATTTTTATTTTAAAGGTTTTAAGTGACCAGTAGCATTGCCCTCCTTGGACATGTGCTCTGCAATCTACACTGCTTTCTAATTTAGTTTTAGGTTTGGAAGATGAAGATCATATTAATATACAAAACCCTACATAGATTTGGTTACCCTGTTACCAAAATAATCTCGCTGAGTGAGATCACCTGAGGTATCAAAGACAGCATTTCCCTGGCTGCGTCTACACTTGTAAATTAAGTCGACTTAAGCAAGCTTGCTTAAGTCGACTTAATTTACCCTGCGTCTACACTACAGTTT
The DNA here is from genome assembly GCA_007922175.1 of Pelusios castaneus. Lineage (NCBI taxonomy): Eukaryota > Metazoa > Chordata > Testudines > Pelomedusidae > Pelusios > Pelusios castaneus. The sequence continues at coordinate 6,411,408 of ML685780.1, forward strand.
TCTTAAGTCAACTTAAGCAGCTTGCTTAAGTCGACTTAAGGAAAATAAAGTCAACTTAATTAAAATTAAGTCGACTTTATTAAACCTCATTTTAATTCAACCTAGTGCTTAAGTCGACTTCGTAGAGGTGACTTAAGCCAGTGTAGACGTGAGGTAGCCCTAAGTCGACTTAAGGCTACCCCAGGGCTACACCAATGCCCTCCCTGCCGGAGGAGGCACAGGGGGAGCCTGGCATGCTTCCCCAGAGGGCAGGGCAGAGCCCTGCCCACCCTGTCCCTATGCCCTGCCAGAGTCCCTGACCCCCTTTGCCCCATTGTACCTAGGTACAATGGGGCAAAGGCTGAGCCCCCTGGCATTGGGCAAGAGGTGCCCCCCTGCCCCCATGGACCTCCCCTAGGTCCCCCTAAGCCCCTAGAAGTCAACCTAGGCATCCAGTATGGACACTCTAGATCGACTTTCTAAATTCCCCTTTAAGTCAACTTTAATTTTAAGTGTAGACACACTAAGTCGACTTAGTTAAAGTCGAGTTAAATTAACAAGTGTAGACATAGCCCCTGGTTTTCACAGATGAGATTGGAGGGAGGGTATTTTCAGTGAAGAGTCCACAAAAGTGAAATCTGCTTCCACCATCATTTTGCCAGAGCTTGAATTTGTTTATATACAAAGACAATCTTTTCTCCACGGCCTTGATGATTAATGTGTTGGTGGAGATAGAAGAAATATCACAATCTCACAAAGATCTGGTCTTCCTCCTATCACTTATTATACTCAAAAGCAGCGCTATATGTCTTCATCCATGTTTCCAGGATAGACACAAGCACCTGAACACACTGAACTCTGAAACTCCCTGTTGATGCACAATGGAATGCATGCCTTAACCCTAACAAGCACCACCTGCAGGCTTCCTGGGTGATTCATGGATTCACGGATTAGTGTTAGGTCTGGGAGCTTTATTTCACAATGCCTGGTCCAAAACCATCAACCAGGGTCACTCCGTCTGGTGTTACAGTACTTGGTAGACTAAACATGTTTGATGATGGAGGTGGGAGGAACTTACACAGAGGTTTAGGAGAGTAGTTTGTTTTGGACATTAGTTCTAATTGTTATCTGTAGAATATGTAAACTTTGAACAATGGACAATTTTTTATCAGTTGGAATAAATAATTAAATTTTATGTGACTTTTCAGATTCTATAGGTCACTTAAGATGAGTGCCATATACAGTGAAACTATTTTAAAATCAGTGTAACCAATGAAGTTACATCTGTTTAAACTAGCTTTAGTCCTTGAGAGTGTTTCCAACAATTTCAATATCTAGTATAATGCTAATTTTCAATTCTATAATGTCTTTCATTTGAAGAGCTCAAAGCACTTTCCAACATTAACTATAATGGTTCCCCACAATACTTTGCAAAGAAAGCAAAACTATTTTCCTTGTTTTACACTTGGAAAAGTAGTGTTGATCAGAATCCAGAATTACTGTTTCAAAATTTTCATTTTTTTTTCTTTCAAATCATAATAAAATTTTTGAAGTTTCCCATATGATGAAATTCCAAGGTCTAATTAAAAAAAATAAAATAAAATAATATTGTTTTGGTCCAATAGGTTAGAAATAAATCCATATTGACTCAACTTTGAAAATTTTTTTGACTGATACATAAGTTTGCAGTTTACACACCCAAACACACATTTATATATATTATATTTATATATTATGTATTATATTATTTATAGTTATATATAATATTTATATATTATATATAGTTATTGATTTTGAAATTGGTATTCTAATTGGTACTTGATATTTGGATTGGTACATAGTATTCTAAAATCTAATCAGCAATTGTTTGTTTGGAAATTTTGTTTTAATAAGTTTGGTACTTGGTTTGCTCAATTGGTATTATATCTTGTGATTTGTAATTATTATTCTGATTGGTCATAAATATTTGGTTTAGTAATTGGTTTGGTAACTGGTATATAGAATAAAATAGAATAGAATAGAAGAAATTAAAATTTTGGCCAACTCATTAAGGCTACGTCTACACTGGCAATTTAAGTCGACTTAAATTAAGCCACGTCCACACTAGGCTTTCATTAAGTCAACATAAGAAATTCCTTAAGTCAACTTAATGAAAGCTTAAGTCGACTGTATAACTATCACTCATTAGGTCGACTTAACCCTTAAGTCGACTTAAGGACAGTGTGGATGTGGAGTAACCCTTAAGTTGACTTTATTGAGTCGACTTAAGGGTGGTTCGGTCAACTTGACTAAGTCAACTTAAACCTAAGTCAATTTTGTCCACCTTATTAAGTCAACTTTAATAAGGTCGACTTCAAGTCGACTTAAAGTCGACTTTATTAAGTTGACTTAACAAAGTCGACCTAACTTTTCCTAGTGTAGACATAGCCTGAGAAAGTAGGAAACACAGGAACTGCTATAATCTATCGCTCCACCTGCTTCAGTGTCCTGTTAAGTACCCTTTAGGATGATCTGTCTCAGAGAAATCTCTTCTTGGACTTCCAAAACTTGCTTATGCCTTGAATCATGAGAATTTAGAGACTCATAGAACTGAAGGGATGGAAGGAACCTAGAGAAGTCAACAAGTCTAGCCCCTTATGCACAGGCTGGATCAAAATAATCTCTGACAGGCTTTTCTCCAACCTTTCTTAAAAACCTCCAGTGATAGGGACTCATCAACCTCCTTTGGAAGCCTATCCCATAGCTTAGCTACATGTATTGTTAGAAAGATTTTCCTAATACCTAACCGAAATCTCCCTCACTATTATTAAGTCCATTATTTCTTGTCCTACCATCAGTGGCCATGAAAACAATTGATCAGGGTACTATTTATAACAGCCATAAAAATATCTAAAGTGTTATAAGGTTCCTTCTTCCTAAGTCTTATTTGCTCAGGACTAAACATGCCCAATTTCTTTTAACCTTTCCTCATAGGTCAGGTTTTGTAACCATTTCATTATTTTTGTAGCTCTCCTTTAGACTCTCCAATTTATATACATATTTATTAAAGTGTGGCACTCATAATTGGGCACATACCTAATCTAAGGCCTCACCAGTACCAAGTAAAATGGGAGAATAACCTCCCATTTAACACAATCACTGAGTTTTAAATCTGGATCTTCACAGTTCCTTGGGATTATTAGACTCCAACTGTTCACCCAACAATTTAATGGTATCATCTAGAACTGGGACTCCTTGAGCCTACTTGAGAGAAGGCTATATACCTGAGTTATGATTGGTGGAAGCCCAGAGGTCCTAACTGCCCCTGCCCCCTATACGTTTGATTTTTTTCCCTTTAAATACATAGTACTTTGCACTTGTCCTCACTGAATTTCATTTTGCTGATTTCATACACATTCTCAAATTTGTCAAGGTGGGTTTGAATTCTAATCATGTCCTCCAAAGCACTTGAAACCCTTACAAGCTTGGTGCCCTCAGTAGATTTCATAATCATACTCACCCAAATCCTTAATAAAATATTGAATAGCACCAAGCCCAGGACAGAGCCTTCTGAGACCCTACTAGATGAACCCGACCAATTTGACACACAAGCCACTGAAAATTATTCTTGTGTAGTCTTTCCGCCACCTTATCGTAACTTCCTCTAGACCATAAATTCCTAGTCTGTTTATGAGAATGTCATGTTAGACTGTATCAAAAGCTTTACCAAAATCAAGCTAACGGATACTGATCTTCCTACCACTCACACTCCATTAGGCTGGTTTGATATGATTTCTTTTTGACAAATCCATGCTGGCTAGTTCTTATAACTATTATCCTCTACTTGCTTATTAAGTGATTGTCAGTAATAGGTTCCAGTGTCTTTCCAAATAATGAAATTAAGCTGAATGGCCTTTAATTCCCCACTTCTTCTTTGTTCTCCTTTTTAAAGATAGGTATTATGTCTGCCCTTTTCCAATCATCTGGGACCTCACCCATCCTTCAGCAGTTCTCAAAGATGATTGTATAGGCTCTGAGATTTCTTCAACAAGTTGCTTAAGTAACCCTTGGATTAATTCCTTCCAGCCTGCTGACTTAAATACATCAAACATACCTAAATATTCTTTAACATGTTCTTTCCCCGTTTTGGATTGAGTTCCTTCCTTCTTGTTGTTAACATTAATTGTATTGAGTATCTGGTCACTGTTAACCTTTTTAGTGAAGACTAAAACAAAATAGGTATTAAACACCTCAGCCATCTTTACAGCATCAGTTGTTAGCAATTCTTCTCCGCTAAGAAGTAGACATGTTTTCCTTCTTTCTCTTGCTTCCAGGGTATTTAAATAACCTGGGTTTATTGCCTTCTATATCCCCATCTAAATGTAACTCATTTTGTGCCTAAGCCTTTCTGATTTTGTATCTACATGCTTCCACTTTTCTTTTGTACTCCAACTTTGCAATTAGCCATATTTTCACTTTTTGTAGGTTGCTTTTTTGATTATTTCAGATTTTAAAGAACTTCCGATGCAACCGTATTGGCCACTTCCTATTGTTCATATCTTTTCTTTTGTAAATGGTCAGCAAAGATGTCTGGACAGATAAAGTCCCCCTTTACCACCAGGTCTTGTGTTTTAGATATTTGATATTTGTTTTAGAAATGCTTCATTCACATCTTTATCCTGATTTGCTAGGCTATAGTAGACCCCTTTGATCATGTCATCTCAGGTTTTTCCTCTTTTATCCTTAGCCAGTAAAGGATGTAAAGAGCATATCCTTTCTAAAGATCTTTAAAAGTACTTAGAATTTTGGATATTTTTATTATCCTGTATACTTTTTTAAAAAATCCCATCTTGACCTCAGTGAAGAGGTTAAGTTATTTTCCTTAGGTCAAAAGTAAATTAATAGTAGAGCCAGGAATAAAATACTAAATTCTTGGCTCTCAGCCCTTTGTAGACCGTCTTTCCTCCCAACAGTAGCTGGAATTCTCCTGGATATACATATACCAGCTCCACTTTAGAAGAGATCTAATCACATTTGTAAACCTGTAGGGATATTAATATCCATATAGCATTACTTGAAAGTTTACTCAACTTCAGTTTTTCTGCAAATGAAAGTTAGCTAAGGTATAAATTCAGCATAAATTCAAGGCTCTGTTGTTTCTCAGACAGCACTACTCCATCAGAAATCAATGGTTTAATAACTTGCATTTTATTTTAACAATTATCCTATGTTAAGATAATTTAATACTCGAAGAGTGTCATGCATGATCCCAAATCAAGGATCATAGCTACTATTCCTATGTTACTTTTTAAAAGCAATTTGCTTAAAGGTTATCCAAAACTATTTTACATAATCTTTAATAAATGAGAATTTCTCAGGGTTGTTTAATAACTGAATCTTGCCATGAATATATTAAACCACTCACTTTATTCTCATCACTTCATTCTCAAGCACATTTGCTTGAATTACTCATGTGGGTCCAGGTTCTAATTTCATTTACAGAAGTGGAGTGTGTGAGCTTATTTCTATGGAGTTTCTCCTGATTTTGCAAATGAAATCAAAATCTGGCTACATGCAGGTACATGCTGCTTAATATTATAGACTGTAGCAAAAACAAACAAACAAAAAGCCAAACATTTTTAACCCCTCTTTTCACTTAGCTATTGGGTGCATTTATTAGAGCTTTTCCACCATTATATGTAAAACCTACTTTATAACCTTTAAAATAAAGTACTATAAGGGAAAAAATAGAAGAAAAAAAACAAGAGGCCCTTGTTTGGCAGAGGACAGATTTCAAAGGTACAGTTAGGCACATGATTTTCCTTGACTTTCAGTGACAATTTGATGTTAAAGGGCACTTTGGACTTCAGAAAATCTCCCACTTACTCTTTTTTCATATGACATTTAGAAGCATTTTTGTAAAAACTATATTTAATTGATCTGTCAAGTTAGTTCAAGTCAATGATGTTGTTCTTCTGCTGTGGTCCTGTTCAAATTTCATCATGAATGTATAAAGTCCCAATTGTGACTTCCTTAAGTGGGTGTGCAACAGAGGGGAAAATACAGGCATCTGCAGGCATAATGCCTTTGGCGAGCCTCTGGAACAATTCTCCTCCTTTTTACTCTAATAATGCAGCTCTGGCCACAAAGATCTCTAATTGTCTGCAAATGAATATATATATATATATATTGCAAATAAGTGAAAAGAAATATTTTAAAGGGGACACAGATGAGTTATACTCATTGAACAACAAACAGTGGATCTAGACTGCTTACACAATATTTTATTCATTACTCAAGAAACAAACAGAATTTGATCTGGGCTTGTATTTCTGTAGTGAAAAATTAAGTAAAATAATAGAAAAATCTTTAAAAGGAGTAATGAAAAACAAAACACATCAAGGTACGTTGTGGATGGAATTACTATCAGTGAAGACAAGGACAAGTGCAAAGTCCTGCACTTAGGATGGAAAAATCCCATGTACTGCTGCAGGCTGGGGACCAACCAACTAAGTAGTAGCATTGTAGAAAAGGACCTGGAGGTTATGGTGGACGGGAAGCTGGATATGAGCCAACAGTTGCTCTTGTTGCCAAAAAGGCCAACAGCATGTTGGGCTGCATCTGTAGGAGTGTTGCCAGCAGATAGAGGGATGTGATTATTCCCCTCTATTTGGCACTGGTGAGGCCACATCTGGAATACTGTGTCCAGTTTTGGGCTCCCCACTACAGAAATGATGTGGACAAATTAGAAAGAGTCCAGCGGAGGGCAACAAAAATAATTAGGGGACTGTGGCACATGACATATGAGGAAAGACTGAAGGAACTAAGCTTATTTAGTCTGCAGAAAAGAAGACTGAGGGGGGATTTGATAGCAACCTTCAACTACTTGAGGGGGTGCTCCAAAGAGGAGGGAGGGAGGCTGTTCTCGTTAGTAACAGAGGATAGAACAAGGAGCAATGTTTTCAAGCCGCAGCTGGGGAGGTCGAGGTTGGATATTAGGAAAAACTTTCTCACTAGGAGGACAGTGAAGCTTTGGAATGGGTTGCTTAGTTCAAACTAAAATTACAGTGGGGCTATTCTAGTTCGAATTAAGTTAATTCGAACTAACTAAAATTAGTTCGAATTAGTTAGTTCGAAAAGTGTAGACATAGCCTTTGAAAAGTGTGCTTTCTTCTTATCGACTGGATTGGTCCCAAAGGGTCAAGTTTAGAATTTGCAAGGAATTGCCTAAAACAATTCTTTTCAATCTCTCTTAGGCCAATTTACCTGGACTTTAAAAGGAGTTAATATCTGAAATATGGTTTTATGAGTTTCATTAGAGCGTGTACATTCAGCAAGATAACCTATGTTTATTAATATTAAAGAACAGAAGGGGAAGTATGATTTTTTAAAAATGAAATCACATCACTTCTTCTTATCCTCTTAACCCTGGGATGGAGGACAAACCTTTTCACAGGACTGGTCTGACCATTAGTCACATTTAAGAATCTTCAGCTTCTTGCATTCAGTTCAGAGTACTCTATTGAGCACATGGTAAATTCAGTTGTATGAACTTTTGTTTTAGTGCTCATTGGAAGGAGTCATCCTCTGATTTTTGTTGGATGTATGCTGAGTGGGTGCTCAGATTTCAGCTTAATTTCTCTGCTGCTTCCATGGGTATCTAGTAGATGGTGTTGATTTTCACAAATTTCCTTAGTGCATTTCTTATCGGAGGCTCTTTAAATTTAATTAATTTCACAGACTGTATTTCATTATTTGCCCTTACTATCAATTGGGATCTCCCCTTCTAAGCAATTTCTCATAATATCCCAAAATTATACTCTGATTTATATCTTTTTAACATTTTCCTTGGTATTAGAAATACTCTCATTTAGCAATTGGAGGGTTGGTCTACACTAGAAAATTAGATTGATCCAGCTACATTGCTCAGAGTGTGAAAAATCCATACCCTTGTGTGACGTAAGTCCCCATGTTGACAGTGTTAAATCAAGAGACAATTTTTTTTCTGTTTCCTAGCTACTGCCTCTTAGGGAAGAGAATTACCTATGCCAACAGAACCATTCTCATTAGCACAGGAAGCATCTACACTGAAGTGCTGCAGTGGTGAGAGCAGCTGTGCCTCTGTAGAGTTTTGAGTGTAGACAAAGCCTTAATTTCTATATTTGGGGAGTGAAAACACCAATCTTGACTGACTGGTTATCATTAGACAAAGTGTCTCACATGATGTGAACCATTTTATTATTATGTTTATAGGCAGATGCTTTTCAGGGTAGATAGATATAGATAGTTTTGCTGATATTTGAGGGATAGAAAGAGTTATTAATCATTCAAGGCATATCTGTCCTTTATACCTCTCAAATAACTGATACCAGAATGGCCTGAGATGCCAATGTGAATATCTGGGGGGCACAGGAAGTGAACCTCTCTGATGTTAGGGAATGTTCCATTAAGAGAAGTTTCAGCTTAGTCTCGCTGTCTTTCTTGGATCTACCTTTGAACACCAAGAAGAAATTGCACATTAAAGGAATGCAGGATTCACCTAAACACCTCAGACAACTGGAGTGTCTGTCACTATAGGAAAAAGACCTGTGATGGATCTGACAGAGTTTAAATGGTGGAGTCTTAAGCATAACCAAAGGTGCCTAGAGACCAACTCAAATTTGTCTGTACGCAACCTCTACATTGAGAACAACTGTGCTAGAATTGAAGTAAAATACATTAAAATCAGTAAGTAAAGATTTCACAAGTAAAAGTCAGGAAGCTGAAAACAGCAGATACCAAAAAATTCCACCCTGCGCAGCTGGCAAAGAAGAAAGAACTTGATGGTGGGCCATTGTGTCTTTATGCCCTTGTATGGAGGCACAAGGAGTTGTTCTGCGCAGATGCAGGCCTCTGGACACTAAATTGCACTTTTTAGTCAAGCGCGCACAGGTGTTCAAACATCCTACTGTGGAACACCCCTACACAGAGGAACTCGAAAAAGAGCAAAAGCTTAATAGTTGCTCTTTGTATAATACGATGAGGCATTGATCTTAGCGAATCATTGTATTCTTACCAATAACTAAATAAGTAAAGTACTTGCAGGACATATTTAATTAAAAGAGGAGGATGCTGGTTCTTTTAATAAGTCATAAACAAATTATGTACAATATTCAGAGAACTTCTGCTACTTGAGCCATGCACCCAGCTTTGAGATGGAGAATAAACACATAAAGCAAATAATTATCCCAACTAAACGTTATCTATTGGAGAAAGCATTATTCTTTGCTACAAAATAGGGAAACGTATACAAAAATTTGAAGAAAGAAATTGTTATGTATAGAAATAATGGTAATAAGCTTGAATGCATGGGTGTTGAGCACCTGCTAGATCCCCTGACATTAGAATCAGGGAGTGCATCTCAGAATCTAATCTACCTGATTACAATACACTCATAGCCTTAGATTAAGCCCTATGACTTCTGATATATAAGGGTTGGGTCATTGCCAGCCAGTCAGTGAGGTAAAAAACAAACTGAAATAAAGTGAGAGTCCATCTGTGATATTGTGACCCTTGTTTTATTGTGCAATTCAGAAAATGTTTTAAGACTTGAAGAGTTTAAGTAGCAACTAAGAAAAGAGATATTTAATTAGATGCTAGAAATATTTATGCTATCCCTATCAAAACAAAAATATAAAAGAAATACTGTTACTTCTTTTGCCATGATTAACATGTAATGTTTGATGACTTTCTAAGACTGTGAACCATAGACTTTTCCTGTCCTTAATAATTACTGTCTCTTTTTTCTTCTGTAGAAAGTAAAAGATGCCACCAAAGAAGCCTTCAGGAGCTAGCTATAGGAAGTTAAAAGCTCATAGGCCACTGCTCTGCTACAGTCGTACTGGAAGGGACCTCCAGTGTGGATGCTGATCCTTCCCTCCTTCAGGGTAGATTCCAAAATCCTCTAATACCTGGGATTGGTGGTCTGGGATAGAAGAAGGCCCAGCCTTCCCCGGTGGAGTGATGGTCTAGCCCCTCACCAGCCTAACAGTTAGCGCTTGTGCAAATAGCCTTTGCCACTGCTGTCTCACAGAGGGATATGGACACGGGGTGGGAGACATGGCCAGCGAAAAGGCCAAAAGGTGTGTTTATATATGGTCAAGCGTCAACCTGAGCATCTTCAGAACTCCCTGCTATGAATTAGGTGTGAAGAAGTCGCAGTGGTAGAAATAGAAGTTTTTGGATGAGAGCAGACTGGAGCAGAAGGTTACTGGGAGTTGGGGAAGCCATTCAGATTTTTAAAATATAACCAATAGCTCCAAGTTTACATCAGTATGAAAACATAATTTGGCCCAGTTGTTTCACTAAAAAGCAAGGTATCAACCTTAAAATTGTGATTCTAATAAAAATAGAGATAAGCCTTTTAATTATTTACTATTAAGGATTTTAATTAGATTGAGCACCTCATATGCAGCTCTATCCACCTAATTGACTGCTGAAGTCTGACTACTGGAATGTTAGATTTTTTAGAGGCTTAGTCTACCCTCTTGATACTGGAGTTTATGGCTAATTAACTTTCTGGCACATTGTAGACTATGAAGCGTGTATAAGAGAAAACATAAAATATATACAGAAAGGGTAAGGTTGGCCTTTCATTTGTAGTAGAAATGTAAATTGTTAGACAGCTGAGTGATTTTACTCCTGTTTTCTCTGTCCCTTTCCTTGATACCCCACAGGGTAAGGACAAGAGTTTTTTGAAATGTAACTCATTGGGAATGCCATATTCGCTCCCTCACCATCACTATCTCTACCCATTTACCGGATATATAATGACCACCAAACAAAATAACAACCAACCTAGAAGCTGACACTTTTGTTCAGAAGGCAACAAAACACAACTATTCCTTTTTAACAGATGGGTTCGGGAACTTCCCCACGGTGGAATATCCCGGCGTCCCGTAGGAGATTCGTACCAGGTACCCCAGGGAAAAGGGGCAGGGGAGAGCCACCTGGCCCAGGGGTCACTCAGCGGCCTTTGTGGAATGGTGGGCCTGAGGCAGCGTGTTGCGGTGGGAGCCCCGCTGCCCCACATCAGGGATACCCTGGTGCCACCTGGAGCGTTTGGACCCTCCTGCTATTGCCACTGCAGTTTGTTCGTGGTATTCCTTTCTCCTGCGTGCCCTGAACCCACTCCTAACTAAGCGACTGCGGCCTGCCCCGCCCTGCCTGAGGGCTGGAAGGCCTGTAAACTGAGAGACTCGCCCTTCCCTGGGCTAGAGACTGCTGCCTACCCTGCCCTGCCTGAGGGGTGGGAGGCCTGCAAACTGAGAGACTCGCCCTTCCCTGGGCTAGAGACTGCTGCCTGCCCCGCCCTGCCTGAGGGCCGGGAGGCAGAGCAGTCACACCATGCCATCGATTTTCAACTTACTCCCTCCAACTCTCCACATACATACTGTGACAAAAAAGCATTTGAATAAACAGAACAGCATCAGTTAACAGTGTCAAATTGCCATTTTCACTATATGTGCACACAACTTATCATGCAGTTTTTCTTTCTGTGTAATTCCTGTTAGACCATGTGTGCACTATATAACAACATATACAATTTACTATGACTTGCCACGTATGCTCAAGTGTGCCCTAGAAACATAATTGCAATTATATTTTGTACTAGGATTGAGAGGTATTTACACAGATATGTGGAGAAAAATTACATATTACCTGCTTATGCTACCCCAGTACTGATGATAAAAGCACTTTTGTAAACCCCAAGCCTTAAAGAGTTCCAGGAGATGGGTTTCAACAATTAACAAAATCATCCAAAGCAGAGGACTTGGTGTTGATGGGGAACTTCAACTACCCAGACTTCTCTTGGGAAAACAACACAGCTAGGCACAGATTATCCAACAAGTTCTTGGAATGTATTGGAGACAATTTTTTTTATTATTATTTTAAAATGTGGTGAAAGCTAGTAGGAGAGACACCATTCTTGATTTGATTTTTGACAAACAGAGCGGGACTAGTTGAGAATTTGAAAATGGAAGGTAGCTTGGATGAAAGTGATCATGAAATGGGTGACAGAGTCAGGCCTGATGGCTACAGGAGGGTTGTCCTATTTGGATACTGAGTGGCTGGTGGGTGGGCGCAAGCCTGCCCATCGCTAAAACCCCTCCCCCAGCCTAAGGGAAGGTGGCACTGGGCCCGGGTCCACCTAATTCTGGGGGACAACTAATAATGAACAGGGATGGGCATGTGGGTCAAAGGTTTAAAATAAGGGACTCTGAAGGGGACACTGAGCAGAGAACCCTGGACAGAGCCCACTACTCCCTAAAGACCTCAAGGGAGCCACCAGATGCTGCCCAGAGGAACTCTGCATAGACAAGGGACTGGAAATAAGCCCCATAGACGCAGACACCCCCCTCAGCCAACTTCCTCTCCCTGGTTTTGTAGATAGCGACCTTAGTGTAGGCCAGGAGGAGGTTGGCAAGGAGATCCCGCAACTTTGTGGGACCACGGATGGGGAGTGAATAAAAAAACAGATGTGGGGAGAAGTGCAGCCAGAACCTCAGTAAGAGGTTCTGTAGAAGCCAGAAAAGGGACTGCAACCTGGCGCATTCTAGATATGCATGTGCCAGGGTCTCCCTCAAGCCGCAGAATGCACAGTGTTGGGACGAGGGGTGAACCACACCAAGTACACTCAATAGAGGAACCGCCAACTAATGTCCCCAGTGGGCCATGAGGTAAAGATGGCATATAGACTGGCCCACCGGGGGTCCTCTGCTTCGCTGGTGGAATTAGGGCCCACTATTTTGTATCTGGGTGGAACATGAGGGAGAGGAAGTGGATGGTATGGAGCACGAGCGTGCACAGATACTTGCGAGGTGCGATTCAAAAGCACGCAGTCTGCAAGTCCAGTCTAAAGCTCTAGAGGGCCAGGGTTGAGGGGAAGGCAGGGAGCACCCTCTCGTAGGACCTGCTCGAGGTAAACTCGAGTAGTTGGGGGCAAGGATGCCTTCTCCTCCTGGATTAGGCGCTGGGGGGTTCAAAGGATGGAGAGCCCCATGCGCTGATCCAGTGCAAATGGGTCCACCTAGTCCCCCCCCCCCAGTCGTAGTCCAGGAGGTCTCCGACCCTAGTAATGCCTGCCAGGACCAGCCTCTGCCTCATGGAGGGGGCCTCTGCCACCTGCATACCAAGATGGGGGTTCTGTAGCAGGGGTTTTGTGAGGAGGTCCTTCCCCTCGGTGGGCACAAGGGACCTGGGGGCTGAGACGAGCTTCCAGGTCCGGAGGAGGCCCTGGTAGAAGACTAGCAGCTCGGAAAGGTCTCGTGAAAAACCTCTCAGGTAGATGTAAAAGGGCTGCGAGTCGTATCGGAGCCCTCAGTAGCAGCAAAGGAAGGTGTATGCCAAGCGGCTCCATGCCGGACTACCTGCACTATAAAGGAGTCTCTGCACAGTCTGGATGTGGAAGGCATGGACCTGGCTCTGGATGCAGCACAGGTCCTGCCTCCCTCCTCCAGGAGAAGACTCAGGATCCCTGGAGAGACCCAGTGCAGTCCTGACCAAAAAACTCCAGAATTGTCTTCTGGAGGTTGGCCAGAAAACTTGGGGGCAGGACCAGGATGCTGAGCCAGTGCCAGAGCATAGACAGGATGAGTTGATTGATGACCAGTGCCCTCCCCCAAAGGGAAAGGCACTGCAGCAGTCCTGTCTATCCCCACAGCTGCTCAAACACCCTGTCCTCTAAACCTCATCAGTTCTCATCCGGGGATGGATGCATGGCAGAAAGGAAAATGCCGAGATAGAGCAGCGGACCCACACTTTACCTAATGGCTTGAAGCGCAGGTGGGAGGGCCAGAGCTCTTGACTCAGTTGACCCGGGCAGAAGAGGCTGCCAAACAGATGACCAGGCAGACCTCCAACCGCTCCAGGTCTCCCGGATCCTGGACTGAGAGGAACACTTCATTGGCGTACGCTGACAAGACCAGCCTCAGCTCCAGTTCATGGAGCACCAACCCCGTCAAACTCCAACGGAGGAGACAGAGGAAGGGATCCACGGCCAGAGTGTACAGCTGGCCTAACAGCAAAGAGCCTTGATATACTCCGCACCTGAAGCTGACTGGTTTGGTCAGGGTCCAGTTGAGCCTGACCAGGAACTCTGCAGAAGCGTACAGCACCTGGAGAAACCCGACAAACCAGGGTCCAAAGCCGAATGCCTGCGGGGTGCCCAGGAGATACGTGTGGTCCATCCTGTCAAATGCCTTCTCCTAGTCCAGGGCCAGGAGGGCAAACGACAGACCATCCCTACACCTGAGCTCCAAGAGATCCCGGACCAGATACAGATTATCGAAGATAGAGCGGCCCAGGATGGTGTAGGTCTGGTCGGGATGGACTACACCCTGCAGCATGGACCCAGCTGCAGTGAGATGGCCTTGGCTATGATTTTGTAGTCCGAGCTGAGGAGTGAGGCAGGATGCTAGTTCCAAAGGTCATGGAGGTCCCCCTTCTTGGGCAGCAGGCAAGAAAGGGGGAGCACTCTGCTTCCCTCAGACTCGGCCCAGACGATGGCGAAGTCTGGGCCGAGGACATCCCAGAACACACAGTAGAACTCCACGGTCAACCCATCCATGCCCAGAGATTTGTTGGTGGGCATGAGATGGAGGGCTTCTGAGAACTTGGCCAGAGTGAGAGGGTAGCTCTAGCTGGTCCAGGTCACCCTCCCTGACTGTGAGAAGTTTGTTCCAGAGCACCCTGCAGGCGGTGGTTTTGGTCAGTTCCAGGAAGAAAAGGCTGGCTTAGAAGGCCCTGGCCCTTCCATGCATCTCTGCCGTATCCATGAGGGGGGTGTCATCCTTGGCGAGGAGGAAGGTGACATGTTTCTTAGCCCCACCTCCATTTCTCCAGGCCATAGAGGAAGTGGGAGCCGTGATTTATCTCCAGAAGAAGACGGATGCGGGATCAAACGAAGGCTCCCCAAGACCCCCGGGATAAGGGCAGGAACAGCGGTCAGGGGCATGGGCAGAGACTGGGGCAAGGGAGGGGGTTGCGGAGGCAGATCACCATCCAGATCAAGGCTCTCTGGAAGAGGGTTGTCTTCCCCTGGACCAACCAAGGTCAGACCCAATGCCTTGGTCTCCACAAAGATAGAGCCTAAATTCTCCCCCTCCCCGCACCTTGACAGAAGCCACCTCGCCAGGTGCCAGGGCATAAACAGTCTCGGTGCTGGCATTGGGCATAGGTGCTGAGACAGGCTCGGGTGAGGGAGGGGCTAGGGCAGCTCTATCTGTGGCCTCTCCAGGGGGAGGATCTAGAAGGGCCTCTAATGGGAGGGGGGTAGTGTTGCCTCCCTGTACTGCTGTAATTATTTCCTCAGCCAGAGCCTCCTGCTGGACAGCACTAGTGTCATCAGCCCCCTGTAATGACTTTCAGGAGGGCCTTATCCCCATCTGATGTGGCAGGGAGGGCCTGGGCCTTCTTGCGCTTGCTGTGTTTCCCCTTGAAGAGGGTCCAGCCCTCTAAGGTGGCATCGGAGGGCTGGCCAGCGGGGGCGGGACCAAGCTGCAAGGCTGAAGGCTCCTGGGGTGGAAGGGACAAGGGAGGGACATCAAAGGGATGGGAACCCTCCCCTTGGGGTGCACCCTCTTTCAAGTCTCAGGCTGCCCTGGCCGGTGCCCTCTCCTCCATGGTCCCTGTCCCAGACATGCAGGTGGAAATGGTGATGGGGCCTGGCACAGGTGGAAGAGGAGGAGGGGCAGCTACAGAGGCCAGGGAGCTGGGGGCACCAACAATGGCATGGCCTGTGCCCACTGAGGCCTCGGGGGGCCCAGTTGCTCCCTCTCCCTGCTGGGCCAGGGGACAGTCCCCTCCAGATATGCCCCATAGCCTGGCAGAGGAAGCACCGAGCCTCCCCTGAGGAGTAATGTATTCAGTAGTGGGGCTTTGAGGGGGCACCAGGAAGGACTCCTTGAGTGCCACTCTATCACGCACCCCTGCTGGCGGCAGCTGGATCTGGACCTGCCAGCAGAAGGACAAGACGTGACAGAGGGCGGGGTCCTTGCAGCCCAACAGGAGAGGGCTAATGACTGATATGGGCTTCCCCAGGATGGAGAGGAGGGGAAGCAGGGCAGCGTTGGGGAAGAATGATGGGACGGAGGTCAGCACCACCCATACACCCAGGTCCTCCAGGGGCTCGAAGGGAACATAGATGCCCCCCACTGCCAGGGCCTTCTTGACTGCCTCCTGCACGGCAGCTTCCGATGCCAGGAAGAAGTCAACGTTCCTGTATATCTTGGAAGCCGCCACAATAGCTGAGGGCCCCACCACCGGCACCAACTCCCACACGTAGATCTCCACATGGGGCAAGGCAGCCATCAGGAGGAAACAGACTCTATGCCTCATGGTTAGGGTGGAAAAGGGGCCCCAGCCCCTCAAGATGTTATTCAAGGAAGTGGCCCAGGCAGATGATTCAGTAGTGGCAGAGGGTGGAGGGGTGGCTGTTACCTGGGTGTACACTCTAGGGGCAGAAGTGCCCCCAGAGCTAGTGGAGGAGATGGCAGGGGAAGAAGAGGCTACAGCCGATGGTGGGGCTGTGGCGGCGGCAGAGTCCTTGCTCACCCTTTGCTCTTCCAACTAGCCGACGAGACTGCAGCAGCAGAGGTGGAGGCCCTTCTCATGCCTGCCACTGCCAAAGCCTCCTTGAGGGCAATGGTGGTAGCAAAAATGGCAGCTGTGGTCAATGGGGTAGCCACAGAAGTGGACAGGGGAGCAGGCTTAGGAAAGGGGGCTGGGGGAGCTTGGACAGGGTCTGCATCCAGTAGTGGGGGGACAGGGGCAGGCACTGAGGTGATGGGCAGAGACAAAGGAAGGGCTAGGCAAGACCACTCCTCCCACTAGGCGGCAACAGAGGAGGAGGGTGTAAATGGGGTGGGGGATCAGGGAGGGAAAGGTTGGTTGGCAAACCACTCGTCCCCACTAGGCTGCAGGTAGAGGAGGAGGGCACCAAAAAGGGAGGGGTATGAGGACCCAGTAGGGGATGAAGGGAAGACTGTCTCCTCTGGCTTCACTGGGTAAATGGGGGGTCACAGTAGCATTGGGGTGCAGTGGAGGGGGGTCAACAAAAAAACAGGGGCTTACAAGGGCTCACAGGCCTTGGTGGAACATGGGTGCACCAAAAGGGCAGGGTGGGGCAAAATAGGGGCAGCTAGGCAAATGGGAGGGGGGACAAAAGGAGCCAAGGGTGGGGCAGGATAAGGAAGCAAGGGAAACTATGGGGTGAAAAAAGGACAGGGAACACAAACAAATTCTGAAGGTACAGGGTGGGGCAAGGAACCCAAATAAATGCTGAAGGAATGGGGCAGGGCAGGGAACCCAAACAAACGCTGAAGGGGTGGGGTGGGGTGGGGCAGGGAACCCGAGCAAACTAACACTCAAAGGGAATTAAACAAAGTCTAAAAGGGCAAGGGAAGGGGAAAGACAAAATAAGGGGTGGGCGGGCAGGACAGAATACAATGGTACTGGAGAGGTGGGGAGGAAAGGTAGGGAGAGTGGTAGGCTGCTCTGAACCAGCCAGAGGGCGATACAGAGGGTGGGGAAGCCCTCCGGCCAAAGTGGTTTGGGAGGGAAGGGAAAAGTCCAGGTAGTGGGGGTGGAGGGGGGAATGTGCACCTGGCTGGGGAATTATCCTTGCTGCCACAACAGTCCCAGGTGGTGAGGGAGCAAGCTGCAGCCTTGAGGCGAGGAGACAAAGCAGTCAGTGGCTGGGGGTTAGTGGCGAGGTGACCACAATGGTGGTGGTGGTGCTGGTGGTGGGGTGGGGAGTAGATGGAACTGGGGGAAGGGCTCCACACCACTCCTCCCTCTCCCTGTGGCAGCAACAGTTCTTACCCCTCCACCTGAAGAGCAGAGATGGCACAATCACTCAGAGTCCAAAACAAACCACCCCATCCACAGCTCCTGTTGTTTCTGAGCTCTCCCCCAGCAGCAGCAGCAGCAGCAGCAGCAGCAGGAACAGAGAAGACAGTCCTTATCCTCCTCTTTCTCACTGGTGGTGGTCGTAAAGACAGCAGGCTCCAGGGGCAGCAGCAGCAGCAGCAGCAAGGATTGGCTGGCCAGGAGGGGTGTTCTCCAGGTGGTGGTAACAGCAATAGCAGTGGTGGTGGGACCCCCTCACTCACTCCCTCCCTCCCCCAGAATAGGGGTGGGAGGGAAGGAGGCCAGCAAGACCTCCCTTCAGCAGCTCCAGCAGCAGCAGAATGTCCTCCTCCCTGTGTTTCTCCTCTCTAAGTCCATGTACACATGACAGCTTTATCACGTGGTAAGGCTCCTTACCGCACGATAAAGCTCTGAGCATACACACGAACATTTTGCCTGTTGCGTGGCAACAGCCCTCTTGCCGCGCAACAGATAAACCACCCAAATGAGGGTGGTTAGGCTTACCGCAGAACAGCTGTTCCATGGTAGAGCCCATGTGCACAGTCCTTGAGATTTGACAGAACTCTGGAAATATCCCAGAGTGCCAATCAAATATGTTAAATATGTCAAATATTCTCTAACAGACAACTAATTGACAAGTAGCATAGCAGCCCTGGAGCCCCGCTGCTGCAGGTGGCTTGAACCCCGGTCCTGTGGTCGGTGCTCAGCTACCGCTGTGGCTGGAGCCCCGCTGCCATAGCCGGGACCCAGCAGCTGCAGGCAGCTTGAGCCCCACCAACGGCAGTGGGGCTCCAGCCAGGACGGTTGCTTGAGCCCTGGGTGGGACCGGGGCTCAAGCCACCCAGTTTGCAGTTCTGCGGTGGCAGGGGCCACTGCCCAGGGAGCCGGAAGCCAGGTGGGGGACAGAGCTCAAGCTGCCCAGTTCCGTATATTACATTTATATCTCAGCTTTTTCAGTTTTATAAATTTGTGATTTTTTAATCTATATATGGCTATAAGTTTCAAACTTGGATACTTACATATCTTCCTTAGTCTTTGTCTCATCTGTATGGGGTTAGCTCTTCAAATTCTACTTTTCCATTCCAGTCTGTCTTAAAGCAGTTCCTCCAAACCTGTGCAGCTAACCAATTTTTTTTTTTTGTATGCTATTCCGCCACCTAGTTTGGGGTCTTCCAACACTTCTCTTACTTAAAAATCAGGGAATCTAACTCCAAATCAAATCATAATGACCTCATCATGTGAACATGCATTTTAAATAAGAGTGCTCACATGTGAAAAGTTAACCTTTTATGTAAATGTTTGCAACACTTGCATAACAAGCAAGCAGTTTAATTTGCAAAAGGGCTGTTCTCCCTGTACTTACAATTACTTCAACACGAGCTACAAGTTCTCTGCACCTACAGATTTGTCAAGGATGAAAGTCATGATTATGTACGTCACTATAGTATACAACCAAGGAGTCCTATGGCACTTTTAAAGACTAACAAATTTATTTATCATATAGGGTATGTCTACACTGGAGGCTATGTTAAGTCGACATAATAAGGTTGACTTTAAGTCAACTTAACATCAACCTTGTTAAGTCAACTTAGAGAGTCCACACTGAAAACTCCAGTTGACTGCCAGCGTCCACACTGGCAGGTGCTAGGTCAATGGAGGAGTGGTGCATTGTGGGTAGCTGTCTCACATTGCACTAGGGCCTGGAGGCCAATTAGGTCAACTTAAAGGCATCCCCCATCTACACTGGCTTAAGTCGATTTAATAAAGTTGACTTAAGCGTTAAGTCAACCTTCAGAGGTGGAGTTATTAAGTCGCCTTAAGGAAGCACTTAAGTCAACTTAATAAGTGCCCAATGTAGACACAGAGGTCTGTAGGTTGACTTAATCATCCTTAAAATCGACCTAAGATTCCAGTGTAGACGTACCCCTGAACTTTTGTGAGCATAATCCCACTACATCTAACAGACTACCCCTCTGGAACTCTTTGATTTGACTTTGTGACTCACCTTTTTCTGTGTGTATATGCATGCGTAGCTTGCTAGATAGATACTTTTCATTTCATGCATCTGACGAAGTGGGATTATGGCCATGAAAGCTTTATGCAATAAATAAATTTGTTAGTCTTTAAAAGTGCCATAAGACTCCTTGTTTGTTTTGCTGAAACAGACTAACACAGCTAGCCCTCTGGAACTGCAATATACATTATCAATGATAGTCAAACGTCATAATGTATTTGCTGCTGCTGCTGCTGTTGTTTATGCCTCAGTTAAAAAGTAGGGCGTTTGAAAATATTTTGAAAAAATTAACCTTTTTGTTTTAAAACAGCAGAACTATAAGGGCAGGTTGCCTCATTTGTAAAGGTGGTGGCATGAATGAAAACATGAAGTCATAGCAAAAGACAAAGGTTCTGATCCCACAAAGAGAATGACAAGGACACAAGAAGAGGAAGATGAGAAAAAGAAGACAGGTACGTAGGAAGGATGTGAAAAGGAAGTTGGCGAAGATAAAAGTATGTAAAAAAGAATATGGGAAATCAATGTAAAAATTAAAGAAGAGGGAACTTTGTCAAAATAGCAAGAGAGGAAAATTATCTCAAAGCCCACTGTTATCTCTTCATAGTCATTTAGAACAAAAAAATACATTCATTGGCCCCTTCTAAGAGCACAATATACTAATCCCACACGTAACTCCAGACTAACTCAAAGCTATTTTTATTTTCTTTATTCATAACTACCCACTTTACACTATCAAAATATTGCTTGGCTCTCAGTGCACCATTAGCCTTAGTTTTGTATTGTTCCTGAATTTTAATCATTCAAGATGTTGGCTACATTCACAGAAAAAAATCTTGGGTGAGCCCCTGATAAACTCTAAATACAGAAATCAATGCCAGACAAAGGGCATCTGTCTAATCAAGCTAACTAGAGGATTTTAAAGCTTTCAGCTACTTTCAAAGGAGCAAGAGGCCAGTAAGCACGCCAAAACACAGTTACAAGTCTACTGGCATAATGAGATAAAACACTACCTCCACCTTAAGTAGAAGGAAGTTATAGTTTGCTTCAGCACACAAATACAATTTCAGCACTTATTACTTTTGCTTATAGTTAGCAAATGTTCTGTGTGTCCTTAAAAATAGAATACAGTAATCAGTGTCACAGTGTAAGGATAAAAATCTCAGAACAATTCATTCTTGTAGATTCTCTTAGGCAAAACTGCTATTAATTACTTTGTCTGTGATAGAAATGAACTGATTTTATTTTTTTCCATTTGTGGCATTATGCAAACAGTTATACATTCCAGTATCTGTTAAATGAAATGTGATTACTGTCAAAAGTATTGGCCAAGTGACCAAAGAGATATTGGACTTGTGGAGAGTGTGAATTCATTACTGAAACAGAAGTAGAGAGAGAATCAGAATATTCCATCCTAAGCTTCTGTTATCTACAGTTCTGCATATAGCTTCCATCAGTGCTTTCTTAAGGGATGAATCAAGTAGCAACAGCAACAGTGAAGCTTTCACAAAAACAATGCTACTTTCAGAGCTCCAGAAAAATGCAGCTTTGTCTTCAAATTCATGCAAAACAGCTCCCCTCCAATACATTAAAATTATTTTATAAGAAACTGCTTGAGTTGTTAAGCAAAGACTATTTCAACTGTTCTTAACCAAAAACACTTTGTTGCACTAATATGTTACTATTGACCAATGTCAGACACTTATTTTGTTCCATAGGATGGGTATATAAAGACTGGACAATGTGAAGTGAATATGAAGAACATACTTCAAGACACCAGGCTATTGTGGTCTCTGAGTTTGCAGGGGAGCTAACAGATTGACTGGGTGTATAAAGACTGTGAGCTCTTCTATGAGCTCAGGGGTTTCCAGCATTCCTGTGGAAGGGGTGGTTAAAATAGGCATGATTGTATCATACAGAACAATCCTACTTATTCTATCCTAATGACATTTAAATTACTGTCATCAGCATTTCTGTGACACTGAGAGACTGACATGAGAGCTAGCTGCCATCTATTAGAAGTCTGCCAACTAAACTCAAGGAAAGCTATAATTATGCCAGTATACCCTGGCAGCAGGGATTAAAGTAACCTCCCCATTTGGAGGTTCAAAAGTATTGTGTAGATCTCAAAAAGGTTCATCAGGTTCAGATTTTATGTTCTTCAAAAAACGCGTGTGTGTGTATTTCCAGTTACTTTTTTTCTCCCTTGATGTCAATATTTTGTTTTGTACAATCATTCCTTCTGTTAAATGACTCTTCAAAAGGTCCTATTTGTTCAAGTTCACTGGAATTCCAGAAAGTCTTATTCCCCTAAACCCACAGTAGGCTTTGATTATGGTCAGACTATATAAGATACACTTTCACCTTTGGTCATACATACAAAAACTTTCCATAAATCTTACATCCATTTCCCATTCCACTCAAATTCAGGAAACGGAATATATTCTGACTGAAAATCCTATGAAACCTAGTAAACTGATTGATTTTTAAAAATAAAAGTTAGAGAACAGAAATGTAGCTTAAAATCAGAATTAATACCACTGCATTGCACCAGTACTTCAGCCAGTATACTATGCATCATCGAGTCTTGACAGCATTACATATAAAGCCTTTCCCCTCAGTGCCACATCTGAATTTTATTCAGATATGGTATTATTTATTTATGAATCTTACTGGGGGCGAGGGGCACTGGGAATGGACTTTTAATTCAAGCTTCAAATGTGCTGCATGACAACTTAACTAACACAACACATGGGAATAGTAATCTCCATCAAGTGAAGCAAAAATAACTGAAGCTGTATCTGAAAAACAGTATAAAAGCTTTTGGAGAAAGCTGGTCACTGTTGCAGAAAATGAGAGGTGCAGGAGGCAGTGTTTAAAATAAAGTTTGGACAGAATTTCTGTTGAGCTCTTGAAACTCTTAATATTTCCTAATTAAACTTTGCCCTCCCTTGAGTTTTTCTCCAACATTCTACATGATTAGGTTCCAGGTAACCTGGAGATAATCTCTATTGACTAAGCCATATCTGAAATACTGAGTACAGTATTGTGTAGCAAACACCATCATGAATAGCAACATCCAGTGCCCACTTGTGAAGATGTCAATCAGAAAGTAATTCAAGTGCTGTATGCTGAGAGTATATTATGTACTTCTCAGCATTTTTTCTGAAATTATTTCTTTTTCTCCCTTGATGTCAATATTTTGTTTTGTACAATCATTCCTTCCGTTAAATGACTCATTCAGAAGGTGCTATTTGTTCAAGTTCACTGGAATTCCAGAAAGTCTTATTGCCCTAAAACCACAGTAGGCTTTGATTATGGTCAGACTAAATAAAATATACCTTCACCTTTGATCAATACTGCTTAAGAGACTAAGCAAGGAACAGATTTTTTGGTACCTGCAGCAATACTGACAGAAAGCTGAGATGCATGTTCATGAGACAGTAGCATATTTTGTGTCTGATGTCTTCTGTCATGCCCCTTATAATTATATTCTTTTTGAGTCAGATTCTACCACTCTTTCTCATACAGAATTCAAGAGTAATCCCACTCCAAGCAATAGGACTACTAATCAAATGGAAACATGGTATAGAATTGGACAATCTAATTTACAAACTTTCAAGTGTGAGCTGTAAATATTTTCTTCCATCTTCTGAAGATCCAGCTCATCGGCCACAAATACCTCAGCATTTTACCGATAGCCAGAATGAAAAGATGTAGATAACATTCTGTTTCAAGAAGAAAGCAGCGATGATAACCTGAAATGGTTAATTTGGAATAATTCAGACTGATAAATTTGCATGCCCTCATTTGGGGGAACATTTTCTATGTCATAAAGACCAGTTAGGTGCTCAGCGCATATTAAAAAAAACAATGGAAATTGGAATCTATATCCCATTTATAACTTTGAAAATCTTCCAAACGTTATATAGGAAAAGCAAACTGCTTCATTATGAGACTAATTTATCTGCATAAGAGGAGATGGCATATTCCTTAAGCAAGACACACTAAATCAGGCCAGCTGCCACGGCACCAATCAAAAATAATAAGTTTATTATGGAACAAGCATTACATCAGAGAACTCAAAATGGCTGACCACTGAGCAGAAGAAACCTGCTACTCTTATTTAGTTTACAGTCATTCAATGTAATATGCCCAATTACTTCCTCGTCACCAAGGTGCCCATTCCAACTATCAATGAGGTCTACAAAAAGATTCCCTACTGACTTCAATGGGAATTGGACTGAGCCCCAAATAAAAGCTGGGTTTTTAAAATTACCCCTTCTCTAGCTATCACATACACCACATGGGACAAAAGATACATTTTCTAAAAGACCTTCCTGTGGTGCATGTTAGAATTGCAATCTCACATATAGTTACATACTCATTTGCAGTGCTGCACACATCGACATTTTCAGCAGGTGGTACTTAATGGAAAAGAAACTACTGCTGACAAAGAGGCAAAAGTTTCTGGACAGACACAGAGGTGTGGCCATTTAATTAAATGTACAACTGTTCTTTCAATATAATTAGTCATCTAATTGTGTACCTAGACTTAATTGGTGCTTTTATAGGTGTGATTAATGAGTTATTAAAAGGCAATGATTTTGGTTTTCATTGACTACAAAACAAGTCAAGGAAGACTGGATTTGATTCTTTTTAAAAAATGTTTCCTTTCTTTTTTGTATTATTTCCCTTTTACTTTGTTTCTTCTGAAATATAACATTTCTTTTAGTAAATGCAACTAACAGAATCAAGATATAGCAACAAACAAACAAAACAAATGGGAAGAAACAGCAGCTGGCAAGAAGGAGTAATGTGATGGGAATTGTCTCTTCATCACTCCGATCCCAGTCATGTGATCAGGGCCAGGAAATATAGGAAGTCTTCCTATTAGATGGCCTCTAAGAGCAAAATAAATTCTGTCCCTTATAAAACAAGAAAGGGAGAAACATTCTTGTGCCTTCGTTACAATAATAGACTCCCTGTTTTAGAGAACAGATTGCTGGAAAGTGAGCAAAGAACTGGTACCTTCTCAATCACCTACCTCTTTGCTCCTGACCAAGGAACCGGGCCAGCACACTGAAAGAAGCGATGTGCTCCATACAAAGAAATGTGAAAATTTCTTATTACCCCTGGACATTTGCACTTTTCCACCTCTGTGAGGTACAATTTCCTCAGTGCTGGTGCTGGTGCAGGGCAGCTTTGCATTGCCTTTTCTTCAAGTGAGTGGTAAAATAAGCATTGTTACTCTTTATTATATTGCATGTTTGATTTATAGACAGTTATGTGAGTTTTAAATTATATGTAGGCTTGGAAGGATTAAATTTTATCAGTAAATGCAGATTTCACAATACACTGTCAAACCAACCAATAAATATTTCCATTGATGACTATCTAAATTTACAGATAAAGAAAGAAAAATGTCACTTGAAAACTCCTTAGAAATTGATTTAAGGGTATTAACTTTGTACATTTTGGCATGTGATGCTGACAACTATTGTTTTGGCACTTATAATGCTTTCATCTTTTGAATCTCAATCTCTACCATCATTAAATAATTATTATTTGACATCCCTCTGCCACCATGGAGTGACCTGCTCAGTATTTTTCTGCAACCATGAACATTCAAATCAATAAAAATTGAAAAAATGCTTAAAACCCACAATTTTGCTCAATTGTGGTAATTAAAATTAATATAATAGAGAACAATGCTTAAAAATAAACATCAATATTATCCATTGAAATGATTTTAAAATATTGAATTCTGTATAGCCTATTTAAATGAAATGTTTCAAATTGGAGTGTTTAAATGGCAAAGAGGTAGATGTCTCAGTCCAATAGTATCTTTCTCATGAAATTTATTTTATACATTATATTTAGAGATGACAAATACACCAAATAGATGGTCCACAGGTATACTAGAGCTTAGAGCTGTGTTTGCGCCCATTCATTTTTGACTCAAGCCACTTTGGAAGAGGAAAATAAAACAGTGCTTTTTCCTCACACCATTCACTCTCATCTCTTTCTCAGTATCCCACCAGCATATTGAGATCCAAGGCAAGTTTCCCATATGGAGAATATGACCCAGAGCCCACTGACAGTTCACCACTCTGTGTTAGTAACTCTAATCAAGCCTGAAGTATTCATCACACCTAAAACATTGTTGCCATAAACTATGTAAAAAAAATATTATGTAAAGCATCATATATAAAATGGTAACATGCTGGTCTCAAAAATCATTGTGTTGTATATGTATGGGAAGCGTACAAATAGTCATAAATATGTGCTAGAATTATGTTCTTAAAATGTGTTTGGTAAGAAATGCATAAGCCCAGTTTGCCCTAGATAAAGAAATATGCATTTGCTTCTCTGACCAGCCTTGTCATCAGGCAGAAACAATGAAACAAGTGGAGAAAGATGTTGGTTTGACAGTCTCCATGGGAGATAGACAATGCACCACCAGGAGACCTGTATCTTGAAGAAGGGTCAATAAACTTTGGACGAGATAAGCAAGGCCAAAAAGCCATTCTGGGATCCTTCACCTGAAGAGAAAGGCACTTTGGCTATGTCTACACTAGCAATTTAAGAAGGCTTAAGTCAACTTAAATTAAGCCATGTCCACACTAGGCTTTCATTAAGTCAACTTAAGAAATTCCTTAAGTCGACTTAATGAAAGCTTAAGTTGACTTTGTAACTACCACTCATTAAATCAATTTAACCCTTAAATCGATTCCTTAAGTCGACTTAAGGACAGTGTGGACATGGAGTAACCCTTAATTCGACATTATTAAGTCGATTTAAGGGCAGTTAAGTTGACTTAACAAAGTGGACTAAGTCGAATTAAAGCTAAGTCAATTTAGTCCACTTAAAGTTGACCTTATTAAAGTCGACTTAACAAAGTTCACTTCACTTTTCTAGTGTAGACATAGCCTTTGAGATCTGTGCAGGGTCCTGGCCAGTGGGTATGGTAAACTATGCTGGAAAAGAGACTAGCTGAGAAAATTTCTTTGAAAAGGACGTCTAATTTGTTAAATCAGGTGCTTGTCTTCAAATAAAATTTTAATTGTGTTTGCCTGTATCTTTCTCTTTTTATTCCTTATATGTGTTATCACTTAATCCTATGCCCTTTTGTTAAATAAACTTGTTTTACTTTTACTGTAACCCAATTCAGTGCACTGATTGATGGGAAAGATGTACTTATTGCAGTGTATTGTCTCTTTGAAGGAGTAATGAACTTAACTACTTTGAGTTTTCAGTAACAGGGCTGGACACTGCAGGGAGACATCTTTGAGGAACTTGGAATTGGGAGTCACTGATTGTTTCCTGTGAAGCAAGGCTTTGACTAATGGAGTTCTAGCAAGGCAGGGAGTTGTCTCACAGTTTAGTAGTAGCAAAATTCTCAGTTGATGAGTCTGAGAGGGGTAACAGGGTAACTCACAAGTCTGGGAACTCCAACAGTCTTAAAAAGAATATTAGTGTAGTGTCAACGAAATGAGAGAGACAATCTTAGGCTGTTCTTACACAGCAACACAGTGGGTAAACCAACTGAGAAAGCAATGGTTAAAGTATAATTTAATGGGCTACAGAATGGGCCGCGGAATCTTCCTAATTTCTGGGCCCCCTTCCCATAGGAATCCATAGGAATGAAATTTATGAAATTTGTGGAGACTGGGAATGCCATTCCCTGGCATTCCCACTTACTTTAACCACTGAGAGAAAGTAGAGGTCCCTTCAATTTTATACTGCATGCAATGGAGGTGAAATATATAAATATAAGACATAAAGATGTGATTATAAATATTTCATACAGAAGTAATCTAAGTCAGTGCCTCAGTATCTGAATTGCAATTAATATCTCACTCAGCAAGGGCAATTTCCAAGGCATTTTTGTTTAAAATTTCTAAACAATTTTCTACCGTAACATTTCCTGTGCAACAAACTATATTTCTCAAAACAGAAGGTCAATTCCTCTTTTCAGTGCCAGGTAACAAGCATCCTTGGCTGATCAAATAAGCACAATAGTAAAGAAGATGGATTGAAGCATTTCAGTACAAGAAAAAAACTATATTGCATTGGAGTAAGTGCTACGGAATTTGTTGTTCAGATGGTATTCCCCTCTCCTCCCCTTTTGAAACAACTTATTCAATATTTCCACCATTTGGTTTAAACTGTTCCAAAGGGATAGCCGTGTTAGTCTAGTTCAGCAAAACAAACAACGAGTCTTCTGGGCTTTTAAAGACTAACAAATTTATTTATTGCATGACCTTTTGTGGGAAAAAAATCCCACTTCATCAGACAAATATACAAATCAAAGCTTCAAAGAGAAACTGCAGAATTGGAATGCATATGGAGATTTGACACTCTTGCCTTAGGGTTAAATAGGGATCTCATTTCTTTCCTTATTACAATTGGTGATTTAACTCACCTCCCTCTATATGCTGTTTTCCACTGTTTGAATCTAAACAACTGCTTTGATTTGCTGTCTCAGTCTGACCTGATACTATGACTTACACTTCCCTGCATTTATTTTCCTCCCATTCTGTAAGTTCACCATCTTCAAGCATCTGATGAAGTGGGATTTTCTCCACAAAAGCTCATGTGATAAATAAATTTGGTAGTCTTTAAAAGTGCCACAGGACTCCTTGTTTGTTTTGGTTTAAACTGGTTAATTTTAACCAACACTAAAACTAGTTTTGAAAGGAGGGAAATGAGGAAACTTTCTGTAAACTTCTCTTTGGACCAGCCTATTAGGTCTGATTCTGCTCCCACTGAAGTCAGTAGTAATAAAATTCCAACTGATTCTATCAGGACTCATAAGGACCAAAATAGGAAATACAAGGATTTCATTTTTTTTTAATCTTATAGGGCAATTTTCAATGCAAATGGGCACAGCTAACAGATTTTCATTAGCAGGAAAGTATTCTTATATTTTGTCCAGAAACAGATTAGATGCTGAGAGTTAAAATGATGGTTCATAAAATTAGAATAGATTATAATATAACTGAACAGACTACAGCTGGGTAATATATATGTAGCCATATTTGACAAATGTCACCTTTTTATATGTTTGCAAATGAAGCTAATGTGACTATTCATGTGCTTAAACTTCTGCACTTACTTAAATACATTGCTGAATTGGAGCTATAATGGGTGCATATTTTTCTATCAATTATAAAGAAATATAACACATGCCAGCACAGCACTACTTTCATCCCCAAATAAATCCAATTCTTTCAACAATAATCTCAACACAATCATAAAAAACTCTGCTTAAGGAGCTTTTTCTTTCTTTCTTTCTTTCTTTCTTTCTTTCTTTCTTTCTTTCTTTCTTTCTTTCTTCTAATCTGTCCACATCTATATAAACATTTTTACTATAATCAGTTTCTAGGGGGGTAGCCATATTAGTCTATTTCAGCAAAACAGAAAAAGGAACCCTGTGACACATTTAAAAACTAAGAAATGTATTTATTGCATGAGCTTTTGTAGGAGAAAATCCCACTTCATCAGATGCTTGAAGATGGAGAACTTACAGAACGGGAGGAAAATAAATGCAGGGAAGTGTAAGTCATAGTATCAGGTAAAACTGTGATAGCAAATCAAAGCAGTTATTTAGATTCAAACAGTGGAAAAAAAGCATATAGAGGGAGGTGAGTCAAATCTCCTGTTGTAGTAAGGAAAAAAATGAGATCCGTATTTAACCCTAAGACAACGGTGTCAAATCTCCATATGAATTCCAATGCTGCAATATCTCTTTGAAGCTTTGATTTGTATATTTGTCTGATGAAGTAGGATTTTCTCCCACAAAAGCTCATGAAATAAATAAATGTGTTAGTCTTTAAAAGCCCAGTCCTTGTTTCTTTTGCTGAACTAGACTAACACGGCTTCCATGGGCACAAGCCCACTTCTTCAGATGCATGAAATGGAAAATATAGTACGTTAGCTGTATATAAACACATATAGAGAAATGTGAGTCCCAAGGTCAATTCAAAGAGTTCCAGAGGGATAGTCTGCTAGCCTTTCTCAGCAAAGTAAACAAGCTGTTTTGATTTAGAGACAAAACAACTTATTTATTTTCTGAGATAGAGAAGTGCCACATATATACTATAATCAATAATAGTACTTTTTAAAAATTACTTATACAGTGTGATTCTCAAGAAATAACAATTATAAATACTTTACCAAGAATATTTGACTATTACTTCACAAATGCAAAATACTGTCAGATAATATATTTAATAGTACCCCTTTAAAAAAAAATTATACTGAAAACAAGGGAACAAGAGTGATGCCTAAATAACTCACTAATGGACTGATCAGAGTTAGGGTTGCTGTGATACAATATGCATTTCTTTATATTTTACATTTAATTTATGTATTTGTTTATTTTGTGGTCAATGTAAGATATAGACTGTCTTTACTTTACTGATTAATTTCTTTGTTTTCAAGTAGCTGGGATTAGTAAAGTATGTGGTTATTAGGTATATTGTTTTCACTTACCATGCTAATATACAATGGATTTTAAATAAAGGAATTTTGGTTTATTTGTTTAAATCTTTTAAAATAAATAGCCACCAGCTTAAATGTCTGAAGCTTTCAGTGGCTTACCCAAATGCTTAAGAAAATGATCATTTAGTTAGTTTCCAACAGCAGGATTTGTTAAGTACAATCTCAGATGCAATGTTAAGGTTCCCATTATCATCAGCAGTGGAGATGATTAATGGCTGAAAAATACTGTGACTTACTTTTTGGTTCTTCTTTCAGCTTGATTCTCTGAATCATTTAGATGGTTGCTTCATAATTTTTAATTTGTAGTAATTTAGATAAATAGTAATTTGCTTCAGAGAATTTGGAATGGAATAACATGGCCCTGGACAACACAGACCAAATAGGGGCAAGCAACTCTTCAGAAAGCAACATCATAATTCAACATGCTTCAGATGGACATCTGGATTCATTATCCTGACCCAGTATTACACACCAGTGAACTACGACTGCTTAAAAAGGTTCATCTGCTGCAACTGTAAGATAGGGATGGGCAAATTTCAAAGACATAGAGGTCCCAGATTCACATATAATAGGGTGTAAAGGATCTGATGGGTCAAGTAGCCTACCACTGTTTCTTTTCCACCCATTCTACATAAAAAAGCGTAAGACACCCTCCATACATTTATTTCATCTTGACTTGAATAATGTCTCTGCTGTTTGCCATGACCACAGCAATTCATCAGTCAAATTGTTCCATTATCATTTACACAGCATTTCTTCAGGCTAAAAAATCCATTTCCCTTAACTCTTTCTCAAAAGTCATAGTCTCATTCATAGTAGCTTTTGAGTCCTATCTGCAGACTCATTGGGTGAGTCTACACTTGAAAATTAAGTCGACTTAAGCAAGCTTAAGTCGACTTAATTACCCTACGTCTACACTACAGTTTCCTTAAGTCGACTTAAGCAGCTGCTTAAGTCGACTGAAGAAAATTCAGTCGACTTTATAACACCTGTTATAAACTCGACTTTGAGGCTTAAGTCAACTATTTAAGTCAACTTAAGCCAGTGTAGACGTGGGGTAGCCCTAAGTCCACTTAGTCGACTTAGGGCATGGGTCCCTTCTCGCTGGGAACACTCAGGTCCCAGCAAGAAGGGACCTCAGGAGCTCGCTTCCTCCTCCCCAGGACCCACACTCCAGCTGCTCGGCAGCTGGAGTACAGACCCTGGGGAGAAGGAAAACCCATGCTCCCCACGTTCCCTCCAAGCCGGGACCCTGCGGTCCCGACAAGGAGGAAGAGCTGGAGACCCGTGCTCCAGCTGATCAGCAGTGGGCAGCTGGAGCGGGGATCCTGGCAAGAAGGGACCTCAGGGCTCCCTTCTTGCCGGGACTGCTCAGATCCCGATGAGAAGGAAGCCCTGTGGTCCCTTGTCCCCAGGACCTGTGCTCCAGCTGCCGCAGCTGGAGCACAGGTCTCGGGGACAAGGGAGCCCCACGCTCCCGCCTTGCCAGGACTCTGAGGTCCCGTCCGGGAGGGAGCGTGAGAACCCCTTCCCCCCTGGCCGCAACCGCTTGGTCCAGCTAGGAGGGAGACTGGGGATCTCTGAACAGCTGAAGCTCAGTGCCAGCCATTGCCAGTCTCCAGCTGTTTCTCTAAACAGCTGGAGACCAGCAATGGCCAAGGGAACCCCGGGCTCCTTCCTCGCCGGACCAAGCAGTCGCAGCCAGGAGGGAGCATGAGGCTCCCTTCTCCCTGACACAGAGCACGGGTTCCAGGGACAAGGGACCGCAGGGCTTCCTTCTCGCTGGGACCGCGGGGCTTTCTTCTCGCCAAGGAAGCCCCGTGGTCCCTTGTTGCTGGGACCTGAGTGGTCCCAGTGAGAAGGGAGCCCCGAGGTTCCTTCTTGCCGGGATCCCTGCTCCAGCTGCCCGCTGCTGATCAGCTGGAGCACGGGTCCCAGCCTGCGCTCCAGTTGCTCAGCAGCGGGCAGCTGGAGCATGGGACTCTGGCTCTTCCTCCTGGCCCGGACCACTCGGGTCCAGGGAAGTTGTCCCCGGGACCCGAGTGGTCCAGGCTAGGAGGATTCCCTTCTGCCCGGGACGTGGGAAGTCCCGAGCAGAAGGGAGCCGAGTGGTCTGGGGCAGAAAGGAGTTCCTCGCTCCCGTCTCCCCCGGACCGCTCATGGGCTTGCTTGAGTCCAGTGTGGACTCTCTAAGTCGACTTAGTAAGGCCCCTTTAAGTTGACTTAGGAGTCCAGTGTGGACTCTCTAAGTCGACTTAATAAGGTCGACTTAAAGTCGACTTATTAAAGTCGACTTTTTTAAATCGACCTTAATTCCCCAGTGTAGATATAGCCATTGTGCTCCCACTATTTCATCTAAACTTCAGAAAATATCTAACTTCTCCATTCACTTTCTGTGTAGCAATGGAATGTTTGTTTAATTGCCATTTGTAACAAGCTTTGCATAGCCAATATTACATGTGAGATTTTTGCCTTAGTACAGTCCTCAAAATTGCCCCCCAAATCCAGATAAATTGTGGATAATTCTACCTTTAAATAATGGTACGGCCCCTGCAAATGAGGGCAGAACAGGACCCATTAACCAAGTGTTTCAAAAGTAACCAATGATTTTGTGTGCCTCTGTTTTTGGTGCCCAGCTAGAGACATTTGTAAGGGGCCTGATTTAATAAAATGCTGAACATTCACCCTCTGAAAATGGGTCTTCTTTAAGAATGGGATCTGAAGTTGGGCATGCTAAACTTAGGCACTGAAAATCACTAAACACTTTTGAAAATTCAGGCCACAGTTCTGTCAATCATATTCCTCTCTAGTGACTCTTACTCTTAAATAAGGGGATCAGCCTGGTAAAATCTTTGCTTTCTAGGTTTCTGGGGGTCGGTGCATAAAGATTTTCTTCATACCAATACACACAAACAGACCTTAATTATGTTAACAAGTACTTTTTCATATACCGTAAGTCAGGCTAAAACAGTTCAGATTTTCTTTTCAAAAGACTAATCTGTATCTCTTCCTCTACTTCTTGAGCACATAATTTGATTTCTGTTAAATGCTGGGGCTTAAAAGTCTTTTATTAGTTATTACAGGAATCCATGTGTGTGTAGCCTGGTCTTGACTATTTCTATTTCTTGGGGGTAACTAAATAATATTTTGTATCAAGTTGGAGCACAATCTTGCAAAGTGCTTAGCATTCTATCTTAGCTCTAATAAAGTCCTTTAGGACAGGAGTAAGTGCTTTGCTAGATCAAGGAAAGAGTGCTCAGGATTTTATAGGGTCAGTCCCTTTCTGTGGTTCTGTTTTAAATAATGTGACACAATAATACTATAATTGTTTGTAGATAGCTCCTCTTGTGCTTTCTGTTTAACTGTAAAGTTCATATGTTTGATATCTTACAAAACATTAACTTTTCCCCCCCCTTGAATTTGGAATTCAATCCAATTCCCGCTGAAGTAAACAGAAGACTTCTATCAACTTCAGTAGCCTTTGGATCAAGCCTTTATGACTTGATTCAGAATCTACTGAGGTAAATGAAATGACTTCCTAACTTCAGTGGGGCACTGTATCAGATCCTGGAGTACATTTCATGTCCATTTGACACTTAACCACTTAGGTGAGACTAATGAGAAGTGAGCCATTTGATACCAATTGTGGTTTTCTTTGATACAGAAAATGTGCTCCCTGGGGACTGGATTGAGACACCATTTTATTTTACATAGGACCCTGGGTAGCTGTCAGATATTAATGAATTTTGATCACTACCAACAAGAGCTAGATTTATGCTGGTGACCTACATTCTTAAGGCTCTGAACATTTGTTTTAAAGTGTCACCTCCTTGCGGCAATGTATGTCCTCAGTTTTTATTATTTCTAGTCATCTATTTCTAGGTTCCCTGTGGTATGTGTTTCAGTAAGAACACACACCTTTTTGAAGTTTAGGGCATACTAAATTATGACAATTATTTAACACCTTTTGTCCTAGTTTCTCTTAACAAATATTGAAGCAAACAATTTTAAATCCGGAGCACTAAAGTTAAGTTTCCAATTCAGTATTTAGACACCTATTTCTAAATGACCAGATTTTTAAGTGATGCTCTTTAGTTTCTCACAAATCTCACGGAAGACTATGAAAGCTACATTTCATTTATTACTCTGCTTGTATTTATAAATTTAAATATGAATTTAATATCTTAATTTTAGGCACCAAGTTTAGAGTATTTGGGACTAATTAATTAAACAGCAGAACAAATATTAATAAGTTGTGGAAAAATATGTAGGTTAAGCTACTTGCTCAAGATCAGATACTGAGCTAATGGCAAGACTTGGGAATGGACTAATCCAAGCACATCTGGATCATATCTAAATGTGGCCATATAAACGTGCATATACATCTATTAAGAAACAAAGCTATGAACATACACAGCATATTTTATAATATAGTATATGAAACACTGTATATGAGTGATATTTAAACACACAAAATGACAGAAGATGCAATTTTGTTTGACCTGAAACAATTAACAAATTTTATGTGAATTGTTTATTTCTTCCTTTTCCATTAGCAATTATTCATCTTTCTCTTTCAGAATCATGTAAATATAATACCACATGAAAATCATGTGTAAAGTAAATTAGTTCCAATCTAGACTCAATATCAAAAATGCAATGGGGCTTAGTAAAGAGAAGAATTATGTGGAGCTGGGAACCACAGTGTCATCATTTGAAACGTAGACACGCATCTGTATGATACCCTGCAGGAGTCTCCAAATGCTCCAAGAAATGGATTTTGCAATTGTGCCCATAGTGAGATTGTCACGTAGTCTAGAATTGCAAGAGTATGTTCTTGTATGGAACTGGAGTGAGGTCACCAAGTCATTTCACATAAACCCCTAATCATGAAATGGTAACAGCATTTGGTTGCGACTGATTTTGTTCAAATTTGAACTTGTGATCCAGAAGTGACACACTCACTATCCCATTATCAAGTCAATTATGTATCCCCAGCACACCTCAAAAGGTAATGGCAGGAATGGAAAACAGGTCAGCAGATATCTGCTATTAGTGGCACAGTGTGACCTTCACTCTCTCTGGCAGTGCAATAGCAAAGATCATCAGATGTCACAATCTACCATAGTCAGAAAGAAACCTTTTTTAAAAAAAAATTATACCAAAGTATGGCAGAAAACACTTTGTAAACAGGCAAAACCCTTCACTTATGGAGCATGAGAGTTTTCCTCTCCACAATAAGATACAGTCAACTTCAGCCTTTACTTGTCCTTCAGCTGCACATAAAACTCTGCATTCTTCGGCACACTTAAAGTGGAATATTTCCAGCTGACTCCATTATAACTCACCTGGTGTTCTTTCCAATTAAAAATATCCTGACAAGAGGCTGCTCATAGACTCATAGGCTATGTCTATACTGGCAAGTTAGTTCGATTAAGGAGGCTTAATTCGAACTAACTAAAGCCATGGCCACACTAGGCTTTAGTTAGTTTGAATTAAGGGCTTCCTTAATTCGAACTAATAAATTAGAATAGGGTATTCGAACTAAGGGGTTAATTTGAATTAACTAGTTCGAATTAACCAATATGGCCATGTTAATTCGAACTAATTTCTTAGTTCGAATTAACCAGCCATTGAAATGAATGGGGATCGCTAATTCAAACTAAGCAAGTGCTTGCTTAGTTCGAACTAACATGCCAGTGTGGCCATGCTAGTTTGAATTAAGCTCATTTGAATTAACTAAAATTAGTTTGAGTTAGTTAGTTTGAACTAACTAATTCGAACTAATTTTAGCAAGTGTAGACAAGCCATAGGCTCTAAAGTCAGAAGGGATCAATATGATCATCTAGTC
The DNA here is from genome assembly GCA_007922175.1 of Pelusios castaneus. Taxonomy (NCBI): domain Eukaryota; kingdom Metazoa; phylum Chordata; order Testudines; family Pelomedusidae; genus Pelusios; species Pelusios castaneus. The sequence goes on from ML685780.1 coordinate 6,447,647, forward strand.
GGACCTCCCGCACAATGCAGGCTACAAAACCTCACCAACCCAGTCCTGTAATGAACCTCTAACCTATGACTGAGTTGTTAAATCCTCAGATCATGATTTAAAGACTTTAAAATACAGAGAATCAACCAGCAAGTGAGCCATGCCCTGTGCTACAGAGGAAGGCAAAAAATCCCCAGTGCCCAAGCCAATCTTGCCCTGGGGGAAAATTGCTTCCTGACCCCAAATATGGCAATCAGTTAAACCCTGAGCATGTGGACAAGTCACAACAGCCAGTCAAGAAAAAATTCTCTGTAATAACTCAGAACCCACCCTATATAATGCCCCTTCCAGGTCACTGGCATATCTATCACCAGTAGTAAAAATGGACAAGTGCCAAACTAAGCCATCCCATCATATCATCCCCTCCATAAATTTATCAAGCTCAATTTTGAAGGCATCTATGGTTTTTGCCCCCATAGCTCCCTTTGGTAGACTATTCCAGAACTTTTCTCCTCTGATGGTTAGAAACCTGCATCTAATTTCAAGCCTAAATTTCCTGATGGATAGCGTGTATCCATTTGTTCTTGTGTCCACAATGGCGCTGTACTAAAATAATTCCTCTCCCTCCCTGGTATTTATCCCTCTGATGTATTTATAGAGAGCAATCATATCTCCCCTCAGCCTTCTCTTGGTTAGGCTAAACAAACCAAGCTCTTTAAGTTGCCTCTCATAGGGATGGTTTTCCATTCCGCGAATCATCCTTGTAGCTCTTCTTTGCACCTGTTCCAGTTTGACTTCATCTTTCTTAAACATGGGGACCCAGAACTGCACGCAATATTCCAGATGAGGTCTCACAAGCGGCTTGTATAACGGCACTAACACCTCCCTTTCTCAACTAGAAATACCCCTTCCAATGCACCCCAGAGACTGCTGGAGTAAAATCCACAAAGCTGTGCCCTGAATATGCCACTTTGACTTAACCATGGTGAATGGGATGTAGGAGCTGTATGTCAAAGCCACCCAACAATTTACCTCAGTGTCATTCTTCTCCAGTAATGTGATAAATCTGGAGTATGCCTTGAAGGAAGAGCAGTCTATTTATTCATGTTCCAGACTTTGTATGCTGCCTCTCTACTTCTAGCTTTTTACACAAGCTGATTGAAATGTTTGCAATGAGCTCATGCAAAACTCACCTAGTTTCAGGTTCTGTTACAAATGGAGACTTGATTCATCAGATGCTTGTTGCATTTATCTTCTGAGTGATGCTTCATCCAAATTACAGGAACCTGGGCAAATCTATTCCTGTGTTTACACAAAACCAGGTGAAAACTAGCATATTCCTATGAGTATACAAATGCAGATTATGAACTACAATTCAAAACCGTGGTCAAATAATGGCTCATGCCAATTATATATATTTTCAACAATCAAAATAACGTAAAATTCTAATCAGAGGAATTTAAAAATGCCACAAATGACCAAAGCAGAAGTGTGTATCACACTTTTGTTTCATTTTTCCCTACAAGGTACAATCCTACACATATGTTATGGGTAAGCTAGACATTTTTTTCATAATGCACACACAACATTAGCACACATAGGCTATGTCTACACTTACACAGTTAAGTCAACTTTGTTAAGTCGACTTAACAAGGTCAACTTTAAGTCAACTTATAGTCTACCTTGTTAAGTCGACTTAACAAATTGGATGCACTTTAAGTTCACTGTGTTAAGTCAACTTAATATAGCTGTTATATTGGCTTTAAGTCAATTTAATAAAGTTGACTTAGCATTAATCCCCATCTACACTGGCCTTAAGTCAACTTAAGGAGTCGACTTAAGGCTTAAGTCGACCTAAAAGAAGGTGTTATTAAGTCGATTTAAGCTTTCCTTAAGTCGACTTAAGGAAAGCGCAGTGTGGACGTGGCTTAGTTTAGGTCGACTTAAGCTTCCTTAAGTCGACCTAACTTGCCAGTGTAGACGCACCCATAAATCCTACATTTGTGGACACAAATGGGATTTTGTATGCGCAGACTCAGTAACTATAAACATAAAAATATAAAGTATTCATAATGGTCAGCATTAGAAGTTATCATTTGCAAAAGTAATACAAATAAATACTTAGTAATAATAATGGTCATCTACTATTTGAAAATGTGGTCTTTTTCTGCTTTTAACCTTTGTAAGTTTATTATTTTATTTCCACCCTGAAATTTATTCTAATTATGGATGATAGACCATGGATCCAAATAAATCAGATTTGAACAAAACTATTGCTAAAATTAACTACAACAACTATTTCCCTGATCAGTTGCCTTCAATTGATCAGATTTACCTTGGTTCATCATTTACAATGGACCAGATTTTAAAATTATTTTGGTTACTAAATATGTATATAAGCTCCTCTTGGGATTTTAAAAAGCATTGGTATCTATCTGCTTCTTTAAGCATTTAAATACCTTTATAAATTTGGCACAATGTGCCTGGTCCAAATCCGATTGACATCAAACAAAAGACTCAGACTGACTTCAGTAAGCTTTGGATCTGGACCAATAGAAGTGAACCAATTATTATTATCATTATTGATAAAATTTATCAATAATAGTGTGTCTGTGACAGAAAGGGAGTGTGTGTAAAGTGAATAAGACCTAGTGAATTGAAAATTGAATATGAATCAGTAGTTTGAGTTAAACTCAGATTCTAAGGTCAGAAGGGACCAATATGATCATCTAGTTTGACCTCATGCACAATGCAGACCACAGAACCTCACCAACCCAATCCTGTAATAAATCTCTAACCAATAACTGAGTTATTGAAAACCTCAAATCATGGTTTAAAGATTTTATGGTACAGAGAATCCACCAGCAAGTGAGCCATGTCCCATGCTACCGAGGAAACACTCCCCAGGGGCTATGCCAATCTACCCTGGAGGGGAAATTGCATTCTAACCCCAAATATGGTGATCAGTTAAACCCTGAGCATATGGGCAAGACTCACTAGCCAGGCACCCAAAAACAGAATTCTCTGTAATAACTCCAGAACCCACCCCATCAAACATCCCACTTCTGGCTTTTGGCATATCTACCACCAGTAGTCAAAGATCAGTCAAGTGCTAAACTAAGCTGAATTCACATCAAGGTCTGCATTTCTGGGGGTGAAGAAACTAGGAATTTCTGGCTTCTCCATCTTCACTGTGTGACTCATAGACTTTAAGGTCAGAAGGGACCAGTACAATCATCTAGTCTGACCTCCTGCAAAATGCAGGCCTCAAGACCACTCCTGCAATAGGCCACCAACCTATGACTGAGTTATTTACCTCCTTAAATCATGAATTAAGGACTTTAAGATACAGAGAATTCACCGGTAGGTGAACCATGCCCTGTGCTACAGAGGAAGGCGAAAAAACCCCAGAGCCCAGGCCAATCAGCCCTGGGGGAAAATTCCTTCCCGACCCCAAATATGGCGATCAGTGAAACCCTGAGCACGTGGGCAAGTCTCAAGAGCCAGTTACCCAAGAAACAATTCTCTGCAATAACTCAGAACCCATCCCATGTACTCTCCCCTCTTAGGCCACTTGTAAATCCACCACAGGTAGTCAAATATCAGTCAATTTCCAAATTGACTTTGGGCATATCACTTAGGGCACATCTGTAATCTATCTGTAGAATGGGTCCACTAATGCTTTCCTCACTCTTAAAGATTTTGTGAAGATTAATTCATTGCTCTACATAAAGCATGTTGATATCCCTGGATGAAAAAGATTATAAACTACTGTCCTTTCACAAAACCAGTCTCTGCATAGAGACAAAGGGCAGAACAAACTCCTACCTACTCTCCCATAGAGATGGCTCCTGTTTAGTACATGGCAGAGATGCACTGCTGCTTCTGATTATATACCATATTTATTATTGCATTTGCTTTGGTTTCCAGGGCTATCCAAGCAATTACTTTCAGGAGCAGAAACTTTACTTATTTATGTTAAAGAAATGCTTTAGCATTCTAGTAGCTAAAAATTAAGACCTTTAGAGCACTGTGTCCCTTCCGCTACAAAGTGGTGATTATTCCCCTCTGTTCTGCACTGGTAAGGCCACATCTGGAATACTGTGTCCAGTTTTGGGCTCCCCATTACAGAAAGGATGTTGACAAATTAGAAAGAGTCCAGCAGAGGGCAACAAAATGATTAGGTGGCTGGGGCATATGACTTACGATGAGAGACCGAAGGAACTAGGGTTCTTTAGTCTGCAAAAGAGAAGACTGGGGGGGGGGGGGGGATTTGATAGCAAACTTCAACTACTCGAAGGGCTGCTCCAAAGAGGAGGGAGCTAGGCTGTTCTCAGTGGTAACAGAGGACAGAACAAGGAGCAATGGTTTCAAGTTGCAGCTGGGGAGGTCAAGGTTGTATATTAGGAAAATCTTTCTCATTAGGAGGGTGGTGAAGCATTGGAATGGGTTATCTAGGGAGGTGGTCGAATCTCCATCTTTGGAGATTTTTAAGGCTTGGTTAGACAAAACCCTGGCTGGGGTGATTTAGGGGGAATGGTCCTGCTTTTAGCAGGGGGTTGGTCTAGATGAGCTCATGTGGTCCCTTCCAACCCTACGATTTTATAATTCTATGATTGTTTTGACTGAGGATTTGCCATATACTAAATATTGAAACTGTACAGAAAATTAGAACAAAACCAAAAATTAATCTGACCATTGTTCAAGCAGACTAAAAGGCAAAAGAGTAATAAACAGAACAAAGGCTGATAAGTTCATAAATTTTGTTATTCTTTCCACTTAAATGATCCATGGCTGAAATTAATAATATAGTAAAGCTATTTCCAAAGGGGTAGCAGTATTAGTCTAGTTTAGCAAAACAAACAAGGAGTCTTGTGGCACTTTTAAAGACAAACAAATTTATAATATAATAAATAACAAATTTATTTTTCGCATGAGCTTTCGTGGGAGAAATCCCACTTCATCAGATGCTTGAAGATGTAGATCTTATAGAATGGGAGGAAAATAAATGCAGGGAAGTGTAGTCACAGGATCAGGTCAGACTATTTCAGCAAATCATATCAGTTGTTTAGATTTAAACAGTGTGGAACAACATATTAAAAGGAGGGGAGGTTCCACACTGTTTGAATCTAAACAACTGCTTTGATTTGCTGAAATAGTCTTATCTGATCCTATGACTTACACTTCCCTGCATTTATTTTTCCTTTCCATTCTCCATCTTCAAGCATCTGATGAAGTGGGATTTCTCCCACAAAAAAGTCCATACAACAAATAAATTTGTTAGTCTTTAAAAGTACCATAACACTCCTTATTTTTTTAATAATAAAGCTATGTATGTGTTTCTATAGGTTTATATATTTTAAACATGGTTTTTACTTTAATAGCTTCACTTTAAAATGATTTTGTTTCTTTGAGGTGAAATTAATACCCCTGTGTGGAGAACCAGTACAGGACCTATTCATCACCTAAGCCCTGTACTTAGATTGTAAAATAAGGGGTGGATAGCTTGAGTATGAGATCGCTGTACAGGACTGAATTTTCCCAAACCATTGCAGCTGATGTGCTCTGCAAAGTTTTTAAAGATACACTAAGAATAAATAGCAATTAACCCAGAATTGAAATAAATATTTTATGTAACTTTAAAAAATTAATATTTAGTTAAAATAATTTTTTGTCACAACATTTAATGCACCAGGTAGACATCAGGTATTGGAAAATTCTCAGTATTCACAACTATACTCTCACATGAAGCATAGGGGAATGCACAAGCTGACTTGGTGCTTGTTCTGAGTTATCACATTACAGACTAATTGTTCGATTCTACAAACTAGAGCTGAGATGAAAATTCAAAATATAGAACCTTTTCATGGAACAGAAAAATGGAAAAAAAAATCAGTTAAAATGTTGAAATGAAATACCTTTGAAATGAAATGAAACAACCTTCAGTTGAAACAAAATATTTCAATCTTTCTGAATCTAAATATTTAATTTGATGATTTGATTCACTGCAGTGGCAAAACCGACAGGAAAAGGCCATGGTTCATCACAAGAAATACAATCTGGCTGGGGAGTTGACCCACCAGGAAATTAGACAGTTTGCTTCAGTTTTCAAATGGAAAATTCTGATAAAATTGATCATTTCCTGTGGAAAATTTAAGTAGAAGCCTATCTTCCAAAAGGAAAATGTTTCATTTGAAATTCTTTGATGAACCCTAGTACATACAAAACTTTACTCAAGTGAATACTATTGAAGACAAACAGATTACTCCTGAAAAAAGCTGCTTGTATGAGGAAACTTGTGTAAATTCAGGGTCTAAATATTTGATTAGCACACACTATGTACAAAGAGTACCCAACTGAGCAAAACACTAAGGCTATGTCCACACTGACAAATTAGTTTGAATTAAGGAAGCTTAATTCGAACTAACTAAAGCCATGGCTACACTAGGCTTTAATTAGTTTGAATTAAGGGCTTCCTTAATTCGAACTAATAACTTCAAATAGGGCATTAGAAGTAAGGCTTAATTCAAACTAACTAGTTCGAATTAACCATGTGGCCATGTTAATTCCAACTAATTTCTTAGTTCGAACTAAATGGCCCATTGAAATCAATGGGGATCACTAATTCGAACTAAGCAAGTGCCATGAATGGCACTTGCTTAGTTTGAACTAATTTTTTCTAGTTCGAATTAAGCTAATTTAAGCTAAGCGAATTAAGCGAATTAAGCTAACTAACTAATTCGAACTAATTTTAGTAAGTGTAGACATAGCCAAAGAGTATGTCTACATTAGCAATTTAAGTTGACTTAAGGATCCTTAAGTCGACCTAAATCACTCCATGTCCACACTGGGGTTTCATTAAGTCGACTTAAGAAATTCCTTAAGTCAACCTGATGAAACCTTAAGTCGACTTAATAACTACCCCTCTTTAGGTCAACTTAAGCCTTAAGTTGACTTAAGGACAGTGTGGACAGGGAGTAGCCCTTAAGTCGACTTAATAAAGTCGATTTAATGCCAGTGTGGACACCTATGTCCAATGTTAAGTCGACTTAATAAAATCGACTTAAAAGGAGCCACTTTGTTAAGTTGACTTAATAAGGTCGACTTTAAGTCGACTTAAAGTTGACCTTATTAAGTCAACTTAACAAAGTCGACTTAACTTTTTCTAGTGTAGTCAGCCTAAAACACCTATTTAACATAAAGTAGCCCCATTGAAGCCAAAAGTATTACTTATATTCATCGACATGAGTGGTAATGCACACGTGCTTAAAGTTTAAAGTATATGTTTAAATGCATTGTTGCATGCTGCCATAGAGCTTGCATGGAGAATCCCATTGAATTTATGATGTCTATTCACAAAAGGCTGCAGGATGACACCTGTCTTTCTTTAACTTTCCTTCTTTTTATAAGGTCTCCTTGTTTCTTCTATGGTATTTGTTACTTTGTATTGACTGCAGTAATAGTTATAAAGAAGAATGGATAAAGCATACTGGATCTTCTCCCACGAAAGCTCATGCGATAAAAAAATCTGTTAGTCTTTAAAAGTGCCACAGGACTCTGTTGTCTTTCTACAATAGACTAACACGGCTACCCCTTTGGAATTTGTAAACCCCTGAATCATCGTGCAGTCTCTGAACTGCAACTGAATTTTTTCCCAAGCTTAACTAAGGCTCCCAGCACCCCAGCCAGTGCTCCATTCCCGCAGTTCTCCAGAAGTTCCAGTCTGACACTCCCTTCCTCTTTGAAGATTATAGTGTTTGGCGAGGAAGTTTCAATAACTGCTCTGGGTGCCTCAAAGCCTCATCTGAGCTCACATGGCAAGTGCTCGGTGCCATGCTAGGTGCCCCAAGGAACATAGTTCCAGACTGCACACAATATGAATTTAAAAGTAGACAGTGTAGTACAGAGAGGTTGCGAGATCTCTCTGTAATGGATTCCTCAGAAGGTGAAACAACGAGAGTCCTGTGGCTCCTTATAGATTAACAGTAAATAGGAGTGGGGATAATTAATTATATAATTATATTCACCACATAGTTATTAATATTAATTCTTTAGGTGTTTGCCTTCCTCTGTAGCACAGGGCATGGTTCACCTATCGGTGAATTCTCTCTATCTTAAAGTCCTTAAATCATGATTTAAGGAGATAAATAACTCAGTCATAGGTTGGGGGCTTATTGCTGGAGTGGGTGGGTGAGGTCTTGAGGCCTGCATTTTGCAGGAGGTCAGACTAGATGATCGTTCTGGTCCCTTCTGACCTTAAAGTCTATGAGTCTATGAGTTTATGAATGTAGCTAAATAAGGGTCTCTGGAAAGTCATTTAAAATGTAAGCTTTTGCATGTTTTTAAGCATAAAAGTATTCTACTACCCCTCCTCCTTGCTCACTCATAGCGTCAAGGTGGAATGAGCAGGAAATAAAGGGTAATGTTGGACCCAATCCACCACTGGGACAAAGGCAAAGATGCAATGAAAAACAACTAAATAAAACATATATCTTGCAAAAAGCTTTATTTGCATTATCAAATACCTTACGATAAATCTTCTTAGTTATCTCCAACATATTTAGAGACTCCTCATAATGGCTATGTCTACACTTGTTAAGTCGACTTAGCAAGGTCAACTTTAAGTCAACTTAAAGTCAACCTTCTTAAGTCGACCTAACAGAGCTTGTAGTGTAGACATACCCGTCTACACTGGCTTTAAGTTGACTTAAGTCAACTTAATAAGGTCAACTTAAGCCTCAGGTCGACCTTCAGAGGTGGTGTTATTAAGTCGACTTAACAAGCGCGCAGTGTGGATGCAGAGTTCTGTAGGTCGACTTAACCATCCTTAAGTCGACCTAAAGCGCCAGTGTAGATGCACCCAATGTGAGGCCCTAAGCCATGGCTTACTTGTAGAGCCCTGTAGATCCAAGGGTATCCGCCTCAGATCTGCAGGTATCCGTAGCCAAATCCATAGACCCACTGTTGCAGACTGGAGGTCAGATGCAGATTCTCTTTTTATCTCCCCAGGGTGCAATAGGTGCAACTGTTGCCTCTGCCACAGCTGCAGAGAGCAGTGAGCAAGCAGGGAACAAAGGAAGTGCTCCAGCCAATCCCAGCTCAGCTTTGGTTATGGTCTGCCAGCCAATCAAAGACAGTCACTCATGAGAGCTCAGCTTACTGGTTCAGAGCAGGAGCTGTTGCGTGGCAGGGGTAGTGTGGTTGCAGATGGACAGAAAACCCAGCATGCGGATCACGGATCAGATACAAGCTGACACTGAGTGGATGCGGTGCGGATCCACATTTTTGCATCAGTTCAGGGCTCTACTTAGTTGGCTTGTGCCTAAATCTGGCACTGCCTATTTGTAGTATTTTCTTTGAGCCAGTGAATCAGTTGAGTGGATATATGTAGCATTAAAATCTATCTAAAGCTATTATAGCATTGCTGATATTGACCTCAATAATACCCCTACATCATGTCACTTTTAAATGTGTGGTGCCTTCTGACTTTTATATTAGATCACTATGTACAATATATCAGGTTACATGCAAATATCCCATTGTGTTTCAGGAGTGATGAGGAATGCAATAACCCATCACCATGGCAAACAGCATATTTTATTTGAAAAATACTTATACGAAGAGAAGATTTTACCCCTTTTGTTTATTCAAAGAAAAATGTAACAATCTCGAATGTTAACACTTACTTAAGGAGGTATTTGTAACCTAATTCCATATTATATTATATGTTTGACATTTCTCTCTTGTTAAAAAAATATATATATTTGAAGACTTTGGAGAAGTAAGAATGACGTAATACTTGCAACGCAATGCTGCTTTAAATGTCCCTCAAAATGACGGCAAGTACAAGGTCCCAAGTACACTGCAATCCCAAAACAATTGCTCTATGAGCACAATTTGCTATTCTTTTCTCTATTTTTAAGGTTCCTACCAGTATTCTTTTGTGTGACACTGTAGAAAGGAGTTTACAGGACATGCATTTTTTTTTTCTAAAATGAGGTTTTACAAAGCCTAAGGCCAACAGAAACTTAGTATTTAAGAAAAAAATACTCACAAAAATAGTTGTTATACCAATCAATATAACCCTGCAGTATTTGCAATTCAAACAGCAGCACTTCAAATTGGAAAGGAAAACTGATTACACTGATTCCCATTTTCCAAGGTGAAAGGAAAGACTAAAAGTAAACACAGTACATTAAAGAGAGGAAACCATTTTTAACTTTTCATTCTTTTTTAGTTCAAAACATCCAAGGTGTTGGTAGTAGCACAGATAAAGGAACTGATTTGTTGCCCAATCCAGGCCCCCCAGTTAAAAAACCTCTAGTTGAGTATGATTTATTTCCACTTTAGAGATTAAATTGCTGTAATACTTGCATCATATTTACCCACAGTAACTGTAGATAGGGTGCAATTTAGATTTGTGGGGTCTATTGTGCATAAAGCTCAAACTGCAATTCATTTCTCCTCTCCTGAGGCAGAGGCCTGGGCAGGGGGAGGATTATTCAGAGTAACTTACCTAGATTCCATATCTCAAAATTGCCCTGCTTACTACCCCCTAACACTGACCCTGACAATATGCCAATCATCATCTTTCCATTGACTTCAGTAGGCATTAGACCAAACTCTATGATTTTGAAGTTGACAGTGTACTTTTAGATTCTATTCTTTCCAGATCTATCTTCTTTGATCATTTCCCCAGATTACAAACCAAGCTTACAGCCATGCTTACAACATGCTGAGTGCCCTCACCCAGTAATTGGGGGTGCGGGGAGAAGAATCTAATTTGAATTAATATGCTTAATTTGTTGGATGTAAATATCAGACAGCTTTTGAAGAAATAATTAGTAAGCCTTAAGTAAGCCCTCTAATGCGGGAAATAACTATTATTATAGCCAGATAACTTTATTCTGATTTAGCATCATCCAGCTTTAATAAAAATTGAGCAGATTCCAGTACGGTGGCAGAGCTGCAATAAAATTAAAGTTTTGGGCTCATATTAAATTGTTCAAAAATATGAGCAATACAAGAGATACAAGGAAGATTAAAGGGAAGTTTGAGGAATCAGTCTCAATCACAACAGGAAACAATTTTAACAATACTTTCACTGCATGTGATTTTTGCTTAAACCAACAAAATGAGCACAAAGTTAGCTTTTGTTTTAGTTTAATCATGTTAACACAGAACGCATCTAGTATAGTTGTAGTTTGCTCCTGGGACAAGAAAACAAGGGTAAATTGATAGGATATCAAGAGGAAATCTGGCAAACCTGTTTGATCTCCACTGTGAGACCCTTCTCGGTGGCTCTGACCGTTTGGTATTCTGTAATTTGTCATGCAAACAACAAAGCACTGTGCTGTTTATTTGAGTAAAAGACAATAAGAATAGCAAGCATGCAGACTTATAATGCTATAAAAGCACATTTGGAGATCATAGTTTGTAGGAGATATTAAACAGAATGCATGACGGCAGAATCAGAGTCTCAACAATCCCCCAGGAGAATTTGCGCTTTAAACACCTCAGAATTCCACACGTCCTGTGTACAGTATATGTGTAGCATAGCAACAACGGTGTAGGAAACATTACAAACACTCAGAAAGGGATTTCATTTCTTATGAGATATGACCTCTTTCTGTTATTATCAAAATATGAGCATTAGGAAAGCCTCGCTGCCAGTGTCACTATGTTTCCCTTTCATTTGGCTTTAAATCTTCATGTCATATGATGCAATTAATATGAAAGTACCTTAACAAATATTACACAAAGCTCATACTGCAATTCATATATCCTCTTCTGAGGCAGGAAAGGAAGGTTTATTCAGAGTAAACATAACTAGATCTCATACTTCAAAACTGCAATATAATAATGAATGGTAATTTCTGAGATGTGATATAAAATATTATGGAACATGGGTACTATAACTTTTGTCTTAGTGTGCCTTTCTTTACCCTAGCACTCTATTGGTGCTACACAAATAATACAGATGGTAGCATAAACAGATGATCTAAGTCAGGAAGAGATGCCTCCTTATCATTTATTGCAACACTGAACACACCATAGCTTCAGTTCAGGAAGCAAGTCCTAAGTATATCTCTGTGAAGGACAGCATATAAGTATATGCTCAGCATAGGCTAAGCATATGCTTCACTTCCACTGAAATCACTTTATATTAAGCACATTGGATGTGTCTACACTGGCAATTTAGGTCAACTTAAGAACACTTAAGTAGACCTACACAAAGCCACGCTCACACTAGGCTTTTATCAAATTGACTTAAGCTGTTAAATTGACTTAAGCTGTTATTAAGTTGACTTAAGGAAGCACTTAAGTCGACTTAAAAACACCACCTCTGAAGGTCAACTCAAGCCTGAAATACACTTCTTAAGTCGACAAAGCCAGGCTGGACAGGGAATAGCGCTAAGCCGACCTTATTAAGTCGACTTAAAAGCCAGTGTGGATGGCTATGTCTACTGTTAAGTTGACTAAACAAGGTTGACTTAAGTCAACTTAAAGTGTAGCCACTCTGTTAAGTCGACTTAACAAGGTCGACTTAAAGTCGACCTTGTTGACTTAACAGAGTTGACTTAACTATACAAGTGTAGACATAGCCATTGTTATTGTCCTGAATAGAGATGCTGTCTTGAATGAGATCCTATGAAGACTTCTTTTCTGAGCCTTAGTCTACACCTTGGGGGCAATTTTGGCAGTAATCAAAGGGAGATACGCAAAGTACTTAAAATACCTTCCATATCTCCCTCCGATTGCCTACTGCCTATTTACCGCGGTATCTTTCGTAGGCTGAATCACAGGGAAACCCCTCCCACCAACTCAGTGCTATGTTCCTTTCCTGGGTGGTCTTACTCAATCGACTTCCTGATCAGCCGAGCAGGTCTTCATAGTGAAGACAAGCCCTGAGACATCTTGCACTGGGCACTACAGAATGATGGACTAAACAGATCTCAAATTAAAAGTAAAATAGACCTCCCCCCCTCCCCAATTCCATTGAAATTTTGAATTAAAAAAAAAGAAAATTTACTTTATAAATTATTAATTTTCCCCTTTCTCACCCAACCAGCTTTTGTTACAACTATTATGCTTTTATATGTTGATGTTCTGGTCACATTCATTTTAACACACGGTTACTTTTCAAAATATTACTTCTTGTGCTTGGGGGTAGGAAGGGATGAAAAAGTGCCTAATAGGAGAAGTTTGTGAGAAAAGCACAGCTTCATCAAATAGTTAAAAAGGAGTTTTAAATGTTTCTTTCAAAGTGTCAAGGTAGATGAGGTAATATCTTTTACAGGGCCACCTTTTCTGTTGGTGAGAGAGACAAGCTATCAAACTTATATAGAGCTCTTCTTCAGTTCTCTTTCAAAGTGTGTGAGCTTTATGTCCTGTAGGCTGCGTGAACATGAAAGCACACTTCAGTAATGTCATGAGGAGCTGGCCAAAAAAAATAAATAAATAAACACCCAAGAAATCTAAAATAATGTTAAGTGGGAAATGATTAGTAGGGTCCAATCTGTGTCTGTCTCTTATTTAGGTGTGAGGTGGGAAAGGAGTTTCCTAAGGAGCCCTCTAATTCTCTTATGTGGCTCATGTAAAAACCAGATACGACCGAGGTCCTACTTCATGGGAGAGGCTAGAATTGCTTCTCTCCCTACTCATCTGAGGGCATAGAACAGCCCAAAGGTGCAGAGAAGGATGGGGAAGAGATGGGATTATGATTTTTCCACCCCTGCACACTTACCTGCAGAGTAGGACTGTTGTTGAATAGCATAACAGAAGTCAGTCTTCCCTGGGCAATAGGGACCTTGGGGAGGAATTCCATCTCCATGAGATCCCCAGGGGCTATGCAGTTCCACTCTGCTCCTACTTCTGAACTATACCACAAAGGTCATTAATAATTATCATGGTGTTTTTACATGCTGAGCATGAAAGAAGTGAAGAGCGAAGAAACTTACTTCAAAAACATAAGCCATTGAAATACTGAGTAAATGGTAAATTCTCAGATTGGAAAAGGGTAGCTAGTGGTGTTCCCCAAGGGTCGGTCCTAGGACCAGTCCTATTCAATTTATTCATAAATGATCTGGAGAAAGGGGTAAATAGTGAGGTAGCTAAGTTTGCAGACGATACTAAACTACTCAAGATAGTCAAGACCAAAGCAGATTGTGAAGAACTTCAAAAAGATCTCACAAAACTAAGTGATTGGGCATCCAAATGGCAAATGAAATTTAATGTGGATAAGTGTAAAGTAATGCACATTGGAAAAAATAACCCCAACTATACCTATAATATGATGGGGGCTAATTTGGCTACAACGAGTCAAGAAAAAGATCTTGGAGTCATTGTGGATAGTTCTCTGAAGATGTCCGTACAGTGTGCGGAGGCGGTCAAAAAAGCAAACAGGATGTTAGGGATCATTAAAAAGGGGATAGAAAATAAGACTGCAAATGTATTATTGCCCTTATATAAATCCATGGTACGCCCACATCTCGAATACTGTGTACAGATGTGGTCTCCTCATCTCAAAAAAGATATTCTAGCACTAGAAAAGGTTCAGAGGAGGGCAACTAAAATGATTAGGGGTTTGGAGAGTGCCTCGTATGAGGAACGATTGAAAAGGCTGGGCCTCTTCAGCTTGGAAAAGAGGAGACTGAGGGGGGACATGATAGAAGTATATAAAATTATGACTGATGTGGAAAAAGTGGACAAGGAAAAGTTGTTTAAATACTCCCATAATACAAGAACCAGGGGTCACCAAATGAAACTGATAGGTAGCAGGTTCAAAACAAATAAAAGGAAGTTCTTCTTCACACAACGCACAGTCAACTTGTGGAACTCCTTACCTGAGGAGGTTGTGAAGGCTGGGACTATAACAATATTTAAAAGGGAACTGGATAAGTTCATGGGGGCTAAGTCCATAAATGGCTATTAGCCAGAAAGGGGTTAAGAATGGTGTCCCTAGCCTCTGTTTATCAGAGGATGGAGACGGATGGCAGGAGAGTGATCACTTGATCATTGCCTGTTAGGTTCACTCCCTCTGGGGCACCTGGGCACTGGCCACTGTCGGTAGACAGATACTGGGCTAGATGGACCTCTGGTCTGACCCAGTACGGCCTTTCTTATGTTCTTATGTTCTTATGAAAAACTGCGGGAGGTTAGATTCAGCATTAAAATGCTGAAAAGGCAAAATTCCAGAATGATAAACAATTAAAAATTGAGTAGCTTGATAAGTACTCAACTTACATGAACTCCAATAATGGCACCTCTACATTTTACATTTTTATCCACCTCTACTGATTTTAATAGGCTCGTGTATCCATCAAACTTTAAAAAGCTTGCTTTTCCTGGGGGAGATTCTCATTCAGTAATTTGGGCAATAATAATTAATTTAACTATAATTTTTTAAGAAATCACAGTAACATTGCCTTGAACTCCTTGCTGTCCCAGTTTTCCACATAACATCATACCAGCAGCTTTATTTTTCTTTTGGTAATGCATGCAAAATAAACATAACATAAAAAAAATTCCTTGCATCCGAAATTGACTGTTGGAACCTGTGGATGCAGAGGACTGTACGCCTAGTTAGCTTCATTCATTGACCCAAACCACTGCATAGGTTAAAATGTACTGCCTGCTGTTCTTTTTATTGAGAAAGCCTATGCCTCATCTGCTTCACTGCATAGAGAATATTTCATACCATTCCATTTAGATGAACAAGGTTCCTGTGGAAAGGTAAAAAGAGAAGAAACAGACAATGGAAGCAAAAGCTTCTACACCACCTAGTAACAGTGCAGGTCTTATGACTCTGGGCTGCAGGCATATTTGGGCAGGCAGACAATTATCCTCTACCTCATTCACTTGCTATGGAGGAATAGATAGGGTAAAGACACAAGGACACTACATACACTGCAGCACAGCCTGGTGTTTCAATAAGATTCAATGTAATGCTAATGAGGGCCCCGCACCAAAGAGTCATGGATAGTTCCAGTTTATCCCTTCTGTAAAGGAGTGAATTGTTAGCATTTATCACAATGAACCCCATTGGTTACCTCAGTTTGGGATCCCCAGGCCTGGAACAGATTTAGAAATGTAATGTCACAACTACTTGCATGAGATTAGCTCTCCAGTGAACTATCCTCACAAACAGGCATCACCAGAGACTTTCTGTTGTTCTGGTATGTTTAAATATATTGCAATAAAAATGTCATTGCTTCATTTATTTTCAGTATTGTTATAGATACGGTACCACAGACTTTATTGAGCAATTAAAAAATATACACAAAGGACAATAGTTTCTTTTTTTCTGTATTTTTCAAAATTTGATTTTTTTCCAGTTGAAGAACCCAGTTTCAAATATGAAAAGGGCACTTGTTTGTACAGTCATTGTGTACAACTTGCTCAGTTCCAAGTACTGTGTTTACAGCTGCTGTGGTTATATCTCCAGTTGCTTGAGAACTAAAACATTTCTTGTTCCAGGAATGGTAACTAAGTTGTTCTTTCTGATTCTATTTCTCCATAGAGTTCAGCTAGTTTCTTAAACTCTGGTCCCCAGTCACCAAGGTAATTATAATCCTGGTCAGAGTGTGTAGTGGCTGAATCCAGAGAGCTGATAGATCCAGCTTCTGATCTATGACCCTCATATGCATATGTCTGTAAGGAATCATAGGGAGGCACACTAGGATCGAGATCTGCCTCTGCCAGTCTTTGTTTAATAAATTCATGAACATCTATACTGTTCAGGCTTGAAGAAAGCTGGTGCCTTGGAGTGCGCTTCACTTCAGGACGCACATCCCGCCGATACTTCAGCTCTTCAGCAGCTGATGGATTCCGAAGAGCTGTGATGTCAAATGCTTCAGTGTCCTCCTCTCCACCCCCCTCATCATCATATGTGACAACATTTTCCCGGACATCCTCCTCGGAAATGATCAGGGGCTCCTTTTTGCTGCGTCTTAATGTGATGAAAAGGACCACAATTGCTAAAAAAAAAATTTCAGATAGGTTAGGTTAGGTTAACAGATATTACAGATAAAATAAGCAGCATATGTCTTACACGGGTCATAATTACAAAATCCCAAATATAATGGGGCAAGAGGCTTATGAACTGCTATTTGGGTTCTTTCATTACTATGTTGGCCTTCATCTGACTTGTGGTTAACTCAGCTGCATGTTTGTATACATTGTGACCAACATTTTCAAACCATAATGCCTAAAGTTAGGCCTCAAGGAACAGTTGGCAGCTGAAATGGCGCTGGTGTCCAACTGAGCTGTACAGATTTGCATCTGCTGAGAATCCAGCTATTAAAATCCACTGTAGGCACACAGATAAGGGCAGCTTGATATTCAGGGACGTAGAACACTTGAGGCTTGCACTGATTTCACTAGGAATTGTGGTTACTAAACACTGATGAACATCAGGTCACTTACATTAGAATACCTAGCTGTAGTTAGAACCCTTCTCCTCTCTGTGCTGTTCAACTGCTCCACTACTCAACACATACTTTCAAATCCCCACTTTCCATTATGGACCCTTGTAACATTCAGATTGCCTGAACTTGCATTGTGATCCTGTGTATCATAAAATACGTAAAGTAGAGGGGTTGTGAGTACAGTTAAGGTTTACCTCCTACTAATGGAAGAACAGATTCCATTGTCACTAAGGCCCTGATTCTACAAGTTGTCACATACAGACAGTCTGTTGTACCCAAATGATGTCCCACTTACATCAATGGGGCTCCACACTGGCCCCACACAGTATCTGCTCTTCCCATGCAGAGTCCCACTTAAGTCACTGGAGCTCCATGTTGGCACAGCAGCCTGCCAGACTATAACAGCAGTGCCCATAATAACTAACAAGGAGATTTCCAGCACCCAGCACAAAGGACAGCTGGGTGTCCAATTCCTATTAATTATTCATGAGATTAAGGTGTGTAACTACTGCTTTAAAGTCTCCCACTAATAGATGAAAGATGAGTTTCTTCAACATTGCATAAATGATCTAGATGCCCAGTTCCCACTAAAATTAATAATCAATTAACTATTACATTAAAATATGCAAGGTTTGGTTTCTTTCTAAGTTCTTCCCTAAATTTGCAACTCCATGTATTTACATATATTGGAACTTAAATGCTGACAATGTAACTCTAGTGTACTTCTGTACATTTGAAAGTTATATCATAAAACCCAGAAAATGGCTAAGATTAGCAGTGGTGAAAGGAATTGGTAGCAAGAGCTCAGGATGTCAAGATAAATTCACCGATTTAAGATGTATTGTATGTGGGTCACAACAGAAATCCCTGTTTCAAGCATCCTCTGTTAGAACGTATAAGAACACATGTATAACAAAATGATGTTTATATTCCATATGCTGTATCTCTGCCTAATGAAAATATTGGATAATGGGTACATTCAAATCGGTCTAGGGAAATACAGAAAAAAATGCATATCCAAGGACATTTATCTAATGGAATCATTTTATCATTTGGTAAGTCCCCTGCCCCTCTAGATTATGTTATGCATTGCTATCAGCCCATCCCACCAAGTTAATTAGAAAGTGGCTTTTTTACAGTACTAATAGTGTTTACAGAAAATGCTTTCCAAAAATCTTTTCCTCCTCTGTTTTCTCAATCATTTTTCCAAGTGTTCTAAAGATGATATTTGAGTCAGTAGCTTTCTGAAATCTTTCCAAATTACCTGGGAAGATCTGCAGTGCTAATTACTCACTGACCTCTGAAAAATTATCTCTGCGGGATGTTAATCTTTCATTGGTATGTTTTAAAGGCGTGTTTCAGATGAATTTTAGAAAAATGGTTATATAAAAATACAGCTTTATATTTCTAATGACCTCTTTTCACAAGTAATCCCTAATTCAGAAGCACATTGCATTAAAAGCTACTACCACCATACTCTGAAGGTTAGTGAAGGGATATCAGTATTTAATGGAGAAGGTGGCTTACCCAGAAGAATGATGACACAGAGGAGAATTGCAATTAAGGCTCCTGTGCTCAAACCGGCTGAGGAAAGGAAAGCTTCGGCATGGCAGGTCCGAACGCGCCCATCTCTCTCACATGCACAGACCCTGATTGTAAGGGTGCTGCTGCTGCTGAGAGAAGGTATTCCACTGTCAAAAATCAAAATTGGGAGGTAGTAGACATCTTGAGTAGTTCGACTGAATTTCCTCCGTCTGGTCAGGATACTGGCTGTGTTATCTATAACCACAAAAGAGGACACCGTGGCTTAATGGAAAATAATTATGATTATTGATTGATTGTATGATACTCAAGGGTGTGAGAGGCACCTCAACAAACATTCCCTGCCTTGAAAGGTTTACAATCTCAAATTTAAACATGGCAAAACATAGGTATCTGATAGGGAAGATTGGTGGTGAAACTAGATGGAGTTACATAAAAAAGGTCATGTGGCAGCTTTCTAGTTCACAAATATCTCTTGGAAAATAAATTTAGTTTGATGAAGTTTTGGGGCCTGATTCTCACTTAAGGACATTTTGTGCCATCTTGTAATGAAAGAGGTGTAAGTGTAATTTATCTCCAATTATAGTCCCATTTTCTATTACCACAGTTGTGTAAAACTGAGAGGCCCTAAGATCAGGACCCCATTTTGTTAGGTGTTGTGAAAATACATAAAGAGTCACTGTTCCTATTCCAAATAGCTTGCAATCTAAGCAGTTAAGGGACCGGAAGAGGGAGTAAATGCATTTATATTATATATATACACATCTACAGAATTTTCTTAGTTATTCTAAACAAAGCAAGGGTCCCTTATCTCCAACAGCCTTGTTACCAAAGCCATCTTAACTGGTTTATTTCTTAAAGATGTTGTGGCAGAGATGAGTCCTGAGGAGTAATATGAAAGGAGAGGATAGTGGCCATGCAGATCAGTTCAGGGAGTATTGCAGTGTTTGCAAGAGAAACTTGTAAGTGAACGGATGAGCCTGGTATCACTGGCAGAGCCAAAGAGATGGGTCATGAGGTATTTGTGATGCAATTAGGTGGATACAAAAGACCATGCAGCTATATTGCTCTAGGTTGGTGTGACAAAGGGCAGCGTGGAAAAGACAGGGGGATGACTTAGTAATATTACTGAGAATCACCAGATGGTATTTTTATATATACAGCCTCACAAGATTTGATTAACCAGCTCTATAGGACAAGAAGATCGGGGGCTTGGGGCAGGCAGTTCTTTTTGGGAGCTGCTTTCAAATCTCCATGACAGGCTGTTCTGTTCCAGAAGGGTAGATGTATTAGTCTAGTTCAGCAAAACAAGCAAGGAGTCCTGTGGCACTTTTAAAGCCTAACAAATTTATTTATCACATGAGCTTTTGTGGGTGAAGCCCACGAAAGCTCATGTGAAACTTAAATGTGTTAGTCTTTAAAAGTGCCAAAGGACTCCTTGCTTATTTTGTGCTTATTTTGACAGGCTGTTCTGTTCACTACATGAGTCTTTCTGACGGAAATATCTTTGTTTAGCTGTTGTGTTGCTGCCTCCAGGACATACTCAAACAAATATAAATGTTACATGGTTTCAGTTGCCCTGTGAGTGTGAAAAAGTGCTAAGAAAGAACAACTGTCCAAGATTATGGAGCATGCTGAAGTCCTAGTCAGGATGAACAGAAGAAATATGAATATTCCTGAGGAATGAAGGAAACCAAAGCAAGAAAGAGCATACATATTTTCAATATTCCTATTAAACACCATGAATAGGTAAGTTGGTTTAGAACACTTGTGCATCATGATTTTGCTAACAGTGGGTGCGTCTACTCTTATAAGTTTGGTCGACTTAAGGAGGATTAAGTCGACCTAACTTACGCCCTATCCACACTGGGCTTTTATTAAGTTGACTTAAGCTGTTCCTTAAGTCGACTTAAGGAAAATTTAAGTCGATTTAATAACACCTAGTTTTAGGTCGACTTAAGGCTTAAGTCAACTTCTTAAGTCGACTTAAGTCAGCACTCTAAGTTGACTTATTCCATAAGTTGACCTAGGACGGGCACCAGGGAGCCCCATATGGCTCCCTTATCCCCAGGGGAGCCCTTGCTTCCTTCTCCCCAGGACCCATGGTTTCCTAGCAAGAGAAGCCATGGCTCCTTTTTTGCCGGGAAGCCGCAGTCCGGGGAGAAGGGATCCCCAGCCAGGGCTCCAGCGGTGAGGAAATCCCCCAATGAAGCCCCGGCTGGGGTGGCAGGGATTCCCTCCCTGCTGGAGCTCCAGGCAGACCGACAGGGAATCCCTTTCCACCAGAGCCCTGGCTGGTGAGCCCCGGCAGCTCCCTTCTCCCCAGGAAGCTGCTCGTGGCTTGTCCCGGGCAGAGCCAGCTGTGCGCGGATGCCTCTCCCCAGGGGAAGCTGCCTCTCCTTTCTGGCAGGGAGCCGCATCTCTCCTTGTCCGCAGTAGCTGCATCTCCCATAGTCTCTCAGCTCTCCTTCGACCTATCCAGTCAACTTAGAGAATCTACCCTAGAATCTCTAAGTCGACTTAATAAGGTCACCTTTAAGTCAACTGAAGAGTCGTGTGTAGACTCTTTAAGTTAACTTAATAAGGTTGACTTAAAGTCACTTAACTTTCTGAGTGTAGACATAGCCAGTGTGCTGAGAAAGGGACACACCAAGAGAAACAGATAGACATCACTGAAAACTGTCGACAGGTGCAGGAATATGGATAGGATGGCATGTTTCAGTTCAAATGGCTAGTTGTTTTCCATGATAAGGAGGGGTTACATGTCTGATTAGGTTGGGTAGGTACTGCTTACTCAGCAATGATTCAAAATGGCAGCCCTTTCTCTATCAAGTGCTTTGTGCCAACATTTTAAACACTCATCTCAGCTGTTTTTCTATCCTAACATTTCATCCATACCTATAACAAGATCTACATATTTATATGACCCCCTACGACCATCAACACAACACTGGAATACTTGGTATTTATTAATTAATATTATTCTCTGCATCCTCCGAGGCAGATATTATCCCCTTTTTGCATGTGGGTTACTGAGTCCAAGTGTAGATCATCCATCAACACAACACTGGAATACTTGGCAATTATTAATTAATATTATTCTCTGCAACCTCCGAGGTAGACATTATCCCCTTTTTACATATGGGTTACTGAGTCCAAGTGTAGATTAACTGATGTATCCAAGGCCACAAAGCAAGTCTGTGCTGGGCCAAGAAGTGAACAAATGTTCCCATGTCCCAGACAGTGATTTTTTTCTTGGATGGCCTTGTTAAATACATTTATCTTTGTCTTCCCCATTTCCACTGGTTGCAATATATAAAACCGCCCCCAATGCCTCCTTCTGCACTTAAAGGTGAACTTTTGTGGGTTATGCTCTGGGCGGCTGCCCAGTAGACTTCTTCTCACACTTTTATTGGCCATGCCTTTGCATGCATCTTTCTCTTTGCCTGCATCTTTCTCTTTGCCTGCTTTGCTGCCCACAAATCAATGATCTGGCCCCATGTATGAAAAACACAAATAGATCATTCTTTTCAAGTCATTAATGCCCACTGATAACATATTGTCCAAAACAGCCTGAGAAAATGTCAAAGAAACACAGCATGGAAATAGTATTTACAATAATACAATCTACACTTTCCCTATTTAGTTGCTAGGGTGTTGCACATTTAAAATAATATAAAACAAACCTTCAGCAATAATGAAATGGGTGTCAAATAGTTCACAAGAAAATCCAAACAGAAATTCTACACAAGAAATAAAGTGAATCTGTACAATGGTTTTAATTTTGTGACAAACTTGTTCCAAAATACACCTAAAAATACATGCAATGTAAAAAAGATTTATTTTAAGACATCCTTAAGCAAGTTGATGCAATTTTAGTTCTAACATATCTTGTTTGAAGAAACCTTAATGAAACTCTGAAGCTATGACATTTTATACAAAAATCAAGATCCATGTGCTAACAGTCAGTTTCACCATTAAAGTACGTTATATTTCCACCTTATTTTGCAGTACCTCACATTTTGTGTTAAAATTCTGTCACTTGATTGAAAAGATCAAGCTAGATGTCACTGGGATTCAGATTACATTTATTATATTCAGAGACCTCTTTTCCTGAGTAGGGTGAGTACTGGCCTATGGATTTCATTCAGACTGTGCCATGGAAAGAGTTTCATCAAGTTCCCCGGGTCTCTGGATTTACAGGGCTCTGCCAATTTAATTTTTAAAAGAAATGGAAGATTTAGAAGGCTTATCTGACAAGAGGTTCAAACAGTTTGCTCTTTGATACATTTATGACATTTTACATTTAATAAAATGTGTTTCACAATCTCAACTATCGTACTCAAGCATACAGATAGGGTGATGGGCTATCCTGGTGCTGCACTGGCTATAAAGAACCATAACTTTCTCCTCACCACTCATTAAACATGAGGACATCATCTGGCTTACTGGAAAAGAAATGCACCTCCTATAAAGGTTAGAGTCGGGCAGTGACTTGCAACTGCAGTAGCAAATCAAGTTAGCATGGGGACCCTGATCCATCCCACCGCCCAGTTGATGGGGAGAGGATGATGATGATGATGATGATAATATAGATTCATGCCACTGAAAGAAATGCCTCTTTTACCTGCACCAGGCAGCACAGCACCCACCCTACTACCCAAACAAATGGTGAAATACCTGATTTTATCAGGATCTTGTGTCAGCATTGCATTAGTTGCCCCCTTCCTGGGGGCAGAAGTGGGAAGCAATTTTTCTTGCAGCACCACAGTGGCCAAGGTGAAATGGTATTTTTCATTGTTGTTGCTTTCCCTAGAGTGGGATGAGGGAAGCTTAGTGGGTGAACTTGAAACAGGAGTTAGACTCTGATGCCACAACTTATGGAAATGTGGGGCAGACATCCAGTGTAGGCATGCCATGGGGAAGGAATGCAAATATCAGACAAAACGGACTGGTGAAGGATTTAAAGGAGGTACTTTTTTGAAGAAGAAGAAGAAGAAGTGGAAACAGAGGAGGTTAAAGGTTCTTTTGACTGGTATGGCAGAGAGCCAAATCTCTTTCCTTTATCACCCTTAACTTTCATTTTTGAGGGGAGGAGGATGGTGAGGTTCCAGCAATTGGTTGGCTGGGGACCAGGATGGGTAGAGGGGAGGGCTGATGGAAGGCCCCTGTATATATTGAAAAGATTGTGGAGTTACCTGCACTGTACACTTTTATCAACTGGCTACTCCTGGACATTTAAGAAAAAAATTGCAGCCCAATTAAACCTCATCCACTGCCTCCTGTCCTTCTTTCAGCATAGATGAACATTTGGTTTTTAACATATCTGGAGGTGAATTCCAAAAATAAAATATTATGCTACTTTTGTTCTTTTTTCCTACTTTATGATGTAGACATGCAGAGATTTTCTTCTTCAAAACTGTACTTCCTTCCCCCAACCCTGTTTTTATTCATTACATTAGTACTAACCAGTGCTACTTTCCCTGTCTTTACTGGGGGAAAATGACAAAATCTTTGGCAGTCTGAACAGAGATGCCATCAGAGATTGTAACTTTAACTTCAACTTGCTTTTCACACCAACTGAGAAGTCAGGGGAAGACAAGCTTTCGATTTTGAGTTTAAAAACATAAATATACTGACATTTCTGTGATTATGGTACCATTTAGAACAGACTCATTGAAAATTAAGAGTATCTGAGTTTCTCGGAATATGTAGAATTTCGTGGGTGCTGCTGCTGCCTTCTTATGTCATCAATTCACTCATATGCTCAAACAACTCCACTGTTTTCCTAGTCATTCAGGATCTAATTTTAAAGGCCTCCCTCTTATTACAGTTTATTCAATGGATCTTATCCACATAAACTTCTTGCTCCATCTCTTCCACTTGTCCAACATTAGTTTCCTCCCTGCCCTTTCACACAATCCAGTACCCTATGAATGAGTCTCTTCTCTGTGGATTCTACAGTAAGGAGCTACTTTCTTCTATCTCTGCCTAATCAGTTCTCCATTTTGTTCAAATATCAATTTAAAATGTAACTCTTCTCCTTTGGCTACCCTCTTAATTTCTCTCCATTTTGAAGTTTGCAACTCTATTTTTAACTAAGCTGGACCAAACTGGAATATTGAATGTATCCTTCCTGGACTTCGGTAAAGTTCAAAATTCAAATCTTGTTCCAGATCTGAACTTCACATCTCAAGCCCATTTCCACTTGTCCATACAGATCTATAAAGCACTCTAGAATGCTGATGGCATGAGAGACACTATAATAAATAAAAAAATATTGTATAACATTTATTTTCGAGTATGACAATTACTAAGGAGCTTGTTCTTGGTGTCCGGCTCAAAACAAGTTATCTTGAATTATCCCAGATATGGGTTGAGTTATTCACTGAACAGTGCTCGTAAGTGAAGTCCTAGCTCCTCTGAAGTCAATGGAAAGATTCCTATTGACTTCAATAGGAATAGGATTTTACATATGAGCTGTTATAGTGCAAATCTGCAAACCATCCAAAGGGCTAGACTTGCAATATGTGAAGAGGGTCATCTTATACAAGAATAACCAACAATGACATTTCAAGTACTTGTATCTTCCAGAGTGCACTATTGGCCCTTTAAAATCCAACTGAATTACATCCTATCAACCAGGATTTTCTCCTGATCAAATACCATAAACAAAATGTAGCCAGGCATTTTCATTTGCAGCATGACTCAAGAAAAGAAAAGAAAAGAAAAGAAAAGAAAAGAAAAGAAAAGAAAAGAAAAGAAAAAGAATGAATGACACTGGGCCCTTGGAACTGCCAATGAAGTCAAAGGGAGTTGCAGATATTCAGACCATCTCAGATGTAGATTTGTATATAGAAAGACAACTATGTCTACACTTACTAAAGTTAGTTCGAATTAGTTAATTCAAACTAACTAATTCGAACTAATTTTAGTTAGTTCAAATTAACTTAATTCGAACTAGCAAAATTTAGTGGCACTTGCTTAGTTCGAATTAGCGAATTGCATTGAGTTCAATGAGCCGGTTAGTTCGAACTAAGCAATTAGTTCGAACTAACATGGTCACATTGGTTAATTCGAACTAACTAGTTCGAATTAACCCTTAGTTCGAATAGCATATTCAAATTTATTAGTTCGAATTAAGGAAGCTCTTAATTCAAACTAATGAAAGCCTAGTGTAGCCATGGCTTAAATTAGTTTGAATTAAGCTTCCTTAATTTGAAGTAACTTGTCAGTGTAGACATAGCCGTTCAATTTTAGAATAAGATGGTCATTCCTAGCGAGATGTTGATATCAAGATGTAACTAAATGGTATGTGATCATAGTAACACCAAAGTGATCCAGACAACATGATAAAGTAAAATATCAAAGATCTGTTCAAGTGTGAAAGTTCGTAATGCAGTTCCATTTTGGTGACAAGTAACACCATATCCATCAACTGAGCACCAACAGTGAAATCAGTCACTACCCTCATCCCAATAGAAATTATCCTAATATTTCTACAGCTAATCAAGAATGTACAAGAAAGTATGATTCAGAATAATGATGATGGTCCTTTACTTCTATTTGTGATTCATTGCTGTCTCTATTGTAGTGGGTCTGCAGGCCACAGCCTATTAGCTCAGATATTCTGTCTGTGTAAATATAAACAGCATAAGATGTTTCTACAGGATTCTGCCCATGTGAATCTGCCTGGGCTGATATCTAAAAGAGGCCCAGTCTTCAAATCTAGGCAGGAAAGCATAACCTTATCCTTGCTTCCTGATATAAATCTAAACTAGAGGGAGTGATCCAATACAGGCAGCTAAAGCAACAGTGACAAAATGCAATCTGTGAAGAAAAAAA
>ML685780.1:6479441-6526463 GCA_007922175.1 Pelusios castaneus
ATAGTAGCAGAGCTGGTGCCCAGCATCTCAGGCTAGTGTTATGGCCACTAGACAAATAATAATAGTTATATGAGTAAAGTAAGTAAATGAATAAAAGTTCAGCCATATATTTGCTCCAAGATATTTTCTGACTTTTCTTCTGGTGCTTTTAAAAAAAAATTATATTAGGTGACTTTTCTGAGTGAAGAAGAGACGTTTGAAGAAGACATTGGAAGGGAAATTATGGATTGTGCAACTTATAGGAGGAAAAACTTAACATGACATAAAAATCCCACCGATTAAGAAGGCCAGTGACAGTTAGGAACAAAGAAAGATGCTGATGATCCATTTAAATGTTATGGGGGAAATAAAAAATAACTTAGTATACCTAGTTTCTTCTAACAAAGGAAAAGAGACAGAGGCAGATTGATAGGAAGGTAGGTATACAGGAGCAAAAACAGTAACATTTGGATAGTGAGAACAGCACGATTCGGTTCATATGGATGGGAAGCTACATGGCTTGGCCCATCCATACCTGTTCCATAACAAAATACATTCTGTACATTACAGGAAGGCCCTGGATTCCTTTACAACATGCACCCTCCCTTCTAATGTAAAAACGTTGGTCTCAAGGCTTGCCAGGGGTAAGAGAGTTGACTGCTGAGGAAAAATAATCATCTAACTCATAAAGGGAGATGAGTCAGCTTTCTAACTGTGCAAATAACCTTAGTTCATGATAACTGAATTTTCATACGTGGGGTTTTGCTTTGCAAACACTGAAGTCAGAACCCAAGAATCTACTCAAGTGGTTCTGAGGTTCAGTGTGGAATATTCCACACAGTTCTAAGCAATATTTCTTTACACTCTGGAATTGTAGACTATAAATTCAGACTACCCACTGTACTCATGGCCACTACTGCATTCCTCTTTGTTTCCAAGGTGCCTTTTCATTTCTAACTTATTATATTTTGTTTCTCATTTGAGAAAAGAAATGCAGAAATTGGAAAAATCAAAGAAGCAGAGATATGGTGCTAGTTCTATGGAAGGGGAAAGTAGGAGCACTTTGGAGACTACTAATATATTTACTATTCACAATTTGAGGATTCTGGTGAAACATTATATATTACAGGCAAGCAGAAGAGAAAAGGAAATAAAAAAAGCCAAAACAATTGTTGCTAACCATGCTTTAGGTATGTTTTAATTTGTTGCTCAGCTCTGCTCAGCTCAGAGGCTGAACTTTTATAATTATTCTGAGTTGTTGTGACTAATTCAAAATAAATAAAATTATAAAAGAAATAATGTTTCTTTTGTTAATATTCCTAAAGGGAGATCTGTCAAATTATTTTAATACATATTTGTATAATATTTCATTAGTTTTCCCCAATACAACAAATATACTAATTTAACAGACGCACAGAAATTAAATATAGAGAGTTAGAATGAAAGGAATGGAAGAGAAGCAACATATTTATTCTCAGTGTCTATATTAACAATAGACCTCTAAAATGCGAGCCCAAATTGTGCTGAATTTTTCAGGCTTTCCCTTTCTGCTGAATGTTAGTCATTTGTTAGCTGTGAACTCAGCCACATCACTGCACCAAGCATCAATACTTGGTGGGATCACTTTTTCCATTTTTTCAGGATTCATGTTTTATAACCAAAGCTGGCATTGGAACCACACAATGTCCAGGTAACTGAAATATATCCAAGGATTAAACTTAAAGGGGAGGTCTCCAATTTAGCATCCAATATCAAATTGGTGCTTTGACCCACATCATACCAGAAACTCTTTATATGGGCCACTTCTAAAACATATCCACTAACGTAGCACCAAAAGAGTTACATTTCCTACATCAGTCAACATTTCTTATCATTAGCTTATGTCGGAACCAGAATATCCAAAAAAAAAAGTGTTTTTCAGTGAATAAGCCATATTCTCAGGTCTATAACTGCCTTCTTTTTAACATTAGATCCAATTGAATCTTTTGTGTCAGAGATAATTCTGTATCCAAATCTCTGTTCCAAGCAACTGTCCAATTATTAATCTTTGGCAGAAATTTTGGGCCAGAAAATTGTAAAGGATACAACTAGCCAAGTAAATCCAGGAAGTTTCCTCCAAAGTAGATAAAGTTCTAGAGTTTCTATAGCTCCCAATGCATCCAGTCCAAACACATTAATTAGTAAATGCTATAACTGGAGATATTTCCATGCTCAGGTGCAGAGTAAGCCAATTTTTTTTGCCAAAGATATACAAATCATTTAAATTTTATCACTGCCAATTAACTGCAAAACAGTCAAAATTCCTATCTCCATCTAATCCATCCATGTCAAGGTTTTGCCATTGATTTTTAAGGATAGGGTTGCTCCATAGGATTACTTCTTTATGGAAGAATACACGCAAGCAGAACATGCTAGCCAATTTTAACAAATTTGCCTCACCGCAGTTATTGTGGAGTCATCAAATTCCTAATAATTCGATCGTACTATTTCTGAAATGGGGAGAGGATATACCAATTCTGATTTAATCTGATCTCTCCATACATAACAGCCACGAAGATGCCTGGTTTAATAAAAAGGATATGGGGTAATTTTCAAAATTGGGAAAACTAAATTCTCCCAGGGACAGAGAGAGCTGCTATTTGTTCAGCGCCAGTAGAGGTTTCTTACCTGTATCCTAAATGAACATTTTGAAAATATTATTGATTTTTTTTAAAAAAAAAACTTTGATGAATAGAACTAGGGAAACCCTTCAAAAATATAGAATTCTAAGGACCTTCATTTTCAGTGTATTAATTTTACCCCACAAACCGATGGGTTAATGAGCTACATTTCCCAAAATCATTGGTACTTGAGTAATTGTTAGTTCTCTCTATATGTTAGGGATGGTCCTGAATATTTTTGGGAATCAGTATCCCTAAATATTTTACATAAAAATATACTAATTGAAAGTCCTGATCTGAGAAAACGTCTCTGTAGGCAGATTTGTTAAAGCCTAAGATATCTGATTTATTCCAATTAATGTTATATGCTGAGAGATGTCTAGACTTCTTAATAGTAGTTAGAAAGTTAGAAATGGTAACTGTGGGCTTAGATACAAGCATGAGAGCATCATCCATGTAGAGCATAATTTTGTGCTCTGTCATCCCCCATCCTGACGCTATGATTAAATTGGTTTAATCAGATGGCAGTAGCTAAAAGTTGTAATAAAATGGGGTAGAACTGTGTTTTATATAATTTATGGCTATTATCATGAATAATAGCCATGATATTTCAATGAGGCTTTTGCTTAAGTCTAGATGCCAATAGCTTGCCAGGTCTCTTACTGGATTCCCAGTAGTTTTGCTTCAAAGATAATAACACAAAGTCAGACTTTTGGGACAGAAATTTGTTGATTTCATATCTTAGATGGATGAGGGTTCTGATTTCCTCTGAGGGGGGAGGGCAGAGTTTATAGTCAAGTCCTTAAAGAGTACTAATTCTATGTTTTCTTCATTTTTTTAAAGGAGGCTTAAGGAATGATATGGCTTCTGATGAAGGGTTTAAAGACTACCAAAGTGTGGCAGCTAATGAAACATTGGGGGCATTTTTTTTTTTAAATTCTAAGTCTTGCTGGATAGAGTTAACAAATTATATGTCAGACAGCACAGAGGTGTTTATTCTCCACAATTTAATTGGGGGCAGACACTTTGAGGACATGTAAGACGTAAATACAGAAACATGGTTTGGGCTGCAAAGATTAGCACAGATGATAGAATTGTCTATTTCAGCCTTAAAGATAGTAAATCCACCCTCATTATCACCCTATGATCAACATATTAACATTAAATTTTTGTGTGTGTTAGTATAAGCAATGCTCCTCATTTTAGAATTAAAGCAACTAGAAACTGAGATGCATACCCAATCTCTATTCAGTTTACAAGTTTCAAGTTCTGTCAGATGTGTCTCCGGCAGCCTGGCAATGTCAACATTCTCTTTTTAAAATAATACATATTATATATAATTTTCTTTCAGTAGGATTATTTAAACCCTTTATATGCAGGAAATACTTTAAATTATTGGAACAATAATTGTTAAACTATTACTGGATAAAATAAAAAAGTCACTTTGTGAATCAATGAAAAACTATGAACTTTGCTAAGCTGCCTACACTTTATTCATAGCTTAGCATCAGTTGGAACGGACTGAGGAGGAGAAGGATCTGGGAGTACTGGTTGATCATAGGATGACTCTGAGCCGCCAATGTGATGTGGCCGTGAAAAAAGCTAATGCGGTTCTAGGATGTACCAGAAGAGGTATTTCAAGTGGAGACAGAGAGGTCTTAGTGCCGCTGTACAAGATACCGGTGAGACCCCATCTGGAATATTGTGTGCAGTTCTGGTCCCCCATGTTTAAAAAGGATGAATTCAAATTGGAACAGGTGCAGAGAAGGTCTGTGGAGTGGAAAACATGTCTTTTGAGAGGAGACTCAAGGAACTTGGCCTGGTTAGCCTAACCAAAAGAAGGTTGAGAGGGGATATGATTGCTCTCTATAAATACATCAGAGGGATTAATATGAGGGAGAGAGAGGAATTATCTGAGTACAACACCAATGTGGATACCAGAACAAATGGTTATAAACTGTCCACCAAGAAATTTAGGCTTGAAGTTAGACGCAGGTTTCTAGCCATTAGAGGAGTAAAGTTCTGGAATAGCCTTCCAAGGGGAGTTATCGGGGCAAAAACCATAACTGCTTTCAAAACTGAGTTGAATAAATGTATGGAGGGGATGGCATGATCAGATAGCCTATTTTGGAATTTGACTGATCTTTGGCTACAGGTGGTGGATACACAAGTGGCCCAAGGGGGGAGAGTACATGGGGTGGGTTCTGAGTTATTACAGAGAATTGTTTCTTGGGTAACTGGCTGTTGAGACTTGTCCACATGCTCAGGGTTTAATTGATTGCCATATTTAGGGTCGGGAAGGAATTTTTCCCCAGGGCTGATTGGCTTGGGCTCTGGGGGTTTTTCACCTTCCTCTGTAACGTGGGGCATGGCTCACCTACAGGTGAATTCTCTGTATCTTAAAGTCCTTAAATCATGATATAAGGAGGTAAACAACTCAGTCATAGGTTAGTGGCCTATTGCTGGAGTGGGTGGGTGAGTTTCTGAGGCCTGCATTTTGCAGGAGGTCAGATTAGATGATTGTACTGGTCCCTTCTGACCTTAAAGTCTATGAGAATCTATGGGTCGAATCTGCCCGCCCGCCCAGAGTCACGCTGCTGCCGGCAGGACAGAGCCGGCTTCGGCCATGGCTGGCAAGAGAGTGGGTCGGCTTGGCCCACCTGGAGCCGCCTCTGCTGGTGGGAGCTGGGGCTGCTCGCCGGCGGCGGCAGCTCCGGGTGGGCCGAGCCGACTTGCCCTCTTGCCAGCCCTGGCCGGGGCCGGCTCTGTCCTGCCCGCAGCGGGGCGGCTCTAGGCAGAGCAACCTACCCTGCTCCGCTCCCCTCCAGCAGCTCTGCCCAGCAGGTGGTGGGGCCAGAAGGGGCCAGAAGGGGCCATCAGCCGCACGCAACAGCTGTTGGCCACGCT
This sequence comes from Pelusios castaneus, assembly GCA_007922175.1. Lineage (NCBI taxonomy): Eukaryota > Metazoa > Chordata > Testudines > Pelomedusidae > Pelusios > Pelusios castaneus. Next base: position 6,484,988 of record ML685780.1, read on the forward strand.
CCCCAGCAGGGAAGCACGGCGAGCAGGGGCCAGGCCGCGGTGGGGGGGTGGAGCCAGCAGGGAGCTTGAGCGGTGCAGCGTGCCACTCAGGCTCGGCCTGCATGCCAGGTTTGGCACACATGCCGGGGGTTGCTTGACCCCTGGCTTAGCAGAAAAAAATTATATAATCCACAGGTAGCATCTCAGCCCCCAGTTCATATTCTAGAGCAGTGGTTCTCAACCACTGTGTCGGGACACACTGCTGTGTTGCCACACAGCGGTAAGTGTATTGTGGAAAACCGGGGAGATGGCTGGATTTTGCCAGCAGGAAATGGGCTGGTATGTCCTATAGGGACATGATATGCCACCAAGCAGGGGTTAAAGTAGGCCGGAATGCACAGGAATGGCATTCGGTGGCCCACAAATTCAAGGGGTCAGCGTTCTGGGGCCCCTAAAAGTAGAAAAAAGGAGGGGGAATGCACGTTCCGCTCTGCCCTGGCCTGGGAACTGCAGCCAGGCTGGGCTGCTCCTTCACAGAGAAACAGCCTCAGGCTGAGCCAGTTGGGAGTTGCCTCCTGGGTCCTAGTGCTGGGAGGGTTCCCTCTCTGTGTGTGCTGGGCTGCCCAGCCTACATAGACATGTAATCCTTCCAGCACTAGGACCCAGGAGAGAGCATTTAACTGCAGCATAGCACAGGAGCCCCTGCAGGAAAGGAAAGTGAAGGAAACTATGTGGGTCTGATCAAGGGGACCCCTCAACATCCTCACCCGCACCCCTGCCAGGTGAGGGGGGGATGAGGCTACTCAGCTCCAGACAGGGGCTTGGGTCCCAGCTGCAGCAGAGGACAGTAAGTGATGGGGACCAGGCCAGCCCAGACCTTCAAGGGGGGGGGGGGGGTGAGGCTGGGATGGGGATGAGGGTGGAGGGGGCAGCATGTGAGGCCAGGATCAGGGGGAGGGGGCAGTGTGTGAGGCTGGGATGGGGATGGGGGAGAAGGGGCAGTGTGTGAGGCCAGGATCAGGGGTGTGGGGTGGCAGGGGCAGAGTGTGAGGTCAGGATTGAGGTCAGGGAAGTGCAGAGAGGTGGAAGGGGCAGCGTGTGAGGCCAGGATCGGGGTCAGTTTCTTTATGGAGCGATAACCGATGTATATGGTACTGAGAAGTGGTTGCAAATGACAACATGGGCTGAGGTCCACACATGCATGAAGGGGGCCTGGACAATATGGGAAGGGGGCCCAGAAATTAGGAGGATTCCGGGGCCCGCCAAATTATACTTTAACCACTGCCACCAAATATGCTGCAATCTGCAAAAGGTTGAGAACCACTGTTCTAGAGAAGTGGGAAGGAAATTTCCAGCATAGAAGGATAATGAGAAGGGAGCAGAAGAGGAATTAAATAAGCCAATAAAGAAGACAAAAAAGATTGTGAAGAGAGAAATACTCATTAGCACCACTTATCACGAACAAGCAGCAGTTTAACCAGTCTAAAAATACACATTTGAAACCCAGAGAAGGTGGGCAAACCAGGCAAAACACTGAGATCCTCACAGCCTTGGAGAAGCAAACATTAAAACTGAAGTATTGTTTGCTACCAAGGGAACTTTGACTCATTAGTCCACAAGGAAGCACCATCTAATAAAGCAATATTAAAAAGAATAATTACTGATCAAATTATTGATTTAACATTGATTCTCCTTTCCCATAAGTTAAGGCAAGAGGAAGTAAATGAATGATAACTTTCAATCCTTCAGCTCCAATGAGAAAGAAAAGAAACGAAACTGAGATATCAATATCTGTGTGTGCCCATCAACTTGTTTAGAGGAATCATATCAAATCTCAGAAAGTAATACATACATTCCATACAGTCAAATCATTCCATAAATGTGTCTATAATGGAGGAATTTGCAGATTTCAGAGCCATTTCTCTGCCTCCTAAGGGAATTAAATGATACTGTTTTCTCACCATTCTTAAAATGGAGCTTTCCCAGATACTTAATAAAATATTTCTAGTTCCTCTTCTCGGCCATTTGTTTTGCTTGGTTAAAAGCTGCACTCATTGCAACCACATCACAGGGATAATCTTGAAAAAGCTCTGTTTTAATTGCTATTGCTTCCTATAGCAGCTCCTTTTTGTCCTCTGGATTTCTACAGTGATCAACTTCTTCCTTGGTGGTAAAGTTCAGGAACTGCACAGTTAATGCTCAGCTCTTCTCCTACAGCTGGCTGAGGAGCAAGAACTCAATGTGTTCATTCTATACCACAACCAATAGATTCAACACCTTAGGGTACGTCTACACTTACAAATTAAGTCAACTTAAGCTTGCTTAAGTCGACTTAATTTACTCTGCATCTACACTACAATTTCCTTAAGTCGACTTTTAAGCTGCTGCTTAAGTCAACTTAAGGAAATTTAAAGTTGACTTTATAAAACCTAGCATAAAGTCGACTTTACTGGCTAAGTCGACTTTATAAAGTCGACTTAGCCAGTGTGAACGCAGATTAGCCCTAAGTCGACTCAAAGGGCTCCAGGGCTCCCCCACTGCCCTCCCTGCCAGGGTGGCTGGCACAGCCAGAGCCTGGCGTACCACCCCCCCAGGGCAGGACACAGCCGTGCCCACCCTACTCCTATGCCCTGCCAGTGTCCCTGTCCTGTTCATCCCTCATTGTACCCAGGTACAATGGGGCAAATGCTGAGCCCCCTGGCACTTGGCAATGGGTACCCCCCTGCCTCCGTGGACCAGTCCCACATCCACCTAGCCTCTAGAAGTCGACGTAGGCATCCAGTGTGGACACTCTAAGTCAATTTGGCAAGGTCCCCTTGAAGTCGACTTAATTTTATAGTGTAGACATGCTAAGTCGATTTATTTTGACAAGTGTAGATACAGCCTTAGTTAGCAGTTTAGGAACAAATTCAGAGGGTTTACCTTTCTTTAGTCCCTCAGGAACAACCACAATCCTGATGTTACATCATCATGAGTACCCTTCTACATCAGTTAGCTTGGCCTTAACAGTCTTGATATCATTATAACTCTTCATAACGTGTAATTTGTTTGCTTGAAATCATTTTTCACTTTAGAAATTCTGTGTCCTACTTCATCCATCTGTCTGGATAGAGTCTGTTGAAATCTCTAGATCTCAGTCATGATAGTCTATATAGCAGGGGTGGGCCAACTACAGCCTCGCATAGACTCAAAGTTCAGAAAGGACCAGTATGATCACCTAGTCTGATCTCCTGCACAATGCAGGCCACAAAAATCTCACCCACCCATTCCTGTAGTAAACCTCTAACCTATGACTTAGTTATTAAAGTCCTCAAATCATGATTTAAAGACCTTAAGATACAGAGAATCCACCAACAAGTGAGCCATTCCCCATGCTAAAGAGGAAGGCAAAAAAATCCCAGAGCCCTTTGCTAATATGCCCTGGGGGAAAATTCCTTCCCAACATTAGGATCTTCAGCTGAACCTGGCTGGAGTCCAGAGGCCGCTCCCCTCACATAACCCTGTCCCTTCTCCTCGTCCCACTCTCACCACATGGGCCCAGTGGTGTCCTGATTGGAGACACTCCCCGCCCCAAGTAGCGGTGGGAGCTCCCCCAACACATCCTCCCCCTTTTCCCCTGCTCCTTTGTATGGCCTACCGTACACTTTCAATTTCAGATGTGGCCCTCAGGAGAAAAAGTTTGCCATGTCTGTCTATAAGGCGGAAATTATAAATTAAATTTCAATAATATCTGCCATCACTTCCAGTTGTATAGCCCAGCTATATCCCATCAGAATCATGCATGATTGTGTTTGTAAAATGGTGTGAGAGTTCTCCCCCCCCCCCCCCCCCCCAGTATTTTTGGATTCAGAAAGGGAGATGAAGAACTAGAGGGCATCTTTCAGGCTTCAGGAGTTGCAAGTAATATTTCTTGGGGTTGGATGGTGAGTTTTAGGACAGTGATATTTGGGAATTTCCTGTTGGCTGCTTTGGAATTCAAGAAAGGTGGATGCACCTCAGTCATAGTATCCTCTGATGTCTGAGCTGCCAATTTTTGAATTTTAATTTGTTTGCATAGGACTACATTTCCATTTCATTTCTTAACTGATAACACTGGAAAATATTTTTTTCTTTTTGGTTAGTTTCAAAGTTTTAACTGGGGTGCTGGTTGTCCAATCCAGTAGACAGCACAATGTGCTGCTACAGTATAGGTCAGAGTTTGGACATAGAGCTCAGTCATTTGCCTCTCAGCTATGAGGAATTGTGAGTTGCAGACAGGTGATGCACCCACTCAAACAAAGGGAAGAAGAGCCTTTCCATCACACTCTAGCATCTCCTCTGGTCAGCTCAAGAATCATAGGGTATGTCTACACTGGCAATTTAGGTCGACTTAAGTAGCCTTAAGTCGACCTAAATTACTCCCCGTCCACATTGGGCTTTCATTAAGTCAACTTAATAAATTCCTTAAGTCGACTTAATGAAAGCTTAAGTCGACTTAGTAAGAATCGCCAGTTAGGTCGACCTAACCCTTAAGTCGACTCCTTAGGTCAACATAAACACAGTGTGGACATGGCTTAATCCTTAAGTCGACTTTATTAAGTAAACTAAAGGGCAGTTAGGTCGACTTACTAAGTCCCCGATCAGGGTAACCACTTTGTTAAGTCGACTTAATAAGATCTACTTTAAGTCAACTTAAAGTTGACCTTATTAAGTCAACTTAAAGTCGACCTAACTTTTTCTAGTGTAGACATAGCCATAGAATCTTAGGGTTGGAAGGGACCACATGAGGTCATCTAGTTCAACCCCCAGCTAAAAGCAGGACCACTCCCACTAAATTATCCCAGCCAGGGTTTTGTCTCACCAGGCCTTAAATGTTTCCAAAGATGGAGATTCCACCACCTCCCTAGGTAACCCATTCCAATGCTTCACCACCCTTCTAGTGAGAAAGATTTTCCTAATATCCAACTTCGACCTTCCCAGCTGCATCTTGAAACCATTGCTTGTTGTTCTGTCCTCTGTTACTGCTGAGAACAACCTAGCTCCCTCCTCTTTGGAGCACCCCTTCAAGTAGTTGAAGGTTGCTATCAGATTCCCCCCTCAATCTTCTGCAGACTAAATAACTAGTTCCTTCAGTCTCTCCTCGTAAGTCATGTGCACCAGGCCTCTAATCATTTTTGTTGCCCTCCACTGGACTCTTTCTAATTTGTCCACATCCTTCCTGTAGTGGGGAGCCAAAACCAGACACAGTATTCCAGATGTAGCCTCACCAGTGCTGAATAGAGGGGAATAATCACATCCCTCAATCTGCTGGCAATACTACTGATGCAGCCCAACATGCCATTGGCTTTTTTGGCAACAAGAGCACACTGTTGATTCATATCCAGCTTCCCGTCCACCATAACCCCCAGGTCCTTTTCTATAGTGCTGCTATCTAGCCGATCGGTCCCCAGCCTGTAGCAGTACATGGAATTTTTCTGTCCTAAGTGCAGGACTTTGCACTTGTCCTTCTTGAACCTCATGAGATTTCTTTTGGCACAATGCTCCAATTTGTCTACGTCTCCCTGAATCCCATCCCTGCCCTCCAGAACGTCTACCATTATCCCCAGCTTGGTGTCATCCGTGAACTTACTGAGCATGCAATTTATCCCATCATCCAGATCATTAATGAAGATGTTGCATAGAACAGGCCACAGGACTGACCGCTGGGGCAGTCCACTTGTTACTGGTTGCCAACTAGACATTGAGCCATTGATTCCTACCCGCTGAGCCTGATGATCTAGCCAGATTTCTATCCACTTTACGGTCCATTCATTCAACCCATACTTCCTTAACTTGCCTTATGGGAAACCATATCAAAAGTTTTGGGGGACATAGCTCTTTTCTGTTAAGAAATGGTTTGTCTTGAGACAGGAGGGAAAATAGCAGTGCTCTTCACAGCTCAAAGAAATGTTTAGTTGTTAGTTGGATGAGTTCTCTCCCCTTCACCATGGAAAAATTCCTGATATCTGATATTGTCCTCCTTTTGTAAGGTGAGAGACTCTGGTGTGTATTCTATGTGGTTCATAATTTGCTATCTTCTCTTTGCACTTGCAGCAGATTTCCACTTTACTTGTGAAGTTCAGCTGTGCGATAATGTCTGATCAACATGGTGTACACCCTGTTAATGCCCCAAGTGCCCTAGGGCTCTGTCTTACAGTTGCCACCATTAGTGCTAAAGGTGCTCTCCTTTCTCAGATATCTTTACACATTCTCCCTTTCTGCTAACTCAATGAAAATATATTCTTTAAAGGGCCACATTTCATGAAATATATGGAGAGGATTTGTAATAGTTCTATAAATTGTGCTGGCTTTTGGGTTTTTCACCCAGTTTCAAAGTAAAGTAATGATTTCTTCCTCTGCTACTCTACTAAAAATAACATCAATTTTTCTTGTGCCCATTCACTAAGTATTAGTGCCACTACAGTAGTAAAAGTGTGTGTGTGTGTGTTACATCTTCTAATAATATCAGCATGTGCTCCTACAGAATGTATTTTGAATGTTCAGGGGGATTTCCCTATTGGAGAGAGAAAACAGTTGTTTGATAACATCAGCACCAGCTAGAGGAGGTGCCCATAATCTTTTCCTTCCTTTGCTTGCTATATGCTGATCCCAGCCTTGATTCCTGTGTTATGTGACTTTGTCGGCTGAACATGTACATTCTATTATAACAATAGTTACAGTCCAGGAATTTACCAAAGCCTTTGGGGTGGCCAGTAGGATCTGTAAATCTTGTGAAAGAAAAAGTTGTGTTTCAAAGAACATAAAAATATGAAATGTCCCCTGGAACCTGATTAAAGATGGCTGCATCTACACTTGTAAATTAAGTCAACTTAAGCTTGCTTAAGTCGACTTAATTTACCCTGCATCTACACTACAGTTTCCTTAGGTCGATTTAAGCAGCTTGCTTAAGTCGACTTAAGGAAAATAAAGTCAACTTAAGGAAAATAAAGTCGACAATGAAAACTAAGTCAACTTTATAAAACCTAGAATTACTTCGACTTAAGGCCTAATTCTACTTTTTAAAGTCGAATGAAGCCAGTGTAGACGTGGGGTAGCCCTAAGTTGACTTAGGGCTACCCCAGGGATATACCAATGCCCTCCCTTCTGGGGGGGGCACAGGGGGAGCCTGGCATGCCCCCCCCACGGAGCAGGGCAGAGCCCTGCCCACCCTGCCCCTATGCCCTGCCAGGGTCCTTGTCCCCCTTTGCCCCATTGTACCTATGTGCAATGGGGCAAAGGCTGAGCCCCTTGGCAGTGGGCAAGAGGTGCCCCTCTTGCCCCCATGGACCTGCCCTAGGTCCCCCTAGCTCCTAAAAGTCGACCTAGGTGTCCAGTGTGGACGCTCTAGGTCGACTTTGTAAGTTCCCCCCAAAGTCGACTTAAAATGTAGGTGTAGACTCATTAAGTCAACTTAAAGTCGACTTAGTTGTCGACTTAGTTAAAGTCGACCTAAATTTTCAAGTGTAGACATAGTCGATTAGATTAAGGGTTTAGATCAGATCAGATCCATATTGTATGCATGAGTGTGAATACCAAACTTCATACTTGTATAGAGGTTTTGGGGTTTCCCAATAGCTTGAAATAGACAGAGCTGGCTGAAAAATTTTCACAAACATTTTAATTGAAATCTAAAAAAAAAATACTGAAAATGTCAACCACTCTGAAATCTGGTTGAGAAACTGCATGAGATTTTGTAAAGAAAAAAAAATATTGTTGATGTTTTGAAAATTTAAATGTTGACAACCAGTCTTTATTCTGAATAGGTTCTTCCTCCCTCCTTCTGTCTCCCTGACAAGTTAGTCCTGCAGCAGACTTCCCTGGGTGTCTCTACCTGTGAAACCTCTCTTAAGGGATCTCTCACAACAGGAAAAGATTTTAGGAAAGGTTTATATTTGTATAATGCATTCATCCTGCTATTTTTTCTTCTGATGTCTGTGGGAAGCAGGGCATATCCCTCTTGTAACTGACCCTTTTGCATTCCCATTTATCACCTTCTCGGGCACACTTCTCCAAACCCACAGAGGAACCAAGGCATAGAGAATTCAGGGTATGCGACGTCCACATGGAATAGAAAAGATTCACAAGCAAAGTTCTCTCTTTGCTAGAACTCACAAGGAGAAGATTAGGTTTAAATAACACAATAGGAATTAAGCATGGTAATCAACCACACCTCAGTGGGAAAAACAGACCCTTTGGGTGAGCACAGAATCTGTAACAAAGAGGAGATACATATTGGCAGACTAAATGAGCTGATTTTAAACTGGGTAATAGGCAACTGTATTACAAAAAATAATAGTAATTATGCTGGACTAAGCAATAACTGCAAAACTAAGACATTACTGATTTTTTTTTAAAATAAACTAAGGAGAATAAACATTTTTCTAATGGATCCCATAAAACCCATTGCTAGCAACATTATGCAGAATGAGGAGGGGGAGGGGGAACTAAAGAAGACTAAAGTTTCTCAGCATTCTTTGTTTCCGCCATAGACAATTTTGACATTGTGGCAAATGGTTGAGAACTGAAATCTTTCAGATGAAATTCAGATATTTTTACTCAAAAATGCCACTGCACTGCTTCATGGGAGTTGTAACTCATATGCTGCTCTGCTCTACTGTTCAGGTTCACAGGCAGGACTATATCTACCATTATGTACCTTCATCTCTTTTTATAACACACCGTGTGAAGCATGGGAATCCTTATTTTTGGTACATTTTGGGAGATGCACTCTGGATTGGAACCCTGAAGGCACAGAGTGGAACATGGGCATGAGGGACCTGAACTACAAGTCCTACAATGTACCACACTGGCTTCTATAAATTGAATATTTTCAGTTTTCTGCTGAGAAACAAAATCTTTTTGATTGTGAGGTGTTATTCTTTTTAAATAAAAAGTCAAACTTTCCCTCATAAAGTAGTATTTTGCTATTTCTTTGTTGTGTTTTTGCATGCATATTGTATTATTTGGTTGTGCTTGCATTCTCTTCTCCTTCTGGGTTTGATTCTAATACATTTGTTCACACAGACTAGTACTTAATTCAATCAACTTCATTAAATCTATTCATTAAATTTGTGGAGTAAGATACTACCCAACAACTCAAGTTACAGCTAGGGAGGTCGAGGTTGGATATTAGGAAAAACTTTCTCACTAGGAGGGTGGTGAAGCACTGGAATGGGTTGTCTAGGGAGGTAGTGGAATCTCCATCTTTGGAGATATTTAAGGTCCCTGGTTGGGATGATTTAGTGGGAGTGGTCCTGCTTTTAGCAGGGGGTTGGACTAGATGACCTCATGAGGTCCCTTCCAGCCCTAAGATTCTATGATAAGCAAGAATGTTAGCATCTGGCTCCCTTTTTAATTATTTTTAAAGATCCCAGACCATAATTCTAGACAGAGGAATTCAAATTCAAACCCATGTTTAAATTTAAAAAGCTTTTCCTTATTTCTGTGCCCAAATCCTGTTTCCAAACACCCCTGAGTTTTGAAAGGAGAGAGAAAAATCCAGGGGAGAGGCAGAGGCCCAAGCAAGACTGCATAGCTTCAGTTTTATGTCTGCACTGATCTCAAATGGTGTAAAATGGAATGTATGTAGTTGTGTCAGGCCTTAGATACAGAGCTGACTTTTGCAGTGTTCAAGTACTTCAAAAAGAAACACAGGCAAAGAAAAGAAAATCCTAAAGATCCTGCAGTTCCTCTTTCACAGAAATATTATAATGACATGACATAGTTCTCATTGAGAGGCACTTTCATTCTATGATCTTCGAAAACATTATTGAATTTAATTTCCTCAAGCTTGCCCTATAGCCCAACATTTTTTTTTTTTGGTAAGTTAAAAAATCCCCATTCAGGCATTATAAAGTTATCCGGTTGTGAAACAAAACCCAATTAATCACATATTAGCACAATTGTTTCGATCCTTCTTTTGAGCATGCACAGCTCAGAAACGGTTTGGTTTGAAAAGTTCAAAGTTGTCATGTGCATGAGAAGTGCCTCTTCAGTCAAGTCTGAAAAAAATGGCTTACAAATACTAAAGTTTCAACTGTCTGAAAACTGTATATTGCACATGCACTGCATTCATTTTCTACTCAGACTTCAGGGTTAGATTGTTCCTCTCAGCACAGCTCAAATTAAGGGGTGCGATCTAAACTCTGCAAACTCAGGAGGCATTGTATGTCATGGACAACCTTTAGAGGCACAATTTCCCTCTCTACTACTGCTATGAGGCAGTAGTAATTTGATGCTGTCCTGTACTATAAACAAATTATGACACTCCACATATCTGCTGCAATTGGTGGTGGTGTAGCCAGGTCTCCACTACATGTGTCCATATTCCACACTCACATGCTCCCGCAATAGATCAGCAGCAACTGCTCAATTCAGATCAAGGGAAGTGAGGAAATTTCCTACTCTCCCTTGCATATCTGTGTAGGTATGTAAATCCAAGTCACATAATGGCCCTTAATCCTTAATCCTGATATTTTGCTGACCTTCAGACAAGTGTATGATTCAGAACACACAATTTGTTCAAAAGCTCAAAAGGTTTAATGATATATCAAGATCCAGAGTTCTACATATATCCAGTGAAGAGCATGAGAACATCTGAAGCCGTGTGTACTGAAATGAGTGCAGCTGTGATCCCACACATGTGAGAGTAATAAAACACTCAAGGTGTTTATTTTAACCTAATTTAAACATTACAAATATAAAGTCACATTAGTCATTTTAGGTGCAGATCTCTCAACCCTGAATACAATGATCCATCATAATTTGAACAGAATGAATGTTCCAATCTGGCAAAGGGATAAATTGCACCATTTAGGCACGGCCCTCTGTTGGGCGATATTTTGGAGCCATATAATTCCCAAGGCAGCACTGGAGGCCCAATTTTGGCATACAGACCCCCTAGGACTAACAGGGAATTCATTTTTCATGCCCTTTCAGTCCTTGGTTTCTCATATAGGTATGCCAACAACAGTGACAATTCATACCAGTCATGATGGTTAGTTTATTGAATTAGGGGTTGCGATGAGACTACAAACACATTTCTCAAACTCATTTAAAATAAAAACAAACAAAACCATGAAGGGTTGAAAAGATCTATAAAATGTACATGCTGGGTATAAAATAAAATAAATAAATGGAATAGTATTTTTAAAAAGGCTATTTCTGAAACATAGTCCTTGTTATTCATACAATACCATGTGTATAAATACATTGTCCTTGGAACCAGCCAGTTGAACATTGATAGATTACAGTTTTCACCTCCTGACAAAGATTGTGTGGAAACTGAGCACATTTGCTTTGTTCAATGAGATATCCCTGACAAAACAGAGACCCATTTCTCATACATTAATTTCTTTGATTTACCTTCGTTGTCCCTTAGGGTAAAGTTGGGATTCAAAAAAAGGCCTTCATCAAGGGAAAAATGGAATCTTGGCCCATTTGCAGAGTTATCTTTGTCGGTGGCACTGATAGTCTGAATGACCTGAAATAAAAATTAAACAGTGAATGTGTTGAAATTTCAACTTGAGCCAAATGTTTCTTGACCTCAACATAAAGATTATTTATTTTTATTTTCTATTTCATTACAGCTAAATGCAACCCATGAAACCACTGGCCATTAACTTGACTTCTTTAAAATTAAATATTTTAGGATCCATACTGTGGAGAAAGCTAAAAGCACCCATAGTTTACAACATATTAATATGGTTCCGGGCCTTGATACAAAGATTTTCCTTATCATTAAGTCTGCATCCTGGGGACTTTCAGAATTACAGTTTTCCATAAATACCTGTTTTCAGAGAGAAAAGATACAGATTAAACAAATATCTCCAACATACAGCATCCTCTGTGTATTTTCCCTACTAATCAAATGCCAAAGCTGTTGACAATTTTTCCACACTAACAATGCTTAAGGAAAACAATTGTTAAATCCGAGTAACAGACAGTCAATACCAGCAGTCTGTTTAAATCCCCTTTTAGGACTCAATACCAAATTGCAGGAGAGCAGAAGACATAGAACAGCCATAATTGGATTTATTTTGGCTTACCCCAGAGAAACATGAGATGAAATATCTCAATACAGACACCACAAATAGAAGAGCCAGGTAAGAAAGGTAAGATTCTTACACCCTAAACCTCTACTGATTTTTCAAATTGAATTCAAAACAAAACTTTGGTAGGCTTTTGAAATGTTTGAATAAGGATTATTCACCTTTCACTTTCATTTTCTTGATGAGACTGGAAATTCAAATGCCAAAATTGTGTAAAAGAAAAGTTTCTGTTAAGGTATTTCTGGATAAGACTGAATGAACTGCTGGACAGAAATAACAGAAATTGTGAAGGAAATACTTTTTCTCATGAGATTTCCTACTCAATATTGTAGACTGGTAAGTGTCCAAATCTTTGCAGGCTCAGCTGAACTGAACTTGAAATCTTAATATTTAGGGCTGTTGGCGTCCTGTGAGTCTTAAAAGCTGAAGTACACAGACAATGTTTCGATGTCTGCTTATACAGGAAAGGTAAAGCAAAAGAAAGAAATGATATTTTTAAAGCTAATAAAATACATCAATTATTTTATAATCAGGGGTGTATGAGTCTGTAGCAAATAAGAAGGCAAACAATATTTTCTGATAATTATATTTTATTGGGAGAGGGTGAAAACATTTGATTTTTTTTAAAAAGTACTCCCCTAAATTATTTGCCAGATTGTAAGCAATCAAGGCATTTAGTCAAATTAGATCTCAAATGATCTATATTTTTTAAAAATCTATGGCAAGCTAAGCAGTGTCAGACCACAGCAGACCTTGTTAAAAGTTTCATTACCAGCTAATTGCTCTACATTGTATTTTGAAAAGAAGGTAAGCCCCAAGAGGCACATCTGTGAAACAGATTTGCATAATGGAAGGAGGATAGAAATGCTTCACATGATCAGCCTAAATTCACATATTTAGTTTCTAATGTTGGGATTGAGAATGAGTCAAACCAGGAAAATATTTTTTTTAAAAAAAAGATATTGGGAAAGGAATATTTTCAAGTAGATGTTTTTTAGTACTACTGAATGTCTTTTGCAACTGTTTTTTTTTTTCTTATTTTCTTTAGTCACTAGTTAAAATATTGATCAAAGGCCTTAGAAAAAGAAAGTGAATTTCATTGTTGTACAAAAAACTTTAGTAAAAATACTTCATTTTGCCATGCATCTTAAACTATTCTTTGACTACCTTCTTTGTTGTTACTGGAGTGGTCTTAGGGCTCAGTCCTGCTCCCTAAACTAATATAAGTAGTTCTATGTAACTACACTCAGCCTGGAGGACTGTATCAATTTATTTCCCTCAGATGCATGTATCTTCCACTGATGCCCATCTCTGAGTAGGTAGCCTTTGGTTGCTATTTGAAGATCTTATTCTGAAAGATGAGGTAAGCCCTGGAAAGCTAGCATTTCTGTTTAGTTGATATAAAATCAGTGTTCTTCTGGCTTTTTTGAGTAGTTATGCATTCTTACAGTAACTGAGTCCTTTCAGATATACAGCAAGGTAGAGGATTAAAAACATTTGAGCCATTAGTCCAGTATTAGAAATAAATGATCTTTAGCAATATTGAAAGACATGCATTTTTGTTCCAATTTTTCATTTTTATGAAGGAAACTACTGTGACTATGGCTGAGGCAAGGAAAATCATGCTATCCAAATGTGTAAAAAGGTACCTATATCATTTTTCTAACAACACGGGTCAGTTATTTTAGATGCTATTCTTTTAGATGCATGTCACAATACCCCATCTCAAGGCCTCAGTGCTACAGAACAACCGGCAGGATTTTTTAGAAGCACTTTAAAGTTCAAGAAAATACTCTGCTACATTCTCCCATTTTTTGCTGTGAAAATCCAAGTTCACTCTAATTTTAGCCTTAAAGCTGAGAAAGTCTAAAGCCAACTGAAAACAGGCAATGTGGAAACAACACTTCTTCCATGGAGGAAGTCTGTACTTTGGGGTTCATTGAAAATTGTTTTCAAACACAGAATTGGGTTTTTGATAAAACAATTTTTCTTCATGAAAAATGCCTGTATTTGACAGAAAATTTTGAGTTTCCATCATAAAAATAAACCAGAACAATTCTTTCATTCATTCTTTCAAATTAAAACATTTCCAGTGTGTGTGGGGGGGTATTACCAACCATCTCTAGAATATATTTGAATTAGGAATATCAAGCAAAGTGATTGCACCACTGTTCTAACACCCAGCTGAAGGCAGTTCCCTTGTGCTCTAAACTTCCCTTTTAACTAGTAAATATTACATGAAGTGTGCAGAGTACATTATGGTATTTATGCAGTTCTCTGAATCTGAATTTTAGTTCATGTATCCAGATAATTTCAACATGTTGCTGAGCATGAGAGCATTTTGCAATTGATGTTTGCTGAATTCTAGGCTTCCAATGTATATAGCTATTTTTTCAAGGGAAAGATGACCAAAGAGGAAGGGAAGAGGAGGAAGATAGTATTTTTTAATGCCAGTATAGCCAAGTGTAGATGGGTGCCAGCACGTGACTTGCTGGACGGGCACTTTCTGGTGATAATCTCCGGGAACTGCACAAGTGGCCATCCTGTCCTGTGGCCCGTGCTTTGTCTTTTAATGGACTCTAGTCCAGACTTCAGTCCTTCGGACAAGTCCCTTTCAGTTCCTCCCTTCCAAGTACAATCTAATCCCAGCCAGCCCACTCTGTGTCAGTGGCTGCTTGACCAATAACTGCCCACTGGGGAGGCAGGGAGGGCCCATCCAGTTCTGCAGGCCCCAGCCCAGGCACTCCATGTGCCCAACACCCAACTCAGCTCTGAACATAATTCAGTAGGTAACCTGGGCCTCATACAGGCTCCAAAAGATACTTCTCACCCTTATATCAGGGTCTGGACTTCAGGATAAGCCCCAACAGTCCACAGTGAGCTAGCATTGGTCCTGCTCCTTGTAACCAAGCCAGCAGCCTCCCTCCCCTCTACAACTCAGGGGACTACTGCCCAGATAAGTGGTTGCAGCCGTCTTACATAACAGGCTCCAGGTCCTGACTGGCCCTTCATCTTCTGCTACTGGTGTGGGCAAAACCATCCCGCTACACCACACTAATTGAATAGGTAATGCAAAAAGTTTGTCAGTTCTACTCTGTCCCTTTTCAGACCTGTGTCAATAATTAAATGGATTTGCACCTCATCAGGCTATATTAATGACAGCAGGTACTCTTTGCCAATGAATAGCTTTAGTTTCTTTTGGACGTTAACTGACAGCATGCAGAGAGATGGCAGTCACAGGAAACACAACAGTCACTGACTCTGGCTGCGTCTACACTGGTAAATTAAGTCGACTTAAGCTTGCTTAAGTCGACTTAATTTACCCTGTGTCTACACTACACTTTGCTTAAGTCGACTTAAGCAGCTTGCTTAAGTCGACTTAAGGAAAATAAAGTCGACTTAATGAAAATTAAGTCGACTTTATTAAACCTGCTTTTTACTCGACCTAAGGCTTAATTCGACTTTTTAAAGTCGAATTAAGCCAGTGTACACGTGGGGTAGCCCTAAGTCGACTTAGGGCTACCCCAGGACTACACCAATGCCCTCCCTGCTGGGGAGGCACAGGGGGGAGCCTGGCGTGCCCCCCAAAGGGCAGGGCAGAGCCTTTGTGATGCTTTCTGGATTTAGGGAAGCATTTATGATATTATTTTCTATACATATATCCTAAATGCTCTATAATCCATAGGAGCTATGTCATGTTTGGTATCAATAGAAAGGTAGTAATTTGCTGGGAATGATTATATAGTTTATGTCTAGGAATTGTATTTGAATTAGAAGTTGGTTTAGTTAGGAATTTGGTGTTCTATCTGTACTTTAACTTGCATGATTTTATGGAAATGTCTGAGAGGGGCGGGTGTGTCAAACCATTGTCTCCTTAATGTTAAGGAATGTGGCACGTGATATGGGCCCATTGTGTCCTTAATGGATCATCAGTTTACTCCCTGGGCCCATTGTAGCTGGAAAATTCCTAAACATTAAGGACACAATGGTTTGACACACCCTCCCCTCTCAGACATTTCCATAAAATCATGCAAGTTAAAGTACAGATAGAACACCAAATTCCTATCTAAACTAACTTCTAATCCAAATAGAATTCCTAGACATAAACTATATAATCATTCCCAGCAAATTACTACCTTTCTATTGATACCAAACATGACATAGCTCCTATGGATTATAGAGCATTTAGGATATATGAATAGAAAATATCATAAATGCTTCCCTAAATCCAGACAGCATGACGCCCTGCCCACATGCCCTGCCAGGGTTCCTGTCCCCCTTTGCCCCATTGCACACAAGGGGTGTCCCCCCCCCCACCACCGTGGACCTGCCCAAGGTCCCCCTAGCTCCTAGAAGTCAACCTAGAGTGTCCACACTGGACGCTCTAGGTCGACTTTGTAAGTTCCCCTTGAAGTCGACTTTAATTTTAAGTGTAGACACACTAAGTCGACTTAAAAGTGCAAGTGTAGACATAGCCTCTTTGACTAAACTACTGATTTGTGTTTATTTACAGTATCAGGTGATGCCACAGAAGTTACAGTAGACCATCATCCCAAAATATCAATTATAAACATAAAAAAAAAGAGAAAAAATTTCTTGTTCAAATTATCCAGTGAGATACTTTGTGATGAGCTGAGCATGTCAGATAAATTTTTCAGAAGCCATATTGCAATGGAACATGTAGCTTCATTGAAATCAAAATGCCTCCTGAAACTGGACTGATATTGTGTTTTAGGAAAAAAAATGCAATAATGTCAAAATGTCCTGGTTTAACATTTTGGGAATGAAATATTTTGATATTTCATTCTGAAAAAAAAGCTTTTTGCCTGATTTTTTTACATGTATTAATTATATTGTTGGATGTTATATATTGTATAATATTTTTTTTTTAAATCCTCAAAATCTATATTAATTATTTTTAAAAAATTCTTCACAGTGAATTTAGAAATAATTTGTTCTCTTTCCTATTTGAAATGAAAGCCAAAATCCTTTGTAAAAGGGAATTTCGATCCTCTAATCCCCTTTAGTGAGGAATGAGGCATAAATACAAGGATGGAGGGATCTCTCACATGTATGAGGCCACGTTTTCACTGGCTGTGACATTTGGTGGCAGTTGAAGGGATCTACACAAGTTATGTAAAATAACTTGCATATCTCTTTGACTTCCTAACATCTATTTACCACAACATTCCCACTGAGCTGAATCAAAAGAAAATGCCTTGCCTTCGACTCAGAGCTACTCTTCTTGAGTGGGTGGACTTATAGCACCGATTTCTGGATCAATTGAGTGGGTCTTCACGGACTGCTCAAACTGAACTTGATAGATTGAACAGATGACAACGAATTTGCCACCATCAGTTTAGACCTGTTCTGTGTCTTGTTCTTCCTGATAGATATTTAATTAGCTTCTCAAACTTTACAAGACATTTCAGATGAAATTTTTGCTATAATTTATCAGGTCTCGATAATATATATAATTGGGACCTGAATAGTTCCAAAATACAAGGACCTTCAACTCTGAATATCATCCAGATCTCCATGTGCTACTTTCCCCTCCTTAATAAATAATATGCCATGAAATAGTTTGGCCAGGTCTACACTGGCTGTGGAATTCGGTGGCAGTCAAAAGGAGATATGCAAGCTACATAAAATAATGTATGTATCTCCCTTCGACTTCCTAAAGCCTACTTACTGTAGTGTCTCCATTGCGCTGAGTTGAAGGGAAATGTCCTCCCTTCAACTCAGTGCTAGTCTTCTTGAGGGGGTGGATCAAACCAGAAATATCAAACTGAAGGTGGCAAATTTGCTACCATGAGTATAGACCTACCCCTTGTTAGTTTAATAAGGAACACAGCAGAAGAGGATTTTGTTTTCCAGACAGATTGAAATAGATATTGTAGGGGAGCTAAAAGTTAATGCTAATAAATTAGGCCAGGTTTGAGTCACAGGTCACTATAGTAACGGGGTCGCTTCTTGGGCATGTTTATATTGGTGTATCCTTGAAAGTAGCATAGTTAAAGTATGTTATCTTTTCTTCTCCTGTTCTTCTTTAGCCATTAGGCTGGGAATTGAGGTCTGGACTATCTCACTCTTTGACTTTTAATGAGGAGGTACGACCACCTCTTATCTCCACCTTACTCTCCCTGGTACCATAGCCCCTTAAAATGGTGAGGTCAGTGATTTGTGCAGAAAATAATGAGTTTGGAAGGAAAGCAGCTGCGCAATATATGCAAACTCTGTCAACAATAAACAAGGGCAGGCTAAGTATATGCACTCTATAAATATTAATATGCATTTAATAGAGGTTGATGTAACCATAAAAGGGGTCCATGGATGCTGTCAATCATGTATGTATCTCCATATTGCTTTGGATAAAAGGAATTGTTAAACTGCTCCTGCTCGCTCACTCGAGACATCGAGGAAACGAGTGGTTAATAAAGGGTGCCATTCGACCCAATCCTCCTCCGGGACAACCTGTGTTTTTCTTTCTAACAGGTACGAGTAAAATGAGTAATCTCATAGTCAGATTACAGTTGGACATAAGATGATACAACTACAATTGACTTCAAGGGGAATTGCAATCACTTATGATGGATCTGAATTTGGTCCTGTCCAGGGGCGTTGCTGGATAGAAAAAAGATCCAGGGCTGTGGCCCCCCCAGTCCACTCCCTGTTAGCTCCCGCCCCCCAGCTAGGCCACACCCTCAGCCCCCACCCCCACCAAGTCCCCCCACCAATACCCAGCCCCCACCAAGTCTCCTTGTCCCCATGCTCCCTTCGCCTCTCCCCAGGCCTTTAACTCCATCCATCCCTCCCCAGGCCCCCGTCCTGACCTCTTGCTCGACCAACTCATGAGTCCGGACCCCTCCATTCCCACCCCCGGTCTCCGTGTTTCCCCCTTACCTTAACCCCTGATACAAAGGCCCAGGACCGGCCTGCGGCGGCGGAGCAGGACAGCCGGCAGAGGAGCCGTATCAGGCCATGCTGCCGGCCGCCGCGCTCTGCTCCCACCACCGCCGCTGCATGCCGGCCCCTCGGGCCTGATCCTGCCCCTCTGCCGCCGCCGCACGCCAGCCCCTTGGGCCTGATTCTTCCCCTCTGCTGGTGCACACCGGCCCCTCGGGCCTGATTCAGCCCCTCTGCTCCCGCCGCCGCATGCTGGTCCCTTGGGCCTGATCCTGCCCCTCTGCTGCCACCATCACGGGCAGGCAGCATGGCCAGATCAGGCCTGGGGCCCCTTTCCCGGCTCCTCTGTCCCCCTGCCCCGTGCTCCTTTCCCAGCTCCTCTGTCCCCCTCCCCCCATGTTCCTTTCCTGGCTCCTCTGCCCCTTTCCTGGCCCCACTGCCCGCTGCCTCCTCCCAGCCCCCCTCACCTGGCCGGAGGCTTGGAGCTGCAGGGACGGCCGG
Organism: Pelusios castaneus; assembly: GCA_007922175.1. Taxonomy (NCBI): domain Eukaryota; kingdom Metazoa; phylum Chordata; order Testudines; family Pelomedusidae; genus Pelusios; species Pelusios castaneus. The sequence continues at coordinate 6,504,442 of ML685780.1, forward strand.
CAGAGCCGCTTCTGGGTCAGGCCACTCCCACCCTGAGCACGTTCTGTCTGAGCATGCTCAGAGCGGGAGATTTGAATCTCCCCAGCCTGGCCGCAGCAGGAGTCTGCGGCTTTGCTGGGGCCCCTGGGCGGAACGCAGCGTTCCGCCTGGGTTTTCTATTTTTAGGGGCCCCGGAACGCTGGCCCTTAAAAATTGGGAGCCCTGGAACTGTTCCCCCTTACTTTAACCTCTGCCTGCTGGGTAAAATAGATCCAGGGCTCAGGCTATTCTACCCGGGGCCGACGCCATGCCAGCCCAATGGCAACGACGCCTCTGGTCCTCTCTCACAAGCTACATTTATTATACATCATTCAGCCATTCTTGTGGGATACAGAATATATCTCCTCAGCAGAATGAATGCCAGGTTAGTAAAGCCATGAGTGGGATGTTCAGATAGTCTTCTCCTTATGAGTGTTTTGAGTGTGCAATCCTTTTGGGAGTTTATTGAAATACTTCCTTTCTCACATTATTGAATTAAAAACAAAATAAATTGCGCTCTGGGGAAGTGAAAGAGAAACAGCGGGAGAGAGTGTGAAAATCAGTGTTACTGTTATTTCCCACACCTCAAACCTATCCCCAAACGCCTACCTAAAAATGCCGATTCAAAAAAAAATTCCACAGGTTTATGAATTTAAATTAAAAAAAAGAAACCCAGTATGTTGATGCTGCTTTATTCTGCTTATCTGGAGACTGGAGGATTCTTCTTTTGTAAAGGAAAACTTGAGGCAGCTTAGGGCTCTGTGAGACTGCCTGCATCCTCCTCCTTACTGAGTAGGCAGGAGGAATGAATGTACTAGAAAGGTATGTCCAGGGAAATTCTGGCTGCCGATATAGCCTCTTGGGACCCTGGGCAACAAACACAAAATCAAGCTGTCATAGGATGACATTGTGTTCCTTCTTGAATGGTAGAACTCATCTGCAGCTGAGAATTTGCCCTACTGAGTGATTGACTTTATAAGTAAAACTGGTTAGAAAATCTCTGATGGAACAGTTTTACATTGGAGAAGGCAAATTCATCAAAACTGAAATATTTTGCAGTGGTTTCATTTCTGAAAAGGTGTAGAATCCAATAAAGGCTCTAATGGAGTCCTGCTAGCCAAATAGGTTACCATCAGACACTTGCCCATCCAACTCATCTGAAGTCTGCAGGCAGGTTGAAGGGGAACCAGGAAGGATTGGCTTCCAAGCTCTAAAGTTCCTTACAGCTTGACTTGATCCTATGTCATACACTTTCCTGCATTTAATTTCCTCCCATTCTGTAAGTTTCCCATCTTCAAAGCGTCTGACAAAGTGGGATTTTCTCCTATGAAAGCTCATGCAATAAATAAATCTGTTAGTCTTTTAAAGTGATACAGGACTCTGTTTCTTACTCCCCTGAGGCTCTCAGGACTTCCACGACCTTGGCTCGCCGTCAACGCACCAGGCAGAATTTCATTTCAAAATTATTGAAATTAACTGTTTAGATTTTCCCTAATTTTTTTTTTTTTAAATTATATTTTGTGGAGAATTTTGAAATGTTGGTTTTCTTCCAACTCACAATAAAATCAAATTTGGAAATTCTGGAATCTGCCATGAAATGAAATTTCTGTTTTCTGCACTATTTCATTAATAAGTAAATTAATTTGAAGATAAAGACAGAGATACATCATCCAAAATAACAAGAATTAAAAAACCTTCCCATTCTAGAAGAAAAACATGAGAACCCCAATTTACTTGTTAGTTATAGCTACTACTTGTCTGTATCTGTGTACCAACTGTTTAGATTTTTCAGCACCTATGCTCTGTTACAAACTTTTCAGCACAAATGCTCTATTACAAACCAATGTTTAAATACTAAAACCACACTCACATTATGCTAAGCAAGGCAGCAAGGGAGCAGGTCTTTTAAAAACTGTCAACATTTGAATTCAATTTCAGATTTTGCTTGTACCATTTTAAGCTATGTTACAATCTCCTTTACAAATTTAGATTTGGTTTATAAATATGAGAAGGATGGAAATCTGGATCATAATTCACTAACTACATTCTCAACTTACTCTTCCTGTTCTCACCTAACCCTGTGACTTTGTTTTTGGGATTGGCCAGGTTGGCTAGGAAGGTCCATGGATTCTGAACCTTCTTCATGGTTTCTTCATATCAGTGAAGGAGGCAGCATCCTCATTGGATTCCTTCCATCTGGCTGCAGTGGGGACAGAGGGCTGCTGGCAAAAATTGGTAGTCCTTCAGGACTGTAAAAATTATATAGGTGGCCCTCAAGCCAAAAAGGTTGAAAACCACTGCTCTAGAATGTAATTTCTTTTGTTCAGTCACACCTCTCTACTCTCTGCTTTACAGCTAGACTATCTTTCTTCAGTTCTCTCAGGCCTGCCCCTGTCAAAGGTAATTTTCTTGCTACCTAATAAGTTTAATTTTATGTATTTACCAACTGCAACTGGACTCCACTTTCTCAGCCACCATCCCAATTTGTGTTTTGGGAAGTGGGCAGGCATGAGCCCATCTACTGCTAAAGGCCCCTCCCTCAGCCTAAGGGGTAGAGTCAGTGAACCCAGGACTCAACTGATTTTGTGGGACAACTAATGAAAAAAAAAACAGGAATGGGTCAGGGAGATGTAAAAGCATCAAACAGAAGGAATCTGAAGGAGATACAGAGCTGAGAACCTTGGACAGTGCCCACTGCTCCTTGAAGATATCTAGGGAGCCAGTGGACACTGATCAGTGGAACTCTGCCCAGATACATGAATGGATAGAGGAATAGAAATAGGGCTGACAGTCGCAAAGCACCCCCTCAGCCAACCTCTTCTCACTGGTTTTATAGATGGCCATTTTGTCAATGCTAGAAGGAAGTTGACAAGGAGGTCCCATGACTTTGTGAGGCCGTGGATGGGGTGCACATAGAGGAACAGGTGCAGGGAAAATTGTAGCTAGAACCTCAGCCACAGGTTCTCAAGGAGCTGGAACAGGGGTTGTAGCGTGGCACACTTAAGCTAGGCCTGCAGCAGGATCTCCCATATGCCACAGAAGAGGCAGGTGTCCGGGTAAGTGGTAAACCATGCCAAGTACACACCCATGGTTGCGATTCTATAAAGAAGCCACCAAATGATGTTCCCAGCAGGCCATGGGGTCAGGGTGGAATAAAGGTTGGCCTACCAGGGATCCTCACCTTTACAGGTGGCATTAGATTCCTCTGCTTGGTGTCTGGGAGGGAAATAGAAGATGTGGTGCATGAGGGTGTACAGACAGTCCCTGGATACAATTCAGAAACAGACCAGCTGGAAATGTCTCAGCTGATTTGGTGCATGGAGAGAGGGTGGCTGGGTGGAGGCTCGAGCCTAATGAAAAACTCCGATGGGATAGAACTGAGGGATGGGAGAGGATGCCCTCTCTTTCCCAGCTGCTGCAAGGCATACAAGAAACATATCTATTAGAAGACAGAAATAAATCTCTCCTTCTACCCAACCCATTCACCTCACTGTGGTGATGCAGAGCACGAGCATGATGGCTTGGAAAAGCTCAACCTAACCTAGGTTGCAACAAGGCACCATCCCCAGTATCAGCCCACCTCCCTGGAGAGCAATGCTTTCAGGAAGATAAAAGCAGACCAGGCTCTTAATCAGGAGAACAAACCCTACTTCTGTAGTGAAGTCTAAACCCTAGAAGTTCTAGAATGATTTTTTGTCTCTACTGGGGTGAATAGATTTAATTTTTCTCATGGAGAAAATCGATTTTGCAAGGGGCAAGAACTTATTTTTGTGGTAGATATTAATTCTGTAAGCGGCAAATCTATTCATTCTTCTATGAGACAAGAGAAGTGATTGTGTGAGGTAGGTGGATACATAGTGCACTGTGGAGACAAAAATTTGGTATGAGACTTTGGTTTGTGTGCTCATGCCAGTCACAACTTGTTTTTCCTTGTAGGCATGAACCAGAGGTTTTGCTTAATCATGAAGTAATAGTGACATCAAGGGGAAGGGAGTTAGAAACTTGATCTTTTTTGAAAGGATAACAGATTTTTTAGATAAAAGGAATGCGGTGGACCTAATTTACTTAGATTTCAGCAAAGCATTTGATACAGTTCCACATAGGGAGTTATTAGTTCAGTTACAGAAGATGAGGATTAATATGAATATAGTAAGGTGGATAAGGAACTGGTTAAAAGGGAGACTACAGCGGGTCATACTGAAGGGTCAAGCTGGAGGGAGGTTACCAGTGGAGTCCCTCAGGGATCTGTCTTGGGACCAATCTTGTTCAACCTTTTTGTTACTGACTTTGGCACAAAAAGCGGGAACGTGCTAATAAAGTTTGCGGATGACACCAAGTGGGAAGGTATTGCCAATATAGAGAAGGTTTGGGATACCATACAGAAAGATATGGATGACCTTGTAAACTGGAGTATCAGGAATAGGATGAAATTTAATAATGGGAAGTGCAAGGTCATGCCTTTAGGAACAAACAACAAGCATTTTTCATATAAGTTGGGGACACATCAGTTGGAATGGACTGAGGAGGAGAAGGATCTGGGAGTACTGGTTGATCATAGGATGACTATGAGCTGACAATGTGATGTGGCCGTGAAAAAAAGCTAATCGTGTGGAGACCCACCAATAGCAGTGTATTGATCCAGGCCCATGATCTGTACATTTGGAAGAAGGGATAGTTAAAAGGTAACTAAAGGACAAGAACTTGATGTGAGAAAAATAGCTGAGGCGTGGGAAATCAAGGAACCAGCCTGGTAAACAAAAACACGGCGCGCCGCGTGCCAAGGAACTGTAGCCAAATGGCCGGCTCAGGGACTGAAGAAAGAATTGCTGACTTGGATGTGAGCCTGGTGATATGGAAAGCTACTGAGTACACAATTTGTAGGGTATAAGAATAGCTGTAACCTGCTAATAAAATGATTTCGTGCACACCTTAGCCGGAGTCCGTGCCTTCATACACCACAAATGCGGTTCTAGGATGTATCAGGAGAGGTATTTCAAGTAGAGACAGGGAGGTGTTAGTGCCGCTGTACAAGGCACTGGTGAGACCCCATCTGGAATATTGTGTGCAGTTCTGGTCCCCCATGTTTAAAAAGGATGAATTCAAATTGGAACAGATGCAGAGAAGGGCTACAAGGATGGTCTGTGGAGTGGAAAACCTGCCCTATGAGTGGAGTCTCAAGAAGCTTGGCTTGTTTAGCCTAACCAAAAGAAGGCTGAGGGGGGATATGATTGCTCTCTATAAATACATCAGAGGGATTAATATCAGGGAGGGAGAGGAATTATTTGAGTACAGCACCAATGTGGACACCAGAACAAATGGTTATAAACTGTCCATCAAGAAATTAAGGCTTGAAATTAGACGCAGGTTTCTAACCGTTAGAGGAGTAAAGTTCTGGAATAGCCTTCCAAGGGGAGTTGTGGGGGCAAAAACCATAACTGCTTTCAAAACTGAGCTTGTAATTTTATGGAGGGGATGGTATGATTACCCTATTTTGGAAATTGACTGATATTTGGCTACGTGTGGTAGATATACAAGTGGCCCAAGGGGGGAGAGTACATGGGGTGGGTTCTGAGTTATTACAGAGAATTTTTTCTTGGGTAACTGGCTCTTGAGACTTGCCCACATGCTCAGGGTTTAACTGATCGCCATATTTGGGGCCGGGAAGGAATTTTCCCTCCGGCTGATTGGCCTGGGCTCTGGGGGTTTTTCGCCTTCTTCTGTAGCACAGGGCATGGTTCACCTACTGGTGAATTCTCTGTATCTTAAAGTCCTTAATTCATGATTTAATGAGGTAAATAACTCAGTCATAGGTTGGTGGCCTATTGCTGGAGTGGGTGGGTGAGGTCTTAAGGTCTGCATTTGCAGGAGGTTAGATTAGGTGATCGTACTGGTCCCTTCTGACCTTAAAGTCTATGACTCTATGACAAGAGATGTGGAAATTAGAAATAAGCATGGTAATTGTATGCAAGTGTTAAAGTGGAAATCATGCAAAATTTATGTAAATTAGTTATTATTTTTGGGCCAATGTAGGGAAGTCTGTGTTTGACTAACCATCTTGTATTAATGTCAATCTTAATTCTTTAGCTCTTCCTTTAATTTTTCCTCTGCTATTTTATTTGCAGAATGAAGCAGTGGGTGTCTCAGTTTAAATCTGTCAGGAAAGAGATCTCTAGGGCAAAGTGCTTCAATCATTTCTTTAAATTGCTCGTTTTGTGCTACATTGAAGGCAGTGTTAGCATAAAAGAAGGTTATAACTTTCTTATCAAGTTCAAGTCTTTGCCTTTGAGTTGTTTTTATGACAATCACCCAATGAATTTACAGGTTATTCTTTGTCATTTCTTGAGAGTTGAGGACAAATACAGAGTTTTCCTCAATTAAACTGATATTGAAAAGATGCTGAAAGACATGGATGGGTTTTACTTACCGCAACTCTGACAATTGTATAGAAAATGCCTGACTTCAGGATCATTAAAACTGTGGATGTTGTGCTTTTCCACAAAGTATCATTCAAAGGCACGTCTGATCTTAAAGAATCTAAAGAAACATTTTCTGCTTTTTTTTTTTTTTTTTTGAGTTTAGCACAGATCCTTTATACCTTGCTACTTAACTTTTCAAAATCCTTACACTTTTCCTTAGAATTACCTATTTTCATTACTTCATTTTTTCAATTTCAGATGCATTTAATTAGTAACTAACACTAAATATTTATCATCCATCTGCAGTATTGATCAGCAGCTTTCACATTTACTACAATTAGAAGAAGAAACAACCATCTACTCATGTCAAGATGGTGAAGCCTTAAAAATAACCATGTTATCAAGTACCTTGCCTCCTTCCAAGCGATTCTATCAAAGACGTTTTAGCAGTTCACAATTCCATTAATGACTATCAGTTGCTCTGTCTCAGTCCTATCATGTTCGTATTGTTTACTAATGGAAATGATTTGGCGTATTTTAACTCGGATGTTGATATCATTTCCTATTCAACTTTTCAGGATAGTTGAAATGTTCATGCACAGATTAAATTATAATCTAATTTTATATATGTACACACACACACACACACACATATGTTCACATAAATACTTCTGAATCAGTTAAATCCAACATAAGTCTAACAACAATAACAATTGATTGAACAGATACAAAACACTCAAAAAAAGAGAGGGCAGTGAGGGAGAAGGATTGAATTAAAAAAATGTGTTTTTCACAAGTCAGCAAAGTAAGTCATCAGGAAGTATGCAATGTAGTTGTAGCCATGTCAGTCTAGGATATTAAAGAGAAAAGGGGAGTTAGATAATGTCTTTTATTGAACAACTATCTATCGGTGAGAAAGACAAGCTTTTGAGCCACACAGAGATCTTCTTCAGGTCAAGGAAAATGTAAGCAACTCACACGGTCTTCCCAGTATCACTGCTCCTTATTCCTTAACAGGCATACACAGACTTCAGCTTTACTGTCACCAGTGTAACTGGATACCCACCTCCTTATGCACTTACCTATAATGTGTAAGAAAAGATCTGTGATCACATGGGACTTCAATTTGAGTGACATATGCTGGAGATCTCATGCTACCAGTATTAAAATATGCCTGAATTTCCTAATCATTATAGATGACAATTTCTTTATTCAAAAATTATTAAATCCAATATGGGGGGATTCTTTATTAGACATTGTCTTAACAAATAAAGATGAACAGAACTATCACAGAACTAAAAAATAATGGTGGCTTACGTATCATGATTTGATCATATTTATAAAGCGCAAGCATAAAAAGTCCAGACCGCTAACTATATACTTGATGATTTAATCGAGCTAGTTTCACAAAGCTATAAATAATTAGGAACCATATCAGATGGGAGGAAGAATTTAATCAAAAGAATGTGAATGATGATTGGCAGTCTTTTAAGAATAATTTACCAGACACCCAAATAGTGAAGACAGCTATTATATATTACATAAATGGAAGGCAGAAGAAGTTGATGATAATGAAAATAAATCAGAAGTTAGAAATTGTAAAAATGGATAAGGGAAGGAAAGGGATACCAGAAGAAAATTTATGGCCAACACATTTAAGGACAATAAGAAGGAGGGACTTTTTTATGTATTCTAGGGGTAAAAAGAAACCTGGTAATGGTATTGGTTCATTACTAGATGGAAATGGCAGAATTATTAATAATAATGCAGAGAAGGTGGAAGTGTTTAATAAATATTGCTGTTCCATATTTGGGGACCAAACAGATGATATAATCTCATCATATTGTGATGATAAAATCTTTCTGTTGCACTAGTATGTGAGGATGATGATAAACAAAAGCTACTTAAGTTAGACACCTCCAGCTTGTGTCCCCTCTGTTTGGATCAAGGAGGCTTTTTTCAGGCACCTGACTAGGTCTTGATTGATCTCAGGTGCCCCTAATTGCCCCGCAGTAACCCTAATTAGTCAACAGGAAACAGAACTCACAGAATTCTGGGGCTTATATATTTCCCTTCTCTCACTCTCTGGCTTCCCACTGTCCTTGATATCTCACAGCCATCACATATTTTATCGTAAGCAATGTTATCCTCTCTTTGCTCCCCTCTTTCTTAATGTTTGACAAACTCATTTGTTGCATCTTGTCTTCAATTAGAAAACAAGATCTTTGGGGCATGACCCATAACTTCATATGTGTTTTTTTGCATAGTACAACAGTAACTTCATTTTCACTATTGCATGAGCTTTCATGGCAGATACAAAAGCTTATGCGATAAATAAATTTGTTAATCTTTAAAAGTGCCACAATACTCCTTGTTTGTTTTGCTGAACTAGACTAACACGGCTACCTCTCTGGAACTTCACTGTCACTTAGTGCACTTCCACAATACAAATAAATAATAATAAAAAGTGTGCAGTACAGTTTTCCTATTTTATAATACATTAGTAATATCTAACCTTTTGAATTACTGTACTATAAAGTCCTTCCCAAACACACTCTTTCTTGATGTTAGACTATGGGTAACAAGGGTCCCTGACATCACCCACACCAAAGGACAATAGCTCCAAAGATAAATATAATCCCAATATACATCAGCTGCATGTGTCAGTGTGGTCAGACCCATTTGATCATTTAGATATAGCTTGCTGATAACTTCACATATACAGAACTATCTTTAGAGGGTTTAAATTCCCATTAATGGGAATCATTTGCTGACTTAAAAAAACTTAAGCAAACAAAAAAAACTCACAAACATGTCAGAGTTTGCCTTGTGCCATGTTACAACTCATTAAAGATATGCTTTGTCTTTAATTTACATCATTTAAAAATAAAGGTATTGCACTGATTAACAATTAAAAGTCAGAAAAGATAATCACCTTATTTAGGAGAATTTCACAATATTTTTGTTACCGTTTAGTTTTGTACAATTCTTCAGTCCATCAGGTTGTGTTTTATCTGCTGTAGATATTTCTTACATTGCAGATATGAATGCCCCAAAGCACTCCTCAAAGCACTTATGAATTTTCAAATTTATATGTGAAAGCCATCATTGCTCAAAAAATGGGCCCATTAAAAAAATGTGAACACGTTTGTATTCTGAGTGTTTTTCATTTTGTTACAAATAACTCTTTATCTCTAATAGCTGCTCAATGGCTGGCACAGATTGCATTGTAATCTGTGGTGACTGCAATACTTTATTAAATACATAAAACCATATTGCCCCATTAAACATAAATTAGCAAAGATTGAAATAAAGTGCGCCCCCAAATGAAGAGTAAGTGTGAAAAGCAATTACACCCTAACACCCATTTTAAGACACTCAAGAAAAGTAAAAAACAACGAGAGTCCTGTGGCACCTTATAGACTGACAGATTTTCTTCAGCATAATCTTTTGTGGACTATAACACACTACATCTGACGAAGTGGGTTATAGCCCACGAAAGCTTATGCCGAAGAAAATCTGTCAGTCTATAAGGTGCCACAGGACTCTCGTTGTTTTTTGCTGTACAACAGACTAACACGGCTACCCCTCTGGAAATTTCAAGAAAAATACTGCATAGTCACCAGGAAGTAGTGGCAAACAGTGCAGAATGCTTCAAAATGAGCAAAAGATTGTGAAAATATTGTAAAGCCTAGGGCAATGATGGAGCATACCAGCAATGGAAATAGCAGGAGTCTGTTCAGCCTCAGTTTTAACAGAGAAACCATCCTCACATCCCTGAAAACATTTACAGTATTCTTTGTATTATCAACCGCTGTGTCATTTCATAGAGACACCCAATGCATGTTTGTAATCTCACACAAACTGGTTCTTAGAACAACAAAATATGCAAAAGAATCATCATGGCAGACATATTGTAGCTGTCATTGTACAGAGCATCATCAAGTAATCTTCTACCCACTGAAAACTGGGAGAGGAGGGAAACTGAACTGCTTTGTACCGTCCTGGACTCTGATGATAGTTGATTACTACAAACAAAATAATAGGTTTCCAATATACATACATTTAACTAACAAGATTATGATCTTGCCCATCTTAACTGAACATGGACATTCGATTTTTAACATTAACTTCCCAAAGAATGTTTTTTTTTTTTAAATCCCCAAACACATTCCTCTCAATCTGCTTTCAAAGGTTTGATCAAATACAAAGCATAATGACAGTCTTCATTTTTTTTTTTGCCTGTAAAATTATGATGAGTAAGTGCTCATTAAATAAAACCTCTTTTGCATGTGACGTAACAGAAATAAAGCTGTTCTTTTAACATACATTAGGGGAAAGATAACTATGAGACTGATTGGTTACCTGACCAGGCTTTGCATTCTCACAGACAACTATGTCATATTCTCTGGCAAGCTCTGGAGGATTGTCATTGACATCTAGGATTCTAATATCAACTGGAACATGGCTTAGCAGTCCAGGGTTGTCTGTAAAACACAGAGAAATATATTCAGTCATAATACATACTTTAAAGCTTTAGTTAAAACAAAATTTCTTTCAATGATAGTTTGTCAAAAGCTCCAAATATTACAATAGAACTTTTGGTAAAGCTAATTTTATAAACATGTTATTTTCTGATTCTCATTAACATTCTGAAAAAAAAATGAATATGGAGGCTTAATGCGAATGGTAAATCACTATTTTGTCATATCATGGAAAATTACAAGTTACACAGAAACTGCGGTGGGAAAATTTTTCAGAGTTTATTGCATGGTGTCACACTGTATGCCAAGAAGCGATCAATTGGCTTCACAATTAACCTGAAAGTGTCACTGCAATATTGAATATAATCTAAAATTAAACACAGTGACTTTGTTTTCCCCAGTCCCTCAAAGATTTTAGGGTATTAAAATAAGATGTCAAAAAGTTAAGAGAAGAATAAACAAGCAAACAAGTTTAAACCATTTGGTCAAACTTGATGGAAGATGGATGGCAAGATATTACATTGCTGGAAATTATATAAATACTATACAGTTGACCTTGATACTGCTTCATTAAAGTCAATGGGGGTTTTGCTATTGGCTTTAGAGGTGCAGGATCAATCCCATAAACAATAATATATAATAAAGAAATAAAAATAAATAATTAGCAATAAAGTTCTTAATTGTTCAGGTTTTTAAAAAATAACTTTAGATTACCAAATTAGATCTGACTCTGATTTCCAAACTAATCAAAACAATAAGTACAACAATCAGACTGATTTAAAAGAATAGGAGTTTCAAATGAGAAAATGGGAAGAAAATATAAGTTTCCTTGATCTGTACGCATATTGTCTCATGCTCATTACCTTACATTGACATTTTATATTTCATTGTATGAATTTTGTGTAATGAACCTTTTATAATTAGTATTCTTCATTATAATACCTTCAGTTCCTACAGCATTTCTTCCAGAACCTTCAATATACATCTCTGAACAGAAGAAAAAATCTTTCAGAACTGGTTAAAAATGTAGATTCTTTGCTGAAAATTGCGGACTTCATTTTTTACATCCTCCACTGGAATGTAACTGACAATAAAAGATACCTGGGTCCAATTTTTTCCAGGAACTGCATAGATGTAAGTTGCATGTAGCTTCCAATTGAGAACTGGGCCTGTGTTTTTTTATAATGTGTAAAATCAATGAGAGTCTTGTGGCACCTTAAAGACTAACAAATTTCTTTGTGAATAAGCTTTCATGGGCTCCAACCCACTTCGTCAGATGCAGCATTTGACAAAGTGTGTTGGAGTCCACAAAAGCTTATACCCAAAGAAATTTGTTAGTGCCACAGGACTCTTGTTGTTTTTTCTATTCACAGACTAACAGGGCTATCTCTCTGGAATTCTGTGTGTGTGTGTGTGTGTGTGTGTGTGTGCGTGCGTGCGTGCGTGCGCGCGCGCGCGCACTCATTCATGAGTGGAAAAGAGAAACATTCTGTAAATTTCATCTAGTCTCTATCCTGCATATCTTTGCTTTATTAGCCCATATTACATACTTATATTAAAAGGGTTATTGGACTCATTACACCATTGTTGACTTGTACTCAGAATTCTTCCAGCTTATTGGCTAGGTGAGGCAGCTGTCTAGATTAAAACATTCACTTTAAGGGTATTTTTACAGTTAAGCTGGGAGGTGTGATTCCCAGTTCATGTAGACATACATGTGCTAGTTCTGCTTGTGATACCATGCTAAAAATAGTAGTGTCATGGGGCAGCACTATTTTAGAGAGCTAACTTGAGCAGAGCGAACCACACCTTCCAGCTCAAATACAGATGTAGTCAGTATCACCAAATAACTTCTGTGGAACAACACAGCAGAATGGTGAAGTTCTAGTATATTTTAACAAGGTGAGATCTTCAGTCTTCTCTACTTTTAGGTGGGATGCTGGTAAAAGGCCCTGGTTCACACGACCCATTAAGATTCTCCTCTCTCTCACATGGACCTCCCCCACTCTCAAACATTTTAAATTATACCTATACTTCCCCGCCATTTTTAAGGTCTCAATGAGTTAAGTATGAGAAACAGGAGGAAATAAAGTAATGATAAGTAGTGTCAATAAGTAGTGTCACTCATAGTGGTAGAAGACATTTTCAGGATGAAATAAGAACATCTAGTCCTGCATCAAACTTCCCCCTTCTCTCCTCCCAGTATTAGAATTCAAATCAAGTCTTTTTACAAGTTAAATACATACAGACTTTTTACAAGTTAAATACATACAGACTAGGCATTTCCATTTTATTGCTACAACTTTTTTTTGTTGAGACGTTTTCAGTTTTGCCTTAGAAAAAAATCTGGTTACCTGCCTGTATTCTAATTGTTGTTCTTTTAGATGTCAGTATGAAAGATTTAGATGTGAACACACCCAGTGCAGCAGAGCTGAAGCATTTTCTGTAACAGTACCATTTAGGGATGGTATAATGAGCCCTGCACATTGTTGTGGCAACATATGCTATATGAGGGTGGCAGCACTCCACACTGCTCTTGGTTCCTTCCCACCAGAATCTAACAAAATAGGACTCAGCTACAGAGATGACAGGATGGATGTGAAATACATGAGTGCAAGAACATCTAGAAGAACAAAAATTACAATACAGGTAAGTAACCATTTTTTCTTCAGGTTGTGGCAAATGTATATTCCACTCAGGTGATTCATGAATCATTAGGGGTTGGAACTTAAAGTTTGCAACGTGTGACTGTAACACTGCTTTCTCAAATTTGCATGAGATCTTGAAGTAGTCATGATGGTGTAATTGGTGAGTGAAGGTCTGGACTGAGAACCAAATGACAGCCCTACAGATGTCCAGTATGAGGACATTCTTCTGAAAAGCTACTAACGTAGTTTGATCTCACTGAATGAGCCAGTAGTCTATGTGGAGGAAGAGGAAGAGGTGTTTGTTACCCCACAAGTATGGTAATACAGGAGGCAATCTGTCTAGAAACTGTGTGATAACTACTTGACCTCTACATTTGTTAACATAAGAAACAAAAAGCCAAGGAGACAGCTTAAAAGGTTTACTCCTATCAAGATGAATGGTTTATGCCCTCTTTATATTCAAAATATGTAGATGATGTTCTTCATTCTTATGCAAGTGTGGCTGGGGGGGGGGGGGGGAGAGGCAGAACGGGGAGAGAGTGAAATGCAGATATACTTACAAAAGTTTGGCTCTGGCCTCAAAATTACTTACTTTTAAAAAATATTGTGTATGGTCATTCTGATATGACAGCCTGAAGATCATCCACTCTTCAGGCTGACATAATAGCAAGGATGATGCACAGAACAGGTAGTCAGAGGCTAAAATGTAGGATCTAGTACATGAGCTAATACAATGTAAAGTTCCTAAGACAGTTTCATTTCTGAGGATGAAAGGTCAAACATTCCTTTAGAAATCTAAGGGTATGTCTACACTGTAATGTAAAGGCAGGGTTTGAACTCAGGCTCAAGGCTAATCCCCATCTGTTTATTCACAAATCATGCTAACTCAGGGTTTGGATCTGGGCTCCCAGGACCTCAGGAGGATGAAGTGTCAAAGAAAGAATGAAGCTGGGGCCCATATTTCAAGCCTTGTTGCTTTAGAATGTAGATACAGCACCATTGGACTTGAACTCTGGGAGTCCACCAAAAATTGCACAATCCCATGGGCTAAATGTCTTTGTTGGACAATCAAGTTTGGTGAATGACCAAGTTTTCTCACACTGCACCACAAACAAATGATTTGAGCAGCCACGTTGTGGGAGTGTGCTAGGAAGTCTGGTATATAGTTGGTGGGACTCGGACCTGGATAATGCAGTGTAGATGCTGGAGCCTTAGGTTGGGATCCAAAGTTAAACAATTCCTAACCTGGTGTTACTAATGAGTATAAATGCTCAACTCCTCAGTTAAGAAACTCGAGGTCTGCTAACTCGAGTTCTAATAACCCTGGGCTAACATTAAAGCATAGACATACCCCTAGAAATGATTGGGTTTAAAAAACTGGATGTCCCTTGAATGGGAAGGTGAATGGCTGAGATCAACAAGAGAACTCTCTTGAGAACGTAAAGAAAATCCTAAGTAGTGAAGATGTAACATATATTCTACACTGTCCTGAAACTTAGCTTTTGATGGAGTCATGCTGTGTAGACTGGCCTACATTGAATATAATTTTCACTTATTTTAATAAGTGGACCTAATAAATTGTTTTCTATTATTAAGCAATATCTGCTGAACTGGCATTCAATAGTCCTTCTCTGCCTGAGCTAACTACTCAACAGCCATATCACCCATAAGGTGAAGGCTATTGGGGTATGTGTGTAACATCCATCCTTGTCACTAAGGGTGCATCTACACTTACAAATTAAATCGATTTAAGGAGGCTTAAGTCTACTTAAGCTACTCTGCGTCCACACTGGGCTTTCCTTAAATCGACTTAAACATTTCCTTATGTCGACTTAAGGAAAAGTTAATTCAACTTAATAACACCTTGATTTAGGTCGACTTAACATTTAAATTGACCTTATTAGGTTGACTTAAGCCAGTGTGGATGGGGATTAGCACCTAAATCCATTTTAGTAGGTCGATTTAAAGTGTTAAGTCGACTTAATAAGGTCGAAAAGGGGCTATGTCTACACTTGAAAAGTTAAGTTGACTTTTGTTAAGTCGACTAAATAAGGTTGAATTAACTTTTCAAGTGTAGACACAGTGTAAGTGAGTAGGCCTGGAAGATGACACAAGCTAGATGCTGAAAAGAGAGAGTGTGAAGATCTAAGAACCATCATCGTCTCAATCAAACTGGAGTTTAAGAATTATCTTGTCATGGGCTTGCTTGGATTACCATTGGGATGACCAGAACTGGGGAATATGTATGAGAGACTCTTTCTCCACTGGAGAAGGAAGGCATTGATTAATAAGCCTGGACTGTAACACACTTGGGAACAAAACTGACAGCATTTCTTAGTGTTTTTTGTTGCAAATAGATCAACTGACAAAATAGCTCAAACATGAAAGAGAATTCTGAGCATATTGTTCCTCAGGACCACTCATGAGTTTGATAAAATCTCCTGCTGAGTTGATTGGCCAACTGGTTTTCAAAATTCAGTAAGTGTGCACCACAGTGGGTAATAGCCTCCTTTATGCAAAATCCTACAAGTTTCATTTCTTCTTGACAAATTGGATCAGACTATGTCCCTCCTTGCCTGTTTAGATAGCACATCATGCTTGTATTATCAGTCAGTATCTGACAAACAAGCCCTGTATGTGAGGAAGAAAAGCTGGGCAATCTTTGAGAATTTTGTGGAGTGTGAAGGACTCGATACAAAGTGTCACTTTGTGTTCTGTTCATAATGCTTGGGTTCATGAACCCTTTAGTTGAGTACCTGATGCTGTCATGGACACATCAGTAATAAGTGTTTTAGAGAAAAGGCAATGAGAAAATTTCATGTCCTTTCATATATTTATTTGATCCTTTTTGTGACACACCATACCGCATGTTCACCCTCATTCAGTAACTGTATTGTTTAATGCAAGATATGTCACGCAAGTTATTTTGGGAATGATCACAACATACTGAACATTATTTTTATGATAGTATGTTTCTTATAATGTCACATGTGTAGCTATGAAACTCTGCTATGTACTATTCCCAAATGTGTATCTTACATCACTTGAGTAGATCCAATCAAACACAAAGCAAACTGAGATTTCATTCCTTGCTGAGGCATACATACAGGAATAATGGACTGGCCTGAGCACCTGATAAGTCTATGCTCATTTGACTCAAATGAAGGAAATCATGCCCATTGCTAGACATGGTCAAAGACCTGACCACAGGGGATGATGATGAAATATGTTAAAGGCAGAGACATTTTTGTCTCTGGAGCTCTCCATAGAAATCAATCTATGAAGCAACATCAGTCAACTAACAGACTGCTCAAGAGGGTAGGGCTGGCTGAAGGAATTTGCCAACCTATGTGCTAAGATAACACCAAAGACAATAAGGTTATTTCTTCCTCATCAATATGCTTCATTCTTCATAGTTATAATTACTTGAAATCCTTCTGTACTTAATAAACGTATGTGTTTGTTTTATTTAAAGCAATGCATGGGGTTTGGGTGAGTGTAGAGACTTTATTTAGAGTGAAAGAGCTGATATTTATAAATTGCTTTCATGCATTGACTAACCAATGGACTTGCAGAGTCCAGTGGGCAGCAATGAACTCTGTATGATGGTAATTCCTAGGATTGTATATGGGACTGAGGATGTTGGCTGTGGGTCCAACAATTGTATAATCCCATGAGTGACTAGCCAGAAGCGTTTATTCACTAAGTCAGGGACCACTAGCTTGCAGGTGGATGGGTGTAAGCTGGCTCAGGAGTGGGGTTCACTCAGTGAGGTAAGTGCAAGATGGCCCCAGGAGTGTAGGGATTGGGGTGACACAGTGATATACCAGTCCAGACTGCACTGGGGAACATCACACCATTCACCAACCTAAAGGTGCTATGACAACAAGATGTACACAGACCAACTTCTCTAAAGGATATCTGTTTAGTCAATAGACTAATTTAAGTCACAGTTGGAGGATGCACAGGCAAAGCCTGGCATGTTGGTTCATGTAAATGCATGAGGCCATGTTGCCTAGTAACCTTAGACATGTTAAGACTGTGGTGAGAAAAACAACAATAAATGGTTATCAGAATAGAGGAAGCACCAGCTATAGCAGATTAGAGTGATTAGAATGTCATCTTGGTCACTATGCAATTGTCTGATGGGAAAACCTTAATTTTCTCCTGTGTGTCCTCTGATAATTTCTCAGTAAACTTGATCTCACATCCCAGTTTACACAGTAACATGTGGCTCACAGCGCCTGCTGATCTGCTATATGTATCCGGAGAGAGGAGGTGGAATAAAGTTTTTTTCCCAAATAAATCACATCTCTTGAGCGCTTTTTTCTCGTCAGCTGATTTAAATCTCCCCAGACATGATCTCTCATTGGTAGCCACCCATACTAAAAATTAATTGCAGAATGGGAATAAAAACACTCAAAGTCATGCGTTGGATCATGATAACTTTTGTTCATGTACTTAGCTATAGTGGCTAAAGGTGCTAGCATGTACCAGAAACTCTTTTTTTTTTTTTTTTTTTCTATAACAGCCTCGTTAATAGTGAAGGCTATCATTCCAGAGGCAGCAGCCTGGAGAATGTTTAAAAGATTGTGAGTGTTCTCTTGCACAAGCTCAACTTGTATGCTGAAAGCATCAGCCATTTTTCTTAGAAGCTCCTTCTTAAACTAAAAATAATAGACTTAAAATAATCTGGAACACTAGAAGAAGAGCCTGGGATCATCCAATTATTAAGTGAGGAGGAAGGAAGTTTAACAGGAGCAGATGGATACTCCTGTAGTAAAATTGGTTTATCACGCAGAGGTACTTCCAATCTACGTGGTTTCAAAAGCTGCTTTGACAACCTTCCTCTAAACTGGGCCAGCGATCAAGACCTCAGGGAAAGGGAATTGCCTAGGGATTCCAAATGATCACAGAATGAGAATATGAGGCAAGGGATGGGAGTGTGTGTGTGGGGGGGAACTGGGATATAGTTATTTATACTTGTTGAATGACCTTTCCCCCTCTTGAGCCTAATGCTCTCTTCTGTTGACAGTCTAGACTTGCAAGACCAACTGAGTCTAGGAACGGATGACAAAGAAACGGAGGGTTCTGATCAGACTTCAAAGCTTCATCGAAATAGTCAGTAGGTATTAGGGTGCCAAACCTTATGGGACCACTAGGTGAACTGATTGATCTCTAGTCCATTATGAAGAACTCAACATAGGTACTGGGACATGTATGGCATTTAGTATCGCGAAAGCCTCCCAAGTCATTGATGGCATGGAACTGTGAATTGATGCTGCGAAAGACCTCATAGTCAGTGCCATGGCATAACCTGGGTCTGTATCCAAGCTGACAATCTTTCTTGTACTGAGTTGGTGTTGAGGCTCTTGATACCAAAGCAGAGTCCAACACTGAAACCTGTATCCAAGCTGACAATCTTTCTTGTACTGAGTTGGTGTTGAGGCTCTTGATACCAAAGCAGAGTCCAACACTGAAACTGAGGCCTAAGACTGTGCCAGCACCGATAGCATGTCCTGATGTTGACGTGGGTAGCGGAGAAAATACCCAGCCTTCGATATGCTTTTTTAGCTGATAATAACAGTCTCTGCACTGGAGCTCAGGAGACAGAGCCAATACTGCACTGATATCATCTCATCATGGTACCAGACTCAACATCCATCCTGCAGATGGTACTAGAATCTGGTATGGAACTCTGTAGCTGTCCTGCAGACACTATCAGAGTTGATGATGTAGCACCAATATCTTCCTGCTGCAGAATCAGCAAGATGTGTACATGGGTTCCTGAAGAGTCCAAGTGATGTTCTGAGTCCTTTTTCAAGGAAGAGAAGCTTATATGTCCTCTTCTGAGAAATTTCTGGGAAGGAGTAGCGTGAGTCCAGGGGTCTTCTAGACAAGTTGCAGAATACTTGCAAATGGCACATGTGATGTCCCTGGTCTTGAACCAAGGTAAGGGATTCCCTAAACAGCTGCCATATTCTAGCCTCCCTCCAATGGCTAATGAAACTTGGTGAGCTAAGAAACCACTAGAGCTATAGCCCCAGACAAGATACCAATCACAGGGGCTCTAAACTGGAGGATTACAAGTTCCACTCATTGGTCCGATTGCTCTATTAATGCCAGGAAGAGGAAGAGCAGGTTTGTTCAAACAACAAGCCGATTTCATCTTGTGGCTGCCTTCTTCACCCAATCATGTTCTTGGCTTCTATTCTGCTTCTAGCTCCTGCTTTACCCATGCCTTTACTCTTGTTCCCAACACACTCCTGTTCCATACTTGATCTTTGCCACGCTATCTGTTCCTACACCTCAACTTCAATCATGAGTAAACAATCCAGGCTCTGAACCTGGCCTCCAACTTTTGACCGTAACTCCAGGTTCAGTGTTGGCTCTGACATTTGTTATCTGACCTTAGTTCTAATCCTCAACTTAGATTCCTGGTTCTGACCCTGGCTTGGCTCCTGTCTCTGATGATTGGCAGTTATTTCTGATGCTGGTCCTTGGTTTCATTCCCTGACCTGGTGCCCTTTTCCATTCACTAGACCTGACTCATAAACCATATCACCTACTTCCTAGTCCATAAAAGCAGGATACTCACATAAAGACACTAGGGCTCGGGCAGGCCTCACTGCCCTATAGGTAATATTTGAGGTGAAAGTTTCTGGAAATCTGCATTCTTTTTACTGCACCTGTTACCATGCTCCTCATTGAGAGTCAAAAAGGCAGCATGTATGAGGGTCACTATTCAAGATAGACAACCACACAATTAGAAGTGCTCTAAGCCTGGTGAGTGCTTCATGCCACCAGTGGGTAATACTAAAACTATTAAGAACAATTTTTTTATTTTAATATTTTATTTTATTTTATTTTATTTTATTTTATTTTAAAGCTTAACAACAGTTACCTATTGCTGACTAATTATTTACAGATAAGGTAGAAAGCTAAACTGGCCCATTATGTAGAAGAAAAGAACATGAGGTAAACTGAACATTGATCTCTGACACAGGCTACAAATGATGAAAATGAACTGGGAGGGATCAAGACAATGCTGCCCATATACAGACTCAGGAGAGGCCACAAGAATGTGCAGGACATGTCCTATCCTGAGAAGCACTCCTGCAAACACTCTCTGGCATGCTGGACACACATACATCTGAGCAGCATACATGTGTTTAACCAGTCAAAAAACAATAAATATCAACACATCAATAGCCACTCACTATACTGTTATAAAGCTGGAGAAAGTCTGACCACCGCTCTTTTCTTCCCACATAATCAACTGTGTCTAACTCCTTGTAATATTGGTATATCACAAATAATGTAGACTGTGGTCGGAACATCCCCAGTAGTTAAGGATCATCAGATCTTTCTCCTCCAAGTACAAGCCACAAATCATCGATCTTGCCTTCTCTAACACAAATACATAGCAATATGTATATTAAAACCAAACCAAAGAAAACAAAAACACTTAACCAAACCCCAAAATCAAAGCAAAATTCCACTAGCAAAACAAGAAATTCCATTGCACACACTTCTCCCCATGGAAATAGATTGAGAGAACAAACGGATATTAGTATCTGAGTATTTTCCAATATGGTCATGAGCATGGTATAAGGACTTGTATAGAATAGAATAGAATAGAATAGAATAGAATAGAATAGGTTTCATAACACTGTACTCTGAAATATCTATCCACTACTGAACATTATACCTCAGTAGAAGGTGAAACTATGGAAATAGAGGACATTTCTACATCTCATCAATGAAAGTATGAGGCAATGGGTTTGTCATTTGCACAGAGAAGATGCTTCTATGGAGAATATTTGGAGAATTGAATAATAGTGGAAAAAGAGGTGGTTGTTATGAACAGGAAAGGCACCAACTGGTCACTTCTAAAAGCTAACTGGTCACTAATTATTGGTGGGGCTTGGAAGACCAGCAGGCTTCTCAAAAGAAGACAGTTCAAAGTAAGGAGGTGGGAGAACTGAACCTTGAGAAAAGATCTTAAGGTATAGGAAAAGTCTTGGTTGCCTTCCCCTATGGGCAAGTCATGAAGTTGGCTAGGACAAGACCAAAAAAAAAAGTACAGTAAATTCCTTTGAGCAGCTCAAATACAGCTGAAAGCTGTATTTTGTTGACCAGCTCCCTCCCTCTTGGTGCAAAGATGGACACGCAGCAGTTTCCTGCATATGGGGTGAGAGAGCTATGAAATGAAAAGGGCCAAAAACTACCACAAGGAGGGAGAGAGACTGAGAAATGGAGGAGGGAAAGGGAAAATTGTAAGGAGAATAGACTGGGAAGAGGGTGAATTTCTGGATAAGTGAATAAAGAAGCATAAATGGATTTGGGGGTAACCCCCCATCAATTTTGGGGGAGAAAGAAATGGAAAATGTCAGATGACACTGTGATGGGATGCACATCTGTGCAGCCCTTGGGCGTGACCTGTATAATCTTTC
>ML685780.1:6526473-6557405 GCA_007922175.1 Pelusios castaneus
CGGTCATAGCAGCACACCAGACTGGATTTGGGGAGCAGCCTGTCACAGACACAAAATCAGAGGAAGCTGAAAATGAGAATGATAACTCCCAGGCCATGTCTACACTAGCACGTATGCTAGTAAAACCTTTGTCTCTCAGAGGGGTGAATAAAAATATCTCCCTCAGCAACATAAGTTTTGTAAACATAAGCACATGTGTGGACAGCTTTTTGTCACTGAGACACACTCTTCCACTGACTAAGGTACTACCACTCATTTTGGGGGGTTGATTATGTCAGCAAGAGAGCTCTCTCCCATTGACATAACACAGCTACACAAGTGCTCTTAGAGAGGCATGGCTGTACCAAGAGCTCTGACAGCAGACTAGCCCCCAGTCTGAGAACATTAATGCTCCGCTAGAGGTGAGAGAAATATACTGATAAGGGAAGAAGGGGGGCGGAGGGGTAGAGGCACAACATATTGCTGGGGCACTAGACAGAAACATAATGTTGCCTGTAAAGGTAAGGGATTCCATTTCTATGGGATCAAAGGTCTGCAACTGGCTGGCTAGCTGGGCGATTAGCCCCATACACACTTCCTGGGAAAAATAGTTGGAACTTAATTAGCTGATCCTCATAGAAGAAAATGGAGGGAGAGTCCAACAATACCCTCCAGAAGACTGAGGGAGCAGTGGCTGTGAAGTCAAAGGTCAGTTGCTTGGAGAAATTGTATTACCACTGAGAAACCAACAAAGAGTCCTGTGGCACTTTTAAAGACTAACAAATTTATTTATCGCTTTCATGGGAGAAAATCCCACTTCAGGTCTGATGAAGTGGGATTTTCTCCCATGGAAGGTCATGTGATAAATAAATTTGTTAGTCTTTCAAAATGCCACAGGACTCCTTGTTTGTTTTGCTGAACTAGACTAACATGGCTACCTCTTTGGAACTTGTCAACATGTAAGGTTCTGAGGTATGAGCTGAGAAAATCTGGAGTTGATGAATTAACTGATGTAGGGAACAGACTTGTGGAAGGATCTACGCAGCCTGTACAGACGTTTAAGGAAGAGTCTGTGAGGATTTTTGATATGTTTGTTTACAAAGGCTTGCCATAATGATAATTCATCAAAACACTAACCCTCTACTGGAAGCTGTTTCCCTGAATTCTGTGAAAGAGCTTCAGACAGAATCACCACAGGGAGTAAGCTGGGTCAGCAACAGCAAATCAGCCAAATCTGCTGCAAATTGTTGTTCATCTATCATCAGTATATCCTCACCTCCCACCTGGGAGGCAATTACTTGACCAAGTATTTTCAAGGATGATGGAAGTAAGGGCACCATTCTGATTCCACTATGCAAGACACTTTTCATGAGAGGTCGCTTTGTGTTTTCTCCATCACTGAAGATTAGTTTCAGAGGGTGTGTCTACACTTAGAAATTAAGTCGACTTAAGGAGGCTTAAATCGACAAAGTATTCTGCGTCCACACCAGGCTTTCCTTAAGTCGATTTAAGGAAATATTAAGACGACTTATTAACACCTCATTTTACATCAAATTAATGCTTAAGTTGACCTTATTGGTGTGGACGCAGAGTAGCCCTAAGTTAACCTAAATACTGTCCAGACCTCCTTCCCTGACCTCCCTGCCAGAGTTCCTGGCACAGGAAGAGCCTGCCCTGGCCAACCACAGGGCAGGAAACAGCCCTGCCCTCCCTGCACCTCAGAGATGGCCAGACCTGCCTCTGCAAGCATGGCAGAGCAGAGCAGCCAGAGCCACAAGCAGGCCTCAACCTGGAGTCACCAGGAAATCCTGGACCTGCTGGTCATTTGGGGGGATGAAGCAGTCATTTCCCAGTTGTAGGGCATCCATCGGAACAGGGAGATGTATGCCTCCATCTCCCAGGCCCTGGCTGCCAAGGGCCACACCTGGGATACCCAGCAGGTCCAGGTCAAAATCAAGGACCTGCGGCAGGGGTACCAGTAGGCCCGGAAGGCGATGCTCCAGACAGGGGCAGTCCACACCGCCAGCTGCCGCTATTATGAGCAGCTGCATGCCTTTCTGCGGCAGGAGAGTGACCGCCTCCCAGCCCACATGATCGACTCCACCGAGTCCACCGAGATGATGTCCAGGAGGAGGGCTTGGGGGACGAGACTGTGGTACTGGAGGAAGGGTAGACCAGCGCCCAGCAGGAGCAGGAGGGCACCTCGTCAGTCTTGGAGCCAGCTGCCAGCCTGGAGCTCATCCCCCCCCCCGCCCCCCGACGGCAGACCCAGCCTCACAGCAGGAGGGAGAGGAGCAGGTTCCCCATGCCCCAGAAGACCTAGGTGACAGCACCGCAGACACTGCAGCACCTGTTGGTGAGTGCTCCCTCTCTCTCTTCCCTCCCTCCCTGCAGGTAGGGCTGGGCATGCCTGTGGAACAGGGACTGCAGAAGGAGACGGCCCAGGGACAGGGGGAAGGTGCAGGAGGATGGTCAGGGGACAACAGCTGCTCTCAGGCTGCCCTCCGCACCAGCTAATGGGAGGGACCCTCTTCTTTGCTTCTCTCCAGCAGCCCCTGTGCCCTTGATATGTGGCACTCCCGGTGCCCCAGCAGGCCTGCTCAGGAGGAGAAGGAGGGTGCATCGCTCATGGGATGAGCTCCTTGAAGACCTGATCTGCATCAGCGAGCAGACCGAGGGATGCCTAGCCGCGCAGCAGGAGCAGGACGATGGCCACCGGAGGGTCAAGCAGAGGCTGCTTGAGTGAATGCTCGACCTCATCAAGCGGCAGACCCAATCCCTGGAGCACCTGGAAGAGCACCTGTTCCTTCAGGGTCATGACCTGTGCCCCAGAAGCAGCTCTCCTCGCCGGTGGGCCAGGACCCAGGGGCGGACGTTAGCAGGCCTGGGACCCGCCTTCTGGAGGCCATTAGCATTGCACTTGGCGAAACTGAGTCCAGCAAGGCCAGCAAGGAGTTCGTACAGGTTGCCCGGTGTTATGAGGCGGGCTAGCAGGACCCAGTTGATTGCCCTGCAAAGCTGCATGATGGCGGTCCCCACGGTGGCCTTCTCGATGCCACACTGCTGGCCCACGGAGCGGTAGGAGTCTGGGGTTGCCAGCTTCCACATGGCAACAGCCACTTGCTTGTCTACAGTCAGGGCGGATCGAAGTCCAGTGTCCATGCACTGCAGAACTGGGGTGAGCTCGTGGACCAGCTCGAGGAAGGTCCGCTTGCTCATCCTAAAATTCTGCAGCCACAAGTCATCATCCCTGGTGGTCAGGATGATCCGTTCCCACCAGTCACTGCTGGATGCATGTGCCCAGAGGCAACAAGGCATGGAGCACAGTTCGGTCAGTGGGGCAGCTTGCTGGGGCAGTAAGGTTGGGGGCAGGCTGTCATCTGTCTCTGCGCTGGCAGCTTGCCAGCGAAGCCTGCTCCAAAGCACAAGTAGCCTTAACAATAGCAGGCAGGTGTCGCGCAGCTGCCTGGCAAAGCGCAGGAGAAGAGTCTGGTCCATGACCTGCTCAGCCTCCATGTTGCCAGGCACAATGGGGAAGGTGTGGAGCTCCCTTCCTCTTTTACCTTTTTTTAATAAAGTCGACTTAATTTAACTGCTATAGACATAGCCAGAGTGAATATCCTTTTCCCCCAAACAGGAAAATTATATAGTTATTTAGTAAATCAAACCCATCTGGATCTATCAAATACCACCTCCTTCAAGAGTTTATATAAGCCTCATCAATTACTAAGTGCTCCCCTGGGAGTATTTTTATTGTTTGTTCAGTCTGACAAATGCAAAAATCCTTACAAAGAAACAAGTCTTCTTAGGCCAACTTTTGGCCTCAGAGCCCTATTCTTCTCAGTGAGAAAATTCTTATTGACTTCTCATTGACTTCAAGCACAGGACCAGCCTCTGAGTGAAATGCAGAGGACAATAGAGTTTCTCTGGAGCTATACAGAACATCTAAAACCAGGATTTGGACTACTGTCTTCAATGAGAGTTTTCTATGAGTGAAGACTGAATAAAGACTTAGATTTGGGTCTGAATTCTAGCAGAATGTAGGAATTCAGAAAAGCTTGAACAATTCTGTATCTCTACCCACAACACTATGAGTCAAAAAAAAATTGTGAAGCTTAAAATATATAACGAATACTTGAGTTAATCCATTAAGAACAGAAGAATAGACAACCATTATAGACCAATGGTCCAATATCATGTCTTCTGAAAGTGGTTTATGCCAGATGCTTCAGAGAGTATAAACAGAACAGTTATTTCTGAGGAGAGGTAAACTTTACTAAGTTTAGCCAAATAACTATTATAGCATTGCACAAAGAATAGGATGAAGAATTCCTACTTTTCCAACACATGATAACAAGAACAGCAGTGATTAATTGCAAAATGTTAGAAAAATATATAAAGCTTTAGCAAGAAAAAATAATAAACTGTGGATACACTATTATAAACAGTGAAAGAATAGATGAGATATGACTGTATGTAGTCATATTCAGATTTTACTGGCATTGATTCAGGATGATTTATGCTTGGTAAAGCCATGACTGAATTATGCAGATTATTACAAATGAGTGTCAGTGTAACATGCTGTCACATATTTTGTTTAATGCCACATTTTCAAGACATCACTTCAGATTTTTTTAAAAGGAGTTTTAACTTGACTGGTTGGTAATCCCCCTCCTCCTGCCCACAGTAAACTCTGACTATTTGTTAAAAACCCACGATCTTTCAATGGAAAAGAAATGCTCCTGGGAAAAAAAATGAATTATTTCATTTCAGATTGAATCTACCCAGTCAAAATATTTCAGTTTGTCAGGCTGAACTGATATGATTTGTTTTGGGGATATTTTGACAGTAAACTGTGTCCATTTGGGCATTATAGTGCCTCATGGAAGTCGAGGTGCATTATGGGCAATGAAGTCCAGTCAGAGAGAATATCTCATAGAAGAGAATGGGGACACAAAGTACCTGAACTACAGCTCCCATGTGACACTGTGATAGCTTAGGGAGATTGTATATAATGTCAAATCAAGCTAAAGTTAAACGTTTTGATTTGGGAATGTAGAATATTTCATTTTGATCAAAAAAGATATATATAAAAGTGCTTTGACATTTCCAATTTCACTTTTATATTTATTATTTTTATTATTATTATTGCTGAAAAACCAAAACTTTCTCTTTTTAATATTTGTTTTTGTACAAAAGTTGAAATTTTGCACAGAAAGCAGATTTTTTTGACAAAAATTAGTCAGTCCTCCAAAATTTTCATCAAAAACTATTTTGACAAAAAAAAATTGATCAGTTCTAGTTTTCCCATTTTTATATGCACTATTCTTAGGATCCCTGCATCTCTAGAATGAGGTTACCTTGTTTATCACTCTATGCCAGAAAGGATATAACTTTTTAAAAACCTGATCAAATGTTCTAAAATAGCTTTTAATGCAGATGGGAGATAAGGTGGGTAGAAGTAAGCTTGTGCATCTTACCAGAAGAAGTTGGTCCAATAAAAGATACTACCTCACCCATCTTGTATCTCTAATATCTTGATGCAATACGGCTACAACTATATTTCATACACTGTGTATTCATTCATCGCAGAGGGCATACAGTGAATAAAGGAGACTGAAATTCAAGTGAAGACCAGTTTGTGATGCTAATCATAAATGGTAAATGTATTAAGGGGGTGGTAATTACCTTATCCTCCACTGAGGGCAATGCCCTCCTGAAGTGAAGAGTATACGCAACCTCAAGTTCATAGCAAACTCATAACTGAACTGGGACAATTTATGAGCAGACAGCACGAGAAATAGCTTCTTCCTTCTCTAGAAAGCAAGAAGACACTGACTATTTCTCTTGAATATGGATCTTGACAATTATTATTAATTAGTTCAGTAGAGTAGAAACATTTAGCACTTTCTGGATGGACTATGGCAACTCATTCTATCTTGATATAAGCAAGAAGCCACAACTTGTAAACACCATGGTCACTCACCATCTCAGCAGAACAAATCAAAGGGAAAGTATGTCATAGCACCGCAACCTTTGCTGGATCTATGGGCAATAATGTATCCACTTTAGGATTCTGGTACTGATTTACAAAGCCCTGAATGGGATAATGCCCACAGTATCTGAACAGTTGCCTGTCTTTCATGGACCTACATTGGTAACTGCAATTATCAGAAAAAAATCATTTATCAGATCCCAGAAGAAGGAGGAGACAGAATCTTGGCAAATGCAGGTCAAAGGCTCTGGAACACCTTTCTAAGGAAACTCAGGAAGATTCCTACCCTACATTCTTCAGATGATATTGTAAGAATTTCTTCATTGTCATATCATTCCTCAAAGGAAACAAAGAAAAGAAAATCCACCATACCTATAAGTAACAGCCAATGACTAAACCAAGATTAGGAAGGAGATGAACACAGGGCTTGGAATTAGAAGATCATAATTATTCTTGAGCAGAATGGATAACTGCCTTTTAAACCGCTGATTATGTTTTTATAATGTTGAACAATGTTTGAATACTACAGTGATAGGTATAATAGAAATGCTTGAAAATGACAGACTTTCTGCAAATCTGAGTGTTATGATTTTAGTGTCCAAAGTCTACCAATCTGCCAAGGATGAACATAGATGCTATGTAATTGGAAAGCCTGGAATCAAAAGAGTTAAGAAGGTGTTTCCAGCTTTAGTTATTAAAAGGATATCAGACTTCCAATATTTCATTATTTCATTGAATAAAATATAATCAGTCTTGGATCTTAGAGTGATAAAAAAATTAAAAACCTTGTACTTGTGCCACATTTAGGGATAAAGGAGGAAATAATTTGTGGCAGGTTCTATTTCTTTGAAAAATAAGGGAACAGTCTGGAATATTAAAAGCCATTCTGCAAGTTGATTAATAGACAGAATAAGGGTGAGGTCAAAGATGAAAAATGAATACTATATATATTGTGATGCAACAGTTTATTTTATGACTCTGCCATTTATATTAAAATGTATTTGTCGATATGACCACATACGTGGTATAAATAGACATGATAAAATTCTATTGGAGTCAGTGGAATTAATTTGCCCACTGTGGCCGCAATACACATTGCCTTTGAGAAAAAAAATCAAACAAAGATCATAGTAAAAAGACTTCAAGGAACAACTAAAGAGCACAACCAAGACCAGGCTTTTGGAACTGAATAGGCAGTCATCCAATAGTCTCTGCCAAATATAGAACATTATGAGATTGGCCTGTTATAACAATTATGTGAATGAATGCATTTTATATCATTTTCTGTTCTAGTTATTATCCTGTAATGAAAAGAAGGTTGAATCAATCTGTTTAAAATTACCTGTTAACTTATGATTCTTGAAAAATGTGAAGTGAGAACCTACAATGGCCTAAAATAGTTCTTTTTTTATTCTATTCTCAGTTCGATTTTATAAATGAAATGTTAAAGAATGAGTGAATGGAAACTGAACAGCTTATCCTAGTTTAAAGGCAGCAGCAGAAATGTTAATAATCATGAGTGACACTCTTTTACCTCTCAGTAGTGCCCATTCATTAATACAGTTTCCAGGTTAGAGAGGCAAAGTGAGAGTCAAGTTCTCTGGATTATATTCCTGATTGTGCCACTGGATATATGACTTTTGGGCATGTCACTTGGCTTTACTGTGCTTTAGTTTATACCAGAGAAGAGGTATCAAGATCACACAAAATCATCACAAATGTATTACAGTTTGTAATTTAATGCTGTAAAAACACTTTTCTTTAAAAATAGCAGTCCTATAGAAAGAGACATGTTATCTTCAAAATGATATATACTGCTGTGCATCACTGTATGATCCTTCCACATGCTGATCACCCACTACATTTCTTACATGTATTTGTTTTCTTGGGCTCTGTTTAAGACCTTATCTTACTAACTGTGCCCAAGTGAATGACTCTTCAGAACTGGGGCCTGGAATTGTCAAAAATGATCATTGCTGAATCGATACTGTTTTCACTGAAGTAAATGGAAAGAATCCCGTTCACATTAATAAGAATCTTTATGCCAATGCTGAAACTTTTTGACACACACATCCATATCATTTGCTTTGAGCAAAAGCATTGGCTCTTCTTTGTTCTAAGAGTCCAAAATAATCTTCTTAATAGTGTATTTTCTAGGAATTCATGACTAACTGTACCTAATGGGCTTTGGGGCTGCTGCTCACAATATCAGTGCCTCTCAGATTGTCATTAATTCCCAAGTAATGTCTTACATATTGATGTCTGTTTAATTGTTATACAGATTATAGCATTCAGAAACATTCAAATGTGTCTGATGGGCAGTGTCTTTGATCTTTAAAATTAGAGGTGTAAGTTTGAAAGGATCTAATTTGTTTTTTAAAGTAATTACATTAACAACAATTTTGTTCCCATTATTGCTATTCATAAGAAAACAATTACCCTTCCCCATTATACACCATAATCATCTCACCATCAAGTTGTACATATATAACTTCCTCTTTCTTTCTTCAAAGTTAACCAAGAGTAGCTGTGTGCATTTATTTGATTTTTAAGTGTACATAAATTTACACGTACTTTGGTCACTGTTATTGTAACCTAACCCAAGTATGTCTCTTGGTAGTGCTAAGAGGTCTATTCTAGATCCTCTGGACCTTTATCATGCTTTTCATCATTTTGATTAAACCTTCCAATTCATTCAACTTCATCCCTCTATCTCATCTTGCAGAACATGGATTTTAATCTCATAACACACTTCTTGTTTTTAAAAGCTATACTCATGTTTCCTTCCACAAGTCACTGCAAAACTTGAAAACAATTGGCCACATTATTTCCTTTGTTTGGAGCCCATTGATTCTAATTGGAAATGTGTGGCATATGAAAAAAAAATGCCCCCATTTTAGGCCACTGTTCCATGTTATCGTCACTAAAGCTACCTGGTTTGCTTATTTCAAAGAGGTAGCTTAATAGTTTAGTTCATCAAAACAAACAAGGAGTCTAGTGGCACTTTTAGTCTATATCTACACTTACTAAAATTAGATCGAATTAGTTAGTTTTTGAACTAACTAATTTGAACTAATTTTAGTTAGCTCGAATTAGCTTAATTTGAACTAGAAAAAAATTAGTTCAAAATAAGCAAGTGCCATGAATGGCACTTGCTTAGTTCGAATTAGCGATCTCCATTGATTTCAATGGGCCAGTTAGTTCAAACTAAGAAATTAGTTCAAATTAACATGGCCACATTGGTTAATTTGAACTAGTTAGTTCGAATTAACCCTAACTTCTAATACCCTATTCGAGGTTATTAGTTCGAATTAAGAAAGCCCTTAATTCGAACTAATTAAAGCCTAGTGTAGCCACGACTTTAGTTAGTTCGAACTTAGTTAGTTAGTTAGTTGAACTAACTCGCCAGTGTGGACATAGTCTTAAAAACTAACAAATCTATTTACTGCATGAGTTTGAAAACTCACGTGATATATAAGTTTGTTAGCCTTTAAAAGTGCCACTAGACTCTTGTTTGGTCTGGTTATGACACTCATCTGATAACTCTAAAACCTGGTTTAAACAATTCCATACAATTTTCATTTGCTTAACTTCTGTGCTTCTTAGCTGTCACTGTTATCTCCTTGCATTTCTTAGGTTCTATTTCCACCATATTTC
Source organism: Pelusios castaneus (assembly GCA_007922175.1). Taxonomy (NCBI): domain Eukaryota; kingdom Metazoa; phylum Chordata; order Testudines; family Pelomedusidae; genus Pelusios; species Pelusios castaneus. Next base: position 6,536,105 of record ML685780.1, read on the forward strand.
ATCTTTGAAAAATATTTGTATATAATTAAAAAGTCTGTGGCATAGGTAACAATTGCTGCTTGCTGTTTTGAATATTTTGGTTACCCTCATTCTCTTTACATTTTTATTAGAATTTATTGTCCCTGCGTCAAAATGTCTGAGAAAAGAGTTTTTACCTTGTTGGGCTTTTGTAGTGACTGTTTTTCCCTGAGATCATTTCAATATTGCAGCATAAAGCATTGCACATTTTGTTAATATATCACAAAGCTGTTACTTTGCATGTATACATTTGTGCCTTTCCGTTTTTAGCTGCTATGAGAAAGGAGAAACAAACAAACAAAATCAAGTATCTTTGTTTTCCAGTATTTTGTTTTGTCTTATAGCCTTGAGGATTTTTAGAATTATGCATAACAATGCCTCAAAGACTTTTATTTCCTGTCTCACTGTGTGATCAAAACTCCATGTGTGCTGTATCACTTCATATGGTCATTTTTTTTACTTTCTTTTCCTGGTATTTCAGTCATCCAGAGCATAAGAAAGCCTGTGGGGATCTGACATTACCCCAGCAGGTAACCCTGCTATTTTCAAGTTATTTTCTTTGTTCCAATTCTCTGCATCCCCTGCTCTACAGGATAGAATCCTCTTTGGAAAAAGAGCTAGGAACCATCATGAATGAGTTTTTGTGAAAACTGCATTCAGGCTTGTTCTTAGAGTTTATCCTAAAGGTGGCAAATGCTCTTTTCCCAGTCTCATCCATTTTGGATAATAAATTCAGTGAGTTCACTTGATAGCTACAGAGGAATATAAATTTGTGACAGAGTGCTGGGGGGAAATGGCCTGAGTCGACCCTCTGCCCCTGGAACCCTAATTAAGATGGAATGGGACCCAGCTGAGGGAGCCTGCAGCGATTGGGCTAAAAGGAAGCAGCTGTGGAACTCGTTAACTGGGCATAAGAGGTACCCAGAATGACCTGGAGAAGGGGTCAGCAAGAAGCCATAAGAGGAAGATGAGCTTCCTGTGGGTCTATGAGTCAGTGAGGCTGTGAAACTGACCTTGCTGTATATACTTGGTGGTGGGTAGCACACTGAAATAAAGAACATGGGTGTGAGCAGTGAACAGAGGTCTCCAAGTAGTATTTGGAAGCCGAAGTTTGGAGAAATAGGGAGAGGCCCTGTGAGAATCTGATACAAGGTATTAGTATACTAGATGAGGCCAGTGATCTATCTAAGTTGATGTTCTAGCTCCAACAGTAGCCAATGCCATCTCTTTCACAGGAAGGAGTGAGAAATTCTGTATAAAGCAGTTATAGCATAGCTAACTGCTAAAAGAAATTGCTTTCAAATCCTCAGTACTTGGAGATTGGTTTATGTCCTAAAGCACAAGGCTTTATATCCTTTCTAAAATTCATTTATTTGTGTTAACATTTACTATTACCACTCTGGATGATATTATTATCCTCTGAAGTGGCAAATCTGTGTTTCAGTGACATTTTTTGGCACTGAATTCCACACGCTGACTATGAGCAGTGTTTACAGTGTGGCAGGTCACAGGAATGTGAGGCTGTCAGAGCTCAAGAGCCTTCCCTGGCAGAAAGGCTAGGAAGGACCCCTGCTCATGCAGGTTATGCACATTAAGTCAAGGGGCATGGGGGAGTATCCCAGGGAAGCTAGCAGCTTTTCTGAAGTCACAGCATGAGGCTACTACTTGTAGGGTCCCTTGGTTGGGGTCTGGAGTCAAGAATGGGACCAGGCCATCTCCCCACCCCTACTGGCCATTCACTGGAGGAGCAAGAGTCTCAGCAAAGAGGCAACATCCTGTGAGAACCTGAGACAGGACTGGCAATCAGCAAGAAGTGGTCATCTTTAGAGATGCTGTATTACTGTTCTCCATCACTACAGGGTGGAAGAACTCCAAGCTGTGGAGTAGTTCACTGACCTACCAGTAGAAGGAACTGCTGGACCCATCAAGGTAGAAGAGCTTTGTCACAGTACATATGTGAAGATGTTCCAAAAGATTAACATGGATGCACCCTGCCCTGACACAAGATAAGAAGATATGACAGAAGTGATGAATAGGGATGTTTTTCCCAAGACATCTTGAGCAAGGTACAAGAGGAGGTAAGACAGATATCATGAAACATGTAAGGGGATATGTACGTTGTTTGTCTCAGACTATCAATGTCATGGTCCCTCATCTTAATCCTAGGCAACAGAAAGTCCCATCTTTCCCTCAAAACAGGAAAGACTTATTTGCTGCAGCATTGGGGTGTATTGAGCAATAGTCTTAACTGAAGCATCTGCATGAGAAGTTTTGTTTTTATTCCTCCAGTATGAATCCTTACATTTATCCAAGATTTTAAGTTTCAATGCCCAATTTTCAATATGCTTAGATTGTTCAGGTGTCTCTTAATCCTCTTTAGTTTTAACCAACTAGGATGGGTTACACCATAATCTGATTTCACCACTTCATTGCCCATTTCATTCATAACTACTGATTGACACCAGTCTCAAATCACTCCCTTAACTATTTTCCCTTCAGAGGAACAGCTATTCCCTGAGGCTCTGTTCCCTCTCACTAAATCAGTTTCTAATCTATGACAGCACATTGCCCACTTATTCTATAGTTATTTATTTCCTCTAATAGTCTCTTGTTAGAGGACTTGTCTCAAACCTTTATAAAATCCAAGCAAATCATATCAACTGGCTCTCCTCCATCTGCTATTTCATTAACTTTGTTCAAAGAATTCTAACAGGTTAGTGAGACATGATTTATCCTCACTGAAGCCTGGTTTCATCCTATCAATTTATACTTATCCAAGTATTATATTACTCTGTCTTTAATATATGTTGTCAGTCAGTTTCCCCAGAACTGAGGTGAGATTCATCACTCTACAGATCCTTCACTTAAGATGTAGTATCACATCATCAGCTTTCTGATCCCCTTGAAATCTGGGGAGTTCTGAGAAGGTGTTATTGCAGATTGTGCTGCAATAAATGCTGAAATAGCCAAACCACTATCTTCAACTATACAAGCAAACAGTCCTGCAGCACTTTTAAAGACTAACAAATTTATCGTTAGTCTTTAAAAGTGCCACAGGACTTCTTGCTTGTTTTGCTGAATTAGACTAACACAGCTACCACTTTGGAACTTGACTTCAGCTATGTTTTTGTCCTGGCACATCCCACTTTCCCTGACTGTGGCTCTCTGATACCTCAAAACTTATGCATCTTGCCAATTAGAGAGACCACAGCCCCATTCCACTTGCACAGACTCATGCTTTGTGTTCCTTGGGGGTACTCATTAGGTTAACTTTACTCTCAGTGAGGTACAACTTCAGTGGGAGTAGTTAGACCAATGCTGAGACCCAGTTCCATGATTTCAACAGATTTTAGATGCCTAAATATTTTAGCGGATCTGCACCTGAATGGTTTTCAAAATCCCACCCAGAAATTACATGCAAGTACCTTCGAGAAGACTCAGAAACAATAAGCCTGAAACATGAGCAGAATTTGAGTACCAGTAACATACAAACAGCACCAAGCTCTATGTCAACTTCACATCAAATACAGAAAGCACTGTGAGATAAGTAGCTACATAAAGAACACCTGGCCAAAACTAAAGCTAAGAAAGACCAAGGTAATGGTAGTGGGGAGATGAAAACATTTTTGGACTCCTCACCAAAATTGTATCATTGCATCAACAGAGGACCCATGCCCTATAATTGTCAAGGTGGTGCACATTTTCAGGGGTCTTCTGTATTCTTCATTCTTCCTGGCTTACCAATTAGAATAAATTTCTTAAAAATGTAACTCTTCTGGTCAAGTTAGGCTCTACCTATTTGTCAGTCCCAGGCTTATCTTCTGAAATTCACTGCACATGGATTTGAAAGTGAATGCTATGAAAAAAGTTGCAGATGGTACAACATTTGGCAGCGTGTCTCAGTGTGATGAGAATACATCATCCTAATGCTCTGCATACAGTATAGATTCCTTGTCCAGTACTAGTTTCAATTTCAAGTCTCTCAGCATTACAGATTGGCAAATCTTTCCAATTACTGAATTTTAAGAATGAGAACTAAATACGGAAGAAAAGCAGGGCCTATTTCCATAACAAAGAGAACTTTGGATGGAGAATTCTAAGCAGATTGTTTTAATAATAGCATTTCATCACCATACATTGCATTTTCTTTAGTTACCAATATAATCTTTATTACCATCCTACGCACAATAGCACTGACTTGATTATGTGAAATAAATAATGTATAGAAAAGCTACATTTAATTTTAATGCTATTGAGATTTATTTCTGCAAAACAATTACATTTGGATGGATTCCCAAAAAGCCTGGCTAGCAAATACTCCTTTTCACTTTCAGCTTCATATGGATGTCCCAATGTGGCTTTTAAATCTTAATTAAAGTTTACTTTTACTATGCACCTGTTTATGATTAGGCTAAATTATAGTTTAGTGTATGTTGCACGGTAATAAGACATTATGCAAAGAAACTATAAAGCTCACAGAGGTCTCAGTGGTTGTGTTTTTTATGAGTATCCATATAAAACTCAAGATTTTACTATTTACTATGGAAATTTACTTCATTCAAAATATGAACTGAATCCCAAAAGCTGGTATACTAATAAAATCAATTTGCTGTTCTCATAAAGATATATATATAGAGATGGTGCTAATACTATAGCATATGCTAGTAACATCGCTCATAAATGAAATTGCAAAACAGATTAAATTTTAACCTGTAGCTGAAACAAATAAAAATAGAGAAGCAGCTCACCAATGCTGGCAGCTATTGCCATTGGTCTATATTGTGTTGCATCAACTTGTGGCAATGATGAGATACAGCAAGAAGAAAGAAAGGAATGAGAGAAAAACTGCATCTTAAGATAGTTCATGTTCCCAAGCAGAATCAAGCCACTGAAAGATTACATAAAGAAGATGCTCACCTTGTAGAGTAATGATGGTTCAGTGAGAGTGTCCCCTATAGCTGCTCCATTGTAAGCATGTCTGCACTCCTGTACTGCAGATCAAAGAACTTCGGTAGCAGTATCTGTTCAGTCCATGTATGCACTACTCCTCTCCCGCTACAAGGCTAGTTGGAGTATGTGGGTGAATCTCCTTAGTTCCTTCTCTAACAGAGTCAACTTGTGACTGGGGTCCCCTGGGATAACCTCCTCAACGTGCAAAAATCAGGGCAAGCTGCAAAACTGAGAGCTAAACTTTCCCCAAAAAACACTGGTAGTTAAACCAGACTCCCAATCAGTAATACACCATGTTTCTGATCCCTCCCACTGGTTATCAAGAAACATTACAAAATAGAAACAGACTCTTTTATTGCACTCCAGCGCCTCTGGTTCCCACCTAGTTGCATGGTCTCTTAAAGAAATAGGTTCTCCTGACCCCAAAGGGCCATCCACATTACACAGAACAATATAGTTTTGGATCCTACCCAAAATACCACACTGATAACTACAACTAAAGGTTTAATATAAAAAGAAAAGAAGCAAAATATGAGAGATGTTGAAGAGTCCAAGTGAATCACATACATACAAATGATTTAGAGTCAATGTACTTGTTCCTCTGGAGTTTTCAGGCTTGTTCCTCTGATAGACACCCAGCTCCAGGGTGGGTCTCGGTCCTTTGTTCAGTCACAGAGGAACAGATCCAGAGATGGGTGTTGGCTGTAGAAAGGAGACTGAAGACAAGATGGAGTTGGGGCTGCCGCCTTTTATCACCTCTGGCCTTCTCCATGCTGTGTGGAGTTCTTTCCAAACAAAATGGAGTAGAGTCACATGGGGAAGTCCTAGTGACGCAACAGGTTTCTCCGTGGGTCTATAGTACCAGGGAGCTTCCTTAATGGGCCACTAAGGAGACAATGGCTGTAGGCATCTAGTCTGAGAAGTTTCCCAGAGTCACACAGGTTGAAATACAGATATAACAAACATATTCCTAACTTCTAATACAGATGCAATTCCTACACATAAACCATATAATCATTCCCAGCAAATTACAACCTTTCTATTGATACCAAACACAGCATAGCTCCTATGGATTGTTGTAATTATGAAATATTAATATGAAATAGTATCATAAATGGTCCCCTAAATCCAGACAGCATCACACAACTATTAGAGCTCTGAAGTAGAGGAGAGGAGGGTGGGTCATGGAGCACTCAGAGGGGGACACACCTCAAAGAACTATCATTACTATCCAAGGTGAGTAATATCTTCTTTGAGTAGGGTCACTATGGGTACCTCACTGTTGGTGACTCCTGAGCAGTGTCCACTGCCAAAAGCTGGGACTTTGGAGTCAAATCTGATGTAGATGATAGTACAGTGACACTAAATCTGCTAAAATGGCATGATCCTCTGCAGAGATATGTGCAGATTCCCAGGTAGTTGCTCTGCAGATTTCTGATATAGGAATATCCTTGGAGAAGGCTACGGATAAGGAGACTGATCTCATAGTGTGTGTGCGTACTAAATATGGGGATTTTGTATTATGCACCTGGCAACAGAGTTTAATATAGCTCAAGACCCACTAAGAGTGTCTCTGAGCTGAAATTGCTGTACCTTTTGACCTACCCACAATGGAGAAGAAAAGTCTCTAAGATTTTCTAATTTCTCTTGTCCTGTCCATATAAAAAACCAAAGTGATCTTCACGTTGAACATGACATCCTACCTCTCCAGCATGATACCTATATGCAATGGCCAAAATAAAATGCAAATGAATAAAAGAAAGAAAAGGGGCTTTCAAAGCCCAAACTACTAATTCTCAGAGAGTTGATGATCTGAAAACGGACAGCTAGTTAGGCTTTGTCTTTAACCTGTAGTGGGTTGAGAAGGAATGGAGGAGGTTCACTTGTGCAGAGGGGCTAGGCTTTGTGGCAGGGAAGGAACAGCACGTGTACAGGCTGAATGGACAATTACCAAAGTCCTCCAACCAGAACACAGGGGCTCAGACACACCTATAGAATTAGTTTGCACAGATATGTGTGTGAGAGCACATTATTATTATTCCTATCCCCCTTTGTTTAGACTTGGCCAGAATGCAGGATTTAGGATGAAACATATGTCCAAAATGAGTTCAGTTACTTCAGGTATTTTCTTAATTGGAAGAGAATTTTGAAAAGCGAAGTAAAAAAGTTTGCTGTACAAACACAGTTTCACAACTTCTTCAGTTAAATAGGGCTACAGACAAAACTAGATTTACTGATGCAATTTATCAAGAAAATACTTGTGTTTAAAGATAGTGAATAGCTTTGTATATTCAGAGGAATTTGAGTAGTCTTAGGTGAGTGGTTCCCAGCCTTTTTGGCTCGAGGGCCACAAATATCATTTTTACTACCCTGAAGGGCCACCAGTCTATCAACTCAAACATATTGCTATATACACAATTAGGTATTACACATTACTACACATTTAGTGAAACTTTTTGATGCTTCTGTGCTCAGTTTTACATTCACTATTTTACACCTAGCAATCACTCACATGTACATGCCTGTGGGACAGGGACTGCAGGGAGACATGGCCCAGGGACAGGCAGGGTCCGGGGAAAAAGGGAGGCAGGTGCGGAGGCCCTCCCACAGCGGCAGAGGGGCTGTGTGGCGGTGGGGAACCGGACCCAAGCGGTGCGGTGGTGTGTCTGGGGATGGGGTGGGGGGACTGTAGGTGGGAGCACCAAGGCCAGACAGCATGCATCTGACACCGCTGGCACATGGCCTCAGGAGAGACCCCCCAGGACAGGGCTGCCTGTAGCTCACCACCCTGGGCACTGCATGGAACCTAGGCAGCACAGCACAGTGGCACGTACCAAAAGGTCCCTCCCCCAAAGGACAGGTTCTGGGAAGCAGGGGGATATGGTCAGGGGACATCACCTGCTGTCAGGCTACACACCGCACTAGTTAATGGGAGGAACTCTGTTCTCTGCTTTTCTCCAGCAGCTCCTGCACCCTTGTCACGCGGCACTCCCAGGGCCTCACCAGCCCTGACCAGGAGGAGGAGGGCATCTTGCTCTAGGGACAAGCAGTTTGAGGACCTCATCTGCATCATGGAGCAGACCGAGGCACGCCTGATGGCCTGGCAGGAGCAGGAGGATGCCCACCGGAGGGTCGATGGGTGCTGGACCTAATGGAGCAGCAGACCCAGGCCCTGCAGCACCTGGAGGATCGCCTGGTCCATTGGGCCCCTGCCATGGATCCCAGTAGCACCCTTCTCGCCAGCACAGGGCAGCTGTCTGGAGGCCCGGAACCTGCCTGCCCATGTCCGCTAGTGCTGGCCACTCCTCCCGACCCTTTTCACTCCCCCCATACCCTCAACCCCTGCAGCTCCCATCCCCAAGTCCCCTCACTCCCCCAACCCTCCTCACTCCCCTCCCAATCCTCACAGCTCCCATCCCCCCAGATCTCCCCCCGCAAATAAAAACCCGGTAGACAGTTATATGGTGTGTCATGCTTTTTATTGATGTGGGGACAGGGGGAGATTGGTGGGTGGGGGTGGGCATGGGCAGGTGCTGGAGATGAGGTGACGGTGACGGGGCCTGGTTGCAGGCCCACCCATCAGCGCTCCTCACTGACCTCATTGCTGGGCCTGCTGCATTTGGGGCAGGGCGTCGTCGGGCTGCTCGTAGTCGCCGACAAGCCACTCGGCCTTGGCCTCCTAGATGTAGGGGACCCTTTCCCCTCTGCAGTTCGCAGACATTGTGCAGCACACAGCATGTGCTGACAACTTCTGGGATGCAGCGCTTGCTGAGCTGAAGGTGGGTCAGGAGGGCCCTCCAGCGTGCCTTGAGATGTCCAAAGGCATGCTCGATGACTGTGCAGCACCGGTTGAGCCTCTGGTTGAAGAAGTCCTTGCTGGCATCCATGTTGCCCATGTATGGCTTCATCAGCCAGGGCAGCAAGGGGTAGGCAGCATCCCCCAGGATCAGGACGGGCATCTGCACGTCCCTGAGGGTGATGGTGTGTTTTGGGAAGAAGGTGCCCACCTGCATGCACCAGTATAGGGTGGAGTTACGCAGGATGCAGGAGTCACGTGCCTTCCCTGGCCAGCCCAGATAAGTGTTTCGGAAGATCTCGCAGTGGTCCACGAGGGCCTGCAGGACCACATAGTACTCCTCTTTGCGGTTGACATAGTCTGCAGCCCGGTGGTCTGGGGCTCAGATGGGGTTGCGAGTGGGGTCCACAATGCCCCTGCAGTTGGGGAAACCGAGTCTGGCAAGGCCGTGAAGGAGTTCTTGCAGGTTGCCCGGGTTGACGAGGCGGGCTACCAGGACCCGGATGATTGCCCTGCACACCTGCATGATGGCGGTCCCCACGGTGGTCTTCCTGATGCCAAACCACTGGGCCACGGAGCGGTAGGAGTCCAGGGTTGTCACCTTCCACATAGTGATGGACACTGGCTTGTCTACAGGCAGGGCAGGTCGTAGTTGGGTGTCATTGTGCTGCAGAACTGGGATGAGCTCACGGACCAGCTTGAGGAAGGTCCGCTTGCTCATCCTAAAGTTCTGCAGCCACAGGTTATCGTCCTAGGTGATCAGGATGATCCACTCCCACCAGTCACTGCTGGATGTATGTGCCCAGAGGCGACGAGGCATGGAGTGCACTATTGTGAATGTGGCAGCCTGCAGAGGCAGCATGGCGAGGACAGGTTGCCATCTGCCTCTACGTGGTTGGGGTGCCAGAGAACTCTGCTCCAAAGCAGGAGAAGCCTTCCTAATAGCTCGCAGGTTTTGCACAGCTGCCTGGCAAAGCGCAGGAGAAGAGTCTGGTCCATGTCCTGCTCAGGCTCCATGTTGCCAGGCAGAATGGGGAAGGTGCTGAGCTCACTTCCTCTTTTAAAGGAGTGGCCAGGGAAGGGGGAGGGGGACCTTCTCCCTTGCCAAATGGCACACTTCACACATTGCACCCCTCCTAGGTCAACCTAGCCCCCAAGTCAACTTAAGAGTCTAGTGTAGACTCTCTAAGTTGACTTAATAAGGTCATCTTTAAGTCAACTTAACAAAGTCGACTTAACTTTTGTAGTGTAGAGATAGCCTTAGAAGGAAAAAAAAATAGGAGAAAGATTCAACCTAGAAGGTTTTCAAGTTGTGCTTATTTAAAAAAAAAATTGTAACCATATCATATAAAATCCATTACCTGGAGCTATTTGATTGAATATTTATTAAACACTGCTTTCCTTAGCTGAGGCAATTGAAACTCAGTTGTATGTAACAGGCCTTTCAAGAATGCAGAACAAAATATACCTCAATCTTTATCTGGTAATTTGTGTATTAAAAGACCAGAAAGTAAACATTTATAGCTTTAAAATCAACATTAAAGTACTTGGCATTAGCCAGATTTAGATTAATATTCATCCAATTAAAATGCAATTCATACCCTTCACTGTCATTAGTTTAGCTCTATTTAAAAAGAGAATGGTTGAGTTTCTCAGCTTATACTACATCCTTTAAAAACATACTGTTTATTTATCAAGAAATATGAAAGATGATATGCAACTCACACAAAAAGACTGTTTCTTGATATGAGAGCATTACATTTAATGGCATTGTGCCCAAGATAAATTGGAACCAATGTAGAAAAGATTATAAATTTACAGACATTAATAAATATATATTTGCAATTTTTTCTGGAATTAGAGAAATAATATATTATATATATATATACACACACACACACACCTCATTTTCCCATTCAACTCCAAATTTGTGGGAACATGTCTGCCTTTGAAGAAAACCTAAAGACTTTCAGGGTTATATTTCTTAAAAACAATTATTAGTCTTGCATTCATAAAATATGGAAGCATTTCTGTTATACATCTACTAAATGTATTCTTTACCTGTCTCAGAAGCAGCAACTGTGATGTTGAACCAAGGTGTTTCTTCTCTGTCAAAGATCTTGGCAGTTTTAATTGTTCCAGTGTTAGCATCAATCACAAAATACCGATCTTCTTCTGTATTATGGTCAATGAAATATCTATGAAGGAATAAAAAAGCATAAATGCAGAGATCTACCTCCTGTGGCAAAGCAGAAGAAGCTTACAAAGGAATACAATATGAGCTAATTTGTAAGTCTTTTTTTAAAAGTACAGATTTTTTAATGTTTAGGAGAAATTCTATATTATCAAAAGATCCCAAATAAAAAAAAGTTTATTTCTTCTTTCATTATGCAACTTGATTTGTTGATTCAAAACAAAATTTCTACAGGGATTTGTCAGGAGTTGATATTTTACATAGAATTGCACCATCCTCCCCGCCCCGCCCCCTTTGCTATTACTATAGTCACTCTTGATTTGTTATTTCCTATACCAACAATAAAATTTGTCTTGCTGACATGAATTTTGAAACACAATGGCACATAATATTTTGGAACATTAAAGGTTGCTGGAATCAGAAACAGCTGACTCATGGAACTGCAACTAACACTGGACTAGAAGCAGAACTAAGTAGTGCTGTTGAACTGCCTTGGCTTATTGGCATGTTGCCTATCAGTGAAACTGAGATCCTTGAAGTAGGGAAAGGAAAAAAAACAGAGTGAGGGAACACAAAGGCTATGTCTACACTCAGAAAGTTAAGTTGACTTTATTAAGTCAACTTTATAAACTCGACTTAAAGTTGACCTTATTAAGTTGACTTAGAGAGTCTATACAAGACTACACTAGACTCTCTAAGTTGACTGGATAGGTCAAGGGGAGCTGCAGCTCCCGGGGACAAGGAGAGCCGCGGCACCCTACCAAAAGGGCGAGGTGGCTTCCCAGGGGAGAGCCAGCTGCGCAGGGCTGGCTCTCCCAAGACCGGGACAAGCTGCTCGCAGCTTCCCGGGGAGAAGGGCTCCCCAGCCAGGGCTCCAGCGGAGAGGGAATCCCTCGCAGGGGCTTCAGTGCCAAGGAATTCCCTCACCACCCTGCCTGGGGGTCCAGCGGCAAGGGAATCCCCGCCACCCCAGCTGGGACTCCAGCAGGGGATTCCCTCGCCCCCCCAGCCAGGGTGGCGGGGGAATCCCTCATCACCGGAGCCCCAGCAGAAGGGAGCCACGCGGGGCTCCCTTGTCTCCCCCTGACCTTAGGTTGACTTATGGAATAAGTCGAATTTGGGAGTCCACACTGGCTTAAGTAAGTTGACTTAAGCCTTAAGGCGACCTAAAACTAGGTGTTATTAAGTCGACTTAAGCTTTCTTTAAGTCAATTTAAAGAACAGCTTATGTGAACTTAATAAAAGGTCAGTGTGGACAGGGAGTAAGTTAGGTCGACTTAAGCTTCCTTAAGTCAACCTAACTTGTAAGTGTAGACGCACCCAAAGAAAGAGTTTTGACAAGGATATATTTCGAAGTATAATTCAACCATGATGACTTTTAACAAACTTAACACTTATAGACTTTAATCAACCTTTATTAACTACAATTCATAATCTCCAATGAAAAATGAAGGAAGAAGATACTGAATGTCTCTTTAGGTACCATAAATTATTCCTGAGATGTTTTTTGACAGTCATGCAGTTGTTCTGTGATAGTTTTAATATATGGAAATGTTGCAAGTCAAAAAAAATTGTTTTGACACATGAAATTGATTTTCCTTATTATGATTAATATATCACTACACAGCTGCACTGTACACAGCAGGATAAAAAAATGCATTGTGCCTATCCCAAGGAGTTTATAATCTCAGAGGCTGCCTCTGCACACATTTACTACTGGACACAATGCATATGCACAACAGCAGACCCATCGTTGACTAATCACAATAGTCAACACAGTATGCACTATACTCAGCTGTGTTTGAACATGAGCACTGTGCCCTAGGACTAGATATAGTATAATGAGTATAGCTAGAGATGGAAATAAGTGAGACAAAGATTACAATGATAGGAACGCGTGGCTGCTTATGTGTATAATTTTGTCTAACATACATCAAATCACTATAGTAACTTATAAGGGTAACCAATATTACAATAGCTCCAAGACTGTAATGCTAATAAACCTGTTAAATATTTGCCTCCAAAGTCATACCTTGTGTAGAATATAGATTGAATTTTGATTCTTTTGTGAATTAAATCTACATTATACCACATTTTCACTGCTGCATAACAAAGGATTGCTTTAATTGTTAAAAGATGAACCGTTTTGTCCATTTCAATTACATAAGGCATTCTATAAATTCCAAAGGTGTATTCTAAGGTATTCTAGAGGAGCTTAAATCACTCAGTGCTGAATGAATAATTTCAATTTTATTTTTTATGTCACTTATGAAAATAAAATGAATCTGGAGTAATTTACTTCACTCAATGTTTCAATTTACTTCCAATGATACTAGAAAGAAAGAAAATGTTTTGAATCTACCGATAGTCGTGTTTATTTTGTGTATGTGTTTGGTTTCATTTATATACATTTAGAGATGTATATTAAAATATCTATTGGGTAGCTAGATATTTCTATGGAAAAGGTAAGAGAAATTTTATTTGTCATAAATAAATGGAATACTGGCCTGTTCTTTTATCTTTCCTTATCTCTTGCACTGAATGAGTGCTTCCCTGTCCTTCACGAGTCCAGAGTCCTCCTTGAAACTCACTTCTTGCATAAAGATTTCCACTGGGGATATTTTCTCTGAGGCCTCCAGCCTTTAAGTGTTCCAGTTGTTTCTTGTATATCCTATCTAGAAGCATCTTTGCAACAGTCACTTTTGCATGTAGTCCCTTTGACTTTATCTGGACTACGCAGAAGACATGACATTCAGCACTAACTGTTTGCTGGATCAGGACCTTAGATCAAAAATTATTTGCTTAGACATTATAAGTATCTTTTCTCACATGTATAGAACACCATTGTAGGTGAGACCCTAAGAGCATCTCAATGCCAGAGGGCCACTAATGAGTAGTTAGTTTCAACTAGTCTCACCAGTTCAGTGAACCCCAGTTCACTTATGTTATAATCTGTATCTAATAAGTGTTATATAAGGTATCATTAGAAAACCAATAACGCAATGATCATTAATATTTGTGTGATATATGTATGTTAAATGCCCAGAGGACTCAACCAATGTGAAGAAAATATGAGATTAAAATGTGTTTGAATCACACAAGTTTGGGGAATGGATAAATTTTTTTTTCTTTTTTTTTCTTCCCCTGAAACAAAGGCAAGATCAATGTTCCTTCCAGCTGTAATCACAGACAATTAGCAATCAAGTGATCGGTACCAGTGTGGAAACATCTGCAATGGGACTTTCATATTCAATAACTGAATATTGCACACTAGAAGGATGCAGATGCAGCCACACACAACTTGTTGACACCCAGCTGAATTCAGTAATGTGGTGCATAACTGGAACTCTTAAGTCAACTCCAACACCATGGGTACATATTCTGTTTAATGTTGCTCCCCAACCGATAGGTCGAACTGCTGAGACACTCCACAAAGCTCAGCGAATTCAGGAAAACAGAGGTCTTCTTATCCACCAAGACCTCAACAAACCCTGCCTGCAACATTTTATGTTCTGCAGACCTTTCTGTGAATATTTGCTTAGCAATCAGGTTATGTTCAGAAGGAGGCTAGGAAAGCAGATTGGGCTAAACAAGGCTTAAAAATAAGCACTTTGCGATGGATCACACACAAAAAAATTCCTGGATTTGATCTTGCCTGGGAATCTTGGCCAACTCTGAACTGAATCTGAACCAACCATGACCAATGAAGACATTTAATGCATAAATGGAAAATCAAGGACCCTGACTCTCTACAACAGACCATCATCTTTCAGAGCAGACGGTTTTGAGGAAATTCAGGACTGCATGTGTTCTGATATCATTTGGCTGGTAGTAACCAAGCCTTGTGGAGACCAGAATGTGACTGTGATGTTACGAGGAGGCTGTTGGAGTCAGAAGGGCTGAACCAAGGCTCCTTAACACACAGACACTCAGTGCCTATTTGCACACTGGCTGGAAACATCTAAAAAGGGAGATACATCAGAAGAAATTTTAAGTAAATCGGGACTATTGGATAAGTGGTAAAAGAGCTTTCTCTGGACTGAACTGAATGGGACTGTAGGGAATTAGCTTTATAAAGTACTATAATATCCTTACAATATGGCTTCAAAGTGCCCCGAAAGTACCGAGTAAAATCCTGTTTCACCGTATTAATAGACCACATAGGCTAAGTTATTGATTTTTGTCTGTCCCTTAAATGGACACTTCACTGTATTTATAAAGTACTATGAATGATTTTGATGCTCTAGAAATAAGATTTCTTTTAATGGCCAGCTTCTTTGGGTACAGGTTGACAACCAAGTAGTTACACTTACATAACCTGTTTTATAGCTCAATGACTATGTTTCACCCAAGTTTTTAAATTATTTGATCCAATTAAAAACCCAAACCACTCTGCTGTTGAGATATTAGTCAGTCACATTATTATTACTATTAATGATGATGATGATGATGAAGAATTTTGGTGCTTCCATGGAATAGAAAATGGGCAACCATTCTAAAATTTCAAATTGTTTCTCCAAAACTGAATTTTTATAAGCAATGCACACTGAGATGCAAATTGCACCACTCAACCATTATGTGGGGGTCTATCATCCTGAGGGAGATTCAGTCAAGAGACGGTCAGATGGAGTATGCAAATCATTGTATTCTGTGGGTCATCTGCTCCATGTCCCTGATTAAAGCTATAATTTTGGGGGGAGGATGGATAGCGGCACTGGCTAGCTCTAGTCTAGGGCTTCTAGCTGAGCAGTGGTTCTAGGTGCCCCAATTTCCTTAAGAAAAGCAAAAGTATATTTGCCAGGAGGCAGCAAATAAGGGCAAGTTATAAATAAAATAAGTAGAATATTACATAGACAGATATGAGTGAATTTAGGGCTCTGAATTTAGACAGAAAATATTGGACATGGGAGAGATTTTCAAAAGCACTGAAGGAGTTTAAAAGTATGAGTGTTACTGATAGTCTTTCACTGAGATTTTTGCTTCTCTTAAGAGCTTTTGCAAAATCTTCCCTACATTAACTGAAGACTTCATATAATACCAAGACATGTCTGTTTCTCTGTCACGACAAACAGGCTGTCAGTTGGAGTTACTGAACATCTCTCTCCAGTCACTTTGTTTTATTGGAAAATCTGGCATTCCGTTATATCCTAATCCTTTTTTATTGACTTACACATTACATCACAGATGGTAGAAACCCAGTTCAGTATTTATCTCATACCTCTCAACTGCTATGGACTATAAGAAATGTTCTTGCTAAATTGCCCCTTCTAGTCTGGCATGCATAGCTATCCATCCTAATAATCCTCCATAAATCATCTCTGAGACAGACCTGGGTTCGTAACTCCCAAGACATTTTTTACTTTACACATCAAAGCATGCTTAGGCAGGCAACCTTAGGTAAACTGTTTGTCTCTAAACCTAAAATACCAATCAAAGAAATAGATATCCCATTTACCTATTAGTCACGTTATCCTCAGAGACAGTATTACATAATTAAATAGCACCAGAGTGATACCTGGTGGGAAACTTGTTTTGGCTTCAAATAGTAGCAAAGCCTCTTTCTTTACAAAAAGCTTCGGATTTAAAACTGGGGGGCAGGGGAAGGGGCAAGGGGAAGATAATTCAAACAATAGTTTAAGGGGAAAAAAAAGGTTATTCTTTTAAATTTACTGCCTGTGATCAGAAGTCTGCACAAAGTTTGATTGATACGAACCTCAAGGATACAAAAGAGTCTTGTGGCACTTTTAAAGACTAACAGATTTATTAATCTGTTAGTCTTTAAAAGTGCCACAAGACTCTTTTGTCTTTCTACAATAGACTAACACGGCTACCCCTTTGGAATTTGACCTCAAGGATACAGTTTATGTAAGAAACAGTCACACAATACTGAGTTGTGTGGTGAGAACAGCTAGCTTTGTCTGGTGTCTTGAGCTTAACCTTATGAAAAGGTCTAAGAATGGATGAGCTGGTTTAGATACCATAGAGGCTTTTCAGACTGATTAGATCTCATACATTCAAGTCTTGGATTAAATTTCAGGTGATCTGGACATTTCTGAATATGCGTAGGCACTGTCATATTTCTCCAATTGTAGCTAGCCATGGATTGTTGGTCAGAAGACAGAACCCTCATTAAACATTACTCGAGCTCCTCCAATGTGGACAAATACAGCTTGGCAGATGTGCCTCTCAACTGTGAAAAACTATGTGACATTACGTTCTAGAGAGGTAGCTGTGTTTATCTGCATATAGCAAAATAAACAAAAGTCCTGTGGCACCTTAAAGACTAACTAATTTCTTTGGACGTAAGCTTTCATAGGCTGCAACCTACTTCGTCAGGTGTCACAGGACTTTTGTTGTTATGTGACATTAGTCCATCATTTATAAAAAAAAACATTTACCTTTGATTTTGAGAAAAGGGAAAGCTGTACAGGAGAGAAAAAACCTTTTACCATTTATATATCGTGGTCTACTTTATATTGGAATTGTTATAGGGTTGTTTTTCTTCCAGCAGCAAACCACGTTCCATAATAAAGACCTAAAGCAATAAGTGATTCTGGTGTATGTTTGCCACAGAGCCCATTTGAAGAAGCAGTTGGAGTTCTCTATCCTGCTCCTTGATGCATTGTGAGCTTGCACCAAGATAGAGGTCAGAATGTTTACCAGACCATCAGAGTTCAACAGACCTAACTTCTTCAAGACATGTAAAATAATTGGGCCAGTGAGGTTTGGTATGTCTGGGTTGTTTGTTTTGTTTTGTTTGTTTGGTTGGGGTTTGTTTTTTGTTTTTTTAAGGGCACGGCTAGAATAGTTAGCTTTCATTCTCTTCCTTCTTTGTCAGCAGAAGGTTATAGGAAGACCAGATACTAGGCTGGCAGAAAATATTACAGGACCAGAATTCTTGCGACATTCATTTAGTTTCTAAACCTGTATTAAAGATCCCTCACACACTCATCCCTGAGATTCTGATATTAAACTAGAACTTACCTTGTGCAACCATAGTTTTGGATATAGGTTCCTCAAATCCAAAGGGCTTCAAAACTTAAGGGAGGTTTAGAATTTGCTTTTGCTTCATCTCTAATAAATACTAAATTTTGCATTTAAGAATATAAATCCAGCTCAAGATCTTTAAAGTTCTTAGAGGTCAGAGAAATAATTGTACTAGTACAGTGAATCTCAAGAGAACATATATTTGTTGTCACAATATGTGCCTTAGTGTTCCTTTGAAAAAAGAAATTCCCAGCTCTCTAACGTATGACACCATATAATTAGTCAAATCGTTCCAATATTTTACTAGCAATGCAGTGCAAGTTAAAACAGGTTCCTGTCTTGCTGCACTATTTGAAACACAAACTTATTTCTCCACATAATGTTAATTTTTGTAACCCTGTGAATCGGTAATTTATTTTTTAATTAGTATGTTATTTGAAAGCTACAAACAGATGGTTAGCAATTTAATCCAAACAAAGGTGAAACAAGTCTGAGTTTACTACAGCTCCCAGATAGCAGTCAGCGGCTGGAGAATAGATTTTTCTACTTTGTAACAGAGTAGGTAACTTAACCAGTATGATATATCATTCCATTATGAGGTAATACTATGCGACAGTTAGACAAAGCGGAGACTCTACTACATGCTCCACTTATTCCCATAAAATGAGCAGTCTGAAGCTCACAGAAAAGCTTTTCCAATTTTTTAGGTTCCTTAATCTGGTGCTTTCTACCATTCCTGGAAATGCTTTCTACCATTCCTGGAAATAAAGCAGCTGCTTTGTATAAAAGGCAACTGAACCATGCAGCCTAATTTACTTTGTAGCTAAATCTTCCAGGTGTTATTGTGTTTTACTCATAATGACAAGAGTCATGGTGGAGGGGTGGAAGAAATCACTTTATTTTCTAGTGCAGTCAGAAAGGTACTCAGACTCCTTCCCCTTCTTTATTGTTAATCAATATCTGTACTGGCTAATGAAGTCCATCATAGCAAAGTGGAATACAGAATGGTTTGCTTCAACATAAAAAATGCTTTGAATTTCAAAACACTAATACAGTGAAACTTGCCTTAATCAACCAGCCAAGTATCCAACAAAAGTCAGTCACTTCGAAGATGCAATTTTTTAAATAATGATGGAAATGGTACTGAAAAGCAGGAGATGTTTATATTTGTTATTATTCTTATTACAATAGCAAATAGAGATCAAATCAAGACTAGGATCCTTTGTACCAGGAACTGTCTGTTCACACAGGTAAAGAGACAATCCTTGCGCTGAACACTTTATAATTTAATTTAAGGCAGAACAAAACAAATGAGACTAAAAGATGATTTGAGGAAATCTTAAAATTGTTGTTTAAAACAATTCCGTAAGTAGTGTAAAATTCACTATATAAAAATGTGTGTTAACTAATATCATATTTCTAGAAGACTTTATATCCTTAGTATTTACATTAATTATGAATCAAACTACCAACATGCTTTGCACTCATGCCAAGCTTATGGTGAACTCTCTGTAACCTCTGTTGTTTGTGTGTGCAGAACTTTTGAGAAGTGGTACCAAATATAAGCAGGGTGATAGAAAAATTGGGATAATTGGTACAGGAATCCTTAACTAAATGAAATACTATAAATAATTGGAGTAGAGTTTCTGTAGCATGAAAACAGGAGATACAAACTAGATAGGGGAAAGGATGAAAGGTTTATCCTAATTAGTTGGAATTTGGGGAATTTTCTGTTTGTTGTAAACAAGTCATATTCTTTTGTAAACTGCAGACCTGATCCCCCAATTCGGTATTGTGCTTTCTGTATAGTACTGACCTACCTTTGACTAATAACCACTGATTGAGGGGAGCCATCTGGTGTCTGAATAACAAGCTAAATCGAACCCTCTAACCTATTGCACAGAAGTACTAAAAGCTGCCATTATTATATTTTTTGTATTGGAGTAGTACTTTTCTTGATCCAGTGCCTAACATCAAGGAAGACTTTTGTGTCCAATATCAAGGAATACGTTTTTCCTTCCTGAACCACTAAGATCAGTGAGCACAGATCTGTGTTATTATGAGGCAAATTAGCCCCATGCCACTTGCACATACAACCATTTCCATTTGCAAACTAAAGTAATGGAAAACTTGCTGCATCAGATCTCTATTTCCAAACTTTTAGAACCTCAAAATGAGAAAATATTAAGTCTTCAAATTGCATTTTTGGACCACAAGATGCATCAGGGTTGGAGAATAGCAGATATGTAGGTTTTCTCAGAATCCTTCTGCCTAAGCAGAAAAGCAACAGGAAAAATGCCTCAAGAGGAATGCACTGTGACTAGAAAGATCCACCTGACAAAAATCACCTACAGAAGGATGACAGCTTTGCCCAAGAACTACTGCAGCCCTGAGGCAGTTCTAGCAGCCCTGGAGCTATTCCACTGCTAGTTTGAAGCTTGTCAGAGAAAGGTTCTTTCCATCCCAATCCCCATGGAAGTCTGCTGCACAGTTTGTTCATTTGGACTGCATATAGAGGGTCCAAAAAGAAGAGAGACTATTTTAAAAAAAGTTTGAAAAGATGTCAAAAGAAATGAAATACCCAAATAAGACTATAATGTTCAAAATTTCATGTTTGATTTTCTCCTTTCTCGCCCCCCCCCCCGCCTATATTTGGCCATGTCTTTGTTAAAATATCAGATTTTACACCAATACCCTTGCTACTAAATTTCTTTAGGAATGGAAACAAATTTTGTAAAATGTCATTCAAAATAGGTTATTTTTTCCAGAAAGCTTCAATAAAAGAACTTTATTTCAGGTTGATATCACGCCATTCTGAATATTTCTGTAGAAAATTAATTTTAATCCAAAAGAAGACTGTAAACTTTGAAAATCTTTCAAGTTAAAAACAAACATACAAACAATGGAGTTTTGTTGCACTTTTTGTTGAGTGAAATAGATCACTAAGTATTACCATTCATTATAATTAGGATAAAATGGTTCCTTTGTTTGTCAACCAAATAATGCAGTAGTGAAATGAAGGCCCTAATTTAATGTAATTTGATCAAGTGAACTCTACTCTTTAGGCAGCTTTGAACAGCAGAGAGATGAAGAGTAATAATGCAAGGTGAAAAAGACTAAGCATGTCCTTGCATCTTCATCTCTAAATGTAAAACCCAGTCTTTGATTTGGCCCTCCAAAAACCCCACCTCCCAAAACATAACCTATCATGATAAGTTAGTTGAGAGAAATGAAAGGATACAGCTGCATCCTTTCATCTGTGTATTTTTATAATTTTTAAGGCACATGCCTAGGTAAAGTAAATTAGATAAGAAAGAAAGAAAGAAAGAAAGAAAGAAAGAAAGAAAGAAAGAAAG
>ML685780.1:6557415-6576905 GCA_007922175.1 Pelusios castaneus
AAGAAAGAAAGAAAGAAAGAAAGAAAGAAAGAAAGAAAGAAAGAAAGAAAGAAAGGCAAGTCACTGATTTCTCAGGCACAGAAACCACTGATGAATGATTAAAACAATACTGCATTTTGAAACTGGTACAGAACACAAACGACCTGATGTCCACCATCATCAAGCTGAAAAAAGGAGGTATATAAAGATTGTGATGATATTGTGGATTGAAAAAAATCATAGAATGCGCTGATCTACCTCAACTATTACAAATACTAGTAATGTTTAACCACGCACAGTCTGATACAATTGCAGCATCTTTCAATTCAAACGTATGCAAAGAACAGGAAATTTCATGCAGGAACTGCAGTGATGCAATATGAAAGAAAGGTACTCCCACTTCCTCACAACAGATATCTATATCTATATATATATTTAGTCACCTGGGGTGCATCTACACTTAGAAATTAAGTCGACTTAAGGAGTCTTAGGTCGATTTAATTTTCTCCATGTCTACACTGGGCTTTCCTAAATTCGACTTAAGCTGCTCCTAAAGTCGAATTAAGGAAAAACTAGTTTGAATTAATAACACCTTGTTTTAATTCAAACTAGAGCGTAAGTCAACTTAAGCCAGTATATTAAGCCAGCAATTGCCGGCACAGCTCTCCAGCTGACAGGGGATCCCCGGGGATCCCCTATCTGCTGGAGCATAGTCCCGGAGAAGGGACTGCAGGGCTCCCTTCTTCCCGGGACCCCATTGTCCCGGTCAGAAGGGAGCCCATGCTCCTTTCTCGTGGCACCTGAGCGGTCCCGGGGAGAAGGGATCTGGGAGAGTCGGTGGCGGCTTGCCGGTCTCTGGGAGAACCAGCCCCACGGAGGGCTGGCTCTCCCCAGGACGAGCCGCTAGAGGCTTGCCTGTCTTAGAGAGAGCCAGCCCCCTCCCGCTCCCGTGGGCCTGGCTCTCTCCTGGACAAGCCCCTCTAGCTGCGGGAACATAGGCTCCAAAGGAGCCTCCGCTCCCCCTTGATCTAACCAGTCAACTTAGAGAGTTTAGTGTGGACTCTCTAGGTCAACTTCATACGGTCATCTTTAAGTCAACTTAAGAATCGTGTGTAGACTCTTTAAGTCAACTTAATAAGGTTGACTTAACAACATCGACCTAAGTTTCTAAGTGTAGACATAGCCCTGCTGCTTGGCTTCATTGTGGAGAATTTTGTAAAAATATTTCTTCTAGGGAAAGTTATTTGCTGTAATCATTCCTCTGATCCTTACTTTGTCTATAAAAATCATTCTTGCCACCAGAATAAAATATAACTTAATTGGCAGGAAATATTTACTTGAGGTTGGTCCTGCTTTGACCAGGGAGTTGACTAGATGACTTTCTGAGGTCCCTTCCAACCCTAATATTCTGTGATGCTATTAAATAAGTCATAAGACAACAAATTAATATATGTTTGGAACCACATGCGTCTAGAGCTGTATCAACCTCAATAACAGCAATGTCCCTCTAGCATGGAAAGGACACACAACTGGATTAGGAAATACTGCAAAGAAAATTACTGCTTTTTAATTGTACTGTGGGTTAGTACCATTCTATAATGTATCTCTCTAAGTAATTTAACTGATTGGTAGCCAGAACAATAGATGATTCAGCTGTGGAACACATAGCTTTATCTATGTGGTACACAGGTTGTAGATTTTATATTTTATAGTAAATCAATATCAAACAAGGTGGTTTTTGTTTGATTGTTTTCAAATTGCATTGTGTGGGGATGAACATGAGAAAATAATCTGATTATCCTCCTCGCAAGAGGCTCCCTCCTGAATTTTCAGACTTTGATCAAACAGTACTTACAGGAATATTAGGACTATAATTCAAACACATTGGAATGTGTGTTACAAACACTAACTTGCCCTCTGCACCAGGACAAGTGGATAAAGGAACCTAGAACAAGATTTTACTTCTCTCCAATGATTGCCTGCATCATAAGTAAAGTAGTCTCCACAGATCTGCTGTTTTCTGTTGCTCAGGTAGGCAGGAAATAAACAATGAGATTTGACTCTGCCCTCCAGTATGCCAGACAGTATAGAGCGGAAGACAGTGTGCACTAGGCACATGACTGGTTCCTCTTCTGTTCCTGAGACAGCACATCCATTGTCATCCAGTGTGTTATCCATTATTAAGAGCAGTCAAAGTCATATTTCAATCATAGTCATATTTAAATATCAAAGGCCAGTGATAGAGGGCTGGAAGCTAACATCTATTGAGTTCTGGGGTGGCTGAGTGTAAGCTCGCCGACATCTGAAGACCCCTCTCTCAGTTACTGAAGGACAGAAGGGAAGAAGCTACTGAACCCAGAGCTGAAACTATTTTGGGGGACAACCAATGAAAAACAGGGATAAGAGTGGGATCAGAGGGCCAAAATCAGAGATAGAGAGGAGGACACCAAGCAGAGAACCCTGGGGTGCGTCTACACTTGTAAATTAAGTTGACTTAAACCTGCTTAAGTTGACTTAATTTACTCTGCATCCACATTGGAGTTTCCTTAAGTCGACTTAAGCATCAGCTTAAGTCGACTTTGTAAAACCTAGTTTTACATCAACCTTACTGCTTAAGTCAACTTCTTAAGTTGACTTCCGCAGTGTGGATGCCCTAAGTCAACTTGGTCAACTTAGGCCAGTGGGGACAAGGGAGCATCACATGGCTTCCTGGCAGAAGGGAGCCACTGTGGCTCCCTTGTCCTGGGGAACCCCTGCTCCTTTCTCCCCAGAGCTGTGGCTTCCCTGCCAGGGGAGCTGCAGTCCTGGGGAGAAGGGCTCCTCAGCCAGGGCTCCAGCAGGAGGGGATCCCCTGCTGGAAAGCCAGGGAGGTTGGCGGCTGGTCCCGGCGGACCCAGCCGCACACCAGCTGGCTGTGCCGGGACCAAGAAGCCGCTCGCCGCTTCTCAGTCCTGGCAGAGCCAGCTGTGAGCCAGCTGGTTGTGCTGGGACTAAGAAGCCCCTCCTGGCTCTGCCGGGCTGAGGAGGGGCGGGCGGCTCTCCCGGCTCCTTTCTTGCCAGGACCGCGCAGTCCCAGCTAGGAGGGAGCGTGGGGCTCCCTTCTCCCCGGGACCCAAGCGGTCCTGGCTAGGAGGGTTCCTTTCTGCCTGGGACCAGAGAAGTCCTGAGCAGAAGGTAGCCGAGTGGTCCGGGGCAGAAGGGAGCTCCATGGTCCCTTTTCCCCTGGACCACTCCGGGGCTTGCTGCCTGGGGAGAGCCAGCCTCATGCGGGGCTGGCTCTCCCCAGGACAAGCCCTCTTAGCCTGGGTAGCCGAGGCTCCAAAGAAGCCTCGCCTCCCTCTCGACCTAACTAGTCGTCTTAGAGAGTCTTGTGTAGACTATCTAAGTCGACTTAGTATGGCCCACCTTAAGTCGACTTAGGAGTCCTGTGTGGACTCTCTAAGTTGACTTAATAAGGTCGACTTAAAGCCGACTTGGTAAAGTCGACCTAAATTCCCCAGTGTAGACGTAGCCCTGGACAGTATCTACTCCTCCTTAAAGGTGCCTAAAGATCCAGTGGACAGGGCCCAGAGGATTTCTGCCTGGATACATGATTGAAGAACAGAAGAGAGGTAGCCCTACAGCTGTCAAGCACCTCTCCGTTCAGCATCTTCTACTGGGCAGAATAAATGGCTACCTTGGCTAACACCAGGTGGAGGTTGACAAGGAGGTATTACAAATTCTGGAGCCATGGATGGGGATGGGGTATGCATAAATCAGGATATGGGGAAAAGTGAAGCGTTTTGCAGGAGGCAGAGAAAGGGCTGCAACCTGGTGCATTCCAAGTAGATATACACTAGGGTCTCCCTAATGCTACAAGAGGAACGAGTGTCAGGGAGGGAAGTGAACTGCAGCAGATACATGCCCATGCTCACAGCTCCATGAAGGAGCTGCCAGCTAATATACTTGGCAGGACAAGGAACCAAGGTGGAATACAAATTGATTTACTGGAGTTCCCCACTTGGTATCTGGGTGAGACACGAGGATGAGGAAATAAAAAATGGGGACCACAGGCATATAGAGATTTCTCCCAGGTGTAATTTGAAAGTGAACCACCTGCAGGTCACATTGCTGGCTCAGGTTACGGAGGGGGGGATCTTGCAGGGCAGAGGCCTCATGACAAGGTCCACAGGTGAAGGGCAGGCAGGGACAGGACACATTAAAGAACTCACAGGATCCATAAAAGGAATCCCCAAGAGGTGGGTGATAAAGCTTCCTGCATATCCTGGAGCACACTCTAGTGAGGTATGGGGGTTGGAGAGCCCCATGTGCCAGCCGAGTATCACCAAGTCTCCCTGTCATAGTCCAGCAGATCTCAGATTCTGATGGTGCTTGCCAGACCCAGCCTCTGGCACACCAAGAGGGATTCTGCCACCTGCATATCAAGTTGTGGATTATGTAGCGAGGCTCCACAAAGGGATCTGTCTCCTTGGCAGCCCTATGAACCTGGTTGCTGAAACCACTTTCCAGCTCCAAAAGAGGTCCTGGTAGAAAACCAGCAGCTTGGAGAGGTCTTGCGGAAAACCCTTTAGAAACAGAGATAAAAGAAACGTCAATCATATTGGAATCCTCAGAAGCAGTGCTCCAAGCCAGATTACCTGCTTCATAAAGGAGTCTCTGCAGGGCCTGGAAGCAGAAGACATGGACCCATCTGCAGAGACAGAACACAAGAAGCTTTGATGCATCCCTTGTCCAAAGCTGACAGATTCAGTCAGGATTCAGTTGAGCATGATCCTCAGAAGCATATAGCAGCTGGAGAAAAACCACAAACTGGGGCCTGAAGCTAAATGTCTGCAAAGTGCCCAGGAGAAACCCATGGTCCATCCTGTCAGATGCCTTTCCTGGTCCAGGGATAGGACAGTGAATGGCAAACCACTTCTACACCTGAGTTCAAGGAGGTCCAAAACCAGATAAAGGTTATTGAAGATGGTACCTCCCGGAATGGTCTAAGTCTAGTCAGGATCCATGTCCACGTCCACTTCCATGGGCCTTCATCGCAACCTTGAAGTCCATGGTACAAGGAGAGAGATGGATGTCAATTCCTAAGGTCGCAGAGGTCCCCCATCTTAGGCAGCAGAGTGAGCATGCCACACCTGCATAAAACAGAGGGTAGCTCTCTACCCAAAGACTCAGCCCAGACAATTCTGGGCCAAGAAAGTCCCAGAATGCATGACAGAACTCATGGTTAGTCCGTCCATGCCTGAAGATTTACTAGAGGGTGAAGCCCATTCACACTTAGTCCCCCTTGCTCTTCAGGCCCTTGGCCCCACAAACCAAGTTCAAAACACTCTTGTGCTTCATCCATGCACTTTATCGATTGTGGGTTGCCCACCAACATTTATTTATAAAAGTCCACTCAGTCATTGAGATCTTGCAGTTCTTGCCCAGAAGCAGCAGGGTGCTCAGCATTCTCCCTCTGGAACTTCCACTGCTCTGGCTACTAGCCCCTGTTCCTCCCCCAGCTTCCTCTTCCTGAGAGCTTTCATAGGCCTCCAAGGTTCCACAGCCATTACTCATCCCAGCTTGTTAGCCAGCCCACGTTTCCCCCCCCCACCCCGCCCCCCAATTAGAGCTCAGTAGCCCTGGCCAGCAACATGTAGGAACAAAGGGCATGATATAGAAGCCTTCCAAGAAGTTGGCCAGAGTGAGAGGCAGCTCCAGCAGGCCCTGGTCTCCCAAATTGACTGAATGGCCCTTCCATGCATTACCACTGGATCCATGAGGGGGTGCCATCCCCTGCCAAAAGACAGGTGACAAAGCTTCTTTGCCCCCACCCCCTTTTTTTCTCTGGGCCATAGAAGTGGTAGTCATGATACCTCTCTCAAAGGAGACAGAGATGGAATTGAATGAAAACATCACAAGCCTGGTGGTCATGAATGTCTCAGAGCTCCTCCCATTTCTCCCGGCATGCTCCACAGAGCAATGTATCCCTGTATAACTTCAGCTCCAAGCCCTCCTACTCTAGCTGCTCTATCATCACATCCCACCACTGGCTGACACTACAGGGGTAATCATGAAAAAAGAGCCAGTTGTGGACCTTCCCCACAACCCACCCTCATTGCGATAACAGAAAAGCATGCCTTTGACTCACTAGGCCAGTCAGAACTCCGGGAAGGATGCCATGAAGTGCACATCCTTCAGCAAAGTCTTATTAAAACACCAATAGACAGGCCCCAGCCCCTCCATAGAAAGAGAGGCCGGCATGGCCACCTAATGGTAGTCTAAGAATAGGGCCAACAGATGCCAGAGGATTGGGCCCAGAAAAGATGAAAATTATATAAATAAATGCAATCTAACTAGAGCGAAATGACTGAATGTTCTCCACCTATATGTAAGCAAAGGTGGATTTGTCACCCAGGTGATGATTGTACCAGACCTGCACGAGGGGGCAATGGTCTACAGTCTTCCTGAGGACATCTGCAGCAACCAAGCATCTCTTGGTTCCTGAGCGAGGGTGGTATTGGAATTCCCACCCAGGACAAGGTACTTGCAAGGATCCAAAGAATCGAAGATGTGGAAAGAAAGGTACTTACTTTGGGCCCCTTCCACAAGCTTATCATTCAAATGGGAGGAAGGGAGAGAAAGAGTGAGGAAATAAAGTAAATAAACCGAATGAGGAAAACAATAAGAAAGCAGAGGACTTAGGCAAAGGATGTGCCAAAGTTGCATTCAATTATTAAAAGAATTTGGATAATTTAGGTCCTCACCTTAGCCACTTGTTTCAAATTGCAGGTGAAAAAAGATGCCAAAGGGCTGGATTCACTGCCATGATTGGTGCCACTATTTCTCCAACTAGCTTTCCACTGCATCCACCAAAATTATTCCCATTTTCCTCCTCAGCCCCTTCATAATTCGCTACTGCTTCCCTCCTACCACTTTGTTCTGATCCTTCCCTAGATGAAGTTTTCCTAGCAATTGGAAACTGTTAGCTATAGTGGATCATACAAAGTCTTCACTTGGCTTCAAGCCAGCAAGAAATCTAGTCCCTATGTTACTCCAGGCTGTGGGTTCACAAATTCATCTTACTTACAGCCATTGTCTCTTAGCTGGCTTAGGAAGGGACTGACCTCTTAGCCTAGTTAACTTTTCTAGTTGACATACAAATGGTTTAGACAATAACATGATAGTCACAGTTTAAATGCATTATCTTGACATTATGAAATGTAGCTACTGACTGTCTGACACCAAACATTTGTGAGTCATAGAATATCAGCCTCAAAACAGGTTTTAGATTGAGAAATGTAAGTAATTTATAATATACCATGGTAATTGTTCCACTGTATTCAGTGTATCTTATTCATACAGCAGGTTTTAATTAAACTATATATGTCCAACTAACTTCAGACTGTTTTCCAATTACTTTCTCATGTATTCAAACAATGGATTTACAATTAGTTTATAGAAAGGACTAGGCTAACAAAGCATATAGTCATGCAGGAAACATTTTTTTTTTTCTAAAAGATCTTAATCCAAACCCACCGTTAAAGATTTAAGTTTCTTTTTTCCTTTTATAATTTTCTGTTTGTTTGAAAATAGCAACACTTCCTTATATAAAAGAACAAAAGAACCACTATTGTATTCCAAATATGGACTAAAATACATAGGGTAACTGCAGTAAACCATAAATAGATCCAAATCAAAACTTCATATGTTTCTAGCAACCCTTTCTCTCTACGTTAGCTGAATCCAAACATCTCGAAATTAAGAAAATTTCAGATTCAGATGTCCTCTGACTGTTTATATGACTTTTCAGCCCCCAGTGTTACGTGACAGCTTGTAATAGGAAGTATATGGAATTTGAATTCAGATGTGGGAGGCTTGTATTAAGTAGCATACTGAATTTGGATTCAGCTTCATACTTGAGATCTTGCTCTCTCTCATACCAAGGTGTAGTATAAACTATAGTGTTATAGTCAGGCCATTAATATAGGTTATTGTAGTATTAAAAAAAATCAGAATACTCTTTTTAGAAATCAGTTACAATATGAAAACTATTTGAATTATTTTTCAGTAAGATTTTACACATTTGTTTAATTTACAAATGAATTTCCCAGTGATGCACGTGCTCACTATTGAGAAAAACAGCAGAAGAATTAAACATGCTTCTATGCAGTGTGCACTTCATACCAACTTCTATTCAGGTAGATGGCTAAACACCTCAATTTAGCCCAAACTAATTAAAAAAACAGACAATTACAGTATGTACACAAAACTCCTTGTTGGGATAAAAATAACTTGATCCATTTCTTTCTAGTATAGGTTAAAAGGAAAGATATTATCCCATATCTCTCAGATCTCTTTAGTCCTTTAGCGGCCAAATTTCAATTTGGTACCACTTGGACTTACTGTACCTTACTAAGCTGTTAGCACTGTCAGGATCTTGTGCTGCCACTGTACCAACAACGGTCCCAATCCTTGCATTTTCGTAAACTTCCATGACATAGGAAGGCATCGAGAAGAGCGGAGGTTCATCCACATCCCCAACAATGATCTTCAACATTGTTATGTCTTTAAAAGGTCCCAAGTGTGAAAAGCGGAAATCAAGGTTTGTATTTGCTCCTTCTATATTAAGCAAATAGGATTTCTTTTTTTCATAGTTGAGCGGCTGTTGGAAGAAGAGAGGTATGACATTACCATTTTGTATCTTTGTTTAACTTGCTTGCAAGCAAAATTCGTTTTGGTCTTGTTGGAAAGACAATAAGGATATGTCAATACTGCAATAAGCCGCTTGCAGCTGAGTGATCTCAACTGACTTGGGCTTGCGAGGCTATAAAACTGTAACATAGAAATTTGGGCTCAGGTTGAACACAGTAAAAGAATTCTGAATTTATATTCTGCTTCTTTTTACATTCATTCACCCCTTGAATATTAAGTGCTAATTAAATTTTCTTAATGCAATGGTAACTTTACAGCTACGTAACTTTACAGAAAGTCAGGAAATACAAAATTTAAGATTGCACATGAAATCTTCCATCTGTCTTTTAGTGTGTAAGTATTATGGCGCAGGGCCACATTTTTCATTCAGTGATACTTCTGATTATCTAGAATAACTTCATTGAAATCACTGATTAAACAAACAGCAGAAATTGGTCTTCTGTGTTTAATTCTCTGATCATATCATGTTTCTTAATTACAGTAGCAGAAAATTGTAATTATATATATATATATTCCGGGGAGCTATACCAGAGAAGTGAGGGTGATAACAACCAGCCCCTGGAAATCCCTGCAGTTACTTTGCAATCAGTGTATACAATCCCACCCTCATTGAGTGATTCTGGCTAGAGAAAGTGAACAATTTCCACTATGTAAGCACATATTCAGTGTGCTTATTTACAAACTTAATGGTAATATTCTATTACATGTGCTCAGACCACAGTTGTCAGCAGATCATAACATAGTAAACTAAAAAAAAAAAAAAAAAAAGGTTTTAAAATTAATAGAGGGTATTAGTCATCAGTGAGGATTTAGTTCATGCCATATTTTAGACCTCAGTCATTTTTAAAAAGAAAAACAGGAGCTGAAACATAAGAGAGGGAGAGTGTGTGTGCATGAGCATTTTTTTCTCCATCACTTCCAAACGGCTGGAGAGATTTTTGTTAAAACGTTTGAACTGATTCCATCTTTGAGCAGACATGATACATGGAACATTTAAGATCACAGTTTGAATATTTAAGGAAGTTGGGAGCATAAGAAAAAAGGAGCTTATCATAGAAATTGTTAAATGGCTTAACTGTTTAATATTATCAAGATAGTTTGTGAAATTGCATAAAAATAAAGCATGAATCTCTTTTGAAACAATGTACACTATGTCCTGTGATATCCATACAAACAAACACAAATATACATATTGCGGTAAACCAAGCACTCTCAGTTCCCCATGGTCCTACACATCAGGTTGTGGCAGCCAGTTGAAGCACAGTCTTCCCTCCTCCAAATCTCCAATACTATGGATCCTCAGTCCCTCCTGCCCTGAGGCTGGGCTCTCCACCCTACAGGCCACTGGGCCTGGGGCCCTAAGGCGCACCTGAGCTAGCTTGCCCTGACTGCCTATATCTCCCTAGGTGCCGTCAGTAACAGCTATTGGTCAGATCTCCTCCACTCTTCTTCACTCTGCTCTCTGCCACACACCAAACTATGCTCCTATCTCTACCTCCAAACAACAATTCAAACTCCCTCTCCACTTGGCTGCAACAAGGGCCTTTTAAACTGCTACTCTTATTTGGTGTCAGCTGCTCCAACTGATCCGGCACTGAGGTCTCTGAAGGCAGAAATCATACCCCAACACAGAACTACACTGAAAACACACAGGTCTGGCTGAGCAGAACTGTATGCAAGAATGAAGCCTCAGTCTGAAACCTGGCCAAGCATATTTCATATCAACCCAAATATTGGGAATCTAGAAAATCACTAATTGAGGCAAAAACTGTGATGAACTAGCTCTCTGAAGAGTAAGGGTTCTATGTTGCAAGTGAAAAGGAGCTTCTCGTGAACATCAAGTCTAGAGTATGCTTGGTTGTTAAGGTATGCCATTTATTTTGTCTGAATGTTAACATTGACAAGGTGGTAATTTCCTCAGCTTTTATAGTGTGTGTTCAAAGGAATAGAACTTTTGCAACCTTAATTTTAAGGAAATGAGATCTTTTTTGCATGGAAATGTATGTATATTTTACAGTCATACACATTTTCCCAGACCTAACAAATCTTCCAGAGTGAAAACCAGAACTATGTGCGTCATGCAAAATTAAAAAAAAAAAAAAAATAATAATCATTGCCAACTGTCACAACATAATTGTTTAATCATGTCTCATGACGTGAGTCAGAGATCTAATAAGTGCTTCTGTTAATAAATGAGGTGAACATAAAATGGCAATGTATATTGTTAGATGGCATGTCTAGACAAAGATGAATCAATTATACAACAGAATGCAAAATGCAACTAACATACCGTGTGTATTATTTTGGAAACACAGTTTAAGTCATAGTTGTGGAAAGATAAAAGTAAGTGTGCCAATGGCAATATTTGAACTCCTGAGTGAATTATGGAGATATATGAATCATTCTAAGGTAAATACATGGCTGCAGAATACACACTCTAATAAGTTACTTCTTTCTACCTTGTATTTCCTATTTAAACAATGTTCATACTGTTTCTCTTTTTGACTCAAGCAACTAGCCAAAAATTTGTGGTCTTGCATGTTGTTCCAATTAGAAGGAGAACTTGGTGATGAAGCCAAGTACCTTTGATGCAATTCTGTTCATTTAAAAGAATATTCAAATGCAAAAGGAAACAAAAATAGCAGTTTCCTTGCTTATGACTCCAAGACTCCTTAAGCCAACACAAAATCTAAAAGTCTTTTTGCCAGACTCTCTCTCTCTCCTCTCTCTATCTCTCATATCTGGGTAGACTCATGTATGCCTTTGTTCTGGGTAAGGGCTGCTATAAAGGAACAATTGTTTCTTACCGTAAATGAAGAATGGCAGTTTTACCCACTAGGTTCAGTGAAGTTTAATCCAATCTTTAACATTTTTAGCTCCAGGAATGCAGGAATAACCACTGCATATAAGCAGGAAACAGCTGACATATCAACGAGTTATGGTTTTACATCCAAAAGATAGACCTACACTGTTTTCTTTTTTTTCTGCTTTCTCCAGCCTCTCCAAGGGTGCGTCTACACTTACAAATTAAGTCGACTTAAGTGATCTTAAATCGACTTAATTTAATCTGCATCCACACTACATTTTCCTTAAGTCGATTTAAGCAGTAGCTTAAGTCGACTTAAGGAAAATTAAAGTAAACTTTATTAAACCTCCTTTTAAGTTGACTTTGCTGACTAAGTCGACTTTATTAAGTCGACTTAGCCGGTGTGGACGCAGAGTAGCCCTAAATCGACTTTAAATTGACCTAAAGGGCATCGGGGCTCCCCCCACTGACCTCCCTGCCAGGGTGGCTGGCACAGGCAGAGCCTGGCGTGCCCCCCACAAGGCAGGACAGAGCCCTGCTCACCCTGCTCCTATGCCCTGCCAGGGTACCTGTCAGGCTCAGCCCCCATTGTACCCAGGTACAATGGGGCAAATGCTGAGCCCCCTGGCACTTGGCAAGGGGTGCCCCCCCCCGCCACCATGGACCTGTCCCAGGTTCACCTAGCCCCTACAAGTTGACTTAGGCGTCCAGTGTGGACGCTCTTAGTCGATTTGGCAGTGTCCCCTTTAAGTCAACTTACTTTTTGAGTGGGGACATGCTAAGTCGACTTAAATTAACAAGTGTAGACATAGCCCAAAAAAATCTATCATTGAGAAGTGGGAGAGGAAGGCCACTCTATTATGCTATTTAATGCTTCAGAATGGAGGGAGAGGACCAATGCATTCTAATATTGAGTTATTCTGTAGAAAATGGGACACATACTATAGTGATTTACACCCCACAGAATCATACTGAAAGCAATGAAATCGAGATTACAGGGAGAGTAAATCAGTGCAGAATTTGCCCCTTTAAATCCTGAAGTGATTGTAGGCCATTTACCAATATAACAAACTGACAAAATATTCCACAACTACCAGTAATTCTTTCTATTTGACCTTTTCTTTTTCATTTGATGTAAAATATTGGAAATTTTAGAGCAGTGGTAATTTGGACTGACAGAACTAGATTTTCTGTGGTTGCTACTTGAAGTTGTGTAGGCTTAAACTGCATTTGGCGTTAGGTAATATAAAAAAGAAGACTGGGTATACAATTACTTTTGCACCTAAAACAATGGAGGCCGGATTACAACTGGACTTAAAAAATGGTGCACAGCATTCAGCCTTCCATAGGTTAGTTAGTATTAGAGCTGTGTGTATGAGCTTGGCGGTTTTGCTCTTCCAATTGTTTCAGATTCACATAAACATTAAAAAGAAACATTAAGTGAATCTCAAACGACCATTTCCAAAGCTTACTGGTTTAATTGAGCGTTTAGGAGAATAAGTGGGTTTCTTAGGACCAAGACTTTGGCCAGGTACAGCAGAGTTTTGTCATTAGTAGAAGGGCTGTTTCCTGTCCCAATTCAGCATAAAGGCAATGAGAAGCAACATGGGCTGGGCTGTCTAATCAGGTTATTCCATAGAGTCACCTATGACATCTACTTAAATGAGGAAGTCAGTAAAAATAAAGCCCACTTCTTCCCCAAAAGTCAAGATCGGTGTGGGCAGAGGTGGGGAAGAGACATGTCACCTGGTCATTCTCTGAAGAGTCCAGGGAAGTAACGTTTTTTTGTCACACTTTTGACCTCTCCCTCTCAGACCTGAGAACCACATGAAGTAAAAGAGAACTGTGGCCTACTTGGGAAAAAAATTTCATGACAGATTGCAGCCTCTTCAGCATAGAGGGTTCTGAAGGGTTGCCTCATGGGGCAGATGAGAAAAGGCGACTGTGATGGCATATAAGGCTCTCGGTCAGGACAAACAAAGCTAGACAGAATCCGCACAGAAGTTGATGTGGTTTTTTTCAGTCATAATGACCAGTCTGGCCTAAAATCTTGAATAAGTCTTCTTTCACCAAAACTTGAAAGATGTCATATTTCAGATGATTTTGAGGAGAAATTTTGTACAAACTTATTTAGTATATTTACCTGTGACTTTTCTGATGTGATCATGACATAGACTGATTCTTCCCAGAAAAGTGGGAGAAAAGGGATATTCTTATATGTTACTTTTCAAGAAACTGCGACTACCTTATTTATGGAACAAAACTGATTGTGATCTTAGGGGAGATAAAACTATTTAAAGCAGGTTTCAAGTCATCTTATAGAATGAGAAACAGTTTATGCATCACAGATGTAATGCTGGGAACTGACAAAGAGGAATCTGGTGAACTTCACTATGTTCCTTTTCAAGACAGCTACATATAACTGATTAGGCATTATTTAGCACTGCAATGCTTAAGAGGTCTTCACAGTTGACTTCAAGCTTCAGACTGCCTAGAAATAAGGTTTTAGGCAAAGTTAAAAAGGAAACAATTCGATACTGAAGGAGAAAGCTGGAATCAGCTACATTTGAAAAAAAAAAATAGGACAGAAGGCAGGGAAGTTTCCTTTGGTATATTTGCAGGATATAAAGAAAAAAAGACTACAGTAGTAGATGGTGGGGTTATGAGGTCTTAGCACTGGGCAGCTCTGGGACCCTAATGGCACATCGAGGATACTTCATGAATATCACAGTGTGATTTTTAAAGGACAAACCATTCCTCCTTTCTGGCAGCAGCAGCTTTTGGATAATATCAAAGGAAAACTAACATTGGCAGTTGAGGAACAGAACAGATTTGTAAAAACAATAGCAGAAATTAAAATTCATGTAGCTGTCTTATTGCTGAAGGAAGGACCTTTCCCAGGGTGAGCTATTACACAGTAGAATTTTACCAAATGTTCATGGATCCCATCTCCACAGTGACACTTTGACTATAGGAACACTGGGTCCTCCTTTTATGAAGGCCTCTTTTTGGTTTGCGAAAACAGGATTTGGAAGCCTTAAGGAACTGGAGCACTACTGTCATTTTGAAAACAGATGACAAAGTTTTTGGCTTCCATTCTAGCCATATCATTGGGGAAGAAAGCAGGGAAATTATTGTATCTCAGTCAGTCTAATGCAGTTCAAGGTCGCACAGTAGGGCAGGCACTTTGTGTAGTTTTCAGGAAGTATTTGAAATTGGCCATCCGAGAGAATGAGTTATATTTTAGCTTAAATCAGGTGAAAAAAATTTGACAGAGTGAACCTAACTTATTTATGGTTGATCCTGCCTCCATATGGTATTACCCTATTGTTTATGAACTGACTGCAGTCCTTGCATGTTGATGTATTATGGATCCCCTTAGTAAAAGGGTGGAAGGGGGAGGCTTACAGATACATTTTGGGGTCAGACAAGGTTGTCTCTTCAGTTTACTGCTTGCTTTTCTTTGGACACTATTTTATGCAGTATAAGGTAACAGGAAAATTTAGGGCATAAATACATGGATTAAGAAGGAGAGGAACTTCCCTCTTTCAGTGAACATTTTCATCATTTGAACTTTTGGGGTTGTTAACACTGCAGTATTGAATTGCCCATAAGACTGTCTCAGTGGATCATTCTTGTACATTCAAAATAACAGAGTTCCCATCAAGTACAGGGATATAAAGTGTTGGGTATGTCATAGTATGTCCTCTTGCCTTCTCTGAAAGTGTGCAAATACACTCACAAAATATGAATTTTAATGCATTCTTTCGTAGCTTGTTCGTATATTAAAGTTGATGCCTCCACGTGAAAGCACGGCAACTCCGTATATGAAAAACCAATTGATGCCTTTTAATCCAAAGACTTTAATCTAAATAAGATTTCCCACGGTTGGCAATGTCTTCAAAAAGAAATAATTATAACAGCCTATAGTTGATTCCAGTTTTATTCATGTAAAACTAAACAAAAATCCAGTTACATCCTACAAGGGATCCCAAGTCTTTTGCAGAATATTCAACAGAAATAATAAGAAACCTACTTAACACAGATCTGAGTAGAGCTTTGTGTCATAAGCCTATTTGTATAGCACTCAGTTAATAATCACCATTAAAAACAACAGTTTCACTACAACCTGGATAACATAAATAATTCATGTAAGTTATAACCACTTGATAGCTATTTACTGATCTCATTCTATTTACAAAGGTGTAGGTGTGTATGTTACACAAACCACCCCAATAATTGGAACCTTTCTAGCAGTCTCAGCAGAGATGTCAAGGACTGAATGGGCATGAAAAATAAACTGAAAATTTCTCATTGAAATACAGGGAAATTCTAGGTCAGAATTCAAGCCATTTGGGTACAATTGTACTGTTGCCAGCTGTCTGGGCTTAGATTGTTTAATACAAAATATTTCATGAACAATATAGTCATTTGGAGGGGGTGGAGGAGGACCTTGTAAAAATAATCCCACCTGGTTTAATCCAATTCGGACTAGTTGGATATTACTGAATATTGAATGCTGGTCATTTTAGAAGTCCAGGATAATGATTTAATTGTTGACTTCAGATTGTTTCCCGGTACCTTCTCCTTCTGCACTTCAGAATTAAAGTGTCTGAAGGAGACATCATATTAGCATTGTTCAGTATGTGCTCACTTAGGTTTACAAATTAAAACAAAGATTTCCATCTTGACCTTCACTTGCTTGTGTGGCATTCAGTAGCTTTTTTTAAAAAAAAATATATATATATATTCACAGAGGCATTTTCAAAGCCATTTGCTTACCTTCTTAAGGGAAATGATCCCTTCCCGTGTCTCTTTGTCAGTGGATATGGAAAACACTCCAGAGCCATCACCATTTATGATTGTGTACTTCATGTCTGCATTAGAGCCAGCATCTGCGTCATTTGCCTTAATTTTGCCTACAGCTGACCCAACTTGAGCTGATTCAGGAACATACAGTTGATAATGTTCTGGGGAAAAAGATTGCAACAATATTTCTAATAACGCTAAAAACATAATATCAGAATACTCAACACAGACCCATCATGCCCGCTACCAGGAAGACAATTACCTCAGGATACTGTCCGTACTAAACTGCAAACTATATACAATTTCTGACCATAAAAAGCGCCAGCCAGAACGACAAGCTGAATTCAGAATTGGTATGAGCAGGTTCTGATGGCCATTAAAATATAAAATGTTAGTTCAAGAGATAATTAAGTAATGGGAGCATAATAACTCTTGTTAGCAAACATTTTGAAAAATAACTGTGGTGTGAATCACTGGCTTATGGTAACGACACAGAAATAGCAACTTATCAGCATACTGCACATACCTGGAGTTTCAGGCACACTTTCTTCAACATGCAAATCACTCTTTTGAAGGCAAGAATTACAGAAGCAGTTTCTATTACAGTGGGGTTTATCTGTGTTAATACAAAAGGTCCCAGTTCTTATACTTTGAAACATTTGTTTCAATTTAAGGTATACAGTCTAGACACAGGGTAGAATGTGTGTTTTTTAGCCTTTCACTAGGCAAAACTCTCTAGCTTCATTTCCCACCTCATCCACTCAAGGAAAGAAGTATAAGTATTCCAGGGTAAAGGAGAAAAACCTAAAACGCTTAGAGTTGTTCTCTTCCTTCCCAACTCTTGCAGTTGAAAGAATGATTACCACTCAAAACTTTATGGCACTGAACAAAACTTGTTTATACCTGAAATGAATATTCATGTAACCTATTGTCCAAACATAATTAAAAACTATTGAATACAATGGGACCAGAGAAGCTGGAATTATGATAGCAATGGTTGTTGATAAGGAGCCGCGAGTTTTAAATATTTATTATTAAGATCATGGTTGCACTGAGAAATAATTCACTACTGATATATTAGCATAGCTATATTTAGATTTGGCAGAATTAGATTGATTTTTTTTTATAATTTTGATTATATTACTGTATTTATTTTAAAATATTTAATGTAATCAATTTAAATTTTCACAGTTGCATGTCATTATGGGTATTGAGCTTTTTATTTGGTTTGTATTATTTAAACATTCACAGGTGTAGGAAATTATAGCTGGATCAGAGACTGGAGAGGGTTGGACAATATTTATTTACTGACAGAAGAGGTTGAGATTTAAACAATTAAAGCTTTATAAACATTAAAACACAACCTGTTAACATTGCATGTTAAAATATACAGAGTAAACATCCTACTTCTACCTGGGGAAGGATTTCCAGCACAGATACTGTGGAAGACAGTCAGAAGAAGGCTGTCTTCAGACAAGACCCTCTCCTAATCCTGGCATGGGGGTATGTGGAGCATGGGGCTGGGGTGAGGGGGGCTACATTGTGGGAGAGGCAAGTTGATGGAAAGGCAGTCCACAATGCTATGGAGATTCTGAGCAATGCTGCAATCCAAAGAGCAGTCCTGGGAAGCTGCTATAATTTAAACAGAACTCTTGGGGCTGTTTAAAGGATTGGCTACAAGATATGGCACTAGAGGGTGTGAATTCTAAAAAATGTTATCAACATTTTGTATACTATCTGGCCCATGTAGATCCTACTCTGTGTAGTAAAAGCTTCTACTGCATATTAATATGCAGTGCTCATTACTGCACAACAGGAAACTGTGTGTGTGCCAGCAGGATCTACACAGGGCAACAAGTGTGAAACTCACTGGTGAGCTTTATATTTTCCACATCTCTAAGGTGCATTGCCGTGCCATGTACACAGGCCACACATTTTCCCAGAGGCCACTTCAGCCCTCAGAACATTCCAGCATAAGGTGTGCACAAAGATGGCTTAAAGCCCCTTGGATGTGAATTATTTCTCAATGTATTTTAAAAAGATATTTGAAGAGGTGATTGATAATGGAATGGGAGGGGGGGAGGAGGGCAGGGAAGGCTCATTTCTAGGGTATTAGTTCAAACCTTTCCTGGGTTAATAGTGGCAGTCATTAGCACCTGAAGCCAGATGGGTAGTATGTGAAATGATTTGGTGGCCTTTGCCAAATTCCCAGAAGAAAAATGTCCACACTTCTCAAAAAACAAAACAAAACAAACCCATCACAGTTGTAAGCAGTCTGAGCAGAAGAACTGATAACAAGGGATAGTGCATTACCCTCCTACTTGTTCAAAATTAGGGTTGTGGGCAAGTGAAAAAAGGCAGTGTGAGGAAATTTACACTGCTCCATACCTGCATCATAGAATGTAACTGAGGGGAAAATAATCTTCAAATAATTCATATAACAAGGAAACTGAACATGTTTATAGGTATCAAGAACACACAACTTATATTAAGGACTAAACAAATAACTGGCAGGATGTAAGCCTTCATATTTCAGGGCAGAAGCCAACCTCTAACTCAGAATTAGTTTGATCCACTTGTCTGGCAACTATTTTGGCAGTTCCTATGTTCATAAATGCAACAGTTTTATGGACACATGATTTCACTTTCTGGTACTGTCAAGCTAACACAATGACAAACACATCTATGTTTTTCTATCTTTGCTATTGTTTTGCTGTCAATTAAGCTTCTCTATGGACTCAAAAAACAAATCTTTCCATGTGAATGCGTGTGTATATATAAATGTTGTATAAACATTTAGGTATATACACATGCAAACAGAAGTTGATTTCACTGTCACTACATACACTAGGAAATGTGTATGATATATGTCACTAAAAGATAATAAAAGGCAATGACAGAAGGTCATTCAGTTTTGTGACCCAAGAGAGGGTTCTCCAGTAAAGGAAGTAGAGGTTATCCTTTACAACTAATCTGCAAATCTAAAGAATCCATTTTAATGATGTGACAGATGTGATTTCTAAGAAAAGATATAAATAAAGAAAAAAGAGACAGGGAGATGGATCACCCTGAAATTATAACTACAAGGGGAGAGTGCGATGAGCTTGAGGAATTTACAACAGAGTTTAAGGATTATGGAAACTATTAAGAAAGAAAGAAAGAAAGAAAGAAAGAAAGAAAGAAAGAAAGAAAGAAAGAAAGA
>ML685780.1:6576915-6608098 GCA_007922175.1 Pelusios castaneus
AGAAAGAAAGAAAGAAAGAAAGAAAGAAAGAAAGAAAGAAAGAAAGAGAAAGTCTCCATTTGACCTGATATGTCATACCAAAAACATTATACCAACACCAGGGTACCTGACGTTGTTAAACAATAGAGATAGTGCCTCTATAAGTAAAGACAGAATTTTATTTTAAAAGAGAATTTCAGGAAAAAGGAGAATTTAATGTGAATTTAGATTAGAACTACACTTTTGGAAGAAAAGACTAACTTATACTGCCTGAATAAAGACATCAAATGATGATACTACAAAAGTCAAAGCTGCAGAGGAAATTCCCCATAAAATTAATATTGCATATAAATAAATAAATGGACTTTGGTGAAACAGAAGATTTTACTATGCATTTCTAAAATAGGCAGCATGTAGGGGACTAATCCCAATTGTGTCCTTTAGGTGCTACTGTAAAACAAACAAGTAAATAAATAAATAATACATAGATAGTAATGTAATAAGGATAGATGAGTGTGATGAACTCCGTGAACACTTGAGAGATGGATCACTAGGGATGATAGAAAAAAAAAAATGACCATGAATCAAGAGGTTCTCAAGGGAAACACAAGCTATGTAGCAGGATAAAACTAGATAAATGGAATAAAGTGTATGAAGATAAAATTACCAACATTTATGCAAAATTATTAAAGTGTTGATTAAATTGCAATTTATATTATTTAAACGGTTACTATGAAATCATATAGTCCTCTTCTGCGTGAGTTTCAAGAGAGAAATTCTGCCATGCATTCTTATATATTATTCTTATGGGTTATGTTAGCTCACATTCTCTTGCTTTTGGTTGTTTTTTTTCTCATAAAATTAAAAATTATAAAGTCAGTATGAGATCCTTTTGGAATCTGCCTATTGTTCAAATTGATGTGGACTGTCTTTTTTTTTTTTTTTTTTTGACACTTGTGCCCTTGGTAATACACCCTGATAAAAAGAACAGACACTGGTCACAGAGTTTTAGTTACACATTTCAGAAGATTATTGCAATAATATAAAAGTACTATATCTAAATGTCAAACCACTTGAAAGAGATCTCTAAGTATCTTTCAGTGTTTGTGGAGCAGAAATGATATTCAGAAAATGGACTGAATAAAAGAAAAAAATGTTAAAAGTAAATCTTCAAAGAGAATCTTAGGGCCATCTCAGCCAGAACACTGTGTAAAAAATGGCTTTCAAGAATTTGACTGCTCTGCATATGCCTGACCTGAAGATGTGATTGAAACCTGCCAATAAAGATATGAGCCAATGGAGACATGCTAAAAACAGATATTCAAATCTAACTCTAGCCCTAAGAGGAGAGAACTCAGCAACTGTGGGTTAGGTTAAGTTTATTAATTATCTTTATTTAGATTAGATACTGAAATTGTAAATTAAGGTTTATTGACAGCTGTTCCTGTTAAATATTAAATAATTAACAAATATATTCCTAGGAAGCAGACAGACTGACTAAGGGCTCAATCCCAAACCCACTGAACTCAATGGAAAGATTCCCATTTATTTCAGTGAATTTGGGATTAGGGCCTAGAGTAAAATTCATAGGCAAAATGGGATAAAATATGAATTTAAGATTCTTATTTTTCAGTAGCCTGCCTCTGTCCTTAAATAAACAGGTGAGTTAAAAGAATGCTGAGGTTGTTTGGCTGGCTAGCCCCATCCACTATGCAGAATAAAGTGCTGATGTCCATCACCTTTGAGAGCCATTGCAGCGGGTGCAACTTTAGAGCAGGTATTTTGATTAGGGGTGACACTCTGAACCTTTATGGTGTGATTGTGTTTCATTCATGTTCACCCTTATAGTGTTACTGTGTATTGTTTAATGCAAAATGTGTCAAGTAAGGGGCTTTTGGAATGCTCATGACATGCTGAATATTATTTTTATAGTATTGTGTTTGTTGCAATGTCATATGTATGGTTATGAGGCTCTGCTATGTAATATTCTCAAATGTGTCTCACGTGGCTTGAGGGAGATCTAAGCAAAACCCTCCAAAACCTAGCTCTTCTAGGAACAATGAACTAATGTAAGCATCATTAAAGGGATGGCTCATTGATTCAAGTGGAGGAAGTCATGCCGGACATTGTCACCCTCGTGACCCCAGAGGGGGCAAAGGAACATCTTAAAAGAAGAGATGTTTGCAACCTGAGGTTGTCTCTTCCACTTCCATCCACAAAGCAACATCAAGCGACGGAGGGACTGTCCACAGAGGAAGGACATGGTTGAAGGTGTCAGCTAGCCTGTAGTGAGTTTGGAATATAATTGACTTTTATTTCATCCTGATCAAATCTGATTTATATTTCTCTGACATATAATCACTTAAAATATTTCTGAGCTTAATACATTTGTTTTGTTTTATCTAAATCAGTTTATATGGTTTAGTATACGTTAGAGACTTCACTTAATGTGACAAAGCTAGTGAAAACCAATTTATTTGATAAACTCACAAACTAATTAGGAGTTTGCAAGATTCAGCTGGCAGTACTTAACATTGCAAAGTGGAAGTTCCTAGGCCTGCATCTGAGACTGGGAGTGTTTGCTAGGGTCATTCTATTGCATAATCCCATGAGTGACTGGTCAGAAGCACTTACTCACTAAATTGTGGGCCGCTTGCTTGCAGGAGACTGTGTGTGGGCTGCTCCAGGAGTGGGGGTTCTCACTGTGAGGCTGAGCAAGAAAGGCTCCAGCAGTGAGGGATTGGGGTGACACATCTATGCACCAGTTCAGATAGAGGGGAACATCACACTTTCTATAAAGGTAGTTTGGCCTTGAGATTTTGAAGTTCTCATTGAAAAATCGTTCACTCATTCAATGACTGAATTAGTGCTCTGTTACAGTTACTGAATTTAAATAGTACGATTTAGATCATGTATCTTTGTAACTGTTTATATTAATCTATAATAAACCAATCAGAATTCAACCATGATGATCTAGGATAATTAGACAAAATTCATCTTTTGATTTGGGGAATATTAACTTCTGTTCCAGTTTGCCTAGAGGAAAGTATCCCCTCTGGGGATATTCTCACTCTTACATGACTGTCATCTCTGCTGGAAATTCTCCACAAGAGAAACATGACAGAAGACACTATAATTGAACACACATGATTTTATTACTTATTTTCATGTATTAATTTCTTTGTCCAATAAAATTGATGGTTGTTAATGAATTGTCTTGCTTGTATATCTTACGACATCCTCCAAAGCACGGTAAGTATTTTTAGATGACAAATAATTATATCTCCATATTCAACTGATATCATGAGAAACAACTGTTAATAATTTGGCCTCTTTCCTGTCCTTCTCCCCACTCCACACCTATTGGTTCTTCTCACCTTTTTTTCTGTGCTATCATACTTACCCCGCACTTAGAAGTGTTGCCTTCCCTTTAGTTGTAAGGTAGTGATTTAATAAATTTTATAATTTAATATTAAGGATGTTAAAATGGTTTTCGCATACAGAAGTTAACACTTGATTGTACACTACAGATGGTAATTGTAAGTTTAATGTTATTTGTATTTATCCTAATGTTCAACAAAAAATAATACAAATATTTTTGTTGACCTACCTGATAATTTTTTCTCTAAATTTTTATTTTAGTAGTTTGGGTTCCTTGGTGCTCAGCTTTCTAACGCATATGTGAAATACTTCTTTCACAGTGACTAACGTTGCACATCCTCCCGACCCCCCCCAATCCTTTTGCCCTCTACTAACATGTTGATAAAGTCAGCTGAGTGTATCACTGTTAGCTCAACTGAATTCAAATGCAAATTGATATTATGCTTTTTTCCCAAGTCTCTGACAGAAGGAAACAATAGCGGTAATTCCCAAAATGCCAAACTATCCAACTTCCATACTGACATCGGCAACAACAGAGTTATGCATCATCAAAACAAGAAAACAAAAACTCCCCACAACTGTGATACATTTTTTTTTTTAAAAAAGCATCATAAAATAAATGGAAAATCATCCCAAAGTTGAGGTTTGTATTGAGTATAATGTTAATATATAACACAAAGAATAATTGAATGTTGTACTGATTGCATTTTTTATGTTAATTTCATTTAAAACCTCTGATTTTAAATGTATCTGAGATGCATGAGGATATTGC
The DNA here is from genome assembly GCA_007922175.1 of Pelusios castaneus. Taxonomy (NCBI): domain Eukaryota; kingdom Metazoa; phylum Chordata; order Testudines; family Pelomedusidae; genus Pelusios; species Pelusios castaneus. The sequence goes on from ML685780.1 coordinate 6,581,048, forward strand.
AATGTATCGGTGAATTTAAAATAAAATTTGCTGAAGAACTTAGGTCCAATAGGTTTGCAAGGCCTTGGGAACATAGTTGAAATAGAGTTTGGGATTTCAGTTCTTGTTTCTCTGCAACAAATACTGTACACTTTCTTTAACTTTATTTAACCTTGTCATTTGTCACAGGATACTGTCTCATAAGCATTGTTTGCAAATGATGTACAGTGTTACAGTTGTAAAGTGCTGGCCATTGGAATATTTTTCTAGCTCCGAGAATAGGAAAAAATATTAAGAAAACAACAAAAGGCCCACCAAAAAGAGTCATAATTTTAAAAAAAAAATATTGTGTTCTTTGAACTAGAAATAAACTTTTCATATTAACTGATAAAGTTCAATCGTACATAGAACTATTTTAAATGCTCAAGCATGATTCAAGCAATTATGTCTCAGTTGCTGGTGGCAAGTCAGCTCTGGCAATGCTGCAGCATAAGCAACAAATGTGGCTTGTCCTCAATCTTTACTGGCAGATTTCTAGTATTAAATTATTCTTCATTCACACAACTGCTAGTGTCCATTAAGTAAATGCAAGACATTTTTCTGGATCTTTCCCATAATCGTGCAGCTTCCTTGCTTTCTTTCTGTCTTTCTTTCTCCGATAGTTTGTATATATGTGTTCATGCTACTTCAACTAGAACTTCTCTCAGTATAATAAACCCACAGTTAATCTGTGATTGTTGTAAAGCCAGACAACGCTTATATCTCCTTCAGCTCACCACAGGGATTTCATATATAATATCTGTATACTGGATATGTTTTTTGTTGTCTGGCCACACCAATGTCTAGCTCTAAGCTAGGGAGAGAAACACGTAACTGTAAAGAATATATGAGACATGGAAACACTGGAGAGCACAAAAGTCTTGAGTCATTTTTAAAAATAATTTTCTTATTGGGTGAAAGAGACTGGACCTGTAACTATTAAACACTTTTTTATGTTGTGCTATTATGAAAATAAACAAAACTTAAAAAACAAACAAACCTGAAAACAAAACAACCGCCTACCCCTCTGTTCCTTATTTAGATTATTACTGCCAGGCTGCTTCTTAAAATCTTACCAGTAATGAAGAGCAAACAAAACAAACTTCCTGGAATACTTTGTGCATTAAAGTGTAATACATACTGTCTTTTCATATTTCACTTGCATATAAAAGATGATTATCTGTGTATCCCACATGTACACAGCAAATAAGTATTACTTTCCTTTTCCATTTCTGTTTTTGTAAGCCTTGTTATAGGGGAAAGCATAATCAGTATTTCAGAACTATCACACTGTTATTCCAGTATCAAAAAAAATAAGAGACGGAAGAGATTTATTAAGTGCATTGCAAAAATCCCATAGATTCATCTTGTCCATATTCCTCTCAGGGTAGTATTGTTCTGTATATTATATGTATTAGCTTTTGTTGTACATTTAAATTACTTTTGCTATGGGGCTTCCGCTTCTTCCCTTGGCAGAGCATTATCTAAATAAATAGCCCTTACATCTAATTTTTCCTATACTCAATTGTGTATCATTACTCCAATTATGCTACAATGAACTTTGAATCACCTAACTGGTTCTCCCTCTCATGAATATTTATCTCCTTAATTTCCAGAGGGGGACCCATGTTCATCTATGTACAGCAAAAACAACAACTTGAAAGTTAAGTCAACTCTGTTAAGCTGTGGGTCCCGGTGAGAAGGGAGCCACTGGGGCTCCCCGGACAAGGGAGCTGCCGGGGCTCCCTGGTGGCTCCCTTCTCCCTAACCCCAGGTCGACTTAGAAAATTAAGTCAACCTAGGGCATCCACACCAGCTTTAAGTCAATCTAACAGGTCGACTTAAGCGTTAAGTCAACCTAATGACCGGTAGTTATTAAGTCAACTTAATGAAAGACCGGTGTGGAACTGGAGTAATTTAGGTCAACTTAAACATCTTTAAGTTGACCTAAATTGATAGTGTAGACATACCGTTAAAGACTAATAAATTTATTTCGGCATAAGCTTTCATGGGCTCCAATCCTCTTCGTCAGTAGTAGGTAGCATGGGGTTTTAATGGACACTTATGTGAATGAACCCTTAATAAGTCTTCTTTATGGGATTAACTTTCTTGAACAAAGTAAATACATTATTCAGCTTCCCACATCAGAGGTTCCACTTACATAAGATCCATAGATATATAGTGATTTGAGAAGCATGTTGTGACAAATCGCAGAGAACTGGCTAGTTACACAGCAGTATTTCTCTGGCTCACTCACAGGTGCTAAAGCATATTAAAAAAAAAGATTATATATTATTAAATGATACTTAATATTTCTAGTCAGAACCCATATTAAGAGGGAGTTAAAGTTGAGAGAACACATTTTTAGGGTAAAAAACCCAAAGCAATGTATTAAATATGCCTAAAACAATCATTATAAACCCAAAAGTTAACATTAAAAGAAAAAATATATGCTACAGTGTGAAACTGCATACTGAAATTACCCATCCAACCTTAGCTCTATTCGGTAGAGAAACTATGCAATGCCTATATCTAGAGTTTGACAGAATATACAAAAATATTATTATTATTCCATACTTCTTTTCTAATGGTGTCACTACTGAGGCCTCAGTATTACTGAGAAAAACTGATGGCGTTGTAATTTTGAAGGACAATTCTCTATGATTTTCTCTGGAGGACTTTTTTTTTCAGCTTATGCTTAACATGAAGCTTTCAGTCACAAAAAAAAATAATAGAAAAAGATAGCATTAATCCTAAAACAAAAATCTTTTCAGAACTCTCCACTGCACCTGATCTACTCAAAGATCCATTACAAAATTAAATATGAGCTTAAATGCACAGCTGATTGGATCCTATAGTTTTTAAGAGGAAGTTTTGAACACTGCAAAGAACTGTAAGGACACCTAGTCTATATTACCTGATAATATCTCGGACTTTCTTGTAAAGTCTGAATTTATTTCTGACATTTGGCTTGGCATTCTATTTTTACTTGATAAACAAGGTTTTGTTTTCAATTTACTGATAACAAATATACAATGTTTTCCTTCCCCTCTTTGCTGTCAGCTGCACAACTAGAATAGAAAACCATTTTTAAATTAGTTTATTTAATTAGAACACAGCCATTATTTCACCAGTGAGGGAATTAGAACAAGATAACATTAATTGTATATTCCATGTGTTACCCAGATAGTTAGATGAAGTACATGAAATTAAGTTCTAAAATTTTCATGTATTATATCAAGGACTTGTTCTAAATTCTATAAGAAATCTATACCATAAAGATCTGGTGACTGGATTCTGTAACTTGTTGCATGACAACTGCCCCTTCCACCCACATGGAGCCCTGACAATTAAAATGGGGTTCATGAATGCACAGAGGTAAACCTGCATGGCCCCCTTTGGAGGGGTAGAGCCCATGTTTATAAGTGAGCTGCTGGGTAACAAGGCACATTTATGAACTGAGCTGTCTAGAGGAAACATTGGTTTTCTGCTCTAGCGAATCATCGTCTCTATTTGTCAACCATGAATGTTTGGTATTTGCTGAAACAAGTTCATTTATTTTCAGCATCGATTCTGAGAAATGTTTTCATCTACCTTGGACGTGTGGGAAATATATGTGAATAATCTATGTTGCATGTAGCAAAGCAGAAGGATAACTCTTAAGTGGAACAATAACAACAACAAACGTAAAAATTGAGCTATTGTCATGGATGTAGGAATAGCTACCCAAACCTTCCCCCTAAGTTGGGTAAATAAAGGGAATATTTTTACAAAAAAATTATCTGAATTAAAATACAAATTTTCTTTGGCCATGTTAGCTCTCCTTTTGTGTTTGATTTCTATGAACGTTTGTGTGATCAAGTTTTATTAGCATAAATACTTATTGAAAGAGAAATTTAAGATTGCATACTTAAAATACTTTTGGAAATTGAGTATTAAATTTGCCTTCCAGAAGATCTCACAGAAAAAACCTGATTAATAGAATTATAGTTATCTAACCAGAGAATAGAGACAATACTATTGGTCTTATGTGACCAAATATAATTGAGCAACAAATCTCAGATTTCAAATAGTCAGTAGCAAACAATGCTGTAAATGACATTAAAAACCAATTTACTGGACTAAGTTCATATAATGTATACATATAAAAAAATCTACACATACAGACATTCCATGAATAAAAAAGGTAAATTTATCAAAAAATATTTTTGAACATTATTTGCTCAGCTCTCCCTTACCCTCCACCACACACACAGAGAACATTCTTAGCTCTTCAACTCTTGTATACAAAATATTCTTCATAAGTTTTTGTGTTATATATTCTTTTTTCCATCTCTCAGGGCACATCATGTTAGCAATTGGTTCTAGCATATGGTAAAAAGCGATTCAGCCAATTGAGGCTTGTCTTTTTTAATACACTATTTTCTCGGGATTGTATTGCTATTAGCTGCTTTTAAAATGACCTATTGTTTTTGGTTGAGCAACCTTGCTAGGAAGCTGATTCCAAATAATTCCTATGGCTGCATCTACACTGGTAAATTAAGTCGAGTTAAGCTTGGCTTAAGTCGACTTAATGTGCCCTGCGTCCACACAACACATTGCTTAAGTCGACTTAAGGAAAATAAAGTCGACTTGATGAAAATTAAGTCGACTTTATTAAACCACCTTTCTACTCGACCTAAGGCTAAATTTGACTTTCTAAAGTCGAATTAAGCCAGTGTAGCCCTGGGGTAGCCCTAAGTCGACTTAGGGCTACTCCAGGACTACAGCAATGCCCTCCCTGCCGGGGGGGACACAGGGGGAGCCTGGCATGCCCCCCAAAGGGCAGGGCATGTGGGCACAGTGTGACACTGTCTGGATTTAGGGAAGCCTTTATGATATTATTTTCTATGGATATCTCATAAATGCTATAATCCATAGGAACTATGTCATGTTTGGTATCAATAGAAAGGTAGTAATTTGCTGGGAATGATTATATAGTTTATGTCTAGGAATTCTATTTTGATTAGAAGTTAAGAATTTGATGTTATATCCATACTTTAACTTGTGTCATTCTGAAGGAATGTCTTAGATGGGAGGTGTGAACCAACCATTGTCTCCTTAATGTTTAGGAATTTGCCAGGTGATATAGTCCCAGGGAGTAAACTGATGAGCCATTAAGGATACAATGGTTGTATTCTTTATGTCCTCAATGGCTCATCAGGATACTCCCTGGGACCATATCACCTGGCAGATTCCTTAACATTAAGGAGACAATGGTTGTTCACACCCTCCCATGTAAGGCATTTGTCCAGAATGACACAAGTTAAAGTATGGATATAACATCAAATTCTTAACTTCTAATTGAAATAGAATTCCTAGACATAAACTATATAATCATTCCCAGCAAATTACTACCTTTCTATTGATACCAAACATGACATAGTTTCTATGGATTATAGAATTTATGAGATATCCATAGAAAATACTATCATAAATGCTTGCCTAAATCCAGACAGTGTCACACACAGGGCTCTGCCCTGCCAGGGTCCCTGTCCCCCTTTGCCCCATTGTACACAGGGGGTGCTCCCCCCCCGCCACCATGGACCTGCCCAAGGTCCCCCTAGCCCCACAAAGTCAACCTAGAGCATCCAGTGTGGATGCTCTAGGTTGACTTTGTAAGTTCCCCTTTAAGTCAACTTTAATTTTAAGTGTAGACACACTAAGTCGACTTAACTAAGTTTACTTTAAGTCGACTTAGTTAAGTCAACTTAGTTAAAGTCTACTTAAAAGTGCAAGTGTAGACATAGCCTATGAGAGGCTAACCCCTTCTCTCCCATTTCTGCTTTGTTTAGACAGGTGTTGCATCTCTTTGGCTTGACAGAGTTGATTGTCAGACTATACTGAAACAAGGAGATATTTGCTATGATTTTAATTAGGCTGCAACTTAATTATTGATGTCTAGGACTACTTGGGCAGCTAATAATTAAAGTGTACAGCACAGATAATCCCATGTTCATTCAATATTTTGGGGGGTGGGGGGCGGAGTTGTGTGACTTCTGTCAACTGTCCGGTGCTGCTTTGATGCGGGTTCCCCACCCAAACCATTACTGAGTCCTTACTATTGACCCCACATTACTCTCCCTCTGCAGAGGAGGGTTGAGGTGAGCTTGCTGTACCAATCAGAGGAATCCAAGCTGTACCCACCATTCTATTCCTTTAACCAAGAACGCTTTTTTAAAGTCCTTTACCAATTCATTTTTTTAGTCACTTTATAGGAGTATTTAGTAACCAGCCAGGTGCCCAAGCCACAGCCAATTATTGGATTGGAGTACCAGTAATTCTGCTTTTAGCCATTTCTAGGCCTCTGTAGTGTAACTAGGCAAACCGGGAGCAGGAGAAAATGATTCTATATTTTCCCTCTGAATACACTGGTGCAGAAGTCTGTGAAAAACAGGGCATCTAGATAAATTTTAGTACTGCAGCTATGGAAAATTATTGCTATACTTGTAGCTTAAGACTGTTTGCTTAACAGGGTTTTTTTTTTAGTGACACTATTGTAACTTCTGCTTCTGCCCAGTGACTGGTTTATTTTGTCAGCTATTTAATATTCTTTTTATTGAAATCATAGAATCATAGAATAATAGGGTTGGAAGGGACCTCACGAGGTCATCTAGTCCAACCCCCTGCTAAAAAGCAGGACCACTCCCCCTAAATTATCCCAGCCAGGGTTTTGTCTAACCGAGCCTTAAAAATCTCCAAAGATGAAGATTCTACCACCTCCCTAGATAGCCCATTCCAATGCTTCACCACCCTCCTAGTGAGAAAGTTTTTCCTAATATCCAATGTCTCTGTAACTTCTGGGGTATAAAAGGGAAATAGTGAGTCTGAGTCAGGAGGATCACTTTGTTCACACATTGAAAAGATCTCCAGTACACACAGAAGAATCGGTCATCTGGAAATCTGTGAGTGAATGACCCAAAGACTGCCTCAGACTTGTGGGAGTAACTATCAGTTTGGGGATTCTAATAACCTATTGTATTTATATGTGCTTAAGACTAATAAGTGGAAACTTTTGGTAAAGACATTCCAATGGGAATTGCTGGAGATTAATAAACTAAAGCTTTCAATTAAGAGCACTGGGCAAGCCATACAGCAGATGCAGGGCGCTGTCTCTCTTTTGCTTTACATCCTGATACTGACTCACAGATACTAGAAGTTATTAGGTCAAAGAACCCTGGGAAACATTTCTATGGAATACTTGCACTGGAAATATGTCCCACACTTATGTAATGAGTTGCAACATATAGCTTCCCTCCCTTCATTCATGAATGGACAAAGCCCTTCCTGAATCCATTGTGGGGAAGGCAGAAAAGCCCCAACACCACCGCAATTTGGTGGTAAGGAAAAAATTCCTTACCACCCCCTTCTAAAAAGGGGTGGCTAATGCAATGTCCACAGCAGGTCTTCACCTAACCCAGGTATTTCACCACCCAAGGGTGAGTGTTGACCCAGCCTGAGCTGTGTGCTATGTGAAAGGGGGCTTCACCACATGAGCTGCTCCTTTTAAACTCTTCCTCCCATCCAGCTTCCAGGAAATGAGTCAGTGTTGCCCCTCATTCCCTTTTGCAGCAGTTTGACTTCCCCTCCGCCCCCGCCCCCGCCCAAGCCCAAACCACAAAGCACCATTCCCTTTATTCTGATAGCCAGCCAACCAAATTCCATCCCCTGTGGTGGCTATTCTCACACCAATATAAGTTTATAAAAGACTAACATGTGACTTTTTAAAAAAAAATCTTGTCATACCCCCTGCTAAGAGAATTAGCAAGAAGTCACATATTCTGAAAATTTACAGGAACTGAGCCTGTATAGTGCAACTGTTACCAAGCTTACCTTTAATAAGAGGTGAGAAACATTTCCTATTTTTAAATATAGAACAATTAGAGTAAAATAACTTGGGGATTTATGTTATCTGATGTTTTCTTGCAAAAAAAAAAAAAGGAGAAAAATCAATATATTGAACACTAAGCCATTTAAACAAAGGATGTGTCAATCTTTGACCATCCTCCTTTGGGACATACTAGAGATTTTATATATACTAATTGAAAGAATTATATATAACTTTAAGATCAAGAGAGGAATAAAACATTAGTTTAGCAACAGAGTTATGCAGTGTGGCTATCATGCAAACGTTGATTAGATTCATGTTTAATAGCAGTAAAGTTCTGATTGATAGTTAAGATAATTCCTATAGTGGTAATATTATATCAGACTTAATGCCCTCTACAATTAAGGTTTCAAAACAGTTTTCACTAGTACCCTATGTTCTTGAACCCAGATCTCCAAAATACTCATTTTGGGGCTAAAGCTTTTCATGCTTCATCTTGGCTGGACTGTCTATTTTTCTACAAATCTTAAACACAATTCCATTGACACTTTGGACTCTGTTGTTTCTCTGCAATAGATTAACATGGCTACCCCTTTGGTTTTTGGCCTAGGAGTGATTTTAAAAATGATTCTGAGCACTTCTCCTCCCCATTCAGCCAACTAAAAAATGAGTGAACTTTGACTCTAATTTGGCATGAAAGAATTTGTGTGCTAAATTTGAAAAAAAAAATATATATATATATAAGCAATTGAAATATAATCTATATATCTTCATCAGCAATGGCTACAATTTCTTGTCTAATGAAGATCACCTCCTTTATGACATCAAAATTAACCTCTACCATAAAGCCACCTGATAATGTACTGACATAGTTTGAATTAACCCTGAGAAAAATGGGCTGGAGTTGATATCAAAATTTTGCAGAAAACTGTTTCACGTTATTGCAGTGTGGTTTGGCAGGTGACAAATTTCAGCATAGCTGCGTTAACAGTGCAGCAAGAAGGCAATCTCCCTGAAGATCTCAATTTGGAGATCCCTCAGATTGAGGCTATGTCTACACTACATACCACTTCTGGCAGCTTATAATATGTGGTTAGTTATACCAGTTTTTTCTCAACCCATGCCCATGGGCTTTTAGCAGCCCAATCAGCTCACAGCTGCAGCCACCCTCAGGGCTATACAGGCAGTATACTATATTGTGTGAGTGGCCCACTTAAGGTATAGAGGAGCTCCAGATGAGGCCCGAAATGGTAAATGGGTTGAGAGCCACTGAACTACATGCTTCAGTGAAAAGAAGGCTGGTCCATACTGCAGTGTTACATCTATATGCATCAGTGAAAGGTTCTAAGAAAGGTAAAACATCAAGATAAAGCTTCAGGAGCTCCCTGCTGCCAAAGGCTTTCACTAGAATAAGGAGAAGCTCTAACAGGGTGGAGGCCACTGGGAAAGGTTAAGCTGCTGGAACCTTACCTAGAGTCAGCTCCAAGAGTCAGGAACTGTCAGAGCCTTTCTCCACTGCCCTTAGATGCTAGAATCTTTCCCTGTGGTGGAGCATGGCTCCAGCAGTATGGAGCTGCCCAGGTCCTTCCCCACTGGGAGACTCCCCACTGCCAGAACCTATATAGATAGATAGCTATATATATCTATATAGATATAGATAATCAATGAGATGGAAAGGTTGTAGATATACCAAAATTGCTTTAAAAAGACAGATTACTATAGGACAAGTTGGCATTCAGGTTATTGGCATGACTGGTAGGAGAAGTGTATTCTGGAGAGAAATTCATTACACACAGGTCATACCATTGTTGAGGTAATATTGTTGAAATTGTTGAGATGAATACTTCTGTTCTGGAAGCAGAATTTTACATATACATTTCTTATATCAAGTTTTGTTTTTACTATGTCTAAAATTGTATGTAAGTGGTCCAATGACATTATGAAAATATGAATTTTTATATTACATTTCTCCCCTCTTGATTAGACTGTTGTAGCATTGCAGAAAATCATATTCCTTTTCAGGAACTATTCTAACATTTTTTTTGTTCTGTACAATGTTCAAATACATTTAATTCAATTTTAGGGGCAATACAGAATATACATTGTGTAGATGAATCAAGTGGACATGTTTATCTCATCTGACTTATGTTCTGTGATCGGAGTTTAGTGTTTCGTAAACTATAGGACAAATCCTACTATCCTCAGTGAAAATTCAATTGTCTTCAACAAAAGATTTACCTAAGAAAGGCCTGAAAAATAGGGCCTTAAATTTTATTATAAGCAAAGTATACATTAAAACAAGACATATAACTGAAGAAAGCTTAGATAAGGTAACCTTCATAACATGATCTAATATACAGCCCACACACTGCATAGAGACAAAACTCCCCGTGGTGTATGTCAATAAAGAAATTAAGACTAGGGTAACATGAAGTTCAGTTCAGTAGTATAGCCAAGGTTAAACACAGGTAAATGGAGTATACCTTCTCCTCATTTAGGGAATATGGAGTTTAATTTAGGTTACTTTAGCCACTGTTTGTTTTTGTTTGTTTGTTTGTTTTAAAACACTATGACACTGATTTAGGCTGTGTGTTCTCTGCAAACTTGGCTGCCATTACAGTTCATACTGAAGTTACTCATCCCCCAAACCTGCCTTGGAAGCAACTTCTCTTTTTATGATACCCACAGGTGTGCAAACCACAGTTTGACTCACTGTATGTCCCCCAAAAGGAAAAATATCACCTGCTAATACAGTTAATGTAATAGCATACCATACAAGGTAAGGAGACAGAAGTAAGGAACATGAAAAGTCACTGACCAGAAAAGAAAATCAAAACAGTTATTAGTTTTCTGAATGTAGTAGTTATATTTTATGTTACAAAGACTGCCTAGTGTAAGACCATCTACACACTTACTATGTGCTAGAGACACATTATTACATATTAAGCGTGGGTTTGCAAAGAGTTTGGGAAGTTTCAATGAAACTGGTTGAGGAAATGTAAAATATAGTCATGTCATAGTTATAGTTTAGTATTTGAGCAAGTTGGAGAGGGTGGTTGTTCTCCATAGTATACTTTTCAGGAATAACATTTTCTGAAAAGAAAAGATTTATAGCTCATGAAAGCATCCGTTTCTCATCCTTATCCTGTTAATTAATAGGTGTCCAGAGTTTCAGAAGTGAGATTATTTTGTCTTGCATTAAAAAAAATGTTTATTTTCAACTGTAAAATAAATGAAACCATAGAGAAATATAGTTAAAAACCCTATAAATATTTTCTACTCAGTTACAAGTACATAGAAATATCTATAAATCTACATAAACACACACACCTGTGTGTGTTTCCACATGTGTCCCTTTAATTTCTAAGACCACCCCCCTCCCTCCACCATAAAAAGAAACAACCCTCCAACTCTCTAAATCTATTTTGTATTTTTGCCTTCTCTGGTCCCAGAATTTGCATACATCATGACAACATAAAACTTTTTATTTCCTAATCAAGTTATCTAAATATTAGATTTATTCCAATATACGCTGTAGTCTTCATCTTTCAAATGATGATAAGATAGTGATGGCACTCTTTCCAGTTCTATGACATATGAAAATATCTTAGCCTATATATTAGTCTATATTTCAAAGTCTCTACATTGTGAGTGTGGGAAGGACAGTAGAAGTATTCATTATTACAAGACTTTTAAAGAGCTTTCTGACTGGTTGGCCAATTTTTACATAACATGCTTTGTCAGATAACATTATCTTTCATTGGAGCTTTGTGATCTCAACTCTTCCTTAGAAACCTTTTCCTTTAAACAGCTTAACATATTTACCACTGCATGGACTTATAGCTAACAGCTCATTATATTCTACAGTGACTCTCAGTCATGTTGAGTTCAGATAATCACACTTTTACTGCTTCTGAGCCAATCTGTGATCAAGAATAGATTTAGTCATACAATTTTGGTCTGAAGAGTGTCTTTCAGAAGAGTGTCTGAGAAGATTTCAACTCCTGCTTCAGATCATAAAATCATAGAATATTAGACTTGGAAGGACCTCAGGAGATCATCTAGTCCCAATCCCTGTTCAAAACAGAACCAACACCAACTAAATCATAGACTCATTGGCTATGTCTACACTTGCACTTTTAAGTCGACTTAGTGAGTCTACACTTAAAATTAAAGTCAACTTAAAGGGGAACTTACAAAGTCGACCTAGAGCGTCCACACTGGATGCCCTAGGTCGAATTTGTGGGGCTAGGGGGACCTTGGGCAGGTCCACGGTGGTGGGGGGGGGGCACCCACTGTGTACAAAAGGGGCAAAAGGGTACAGGGACCCTGGCAAGGCAGAGCCCTGTGTGTGATGCTGTCTGGATTTAGGAAAGCATTTATGATATTATTTTCTATGGATATCTCATAAATTCTATAAACCATAGGAACTATGTCATGTTTGGTATCAATAGAAAGGCAGTAATTTGCTGGGAATGATTATATAGTTTATGTCTAGGAATTGTATTTCAATTAGAAGTTAAGAATTTGATGTTATAGCCATACTTTAACTTGTGTCATTCTGGACAAATGCCTTACATGGGAGGGTGTGAACAACCATTGTCTCCTTAATGTTAAGGAATCTGCCAGGTGATATGGTCCCAGTGAGTAAACTGATGAACCATTAAGGACACAATGGTTGTATTCTTTATGTCCTTAATGGTTCATCAGGATAAATGCTTCCCTAAATAAAGACAGCGTCACACCCTGCCCACATGCCCTGCCCTTTGGGGGGCATGCCAGGCTCCCCCTGTGCCCCCCGGCAGGGAGAGCATTAGTGTAGTCCTGGGGTAGCCCTAAGTCGACTTAGGAATACCCCAGGGCTACACTGGCTTAATTCGACTTTAAAAAGTCGAATTAAGCCTTAGGTTGAGTAGAAAGGTGGTTTAATAAAGTCGACTTAATTTTCATTAAGTCAACTTTATTTAGCTTAAGTCGACTTAAGCAAGCTGCTTAAGTTGACTTAAGCAAAGTGTAGTGTAGACGTAGGGCCAATTAAGTCGACTTAAGCCAAGATTAAGACGACTTAATTTACCAGTGTAGACGCAGCATTAGACTTTAAGGTCAGAAGGGACCAGTACGATCATCTAGTCTGACCTCCTGCAAAATGCAGGCCTCAAAACCTCACCCACCCACTCCAGCAATAGGCCACTAACCTATGACTGAGTTATTTACCTCCTTAAATCATGATTTAAGGACTTCAAGATACAGAGAATTCACTGGTAGGTGACCATGCCCCGTGCCACAGAGGAAGGGGAAAAACCACCAGAGCCAAGGCCAATCTGCCCTCGGGGAAAATTCCTTCCCGACCCCAAATATGGCGATCAGTTAAACTCTGAGCACGTGGGCAAGTCTCATAGCCAGTTTCCCAAGAAAAAATTATCTTTAATAACTCAGAACCCACCCCATGTACCCTCCCTTCTTAGGCCACTTGTATATCCACCCCCATAGCCAAATATCAGTCAATTTCCAAAATAGGCTAATTATACCACCCCCTCCATAAATTTATCAAGCTCAGCTTTGAAAGCAGTTACGGTTTTTGCCCCCACAACTCCTCTTGGAAGGCTATTCCAGAACTTTACTCCTCTAATGGTTAGAAACCTGCATCTAATTTCACGCCTAAATTTCTTGATGGACAATTTATAACCATTTGTTCTGGTGTCCACATTGGTGCTGTACTCAAATAATTCCTCTCCCTCCCTCATATTAATCCCTCTGATGTATTTATAGAGAGCAATCATAACCCCTCTCAACCTTCTTTTGGTTAGGTTAAACAAGCCAAGCTTCTTGAGTCTCCTCTCATAAGGCAGGTATTCCACCCCACAGACCAGCCTTGTAGCCCTTCTCTGCACCTGTTCCAATTTGAATTCATCCTTTTTAAACATGGGGGACCAGAACTGCATGCAATATTCCAGATGGGGTCTCACCAGTGCCTTGTACAGTGGCACCAACACCTCCCTGTCTCTACTTGAAATACCTCTCCTGATACATCCTAGAACCGCATTAGCTTTTTTCATGGCCACATCACATTGGCAGCTCATAGTCATCCTATGATCAACCAATACTCCCAGATCCTTCTCCTCTTCAGTTTTTTCCCAACTGATGAGTCCCCAACTTATAGGAGAAATGCTTGTTGTTTGTCTCTAAATTCATGACCTTGCACATCACATTATTAAATTTCATCCTATTCCTGATACTCCAGTTTACAAGGTCATCCAGATCTTTCTGTATGGTATCTCTATCCTTCTCTGTGTTGGCAATGCCTCCCAACTTGGTGTCATCCGCAAACTTTATTAGCACATTCCCACTTTTTGTGCCAAGGTCAATAACAAAAAGATTAAATAAGATTGGTCCCAAGACCGATCCCTGAGGGACTCCACTGGTAACTTCCCTTCAGCTTGACAGTTCACCCTTCAATATGACCCGCTGTAGCCTCCCTATATATTTTGCATAGGTGTTTGAGACAAAGAGAGATAGAAAGCACGTTTGGGGTGGTGGTGGACATGTACATGCTGGATTAAAGTTTATAATTCTTTCTGTGTCATGGGAACAACATGATTAACTTAGTTAACCAATACCATATTATCATGTAATTGTATTCCAAAATCAATGGAGCAGAACCCATAGTAGAGTTCTTTTCTTTTCCCTATTTTACTATTAATAGTATTAAAGGTAAAAGGATCTTCGTTGCCTTCAGTGGTGGAACTGTATCAGATCCCCAAACAGCAACCCACATGAAAAGGTAGGAGTGGTTGGGGAGAAAAAAAACAAAGTAAAAAATTGCTGAAGTATCCCATCCCTTTTTATGTTTTCTGTCGCCTGCAAATTTAAACACTGATTGTTTATCATAAATATGTCGCTTCCATCATAAAAAAATCTATGTGGATTTTCAAATTGAATACATATTGAACTTTTACATACTTTGAGGAAACCTGGGTGGATTGTCGTTGACATCAGTGAGTGTGATATTTACAGTTGTTGACCCTGATAGCCCTCCGACCTGCCCAGCCATATCTTTGGCTTGAATGACAACGGAATAATGCTCTCTGGCTTCCCTGTCCATGTTATGCAAGGCAGTCCTGATGACTCCTGTGATGCAAAGAAAAACAGAAGAAAGATCAGCATTAGCAATTTTGAACAGTGCTTAAGGGTAGGCATCCTCAGAGACTCTTTTGTTAAGAGAAATGGGACAAAGGAGAACTTTTACTATTGTGAAGTCCTTTTATATCCAAAATAAACTACTTTAATTTAATTTCTGATGTATAACCAACAGATTGGCAGTCTCTTGTGTTCAGACACTCAAAGAACAAAAAAAGGGCGGGGGGGATAAAATGTGATATGGAGAAATGTTGATGAGAACTGTGTTGTTTTCTAAAACATCTAATGCAATTGTGGAAGAAGTTTCTAGGCAGCTTGCTTGAGGATATATAGAAATTAAAATCTCCCCATATTGCAAGAAAATGTAATAACATATTAATAAATAATTATTCCAATTCATGTAATATAGAAAGACCTCAAGGTATATTGCCAAAAGACATTTTTTATCATAATGCCAATTGCTTAAGTAGCACTTTAATTGAAATATTAATGAATATGCATTCTAGCCCCTCACAAGAAAAGTCTCAAATTCCACTGGTATCTGAAGAAAAAACAATCTTTTGCTTTTCCACATAAGGCTCGGCACTACTCTGAAACATGACTTA
This sequence comes from Pelusios castaneus, assembly GCA_007922175.1. Taxonomy (NCBI): domain Eukaryota; kingdom Metazoa; phylum Chordata; order Testudines; family Pelomedusidae; genus Pelusios; species Pelusios castaneus. The sequence goes on from ML685780.1 coordinate 6,596,675, forward strand.
AAAAATGGCACTCTCTTATTCAATGGAGCTTCTCTTTATACATGTTCACAGTCGAAAACTGTTGACTTTAGAGAAATAGGCCTTTGATGCTTTTTTACTCCTAATTAGACAAGCAGAGATGATAGAACTGGAAGTGAGTCAGCAAAAAATTCTATTTAATTTTACACATCAACAACAGAAATGTTTACTAATTTCCAATATGTGCAAACCCACTGATGACAGTAAGATTGTATTGATATCACCCATAGGACTTTTATCACAGGTGAAATGTTAGATCAAAATAGACCAGCTACGTTGTCTAAGCCCAGCCTGTATTTACAAAGTTGGGGGTCAGAAACACCCCACTACCCCCCACTCAAACACACACTTAAATTTATTATTTGTCAGTCAGTGTCTTTTGACACTAAAGATAATAAAGCACGGAAATGCAGAGTCCCACTTTGAGGTTTAGTATTGCAAAAGGATTTATAAGGGTATTTGAAACATGTTGTCAAATAAAGAATGTAAGAACACTACTACAATAAAAGATTAATTTTTAAAAAGTGTGAAAGAGTAAATTTGTTAAAATAATCTGTAAAATTAGAAGAAAGGCATGATTAACTGTTGCTTCTTTGCAAATAAAAATGATTTGATAGCAATTCACAAGAACAGAGTAGGGATGTAAGCATCGCCCCTCTAACAACAAATGCCTCAGATCTTCATCAATGTTGGAGGAGGGGGGATGGATTTGAAGTGGCTGACAGTGAAAAGGGGAGCAGTCCCTGCAGGAAGGGAGGGAGGCGCTTGCCATGTGATAATAGGTAGCTCCTTCTCCTGCACCCATTGGCCAGCTGCAGGAGAGGGGTGTTGAAGAGTCGGCAGCTCCCAGGATTTAATTTGCTACCAGGGCCACATGGAGCTCTTTCAGCTCCATTTCAGCAGCCTGCCTTACTCAGCTGAACTACGCATGATAGATGCTGCAGGTCTTGCTGATCACTCTTTATGAGAGTCACAGAGGCACTGGGGTGGAGATGTTTATTTGTTGCAACTTGTGGCTGGTTCCTAGTGCAGTTAAGAGAATAAAATGAACAGTCTCCAGAGGTAAAAGACTAAGGATTTTGGTGACGAGCCTCAATCTCAAGTAATAGGGTTAAGACCTGGTGGGCCGAGGTCCCCACCCTGCTGCACACTCTGCAGTCAGGGCCGTCCCTAGGAGGAGCAAATGGGGCAATTCCCCAGGACCCTGCGGTTATGCGTGCTCCGCGCTGTCCCGCTCTGAACAGGGCAGTGCAGGGCCTGCACCGTGGCCCGCTCACAGCCACACTCTTCCCTGCTCCCCACTGAGCCGAAGGCAGCAGGGCAGGCTGGGAGCTCTAAGACCAGGCTCTGGGGTAGCCCTCCCCACCCCCAGGGTGGGGCAGGCAGGCCCAGGGGCGGGGCAGGTGGCCGGCGCCCGCCTCTGCCCCATGCAGCCAGGGCCAGCCCTCGCCGGCGGGGTGCCCTCAGCCGGAACTGGCTCCCAGTGGTGGCTTCGGGTCCCTGGCTGGGGCACTGGCCATAGCAGCCTGGGATCCTGGCTGCCATAGGCTCCCCCCACCGGCGGTCCCCGTTTCCAGGGCTGGAGCCAGTGCCAGCTTCCTGCCAGTGGCCTCAGCCTCCCCGCCTGGGCTGGATCCCTGTGGGGGTGGAGCGGCCCACCCTCCCCTCCAGCATGGGGGGGCCAGTTGGCCCTGGGCCCCACTCTCCCCAAGAGACAATGCTGTCTGCAGTGGGGAAGAGCGCTAGAACTTAGGGAGAGCTAAGTCCCGGAGAGTAAAGGGTAGTAAACTGAGGAGAGCCTCCTGCACAAGAACCAATTAATGCCAATTAAATGCCTGGTGTAGAAGAGTATTGATAGGTGGGAGGCACTCCTCCCCTTTGTTAAAGTTTAATAGAAATTGAGGCCAGCTACTTAAATTCATATATGTCTCTCCTCATTTTGCCAGATTCCACATGAATTTGAAAAACAGTATTATTCTTGAAGCTTTCATTTCCATAATGTCTGATAAACAAGCATTTCCAGCACTGAAAAAAAAAAAAAAAAAAAAAAAAAAATCAAGAAGTACCATTTTCTTTTCCTGTATTTTAAACTTTGCAAACTTGATTTTCTATAGCAAAAAAAATGAAGCATTATTTTAAGCATTTGTGTGTCATACACAATTTAATGTAGTTTGCCCATCCTAAGTAGGGCTATGTCTATACTTGAAAATTTAGGTCAACTTTAACTAAGTCGACTTAGTTAAGTTGACTTAGTGAGTCTACACCTAAATTTTAAGTCAACTTTGGGGGGACCTTACAAAGTCGACCTAGAGCGTCCACACTGGATGCCTAGGTTGACTTGTAGGGGCTAGGGGGACCTAGGGCAGGTTCACGGGGGCAGGGGGTACCCCTTGCCCAGTGCCAGGGGGCTCAGCCTTTGTCCCATTGTACATAGGTACAATGGGGCAAAGGGGGTCAGGGATCCTGGCAGGGCATAGGGGCAGGGTGAGCAGGGCTCTGCCCTACACTGTTGGGGGGGCATGCCAGGCTCCCCCTGTGCCCCCCCCCGGCAGGGAGGGCATTGGTGTAGACCTGGGGTAGCCCTAAGTCGACCTAGGGTTACCCCACGTCTACACTGGCTTAAGTCGACTCTAGGGAGTCGACTTAAGCCTTAAGTCGAATTAATTCGAGGTTTAATAAAGTTGACTTAATTTTCATTAAGTCGACTTTATTTTCCTTAAGTCGACTTAAGCAAGTTGCATAAGTCGACTTAAGGAAACTGTAGTGTAGACGTGGGGTAAATTAAGTTGATTTAAGCAAGCTTAAGTCGACTTAATTTTCAAGTGTAGACGCACCCTAGAAAACAAACTTCTCATGGATAACTTGTATAGATTTAGTGAACCAAATATCACCATGTTTTTAACTATTTGAAAAAGCTCTGACCTGGTGCATGCCAACACCAGGTACTGTATCCCAAAGAAAATTCTTCCGGAAAGTATATGAGAGCATCATCATCATTCTTTAAAAGATTGATTAATGTTTGATTCAATTTACATAAATACCTCTGTAGTTTAGTGTTCTTAAAAACAAAACATATCTGATCTATAGGGCTGAGCCTGCACCTCTGTCCTTAAATGAGCAGACCTTACTCATGCAAGTAATCACGAAGGATTACTCATACAAGTAATAGGGTTTTTTTTAGATTTGTGTCCTAGATATTTAATCTGAAAGTAGGGTTGCCTTAGACAAAAGAACCCCAGCTGTAATCTACAAGAAACTTCTGGACCATAGGTGTTTCAGTCCACTAGGGAATGTCTGAAATGTCAATGTGATATTAACTGTGCACTCTCCAGTGAGATAGAGAATGAGTTACTTTGTGACGTCTGACAGCTCTCTAGTGAGAATCAGTCTGCTTCTCTCCCTAATCATGACCCTGCTTGGTACACAGCAAAAAGTGCCCCTTCTATATCATCTATCTACTAGTCCCCTAATTATTTCCATAAACAGCCAAGGGAATTCGGAAAACAATGAGCCAGATTCTCAGCTGTGATAAACTGATACAGTACCACTGACATTAATGAAGCTATTTTATACTGATTTCCACAAATGTGGATTAGGACCTTTCTCTATTCCTCTTCCTTTCCCATATATATCACTAGCACATGGCCCAGTTCATTCAGTTTATGGTAACTTTGCATGAGGCCTAAGATTAGCTCACACTGGTGCTACTTGAGACAATATAACTTGCACTTTGAAAGGGAAGACTATGGCTTTCCCCTTGCCACTAGGCTTTACACCCTGGCATGCAGCTAAATAAATACGCACATATTTTCAGAACTAGATTAAACAATATTCTGTGACATTAAACCACATGTAAGTTTACTAGTTTCACACTAATTACCAATTCTAAACTCAGCCAGCTTTAATAAAAAGCCAGTGATTCTTTTGAGAATATCTATGATGCACCATTTCCATAAAAACTGAAACAATACATACTTAAACTGGAAACTGTGTCAAACTTTGTGGTTTCAACTCAGGACAGCTTTGCATTCCTAGCAGCAATTTAAGGTCCTGGAATTATGCACATTGGAGCCAAAGAAAAAAAAATGCATGGGCACCTGTGACTAAAACAGCCCCATTTGTACATTTCCATAATACTCTTTTTTATTTCTCAGTGAGATCTGTTTATAGATCTGTTTAAGTCGACTTAAAGTCAACCTTATTAAGTTGACTTAAAGTCAACTTGACTTTTTCTAGTGTAGACATACCCTTTGTCGACCTTATTAAGTCGACTTAACGCTTTAAGTCGACTTAATAAAGTTGATTTAGGTGCTAATCCCCATCTACACTGGCTTTAAGTTGACTTAAGGAGTTGACTTGAGCCTTAAATCGACCTAAAACTCGGTGTTATTAAGTTGACTTAAGTTTTCCTTAAGTCAACTTAAGGAACAGCTTAAGTCGACTTAATAAATGCCCAGTGTGCACAGGGAGTAAGTTAGGTCGACTTAAGCCTCCTTAGAACACATCAAGATTAAACACTTAAACCCAATTTCTATATAATTACTAGAAATTTTGATGAAATCACATTCAGTCAAAATATGCGGATTCAAATCAAAATCAAAATGATCTGTGAAGTTAGACTGATTCCAGCTGATTTTTGCTTTGGAAGAAAACCAGAAAAAATACTAATACTGTTGCAACTTCCCATTTCAATATATTCAGAATAAAACACTGTGATTTTTTATGTTGTATTGTGTTATCTATTAAAATAAATAATCTAATTACAGTAACGTCTAATACAATTCCTTAAATAGTCAAAATCAAATAAAACATTTTGATCAACCCAAAACAACTTAGAGATATTTTGGTTTTCATTTCATTGTAGAATAAAGACAAAATTATGAAATCGCAATATTCACCACAAAACAGAATTTCTGTCCTCTGCATAGATTGAGGTAATTATAATGCACAGACTATTAACCTTTATCAAATGTCAAGAAAAATGTTACATGAACTATGAGGTAGAGGAATTTTGTACCCTAAGTGCATTGAGAAACCAAAAAAAAAAAAAAAAACTTTAATGTTCTAAAACATATTTAAAATCAAGTGTCACAAAAAGCTATGCTAACTGTATTTTGGGGGACTTTTGTCCCCAATGAATTCAGAAATTAAGAAAAATTCTTTAATATGTTAGTTGAAAGTAAACTTTAATTAATAAAAAGAAAGAGCTAGCAGCATTCTCATTCAGAGTGAGTTAAGATGGAATTTTCATATACCGCTAGAGCACCTTTTACCATAGTGTCACTGCAATATATTATCAATTAGAAAATGGAGTGCCCTAAAACAGTATAATTGGAATTTATATGCTTGTGTGGTACAGCATTACCCAAAAATGCATTTTACATTTTTATATACAAAATACGTTTATATAAAAATCCCAGATGGCTTAGTGAGGGAAACATATTCACCATTATTACAATACAAGATAGTCCCACTGGAAGTAGATGTGTGTACAAAGCATTACTAAAAATACAGGATAACAGTGCATCATGTTTTGGGTACATTTGCATCCCATGTACTTTCTTGAAAATATTTTTCACTTTTTTTTGGGGGGAGGAGGTCTGAATTGTGGTCATGTGCTTAGGTGACAACACCCTAAAACAACATAGCGGGAGGGTCATTAGTTCATGAGTTATTTTAACATATAGATAAATGGGTACAATACTGTGAAATGAATGTGGATGAGGGTTAAATTGGTAAATTTTAATTAACATTTAGACAGTTCTGAAAATCAGCAATTTTTCTATATAGAAAATAAATCTTTCTGGGTCAAAACTCTTCCCTGCTTCTTCCATTGACTTTCCCACTCTGACTACTGAATAGGAGTATGTGAAGCCAATGATTTGCCAATTCCCCACCCCTTCCTTTCCATCTCCTATCTAGCTTTTCTGGGGTGCAAATAAATAGGCAAGTGTCTTTGCTTACTCCTTAATGTTTGGACCCAAAGTCTAGGGAAGTCCGTGTAGAGATTAAAAGAGATTTTTTCCTTTTTAACTCCCTCGTACTTGCTTGTACAGGTATGTCATCTGAGTCTGTGTCTAGTATTAAAATATTTTGATCCAGTCACATAAATATATATTTAAATTGCATGAATAGGTATGTAGAACACATATATTAAAATTACGGTTCCATTTTGGCAACAAGTTATATTTTTCTTGCTTGCCTAGATATAAACTGTAGACAACAGCCAAGCAGACAATATTCTTAGGGTATGTCTACACTGCCGGACCCCGGGGCAATCAATGCCGTTCTCAAATAGGCTCTTCAGTTTGACACACTGTCTACCTTTGTAGTATACTTTGTGAATCCATATTAACCCTTATTGTGTAACTGTGAATTGTTTAATGCAAAGTGTGTCACATAAGATGTTTTTGGAATGCTCATGGCTTAGTGAACAGTATTACTGTGGTAGCATGTTTCCTGCAATATCATATATATGTGCAGATGTGAAATTATGCTATGGCATATCTCCAGATGTGTGCCTCTCATAGCTCGAATAGATGCAGACAAATGAGACTGCATTTCCACACCCAGAAGAGGCATGAATACAGGAACAATGGACTAGCCTAAACACCTGTGAGCATTTTGGTTCAAGTGGAAGGAATCATGCCCATTGTCAGACAGGGCAGATCACCTAACTCCAGGAGGTCAAGGAAATTTGTTAAAAGAAAGAGGCATCTTTGTCTCAGAGTGCTCCCGTGGAATCCATCTTCTAAGCAACACCAAAGACTGAGAATCTAACCAGAGGGAAGGGAGTCCCGGTTGCAAAATTCATTGCAACCAGCTTGTGTGGTAAACTAATGTCACAGAGTGAAAGAGGCTGGAATGTTAATCTTAGTTTAGTATGAGTTATCTTTTAGTAAATTGTGATTAACTACTTGATATGTTAATATTAATCTGACTTAGGTTCACTTAAATTCTTGCTGTAGTCAATAAATTTGTTTGTTTTATCAAAAACAGTGCATATATATTGAGTATGTGCGAAGACCTCACTTAGGGTGCGTCTACACTGGCAAATTAGATCGATTTAAGAACGCTTAAATTGACCTAAACAAAGCTGATCCACACTGGGATTTTCTTAAGTCAATTTAAGCATTTCCTTAAGTCGACTTAAGGAAAGCCTAAGTCGACTTAGTAACACCTACTTTTAGGTTGACTTAAGGCCAGTGTAGACAGGGATTAACACTAAGGTGACTTTATTAATTCAACTAAAGCCAATATAACGGCTATCTCTGCTATTAAGTCAACTTAATAAAGTCGACTTAAAGTGTAACCAATTTGTTAAGTCAACTTAACAAAGTCAACTTAACTTTGTAAGTGTAGACATAGCCTCTGAATGACAGAGCCAACGCATATTAATTTATTTGATAAATTGACAGACAAATGTAAATGAGCGTGAAGGGTGCAGTATATAGTATAGAACCCTGCAAGACAGAAGTTCCCGGGTTTGCATCTGGGACTGTGGATATTTGCTGGCGGTCTATCCCATAAGCATCTGGACAGAAGAGCTCCTTCCCTAGGTCAGGGAACAATTACTTGAAGGATGCTGTGTGTGAGCTGACCCAGAACTGCGTGGTTCACACAGCAAAGCAGGGTAAATCAGAGCCCAGAAGGGAGCAATGGGGGTAACACAGCTACACACCAGTCCAGACTGCAGAGCGGGAAACGTCATTCTAGTCAACACCAATAATCCACCCCCCCAAAAGGAGTAAGGCTGTGTCAAAGAAAGGGCATCTTCCATTGACGCTGCACCATGAAAACGCCACATTATGTGAATATAAGTATGTCATTGGGAGATATGAAGCTACCTTACATGCTGGTGGCAGCTAAGACCAGGCCTCAGTTAGAGAGATTCAATTGGCACACACATTACTGTTCATATGCACATCATCTGAAAAGAATAAATCAAGTTTTTTTTCCCCCCACATTCTTAACACAAAAGGCTTGTATCTAAGGGAAACTAAGTAGGAATATTGATTTCTCCTAAATAGCTACTAAATTTGCTATGTGTAAGTGCAATCTTCGCATGTAAAATATTCTATTTCGTTGCTGGAACACAAAGCTGATCAAGCAGAGAAGTTCAAAAGAAGTGCCAGTAGGTCATACCAGCCTACTTTGACACCACCTATGCTACTTCTGTGCATTCAGTACTTTAGTTTCTAGTGCTGCTATTCAGGCAACAATCAATAAATGGTAAACTGAAAGTATATTTTTAATTGTCCATTGTATAGACTGATTATGTGTGGGATTTTGACTAATTATTGAAGAAAGAAGTAGTGCTACAGAAAGCATGGAAATATGATAATTTCATTAGTTCTATTTTCTCTTTGTGGATGAAAGTTTTATTTCTACAGCTGCTTTGATTTAAGAATATATGGGTAGGTTCTTGGATTCTTTTTATGATAAGTTATTCTAATGGAGTGTCATAAGCATATGATTATACATTTCTAAATGTGAAAATACAAAATATTTCAATAAGGAAATCACATCCCTTTTTTGTATTATTTTTGCCCTGCCGGGGACGGGGGGGCCGCCGGGCGGGGTTATTATTAATGAAGTACAAGCTCTGAATACATTCATCAGAAGAGACATTTAAAACTAAAGCCAGAAAATGCAACTCCCTAAAGTTTGAATTCAGATTTTTTGTTTAGCTTTTATTGTAAAGGTATGAGTCATATAGAAATTGAAATCTTAGTCCTAGTTCACATTATGAACGCTTACAAAATGTCATTGTTTTGAATTCACACTTTCATTCAATCTCTCTTTACATAAGATGTACCTTTCATTGTACTCTTTACTGAGATTACATCAGTCAGCCATGAAACTAGATATGACAATTACAGCAAAGACAATGTAATAGAACCAACAATGTTCTTTCATTTAAGGGTCAAATATCTCTGACATAAAGACTGCAATGTTATTGGACACTGTGCATGTGTGTAAAAGGGATACATTTCCTCATTAGAGGGATTTACTGCTGAAATATTTTACTTATCTTTTACAGAAATCGGTAAGACTTCAAAATTAAGTGGATAATAATAATGAGTACTAAATTAGAATGCAATATTTCTAAAAATTAAATCAAGTGAGTTTAGCTAGAATGATGTTATAAGAAAACTGAGGAAAAATAAGTCAGGATTTGTCATTAATAATAAAAGTCTATTCAAGAAGGCTTCTGAATAGCAGCCAGAACAACATAGTCAAAAAACCTCATACATGAGCCTTCCAAAGCAATAATATCTATTGACCAAAGCAAGCCTTCAATAATAAAGTGGAAAGACTCTAACTGAAACAGTTTCTTCCGGTATTTATGTGGATGCCAAATGCAGTCACAATATATCAACACTTTTTAAATGCAGAACTAACAAAATGAATAAAATAGAGTAGATACCGCTATGCTACTTATCATTGAAGAGAAAGGAAAATCTGATCTATTGTGTAGAGTGGCTGCAAACTCAAGAACTGTCTGTTACAGAACTACCATAGCATTAGGCTATGTTAGCTGGAGGGGGACAAAAAAAACCAACCACCTTCCATTCTTCCTACTGCCTACAGTTAAAGCAGCTGCAGGATGGATGTCAAGTTTGTTAGTTTTTCTTCAGTTGGTGTTTACACCCACATTTTAAGAAACATTTTTTCCTCTCTGACTCCTGTAGGCTGGCTGAATCAGCGGGATCCTATTACCTGCAGATTGTTTTTCCGCTGAGCTATTATAACTGTCCCATTCTCTGTAAATTGCTGTCTGAGTGCTGCTTCCCAATCACTGTGATACTGAGGGGATATTGGCTGGATCTCTATCGTCTGTTGATTGCAGGTTCACAGCACAGCGACTGTTCACTTTTGTAAACATTACCTTGCGACTTTGGTTCACCGACCTCTATTGAACTAATCGACCAGTCTAGCAACCAAACAAAACATATGCATACTCCGATGCAAATCAACTCATCTAGTAACACACCAAGTTTTAAACACACTGCATATGTCTGAAATTTGCTGTATAGGGTTTTTTGGTTTTGTTTTGTTTTAAAAAGTAGTGATGAGATTTAGGACATTATTTAAGTGCTTTTCAATGCAATTTATAACCAATCTCCATAATGACATGGTCTAGAAGAATGGACGCTGAGGAGAAAGCCAACACTACAAGCTGTCTGATAGGCAAATATTGTTCCACAGTTCTTTAGGGGTTTCTTGGCTTTCAGATATCCTTTTGATATCCTATTAATAGACAGTGGCCAGGGACAGGTAAACAGCAACATCACTGGTGACCAGTAGCCCAGCTAATGTTTTTTTCTGTGGTATACAGGGATTAAAGCTCACCTCCTGACACAATGCTGTTAGAAAGGCTTTTGGACTAAGACATCTTTAAGGGAAATCTGCATTTATTCTATCACTCAGGAATTTAACACAGGAGAGGAAGTAAAAATAGATTTCTATTAAGCCTTACTCCCAGGCCTTTAACAGATGTACTGCAGCCCTTAAATGTAATTTTAGGAGTTATCCTGATGCGTCTTCAATTAACATGTAATCATCTAAAAGGATTAACATCTTTAGGCCTAAAGATCTTAAAAGGTAAATTCCAGGTCGCATTATTCCAGAGCATCCTCAAAACCTTTAATTGCTCTGGGACTGCATAGAAACCAAAAATTGTGACGCTTCTTCAATCTACCACTCTCTTCCAGAATAATTCAAGCAACCTTTTCAAAGCAATTCTCTTTTGCTATCTGGGCTCTTCATTGATTTCTCTTTTTTTCAGTGTCAATCAAAATGCTGTGCCCTTATGGACTTGTTCAGAGTTCTGAGATATAAGTACTGGATGATAATCTCTTGAGGATTTAGTGACAGCAAAATGAAGCTAATCAATCCCTTTGACAAATCCCCTGTTTCAATTGCTTTTAGGCCCTCCTAAATTTCTTCCTCTAGGGTTAAAGATTTACTTTGGCCTAAATTTATCTGTGGTCTGGAACCCTTCAGGGTGGACAGATGGTCAAATATATTACTACTTCTAACAGTGACATATAGTGTGCTGGCTTTATATATGTGACAACGGGCAGGCGGATAAGGCTTTTAGAAGCCTACACACAACCTTTGTTGCCTGCAGTTATCAGCAACTCTCTCGGCAGAGGAAGATTTAAAACATCTGACAGGGACTGCAAAATAACTATTATGAAATGGCTGATATAATGATACTCATTTGGCTTTAATTGCAAATCCAGTAACGGTATACCTCTTAGCAGCAGAGTGGGGTTAATCAGTTCTAACTTGTGACCCTGAAAGCGTAGTGGGTGAAAAGGGTCTCTGACTAATAATTTGCTAGACTTTGTGTGTGTGTGTGTGTGTGTGTGTGTGTGTGTGTGTGTGTGTGTGTGT
>ML685780.1:6608108-6715096 GCA_007922175.1 Pelusios castaneus
TGTGTGTGTGTGTGTGTGTGTGTGTGTGTGTGTGTGTGTGTGTGTGTTTTGTTTTACACTGACTTGGGATGACTGTCTTGCTTTTTAACCGTCTCTGTGTAACTCTTCCGAGAAGTTGGGAAAACTGTGTTTTGAGAAGGACCTTGCCCACTTCTGTAATCCAGATTATGTTGCAATTCCAGTCTGCAAGCAGAAGACATGCCTTGCCACATGAATAAACTATTGGCATAATGGCATTTTGAATCATGTGAATATGTACCACTTCTGAGCATTTTGCTTCAACTCCTTGCAATCCAGTTTATGAAGTGAGGGACTCAGGCAGCCCACTGCCGGAGTTTATTGTTTCCCTGGACTCCCTTTCACAAATACTCCAACATACGAGTTATAAAAGTAGCTACAAAGAGCATTACTGTAACAATCCTCTCTTTAGTATCTAGCTCTTTAGACACAGAGGAAGCTAAACACAGAGAAAGAATTGAGAAAGTTCCAACGGAAAGTCCTCATTGAAATTTCCTTCAACCTACATGATATTCAGCGACTCCTGAATCCACTTTCTGATAAGTTCCTGACTCCCTCCAGAACGGAAATCACTTCAGCGTTCTTGACAGCACTTACTGGCAGCACTTGCTTGTGACTGAGGTCTGAGTCAGTAGGCTTTCAATCTTTCAGGAGAAAGATCTGGGAGAGACCATAAATGATTGAATTTCAGATCCTAGATCTGGAAAATCAAGTTCTAGGAGCATCACAGGCATTGTAGGCTACATGTCATAGGAAAAGTTCTTCTCTGAATTAATGGACAGTCTCTGCATGTGCAGTGATATCATACTCTTGCTATGTTTAATTCTATTGCTTCCTAGATGTCTGAGGTAGGAGTGAACACATATCCATCTCTACTTGAAAATAGTCTCCAAGCTCCTTCATAACAGACTCTTCACATGGCAGGCAGGCTAATATAGAGTGAATGACTAGATGAAGGACATTAAATATAAGGAAATCATCATGTATTACAGGCTTCTTCAGATGATTTTTTTTCCCTGTGGATGTGTATAGTCCTATGACACTTGTGAGAAGAAACAACCTGTGCAATTTGAGATGAAAGGGAGGGGAGAGGGAAACAAGGGGAGAGGTTGCCCCAAGTAAGATCCCTAGACAGTGGGAGCAGATACACATTTTTCATTACAAAGGAACCTTATCCACGAGACAGAATTCTCTACTGATGGCAAATGTAAAGTTACAGGTGAAGAATCAGTGGTGTTGGAGTGGGGTTATTCTCCAGTTGTACTGGAGAAAATTTCCTATCTTTGGAGCTCCCAGGAGCCCCAAAGATAGGAAATTAATATACACATACTGTTCATTCTACTGTAGTTCCTAAAAAAGTGAGGCTGCACATTTCAGCTGCTATTTGAAAAGAAACCAGCCTCCTGCTACTTTTACTATTCAGGTGGTTGGCAATTCCTTCACAGGAGTAGAGTCTTCATTATTTTCAACAAAACTAGGATGAAATATCACTTTTTTAAAATCTAAATTGATACTTGTACCAGGACAAGCTCTATAAATCAAGGAATTCTAAATTTTCAGGAGCACCTAATCAGAGGCATAGCTATGGGTAGGCCTGGCTAGACCCAGCCCATCCACTTTGAAAGCAAGCCTATCTAATCAGAGCGTCTTGGGAGTCAGGTAGGTTTCGGCTGCTTGGCTGAACATCCTGCTTCCAGCCACGTGATCAAAAGCCAGATATTCAGAAAGCAATAGACTGAAAGTTCCCTATGCTCTGGTTGCAAGTAAAGCTACCTAGTAACTGAACCCTCGGCAGCTTCTGGACGAAGTGGGATTTTCTCCTATGAAAGCTCATGTGATAAATAAATTTGTTAGTTTCTAAAAGTGCCACAGGATTCCTTGTTGGTTTAGATTAAAACGTTACCTATCCAATCCATAACCTCTGATGCTGTTCCATTTATTACTTCCTTCATAATGGGAGAAGCTGAGGATGGAGTGGCAACCTTAACCCTGTCTTTTTATCATTTTAAGTTGGAATCTTTTGCTTATTAAATTTACCTTATTTTCTTTAATAATTATGTGATTGTGTGTGCAAACAATTGGAAATAATTAATGTGGTTGCCTGTGTTGTCACATAACATAACCAGAGTGTAGGTGATCTTTATAACAGGGCCAAGATAAAAAACTATGATTATAGACCTCAGAATGGACTGTTCATATGGACTCATATTGCATAACAGATGTGAAAACTGAAAGAACAACATTCTGGAGAATGACTTCCACTTCATCTTCACCATCACTATTCTTCAATTCAATTTGATTTACTGATCTGTTTAGATTACAGTGCTTTGATGTATAAATTCAGTCTATATGAATTACCAGGGAGACAGCATGTTCTGGCAGGAGATTTTTAGATTCTTTTTCCACCCCTGCCATCGATTCACAATGTAACTTTGAGCAAGTCACTTAAGCTCTGTACCCCATTTATCTCTCAAATGATCTAATGATCAGCTACTTCATGTAATATGGGAAGATGTAAGTAATGTTTTCAAAAGCATTTAGGCTCCCATCCTGTAAATCACCTAAAAGCATATATGTAACTTTTGAATAATTGAGTGATTGCTTTGTTTAATCATTGTCCTATGGATTCTTGGATGAACAATGTTAAAGCCATGGAAAATATTATCATTAACCTTACACGTTAACCAGCACACCCAGAGATGATCAGTTCAATCCGTAGTTTGGAAGCACTCTTGGGTTCCTTGCTGATGCAAAGCTCACACATAGCACCATCCATCAGTAACATTTTTAATGCTTTCCAGTTGGCTAAAAATCTCTGTCCTATCCTGGTGGACAATGATCTGACATCACTTCTTCCTATCTTTGTTATTTCTCGGTGGGACTATACAGCAATATGATAAATCTGAAAGCCTTCAGCACTTAGGAAATTGGCAACACTCTTGGCAAATATGATTGAATAGACAGAGAGTATAAAATAATAGATTGCTACAATAGATACAAATTTTTGGCCCCTGTATCTACTTAGTGCTAGATTTAGGAACCTTCACTAAGTGAACACTTTTATTGTTTTCGAACACAAAAAAAAGAGATTGCATGTTATATATGGAACATGTAATGAAATCCCATCAAGAAACTTGTGGTAAATGTACTTAAAAATGCTATTCTGTTTCTTAGACCCAACACCTCCAATATCTTTGTCCATTAGGTGACATAATAGGTAGCTATTGACTTCTGTTGAGATTCAATCAGGACTTATTGACCAGAGAGTTAAATATTGATTGAGCTGAAGACAAGGTAAATCTTTATCTGGAGGGACAATAAATCTTAAAGTTGGCTGAAAACAGATGTTTATGTTGTTTCATTGTTACATATGCTATAGCATTGGGAGAAGGGGAAGGCTAATACAAATATTGATGTGTTTTGGCTTAGTTCTTTTTTAAAAATGTTCCAACACACTCTCTGGAACATTAAGAAGGCCTTGCCCTCTTCCTCCCCCCAACTCAATGTATGATGCATTATTATTTATGCAACATTATGGGATGCACTTTAACGTTTTTTTAATTGGCCAGATAAGTTATAATGTATAGTGTATACTGCCCTATCTGAAAATAGTGGGTGAAATTCTCGCCATACTGAAGCCAAAAGGAGTTTTGTCATTGACTTCAATGGGAATAAGGTTTCCTCCCTGGTAGAGGAAAAATCCAGAAGAAAAGGAGAGGACATGATGAACCAGTGGTCTGATCTAGCATGGAAATATCCTCTTTCTTTAAGAGAGGCAACTTAATTAATTTTAAAATCTTTTTCTTTGGCATATGCAATAAATGGAGCTTATTACATGGAATCAGAAAGACTCTCACCCACCTTTATTTATTCCCTCTTGCTGTCTCATTCAAGCACATTCTTTTTAGCATTTGATGTCAAAAGCATTAAACAGTTTTCTGACTTCTGATTTTAAATATTTAAATTTTAGGAGGAAATGCTGAAACTTATTGACTTAGTGCTTGATTGCCAGTTAGGAGTCACTCTCACATACCACATTAATCCATGTGACCCCTACTAATGCACACAGCATTTGTACAGTAACACAGGAGAAACAGTAGCATGTCTTTTCAAGCTCAGTAAATATTGCTGGTCTAATTCAATAATTAGTGAAATGAATCATCATTCATTGAAAACTGTGACCATCTTAATTGTTCCAGACTTTTATAAGACTCCCTATTAACAGAGGATTACTATATGCTGTAGTATTGTGCATCTTCAGGGAACTGTGTAAATGTTGGCTGTTTTAATCCTCACAAAATGGCCCATGAGAATATTTTAGAGATTGGAACAATGAGAAAGAAATTTAGGACACTATTAAAAGCCCATTTAAGTCAACGAAAATCAGATCTGATTAAAGATCAGATATTTCACTCCTCCAGGCATTCCTGATATTTTCAAATTAATTTTCATCCCAAATCAGGATGAAAAGTCAAAATATCAAAATCCTCTGAAGAACAAAAAGTTCTGGACATTAGGAATTTTTTTTTTCAATTCAGTCTGACAATGAACTGCATCTGACAGACCTGCTACAGTGCACATGGGACTTATAGTTTTGGTTTCTTACATCACCTTTCTCCGCAGGTTTGGCTACATCTCCCTTTGTGCTCTCTTGTCTTGGGACTTCCATGTTCAACACAGAAATTCAACAAGAGGGGAAACTGTGAGATGTATGGGAGATGTAGTGCAGATAGGAAGTCCAGCTTCTGAAGGAGAATGGTAGCATGAGGGACTACAATTTCACTGAGGCACCATAGCATCTGAGATGGACACAAATTAATGTTGAACTGACCCAAAATGCAGTGTTTTGATTCAGTATGAAAACTAAAATATGTAGATTCAGCATCGCCCAAGCTGAAACTAAGTAATTTGTTTTGTATTTCCCGAAAGAGGGTGGGGGAACAGCAAAACTGAGGTTTACACAAAGAAAATTTTGATTTTTCAGAAACCATATTTTCCATTATATATATTCTATAATTGCTGACCAACTGTAATGAGAATCCTTCCATTGATTTTAATGGTCATCAGGTAAAGCCAAAATTACTTGTTCAGGGCAACTGAGCAATTTAGTGACAAAACCAGAACGAAGCCTTGCAAATCCTGGCTTTCACTCCTATCTCTGTCAATAAGCACACACTGTCTCTCTAATGACAAATAATTTTGTACAGCAAATACTTCTTTATTGATCAAAATACCATCACGAGGGATCGAACAGAACTAATGGAAGATTATGTCTATACTATCAAGTCACTACTATGCTGGGTAGTTGTACTCACCCATGCCACACTCACCTTTAACAGTGAATAGATCTTTTTGTATATTTTGTAAATATTGTTAGAATAAGTCAGGTAACATCTTTCTCAGTAGAGAACTGTACATATTAAAATGAAATGTTTAAGAAAAGGTGTGGGCGGGGGAGGGGGGGAGGGTCTATATGTCCCATGCAGAGCATCATTTGTAGCTGATAGATTTGTGAAATTCTTGCATATGCATTTAGAAAAATCAAAATTGGCCAGTTTATGACCAGTCCAATGCTTTACATTTCACTTTATATAAAACTGGATGCAAAAACCACAAGTATGACTCAGACATAGTACTAAAATGAGTTCTTACCAATATTATAAATGGGACAGCTGCCAACAGAAAATTATTATTTGCTCAGTAAAAGTATAAGCAGAAAATGAATAACTTGGTCTGGAGCGTAGAATGGGGATTAACAAACTAGGACAAACCAAAGAGTATTAAGATGTTCCACAAAGGAATGCAAATAGCAAGACAGCACACAATTTATAATACTAAAAACAAAAGTTTTGGAGCCTAGTTCTCTGTTGCTGTAAATCAATGAACCTCTCCTAAGTGAATGAAACTATGCCCATTTATAACAGTCATGTATCTGGCCCTGAGATCAGGAGACATTTCACTCTGTTAAATGAATGAAACAGACAAACATTCTAACTTAGCAGCTATATTGTGTGTTATCAGTTCAGTTAGAGTGAAATGCACATACAAAGCAACTTTAGAGAGCTAACCTACATATGACTTTGGATGGCTACGTCCTTTCTGCGAGGCTAATACACTATTCATTTTTTCTTTGTATTCTTGAATCTTGGAATGAACATTGAATCTACTGTGATAAAATGTAATATTTTCTGTTAACATAAGAAATTTAGAGAAAATTTATTCTTAATAATAACTACAACAAAAAGCATGCTTCCTTTCCCAGATTTCCTTAAAGCAGAACTGGTTGTAATACACATATTTTTCCATGTAAAGTGCTTCAGGTTACAGGAAACAAATTTTTTCTACATAACAAAATGCCAGTGGAGACTCCACAGTTATGATTGCAACCGAGTCTCTATTAAATGCCCAATTTCCCCTCTCTCATACTTTCTACAATTTACAAGTATTTAAATGCTGGCTTCATTTTACATAGATTATATGTGGATATGAAAAATAATCTGTTAAATTTAAAATGAATTAGATTAAAGTTCCTATTTTATGGCACCCTATAAATAGACATGTTCCCCAAAGTACATAAAGTTTTCTTTCTTTTGCCACTTCATAGCAAAAACCAAAACCAACCAACCAATCAAAAAAGAGAACAAAGGTGAAAAATAATATTTACATAACTGGACTCTTTTTTTTTTTGGTTGTTTATAGTTAATAAAATGCATCAAAGACTGTTTTACTGATCTATAAATCTTTGAATTATGGACAGTGAAGATTGTGGGTTCCAATGAATTTAAAAAAGATTGATATGTAACTCCTGGAGAGCTACACTTTTATTAAAAATAAAAAACAAAAGAAAACAATAAAAATACCACCCAAAATCTGCCTTGCCAAGACTGACCTCAAATTGTAAACAGATCATGTTGATGATTGTAAAAGGAGATCCCCTCATCTCAAAGTAATTACTGAAATTACTTGCAAATTAAGGAACCCTTTAAAAAAAAACGTATTTATCATAGAAAATTCTTCTAAATCTTTTTACTAAATCCTCAGAAAGATCACACAAAACTGGGTGACTGGGCAACAAAATAGCAGATAAAATTCTATGCTGATAAATACAAAGTAATGCATTCTGGAAAACATAATCCTCATAATCCATTCAAAATGATGGGGTCTAAATTAGCTGTTACTACTCAATAAAAGGATCTTGTGGATAGTTTTCTGAAAACATTGACTCAATATGTAGCAACAATAAAAAAAAAGCTCTTAGACTGCTAGGAACCATTAGGAAAGGGCTAGCTAATAACATACTGAATATTATGTCACTACATAAATCCATGGCACACCTACCTTCTGAATACTTCATGCAGTTTTGTCGCCACATTTCAAAAAATGTATCTATTCTAATTGGAACAGGCACAGGGAATATAAAAAATAATTAAGAGCATGGAATAGCTTCCATACAGTGGCATACCATAGCTCTTTGGCACCCAAGGGCCAAGCCTGCAGTTGTCCCCACAATGCCTCATCCCCTCTATGCAGAACAGGAGGGGTCCCTGGGTCACTCAAGGCTACCCAGGAAGCCTCTTGAGCCCCCCCACCCCTGCATGTTGTGAAGTACCAGCAAGTGTCCCACCACAGGCAAGCACCCAGGGCCTGTAGCCCCGCCTTGCCCTTACGTACGCCACTGCTTCCATATGAGGAGAGAATAAAAAGTTTGGGACTTTTCAGTGTAGGAAAGAGGTGACTAAGGAGGGATGTAATAGAGTTCTATAAAATAATCAATGTTGTGAAGAAAGTGAATGAGGAATTACTGATCCAAGTAACTCAAGAACCAGGAATAACCCAATGAAATTATTTTCCCAAGTATTCAAATGTAGGATACCATGAATTCACTGATTGGCTCAAGATAATGTAGGAATTCTAGGATCTTATCAGTGCAGGCAGTCTCATTCATGTGAGGGCGATCTCTAACATGAGTAAAAGTTAAACTCAGTTTAAGTCATAAAGCTGCATCAATTAGACCAGCAGAAAAACCTAGCCCTTAGTCCTTAATTAAAGTTTTTTATATCATTATCTTCTGCTCTACTCCATGCTGATTAGGTCACAACTGGAGTAGTGTGTCCAGTTCTGGATGCCTCATTTCAGGAAAAACGTGGAGAAAGTCCAGAGAAGAGCAACAATAATGGTTAAAATCTGGAATACTTGTGTTACCAGGGAAGATTGAAAGAACTGGGTTTGTTTAGTCTGGAAAACAGGAGACAGAGAGGACATGATAATGGTTTTCAAGTACCTAAAAGGTTGTTATGAGGAAAATTATTCTCCTTAATCGCTGATGACAGGGCAAGATGCAATGGGCCTACATTACAGCAAGGGAGATTTAGATTGGGCACTAGGAAAAAAATCCTGACTGTCAGGTTGATTAACCACTGGAATAAGTTGCCTAGGGAGGTTGTGGAATCTCTATCATTGGAAATTTTTAAAAGCAGGTTAGACAAAGACCTGTCAGGGATGACTTAAGAGGGTGACTGCAGGGGACTAGACTCGATGACCTCTCAGGGTCCCCTCCAGTTTCTATCATTTTATGATTGTCTTTTTGTTTCCTAGACTAAAATATACTTAGTGTGTATAACATGCATTCATAGCCATGTTGAAACTGAATTTATGCAGATCTGGTCTAGAATTCAATGAAACTGGGTTCTATTTCTAGCTCAGTCACTTGCCTGCTGTGTGATTCTGGGCTAGTCAATTCACTGCTTTAGGCCTCATTCTACTCCATCCGTCTTTTCTGTAAGCAGTTCTGGGCAGGGGCTGTCTCTTACTATGGGTATGTAGAGTGACTAGCACAATAGGTCATAGTTGGAGACACTAGTGATATAGAGTAATATAATCAATAACTGTCTCCAGCAGGAGATTCTCTAATAACGTATTCCCACTAAAAGGAATTTTTGTAATGTTAGGGAAAAAAAAGATAAAAAAGGGGGAGGGGGGAGGAACTGTATCTTCTGAGCAAGAGCTATAAGAAGCACCATGGTTTGGTGTAAATGAGAGCACAATTTGAGCCCATGAGTTTTGTTGGATATAAACTAATCCAAGCTTTCCAAATGAAACCAATTTAAACCAGAGCATATTACTCAGGTCCCATTTACTGGTGCAAATAAAGGAGTGTAATTGTCATCATTTGTGTGCATAAAGTGACCTCATCTCACATTAAGCAGTAGGGGCCATTGTCTAGCTTGTTGGAAAAGGTATGTGCTCCTTTAAAGGAGAAGGCCCTTAACTTTCTTCTGAAGCAATAGATCAGGGCATTGAACCATCCCCTCACTCTTACAAGATGATCAGAAGAGTGGGGACAATACAGGACTATGCTAGTGAAGGAAAGTCCTCTTAACAAAATAAATGGGACACATCTTTGGGATGGTTTACTGCAGAGTTTAGGGTCCCCTTTACTGAGAAAAAAAGTCATGTGATGTTTAAAAATTTGAAGTCATTAGAAGGAAGGGGCCATATTATAAAGAAAAAGATTATGTAAGAAATAAATGAGGTTAGAGCAGCAGGTCCATTCAGTCATTTAACAACTTCAGGAGGCATAGTCCCTAAGGTGTTGCTGGGTGATTATCAATTAATCCATCAATTATCATACCCATGGGTAGCTTAGTTAACGGTGGAACAGAGCCAGCCCTATGTTCTGTGCACTATTCCATTTCCTTCATTAATGAGGCTGTGCGCGTGACTAGGTCTTGTGGCCCAGAGGCATTGATGCCCAAATGTGGTATCAAGTTTGAATTTTGACTGCTGCCAGTGCAGGCTTCTGACTTCAACCTTTCGGATTTCTCTTTTGAAGTACAATGTTATTATTATAAAGTTAAGTCCAAGGGTGACACAATATCCTGTCTGGTGTCTAAAAAATTTAGTACAGTGCGACACTGGATAGTGATGTGGGAAACTGTTTTACAGCAAGTAGTGCATTACTTCTTTGCACTTATCTTCACATAGGCAACACAAATTCAGATGATTTTGTTAAGTTGATGGACACCTTTTAGTTCCTTGCTAAAAGAACTGGGGGTATCCCTAATGGAGAAAAAAGCAGTGGAACTTTACACTATATTGAGGTACGTGGGGATTGAGCTGAACACCCTGGCGGGTAAATCGTGATGCCCCTCAACATAAGTTTCAGGAGCTACTGGGCTCGATTAGGAGAGGTACAGGGGCCAAGACCTAGTTACACACTGTGAACTGCAATCTATTATTGGTACATCTTATCTTTGCCTGAAAAGAGTAAGTCTGAGGGTGGGCATTTTGGGACCAGGTTGAAGCAGCCACCGCAGGTATAAGATGACCTCATTTTTTTTATGAGTTACCAGAGATATGGAGGAGACCTTATGGATGTGAGAATAGTTTGTGAGACATTGTAATGGAGTGTCATTATGGAGTAAGGAATAGTTATTGGGTGCTGAATTAAAGGGGCACTCACATTCTTTTGGAGATATGTGATATGGGGTATTTTATCAAGGTAAGGTATACCCAGAAATGGCCCTCCATCTTGCAGCAAAAAGAACAATGCAGGTTATAAGATTTCTGTGTCCTTCCCCCCCCCCCCCATTTTTGGTGCAGTAGTCATTTGGGGAACAGTTTGCTAATAAAAGGGTGTGTTTCTGGTGTGACAAAACAATATTGATACATATTATCAGCCACCATTCCATAGAGGAATTAATTTGGTAGGAATATTTTTATTACAATGTTTAAGCTTTAGAATCTGTTTTTCTTCCAAACACATGCCTGGGGTTGATATGGCTAATGGATGCATTGTCTCCTTTTCAGATGGACAGATTTCAGGAGTTGGCACCAGGATGTGTCCAGAAGTGTGAGTACGATGGAACTTTGGTGTATGATGGCAGCCAGTATAATGAAGAAATGATGGCTTGTCAAACACTATGGAGTTAAGAGAAATTGTAATGATTTTGTGCTACTTCAGGATCTGAGATGACTGTCACTGATATGGCCCATTACAAAGGAATATATGCTGCAGTACTTGGTTTCATCAGCAACCAAATGACTGGTGACTTCAACCATCTTCACTCACCTATCAGCCTTTACATTTGACAATTGGCTGAACAGCTACTGAGATCCTTGCAGTAATTAATTTGAAGGTTTCTAAGCAGGGTTGTCTCAAAGCACCAGCACCCAGAAGGATACAGGTGTCATCACATTACTGTTAATATGCTTAGGAATCTGGTGTGGATCTTGGAACTCATATGATTGTGGACAGAAGGTACCTTTTTTCGGGCAGCATTTCTGGTGGCATTTTTTGGAGACTAAGATCTGTGAGCAAGTACATGAATCCCTGCCCTGAGGAATATGCAGTAGGAGAGACGATCAGTTATATTAACTCTGAGGGTGTCAAAGATGGATCAAGGAGGCCAGGGTAAATATTTTTTTCTACAGCAGGCATGATCCTGGGAATCTGCACTATGGAGGCTCCAAGTACATATATATGGTGATATGACCATGGAGGGACGGGCCCTTCTTTATTCACAGTGGTGGGAGGCCCCTCAGAACACATACCAGTTTATTACAGTTTTAAGATGGGGTCTGGTGAGGTTGGGGTTCTCAGAACTTGAATGTGGTTCCCACTCAATCAGGACCCAGGTGGAAACAGCAGCAACCCAGCTGAGTCTAGATCAATTCAAGCAATGGGGCACCGAATTCTGAAGCAATGGGGCACTGGCCTCCAGGGAACATGCATGAAATCCCAGGTAGGTAATAAGTCTAAATTTTCTGTTTTGTTTTCATTCCAGATGCTGGCAGATGAGCCAGGCAGACATTAGTGGGAAACTCTGGGCACAGTACATTTACTGGGTGCATAGCGGGGCTTCCAGATTGTCTGGTGGTTCACAACTATGCCTCAAAGGTGATGTAATCCTGAGCCATTATGGGAGGAGAGTCATGTTAGGTGACCCCAGATATAATGGTGGTTCACTGTGAGGAAAATTATTTGGGAATATGTGAAGGGGAAGACTTAAGAATCAGAGCTAAGAAAGACCTGGGGCAGATCCTGCAACTTTTCTCAGGAGTAAAAAAATGTGTTGTTGAGCATGCTGCAACATAGGGTGTGTTGAACTGACAAGGCTAGGAACTATGTGAATAAGGAAGTGATCAAAGTTAATAGGAGTCACTGGGAGGTTGATAATTCTGCATCTGGATATAGCATAGGGTGCAACAAATTATTAAGGGAGGATGGGGTCCACCTGTCAGAATTGGGAGTTGGCATCTGCTTGGCCAACATTAATGTGGACATTAGGAGATGTCTAGGAACCTGGCTAGATATTGCAGGGAGGTAGCCATGCTAAATGCATGTGCCTCCTTGTGGCAGATGTCCAGTGAAGATACTCCATAGGTAAGTGATACAGTGAGCAGACAAAATAGAATGGTAAAGGATTTAAAGGTGGTATTCTTTATAAAGGCATGGGAAAGGGGTTGAAGTTCCTACGAATGGTTCATCAGGGAGCCAGCCCCTCTCCTTTTTAGCCATCATTAATCCTCATTTGAGGGGGGAAGGTCTGAAGCAGCTGGTTGACTGAGGATCAGGATAGATAACAGGGGGCTGATGGAAGGCCCTCTCAGATATATATTAAAACGATTATGGAATTACCTGCATTGTACACCTTTATCTGCTGGGCACTTCCAGACATTTAAGAATAATATTGCAGTCCAATTAAACCACATTCAATTTCTCCTGTCCTTCTTCCAGCATAGTCGGAAAACTCACTCACTCAAGTGCCCATGGAAAGTGAACACAAAAGGGATGCAAGTACTGCTGAAGTTAATTCACTATTAAATTTGAGCAAAGACTTATGGAATTTTCTTTTTCCAGTATTCAGGTAGCTCTCCTTGTTATGTCAGAGACAACACAACTTAGTTATTAACAGAATGGCAAACCTGCACAAAGCCTTTAAAAACCAAAAACAGAGAAAACAAAATAACCTTTTCAATATTTTCCAAAACTTAGCAAGAATTAATTTCATGATTGTTAAAGTCTAAACTGTAAACTTTCAGTATATTTTGACATGTATAAATCATTTGTGTGGTTAGGCACTTTATTAATATTTCATCACTTAGTGGTTTTTCTTACTTACTATGTTGCAGATGCCATTTACAAAAGATTGAAGGACAGACTTTTATTGCCATTTCTAAAGGATGTTATTTATCGCAATGATGTTACATATATTCTGAGAAATTTTAGTCATTTAATGAAGTAGACTACTATATTTTTCAAATGATACCACTATATCACTATGCTTTGGACATTTTTTTAACTTTTACAAAATACAAGCTTAGAAGTTTCTGAAAGCTATGATTGGTCATTAAGTCTCTTATTTTTGGTCTCAACAGTATCAAATAGTACTCTCTCAATATGATTATTTTTATGTGGTAGGAAGAATTCACAGACTAAGGTTATAAGTTTAGATGCCCATATTTGAAAATCAAACACCTAAAGAAATAGCTTAATATTCAGAGGTGCTGCACATCCACAGTCCCACTGAAAGCAAATTCTAATGTTAGTCAACCAATGTTTTAAAATGTCAGCACAATTTAATTGCTTGAATATTAAATATATTCATAATGAAACTAACAGTTTGTTTATTGATTGTATATTAGTATGTGAAAATGGGATAGAAGTTTTAAATTTTTAGTTTTCATTTGGACTTATTGGAAAAAAGCACAGTGAACATTATGCTTTGACCATTTCATATCCATGGTCCATATCACCAAAATAAAACCATCCAAATCAATGCAAAATATTTCCTATCAGATATATGATTTAGTGGGAGTGGTCCGGCTTTTTAGCAGAGGGTTGGACTAGATGACCTAATGAGGTCCCTTCCAACTCTATTACGCTATGATTCTATGTGTATATACAAAAAAGTTTGATTAAATGATAGGTAACAAAGTCAGTATCAACACTCTGTTTAAAGGAACGCATGTAAACATAACAGAACGGCAAGTAGCTGAACTGTATTTTAGGTTGAAAAATATTAAAACAAATTCTTCAAAGTCCTCTAAAATCCACAAGCAGACTGTATTGAAAAAAAGATATGCTAATTAAGAAGCCATGGTACAATTTGTTTACCAATATGGACATATTTGGTAAAAGGATTCCAGAGACGTTATCATCCCCATCCAATAAACTGTTTTGTTTTTTTTAAATACCCACGTGCCATTTATACCATTAGACTGCCCCTGTTTAGAGCTACTATTGAGCACCAAGAATCAACTACAAATTCAGATAAATTAGAAGTTATTGAACTTTGGTTTTGGTTCTATGGAGAGGTATACCAGGCTGCTACTAGAATCCATGTATGCCAGGCAGCTACTATTCACTGTCAAGTGAAACTCTGGATGGAAAAAGATAAGCCTATGCCACTTTAGGAAAAGGTACATTGACCCGGAAGCCAAAACATCATGAGCTCAAGTAACCTCTTCTGATAATCATTGCTAATATTTCTGTGCACTTCATGAGCTCTTATATCGATCAAAGTCTCATATCCCTAACGTCAAAGAAAGTCACTATAATGTCTTCATATTTTATAGAAAAGCCAACCAAGATACTTCTAGCAAAGAATATTTTTCTCCCATTAAAAAAATTCTCCCTATTTTGTCCCCTCAGATTTTATAACTGCCATCTCTGCAAAAAAAAAAAAAAAAAAAAAAAAAAAACAAAAAAAACCCTGAAAGTTAAGCTGTGTTTTTTGTTGCTTCTGCCTTTTCATTAAGTTGTCTCCTTTAGGAGAGGAAAAAAAAATGTGGCTTTTTCAATGGTACAAAGTGGCAACAGAGTAACTTGACATTTTAAACAGACAACTATTTTAATACCCAGCACCATCCAAATAGCTTTCTAAAGTGCTACATTTTTTTCAGTAAATACCTGAAGGAAGAATCAGAGGCTATGTCTACACTTGCTAAAATTAGTTTGAATTAGTTGGCTCGAACTAACTAATTCAAACTAATTTTAATTAGTTCGAATTAGCTTAATTCGAACTAGCATGGCCACACTGGAATGTTAGTTCGAACTAAGCAAGCACTTGCTTAGTTCGAATTAGCGATCCCCATTCATTTCAATGGATGGTTAATTTGAACTAAGAAATTAGCTCGAATTAACATGGCCACATTGGTTAATTCAAACTAGTTAGTTCGAATTAACCCCTTAGTTCGAATACCCTATTCAAACTTATTAGTTTGAATTAAGCAAGCCCTTAATTCGAACTAACTAAAGCCTACTGGAGCCATGGCTTTAGTTAGTTCGAATTAAGCCTCCTTAATTCGAACTAACTTGCCAGTGTAGACACAGCCAAAGACTTTCCACTCAATGTTTACCTGGTTGGAGCTTTACTTAGAGCAGTCTAAGTATTACAGGGTAACTTGCAGTCAAATTCCAAAGGGGTAGCCGTGTTAGTCTATTGTAGAAAGACAACAGAGTCCTGTGGCACTTTTAAAGACTAACAGATTTATTTATCGCATGAGCTTTCGTGGGAGAAAATCCCATGCGATAAATAAATCTGTTAGTCTTTAAAAGTGCCACAGGACTCTATTGTCCTTCAGGGTAACTTGTGTACAACTTATTTGGGAAAAAAAACACATTTCAATAATATCAACTTAAATGGATAATTGGATTAGTCAGTACTGCACTGTACAGAACATTCACACATAAATGCTTCTTTACCACACTAAAAAAGAATGCTCTCTTGTTGCTCTGTATTTGTGCCAAGCAACTATTTCAGTTACCTGTTTTTCTTCAGAACAGTCTGCAGTCCGAACAAGCTCTCACTTCTATTATACAGAAAGAGGCTTCTAAATAACGAGCATGTTTTTATGAGTAATTGAACTATTGCATGGAGCACAAACTGTAACATCACAAATGCCCAAAATGTAAGGCTTTTTATCCAAGAGAATAAAGTTTGACAGCAATTTCCTAATTTAGAATCTGTTTTGTTTGCCTCAGTATTTTGCTCCACTGTACAGTGACACTTGCTTTAAAGTCTTTTAGGTTAATCTACATGAGAGACTGGTCTCAGACAAACACAGGGGTAATCAGAGCTCGCATGACCTGAGAGAGAGAAAGCCATGCAGAAACAGGAAGAAGTAATTTCAGGAAAACTGTGACCCTTTCTCCCTCATTCACCGGTCTGGTATGTTCTCTGGAACCTGGGGAAAAGGATCAAAGCAGAACATCCTTTTCAAAGTTCTTTTGTCTCTCTTATATAGTTCTGGATGATTTAGTCAGTGGTTTTCAAACCACAGGTTGGGACCCTGTACTGGGTCGCAGACCCTCAGGTAAAGACTGGAATACATTGCTCAAATATGTAACTGTTGGATCGTGGGCCTAAATGATTTTTTTTCAACTGGGTCCCAAGAAAAAGAGATTGAAAACCACTGATTTAGTTCCACTCAGATTGGAGACATGAGGAGCCTGCCCTTAGAGTAAACAGGGAGAGAGGAGATCAAAGAACTTAGGAAAAAGGACATCTATATCTCCACTGATTAAACAGTGCTGTGTTTTCTTTCTTCTTAACTTACATATTTTCTTTCTCCTTCTCAATGCTGCTTTTCTCCGAGATCCACTAAGCAGGCGCAGCCTGAGGGAGCCCAAGATGAGGCCTGCTGCATCTAGGGAAGGCTACCTCCTGCATCTCAGAGAACTCAATTGCTCAATCAGTTTAGCCTCTTCAAGATTTTATTCAGTGCATGTGTAACAAATAAAAAGAAGAGGCAGAGAATTTGCATTTCATGTTTTTTTACAGAAATTGTACATTCTTCTTGCCATATGCTCAGTGTCTTGTTTTCCACTAAACTCCATGGAAAATGAAAAAAGTAATAAAAAATCATTATCACCACCACCAAGAACATGACTGAGCAAGTCAAATTCTGCTCTTTGTTGCAGGTTGGCAACTCCAACCTGCTCACATTGGCTATGTCTACACTTAGGGATTTAGGATGACTTAAATAAGTCGACTGTAATAAGTCGACTTTAAGTCGACCTTATTAAGTCGACTTAGAGAGTCCACACAGGACTCCTAAGTCGACTTAAAGTGGGCCTTACTTACTAGACTCTCTAAGTCGAGTAGTTAGGTCCAGAGAGAGTCAGCCCCGCATGGGGCTGGCTCTCCCTGAGGCAGCAAGCCCCACAGCGGTCTGGGGGAGAAGGGAGCATGGAGCTCCCTTCTATCCCGGACCGCTCGGCTCCCTTCTGATTGGGACTGCTCAGGTCCCGGGGAGAAGAAAGCCGGTGAGTCCCCTCTGCCCAGGACTCCCGCGGGTCCCAGCATAAAGGGAGCCACCGCTTCCTTCTTTCTGGGACCCACATGGGTCCGGCTAGAAGGGAGCATAGGCTTCTTTCTGCTGGGACTCCAGAGGTCCAGGCCAGAATGGAGCCCCACGCTCCCTCCTAGCCGGGACCACGCTCCAGCTGGCGGGAAGCCTCCGGGATCTCCCCGCCAGCTGGGCGCCGCTGTGCCAGTAATTGGGCCTCCCCAAACAGCTGGAGCACCGGCAATTGCTGGCACAGCGCACTCCAGCTGGCGGGGAGACCCTAGAGGTTTCCCCAGGAGATGGAGAGCCAGCAATTGCCAGCACAGCTGCCCTCCAGCTCCCGGGAAGCCTTTGGGGGCTTCCTGGCAGCTGGAGCACGGTCCCAGCCAGAAGGAAGCTGCAGGGCTCTGTTCTTGCCCGGATTTCTGGGGTCCTGGCAGAAAGGAGCCCACGCTCCCTTCTAGTCAGACCCCCCTCAGGTCCCAGAAAGAAGGAAGTGGCGGCTCCCTTTTTGCTGGGACCCGCGGGGGTCCTGGAGAGAAGGGAGGCAGCGGCTTCCTTCTTGCTGGGTCCCACAGGGGTCCTGGAGAGAAGGAACCCCCACAGTCCCATCTTGCCAGGACCACTCGGTCCCGGCTACGAGGGAGCGCGGGGCTCCCTTCGGTCAGGACCGCTCAGCTCCCGGCGAGGAGGGAGCAGGGGTTCCCTTCTTTGCCCTAAGTCAACTAAGTCGATTTAGGGCGTCCACACTGCTTAAGTCAACTTAAGAAGTCAACTTAAGCATTAAAGTCAACTTTAAATTTCCTTAAGTCGACTTAAGCAGTAGCTTAAGTCGACTTAAGGAAATACCAGTGTGAATGCAGAGTAAATTAAGTCGACTTAAGTCTGCTTAAGTCGACTTAATTTACTAGTGTAGATGCAGCCATTGTGCCCTCTGGTACACATGTTCAATGTTCTTGCCCTTTACTGGGGTTGCACAGGAATATTGGAATGAAATTTGAATGTTATGGGATAATACAAGGAGTTTATGCAGCAAGTAGAGCTCAGATTTTTTTTTTTACTATTATTTACTATATATACACTATATATAAGATGTCTGAAGCTTTACAGTTTCTAATCATTAAACAAACATAAGTATTATAGGAATTCTAATAATTAATTAATATTCTAGTATAACCCCAATGTCATTAAAACAATCAGTTAGGTAAGAAATCAGCCAGCCAGCTAATATGTTCCTTTCTACCCTTTCTTCCAATTCAAGAAATACATCTTTTGGAAAAGGCTGAGTGCATCAAATAGAAATCATCATTCTGTTTATTGTGTAGAAGGGTGGGAGAAAAAATCCATCTCCTGAAACTGAGAGAGTTTTTCAGGGCTAACAAAATAAAATTAAAAAAAAAAATCTACCATTTTTTACCAATATCACTAAAGCAAGAGAGAATAAATATAAAAACTCAGAATAAATAAAGGAAGGAGATCTACTGTGAGAAAAAGTTCCATTTTTAAACTATTACTTTTCTAATTAGGACAGAACTTTCAGTTCAGCAATTTCATAAATACAATATACATCTATATTTATGGTGTGCCTTTCTTTCAGAATGTTAATGAATTTACTGAAAATGATGGTTAATTCAACATGTATTCTGCACTTTGCTATCAGTGCTTTTATTTCATCCTTTTCCATGGCAGTGATAATCAAGAGGAGATAACTGCATCATATACATTCCCACATACAGCTGTTGAGCAACACTAAAATCATTTTCCAGATCATTAAGTGCATTCCCCACTTAAAAAAAAAAAAAAAGATATTGATAACGAAGACATGATAATTCAAACAAGTACATGCAGGTGCAAATCTATCAAAAAGCAAAGCCCTAGAAGAAAAATGGGTTTCTAGCCATCACTTGTGATCCTCTTCTCTGAATGTTATGTTCGTGTATTTGGCATGTAACCCTCCTATACTGATGCTATATAAATGTCTCCCATTAACTGAATATTTGAAGAGACAAAAGAAAGAAATAAAATTCTATCTAAATTAAATGACTAACAAAGAATCATGCATTCAAAATCTCTGCTTGATCCTATTGAGGTATGATATTTATTGTGAACACCCAGCACCTTATTTCAAAATGATGAAGGAAAATAACTGGAGACAAAGTCAAAGAGGCAGGGAAATTTAAGTGCTGAGACTGCATTGTAGAGATCCCAGAACATCCCTGTTTTAAATAATCTGTCTATAAAACGACCCTCTTATCCTACTTCAGAGAGATCTTGTGAAATTTGGTATTTATAAAAGCATTTTTTAGGCTCTTGGTTTTAAAAAAAAAATCATCCTAGAATTCTTAAAATACTTTTATGTAATATGTACTCCATTAAAAGGATACCTGAGAATTGGCAGACTTAATTCTGAGGTTCTTTACATTTTGTTATTAAGTTTTTACACATATCTCTGAATCTAGTCTATTTTGAGAGCTGACTGTGGTGTATTTACTGTTACATTTTCAATGTCATGCTTAATAAGGGCTGATGATCAGTTTAAGAAACAAGCTCTTCACATGGTACTGGAATAATAGCCAATTACCATCCAAGCTCAAACCTCCCCTCCTTTTTTGGCAATTCCAGATGCACTCACACACTATTCTGCGGGCCTATATACTTAACATGATTTTTGGATCCCAATGGTGACCGCTGCTATTTAAGCAACT
Organism: Pelusios castaneus; assembly: GCA_007922175.1. Taxonomy (NCBI): domain Eukaryota; kingdom Metazoa; phylum Chordata; order Testudines; family Pelomedusidae; genus Pelusios; species Pelusios castaneus. The sequence goes on from ML685780.1 coordinate 6,628,127, forward strand.
AAAGGAAATCACTAACATGCCTGGAAGTGGTCCCTATTCTTTCATAGCTTGGAGATATCACATTGATCTTTGGACATGGAAAATGTTAGTGTTCCCCGTGTGTCGTTCAACATATAAGCAACAGGAAGCCTCTTGACTAGACATGAGTAAATGTTAATACAGTATTTTTTACTCGGAAGACGTGCATATGTATCTCTTCTCCTTGGAGACCCCACAAGTTTTGCCTCAGAACTAGAAAAATGCTTGGATATTTACCAGCTAGATACATCATGCTACTTTTTCCTGAGTCTTTGACAACACAAATACTGCTCCTAGGACGGATTATAATTAGAAATGACCTTTCTTCCTTCATGACCTATTTTAAAGGAAATGATTAGGAGCAGTGAGTCCAGTTAAGACTCTGGAATTGAATTAAGCTAAACTGAGTTAAGACAAAGCCTTAATTGTACCTCAATAATTTTGCAACAGCAACACAGAATTAGAATGCTTGATCATGTCAATTTCCTGTTGGGAGGATGGGGGGGGGAAGAGTCAGCCTTCAGTAGCTCCACTCTGTCATTTGCAGAGCTCAGAGTATAGCATGCTAGCTTGAAGAACTTTAATATCATTATCCCTGTCCTATGTTCTTTTAGATTGGCTGCCTAGAAAAGGGAGGATTGAATTTAAATAGCCATGGCTGGTTTTAAATGCCTTTAATAGCATAGCCCATGGCTATCTATAAGAACCAATTCTTAAGCCTTATCCTAGAGATGTAACTATGCTCATACAACAGAGTCCTGTGGAACTTTTAAAGACTAGCAGATTTATTTATCGCATGAGCTATCGTGGGAGAAAATCCCACTTCGTCAGATGCGTCAGACTTCAAAGCGTCTGACAAAGTGGGATTTTCTCCCACGAAAGCTCATGCGATAAATAAATCTGTTAGTCTTTAAAAGTGCCACAGGACTCTGTTGTCTGTCTACAATAGACTAACATGGCTACCCCTTTGGAATATGCTCATACAGAATCTGTTCTTTATGGGATCACACCATAATCTTTTACTTTAAAACAGTGTCTGCCCTAGAGAAGCAATTCTTTATCCCTCAACACCCATCTAAGCCCATCCTTTCCGCACTTTAAAAAGCACATGATACTTTTTTTTCTGAAACACAATTTTTAATAGACCCTTTTAAATGCCATCATTACCACCACCCCAACACTCATTTTCTCTGGAAAGACCTCCTGGGGATTGTGTCTCCCCTCATTCTTTGAGGTTCAGGAGCCTGTTAATTCTCTCTCTCTCTCTTTTTCAAGATCAGGCTCAAGATAACTCTCCCTGATTTAGCTTGATGGCTTTGTTTACAGTTAACATGTAAATTGAGGTAAACCCACATTCCTTTGCCTAGGACAGATCCATTTCTCACCTTTACCTACACTAGGCTGTCTTGTCTTAAATATATTCTAATAATATCACACAGAAGGAATTCAAAACTTCACATATAATGTTAACACATGCTTTTTGCAATGATATTTCCACTGAGTCATCAGTTTTCATATACCTCTGTGGCAGAAACATACTCCTATACAAACACTATAAATTATTGTAATATTTTTGTACAAGGGATGAAAACTCATTTGAAAACACATAATTTTATAGTCACTATCATCCGGTTAAGTATGCGTGACTATATTGTATGTGAAATTATAATATTTCCCTATATGATGTTATAAACATGTTCCGAACCACACAGCCCTACTGAAAGAGAAGCTGGCAAATGGATCTGTCCTAAAGAAATGAATGTGCGCTCTACTTAATTTGCATTTAAACAGTAATTACAGACAATGGTCAGGAAGTGAAGACAAAGGAAGTTCAAACAGGGGAGGGAAAACAGCAGGAGACAATCTTCCACATAGGCTCTTTGTTTCCTAGTGCCTAGCTGGAAATGTTTTTTAAAAGAGGGATCAAAACTATAAAAAGGGGGGACAAACTTTCCAATTAATAACCCCTCCCCTTCCCCATACCTCACTTTGGCTATGTCTACACTAGAAAAAGTTAGGTCGACTTTGTTAAGTTGACATAATAAAGTCGACTTTAAGTCGACAAAGCTGACCTTATTAAGTTGACTTAAAGTGGACTAAGGCGACTTAAATTTAAGTTGCCTTAGTCCACTTTGTTAAGTCGACCTAACCACCCTTAAATTGATTTAATAAAGTCGACTTAAGGGTTATTCCCCATCCACACCATCCTTAATTCAACTTAAGGAGTCGACTTTAGGCTTAAGTCGACCTAATGGATGGTTCTTATTAGGTCGACTTAAGGAATTTCTTAAGTCGACTTAATGAAAGTCTGGCATAGACAGGAAGAAATTTAGGTCAACTTAAGGGTCCTTAAGTCAACCTAAATTGCTAGTGTAGAAATAGCCTTTCTCTGCCCATCACATTCATTGCACCTGGCAGGAAAATCGAAGCAACCTTTGGTTTTTGGAAGAGGGGTCCTAACGTAACAATTTGGACAGTAATCTGCTGGAGCATGTCATGAGAAACTTTGCTTGAATCTCATATAGTTTATTAAGTTAGGCAGTAGTAAACATTTTATCTTTATTTTTATTGTAGCCATTTATGATTTTTATGCCTCATTACTTACGCTCACTTAATATCTCTCTCGTTGTAGTTAATAAACTTGCACTTCTGTTTTAAGTAAACCAGTATGTTTAAAATGAAGTATCTGAATAACTATTTAAGATAATAATATTGCATTCCTAAGGAAAAAAACAGATTTAACATTTTGTACTATCCAGGAGAGGGTTGGCCAGTACAGGACATATATTTCTGAGGGGAAATTGGATACTATGATGTATAGGCATTACCCTGCAATAAAACCAAGACTGATGAAAACCAGCATGTAACCCAAGTGTAGCTCTGACAGACACACAGAGTGTGACTTGCATGCTGGAAGGTTGTTTGTGAATGATCCAGGTGAGAGCTACTACAGTAAAGCATTCTAAGACACCAAAGGTTGCAGGGCAGAGGTGACACAGCTACTACTTAGTCTGGATTTTACCCTCGTATGTCACATCTCTACAGGGCATATTTGTTACATATATTTTTGCAGTAATGTGTAGAGTGTGAATATAGGTATGATTTGGGTCACTGTTCCTTCTCATGGGGTTATCAGGTCATGGTGCTTCACAAAGTATACTGTAGTTCTGAGTCTACAGATGGAGATTTGGAGGAATAAAAGGTGGGACGAAAGCAAGAAGAGGCACAGTAGGGTTATTCTCTACTTGTTAGAAAGCTTAGCAGTATTTAATAGTGGGCGTTGCAATTCTTGGATTTAGGAAAGACTTTGATTAACTAAGCAAAGAATGCCACCTTGAAGAGATGCCAGTCTTTCTGAGACTTTTATGCATGTCTCAGCTACAATCAAGAGACATGATTTTCCTCCTAAACTCCTGAAGCACTTAGATAAATTCAATAAGTTAACTAAACACAGACACTTGCTGTTGCATTCATCACACTAATTATGTATTGAATAGTATGTTTTTCCCATCAAGTGTCTCCTACATATTTCATATAAACCTTTCAAACTGAAAGAAAAAAAAAAAAAGGAAAGTCCCAGAGCTGTGCTGTGTGATTGAGATAATCACTTATCCTGGTGTCACTGGGCTACAAAATCAATTCATGTGTTCCATCCTCTTCAGAAAGTGCTATCTAACATGGAGCTTGCAACACATTACATTGGGTATTCAAAAAAAGTAATTGCTGCCTCCAGTTAGGATTAGGATTAAACTAAATTGACCCTTTCTTTACATGTTATGAGTGTAAGGAAACACCACTTTTCCTCTGCTTGCCTTTTAAATAGATTTTTCATGGTTTGGTAGTACAAGCTAAATAGTAATTGAAAATCTATCTGCGGACTGTAATAAATCTATTTAACTAAGAGGTAATTTCTATATAAAATAGTTTTCCTTAGGTGCATTAGGGTGCATAACACAAAATTTAAATATTGGAGGTAACCTTCCTTCTAAATGGATTAAAAAAAAAATAAAGATCAGCCAATGCCTTTTTGGTAAACACAACTGATGTTTCATTAGCTCATCTGACATTTCTTTTGTACTTCCCAAATGACAAGACATAATCTTAATGCCAAACAGACATGCAAATTTAATATTTTAATCAAATTTTGAAGAAAAAAAAATACTTGAGACTCTACTCAGGTCACACACTCCTGGCCTTATATCTGATAATGAATTACATGTTTTCTTTCTCTCTCTCTCCTTCTTTCTCTTTATTTACTATTTCTCAAAGTAAGTGAAGGAAACATTGATCTTGAGGTTAAAGAAAAGGCCTGGAAAAGAGGATGTATGAATTCCCCTTCTGCCTCTGCAACTAACTTTCTTTGTAACTTTGTGTCAGCCAGTTAATCTCAATTTTCTCATATATAATGAAAATATTATTCTAATCCATCTCACAAGGTTATTGGGAGGCTTTGTTTCCAGTCCATTTCGGAATGCAAATCAAGGACTTGGGTTTGCACTATAAAGCTCTTTACAGTTTTGACATTAGTCATCTCAGAGACTCCCCCTCTCTGTGTTCTTTTAACCAACATTTGAGTTGGCCGAGGTATTTAAGATAACAATCCTTAGTCTTAAACACCTGAAATTTAGAGAAGGGAATATTCAGAAGGGGACCCTTGACTGGAATTTGCTTTGCCTCTTGAGTCAACTGAACCAGAGTTTGCCGACAGTCAGGGAACATTGTTGTTTAATCAAGCTTTTCCTGATGAAGTGGCTTAAGCAGGTAGGGATTTTTCTACTCCTTTGAGAAGTGGAGGATGAGTTCTTTAGCACAGTTAATATTTTGCCAATTTAGAAATTTGCCTTTAGTGTGTGTTTCTAATAATATAAATAGGTAGGACTGTTAGGAACAACAATTAGTTCTTAACACTGGACAACATGGTTTCCTACTAGCTTTTATCTCTTGTGCTGATGATGTTAATGATTGTATTTGTTTCATATGTTATTGAGTAAGGCTTTATATCACAGAATTTGTGATACAATGAATCTCATTTCCACTATGTAACAAAGGGGTAATTGAGCAGTTATACAAAATCCCTATTTCTGGCACAGCTGGGAGTAGAAGCCATGTCACTAAAATAGCACACTCCAAGTCTCATCCAATTAGCCCACAGCCTTTCAAAATGACTGTACCTGGCTGTGCTGTAACTATTAGACAATACTTCCCTTCCAAGTCAGTAACAGAACACAGCAATACTGATTCCCTTCTACTTTTATGCACGTCTCAGCTAATCAAGAGAGATGATTTTCCTCCTAAGCTCCTAACGCACGTAGACAAATTCAATAAGTTAACTAAACACAGACACTTGCTGTTGCATTTATCACACTAAATATGTATTGAATAGTATGTTTTTCCCATCAAGTGCCTCCTACATATTTGATATAAACCTTTCAAACGGAAAGAAAAAAGCTGTGGAAACAACTGGCAAAGTTAGTCTCACATCCTCCTCTACTGACAACTATCGAATTCTGTTACAAGTTTCTTCTTTCGCTCATGTGATAAAGTTCTGTGCTGTGGATATAAAGTCCTTTTATTAGACCCGTGAGGACAAATGGGGAATCAGTATGGTTCCATTTTACAGGAATTCTGCTTTTTGAATTTTGTTTAAAAACCAGGAAGTTCTATATAAAATCTCTGCTAAAAGGATATTACCAAGTCAAGGAAGTTACTCATTATATAAATAATGTACACATTTGCTTCAGGGTTACAATCTCAAGCTGCAGCATTGCTTATATATAAGAACAAGAATATAAAACCATGTTCTTTGGCAATATTCACCTGAGCAATATTCAATCATGCATCCCAGGGTCTGATGATGACAGGATACAGCAATAGACACCAAACTAATCAGTGATTTCCTCATGTGATTAGCATTCATCAGCTCCTGCTTATGCCATGAAGACCTGGGACCAGGGTTTTCTCCTTAACAAGGGCTGTCCTCTGGAGACCCAATTTGATAAGCTTCTACTTTCTCGCCCTCCATTTCTAGAGATTTCATGGGGCGGGGATGACACTTGCTAGATGCTTCCACTCTCTTGGATCCACAAGAAAGAAATCTGGCCCATCAGCCTGGTATTTAAGAGCCAGGAAAATCATTAAGCTAGGTACATTTCTCCTCCCCAAAATACATACCCAGTTAGATCCAGCTTCAGTGAGGGCCTACCTGGCTGGGCTAAATTCAAACGCATTATAATTCCATTGGCTTTAATGGAATTAAAACTGGGACAAATATGTTCCATTATTTTGAAGAGGGAAGTCACTCCACCTAAATGTCCATCCCCAGATAAAACTAGTGAACAAAGGTGAAATTATTTTTCAAATAATCCAGGACATTTCCAATGTAAAAGACTAAGATGTGGATAGAAAACAGAATAAGTACATGCAGGTGAAAACTTGACAAAAGGAAAAAAAAAATATATAGGAAAGATAACAGCGTTCAGGTCATCATCTGTAATCCTCTTTTTAAATGTGTCATCTGTACATTGTGTATGTTCCTCCTGTGCAGATGGTATGTTGCTGGCTCACAGTAAATGAATATGTGCAGAGCCAGACTACAAGGAAAAAAAATCTGGCAGTTTTAAATGGCATTAACAAAGAGTCCTAAGGAACAATCCAAAAGAAATGTTGCTGAGCATCTTTTAGTTTATTTCCGTGCTAAACTGTAATCCACTGGGATCCCTCATTTTCTCTCTTTTTCTTCTTTGAAGGCCCCATATCAAAGTGACCTCCTTCTAGCTAAAGAAGACAGGCTAGGACTTTGGGTGATTGCCAGAAAAGGATGTTTGTGAGTGACACAAAGCACTCCCAAGCTCAAGGAACTATATTTGGTTTCTTGGTGTGAGAGAGTATTTATAAAGATTTTTTGCTGCAGCAGAATGGGGAAAAATACTGCCATGACTTTTGTTGGGTTTTTTATATATAGAAAGAGCCTGTCAAAAATGATATTCACTATTCTGAAAGGGGCAGTACAGGAAACAATGAATTTAGATTTATATATAATCTCTATTCACTCAATTCCAAACCAATTCTTCCAACATGTATACTCAAATTAAATTCCATTTTATTTTGATCCACTATAGCTATTTATATCTATCAGAGGATCCCAGCTTTTTGGGTTCAAAGGCCATAGATGTCATTTTTACAACCCTGAAGGACCACTAGTCTCTATCAGCAGACACCCCACCCTTGCAGCCAGACTGTAGGAGTTCAGCAAGGAGGCCGCCTACTCACTGATCTCCCATCTCTCTGGCTGCAGCAGGGAAAGTGAACACATCCGGCAACCCTGTGTCCTCCACCTGGACCCCTAGGCAATGGTTCCCTTCTCTAGGCAAGAGGATAGAAGATCAGTGCCTCAGTTCCTCTGGCTCCAGCAGGCACCCCACTACATATGGACCTAGGGGGAACACTTTGCCATGCTCCCTGCTTCAGACAAGAGAGGGAAATGCTGGTCTCCCATCCCCTTGGCTGCAGCAAGGAGCCTACACTGGTCTTTTAGCCCCATGGAAACGTGCTCTGCCTGGGTTCTTAGGCAGTGGCTCCTTTCTGCAACCAGCAAGAGCCACTTTGAAGACCCCCAACGACGACTTTTGGCCCCCAGGCCACAAGCTGGGAACCATTGATATATATCATAACTGGAACATATTTTTTTCAAAGCATTCTGGGAGACATCTTAACTAAATTCTGCACAGGCACAGAATTATATGAAGGCAGGTTTGAAGCAGTGATTCATAATAAGATTTAAATTCTTAATTGTGTTCCACTTCATTTGTGAAAGTCCCTAGGTATGGACCAGAGGGCATCTTTAAAATTCCAAGCATGGCTGTAAATGGAAACTACATGTGAATAGTTATACATCCAAAATAGTTACCACCCTCTTCAAATTGGCCAAGCAACTATATTCTCAATGTAGGAAGTAGCATGCTGGTCACATAGCATGTCTCTTGGATGGGCAGACAGGCATAGTATAGTTTTGATGTGCTCTCGTGTTTGTTTATATAGAACTATTGCTCCTGGGCTATTTTCATTCTTATATTTCGTAGGTGCAACAGGCAGATTTGGGGGGGGGGGGAGATAAGATTTTATCCCGAGGGAGAAAAATCATTGCTCTCTCTCTTTCTCTCTAGCTCCAGGTACAATAGGTCTATAAAAACAATCGTGTGAGCACATCAACACTATAACATGACAGTCTGCCTATCCAAGAGCCATGCTGGACATATATGTATACATGAGACAGAAATTGCTGTTGCAAGTTACTCCAGGCTCAGCTATCGTGATCAGTAATGAATTCCACACACAAAGAGATGCCCACTTGAAAACTGGATAATAAATCTGAGATAAAATCTGAACTGACTTTTTTTGGTGCAAATAAGTGGACAGCTCAAATATTAAAATAAATTATCCCACCTCCCTTTTTCTGTGTGTTGACATTAGTGACAAATATTCAAAGTTCATAGAAGTATGAGATGGAAATGATATATTATGTCATCTAGTTCCTTCTCACTGCCAATTCAGGACTGCTCCCTACTACAAGTTAACCTCACTTTGTAGGAATACATACTGCAGTGTTCATTTCTCTCTCTTCCTAATGGAAGATTTATTTCATTACACTGAATGTGCAGAGTGCATTTCATTGAGTGAGTTCAAACATGATTTGCATAAAGTATTTCTAAATGTTTCTATGTTTATATTAATAATTAAATTGCTTTTGCTTAGAATCCCTTATCTCAAATATTTATATGGTCATCTTTTAGAAGTGAAGTAAAAATTATGGGATAAAGAGAGATTCAAATCTTCTAAGTTTTCTCTCCATATCCTGTATTTTATTGTGTGCATGAGTTAAAGTGTAACATTAAAAACAGAAGGGCTTGAAAATCTGTGCAATAACAGACTTGAACTTTTAGTCTGAGTCTGAAAAGCTGATGTGTAATAAGATCACCCAAACAGTGATAAAACTTTAATTATCTTCACTAAAGATTCCATGCTATTCTGATGCCAGAGCTGAAGGAGTTGAATGCCAGGCATATTCTCCACTGGCACATAACAGCTGCACTGTCTTGTTCTCAGGTATGAAGCAGTCATTTGCTTGTTCTTCTTTCCAAGGCCATTGCTATTTATCTAGAGTTATGTGAACTATGTGTAGCAAATAATATATTTTCAATGAATTTATCTGTTTTTCTGTGCTCACATAGACTATGATGTTTGTTGTTTTTTTAAATTATTAGCCAGGTGTTTTATGGGAACATTTCATCCTGAGGATTCCTCATGAACTGCATTTTCTGCAGTTATTGCTTTGGATATTCACTATTGCTATGGGTCCTAAAGATGTATTTAGGGATGGAGGGAAGTTTAAACAATCTAACCAAAATTTTAGTAAAAGGTTTGGGTTCGGATGAAAGTTCATACATGCCCTTCAAGATTTCCTTAGAATTGTCTTCTAGCTGTCTTTCTATCACAAACCTATGACTTTTTGCCATGGAGTTGTTTTAAATACAGTACTGATCTTGTGTTGGGAAAATATATTTTTGGTTAAAAACAGTTGTCAACTTTAACTCTGTTAAAAATGTTGGAATAGATTTCTATAGCTATACTGTAATCTCAGAGGCCAATATTCTTCAGAATATCAGAAAACAAAGTGAACCCTAACAAAATTTTAAACTCATGGAGATTTTAACGTTGTACTGACGCATTCATCTGTGCATGAAAGCTAGCAACATTTTAAACATTTTTCTCCTTGAATTGCTAATGGATATTTTATTGAACCTTTTTAAGACATGGTGCTCTCTCAAGTAAAACAAGCATGAGTTGAGTTTCGTAGTGCAGGGATTATTTAATGTTTTTTATCTTTAGACTGCATTAAAATTAATAAAACCTGATGTTCAGACTTTCTGCACCTTCTGTTAAAGAGAGAGCAACACTAGAAGTGGTCAGCAGTTAAGCAGTGCTTATTAACGGTGGTAAAGGGAAGACTGGTGCCATCTTATTAACTCTTTGAGAACTTGGAGGAATACCTCTGTTTCAAACCTATATTATATATATATAATTTCCTTGACTCGTAAGATATTATAAGCATTGAAGGAAGGGGTGCTTGAAGGTTTTAGCTAGGTTGTAAGAAAACAAAAATGAGGAAATATTGGATGAAATATTTAAAATTTCTCCAGGGAACTACAGAGTGATACATGTTTCTGGATATGTTAATTTAAGACAACTATCTCAATTATCAAGTCCAATAAGATCTCACTCAATGTCCACCAAATTCAACAGAAAGATTTTCCTTGTGTTCATGGGGTATTGGATCGCCTCATTCATGTTCCATGTGACCTTTACAATTTAGTGTTTAAATATTTAATTGTCTTAATCAGATTTTATGCTCCTTACTCTTAGCCCATAGGGCCTATATGGTAGTGTTCTCTGAATCCGTTTGTCATAAAATACAGATATAAAAACAGTTTAATAAAACAAAATATTGAATAAGCAGATAAGTACATGTATAACAGCTGTCTGATATTCTGGATAGTTAAGGTTGATATAGTTTCTGCCTCGGTACTAAACTCAAATCAAACAAAAAAATATAGCGTTAAGGCTCACAGGACGGTTCAGTTCTTAATCAGAGGAGAGGCCATCATCTTAAAGATGCTGCTGAAAGAGGAAGATTTCTAAGGAAGCCAGAACATACAAATGAGGTGAATAGTACTACCAGACTGATGACATTAGGAGGAAGTTGGGGAAAGGAAAAAGGATGTCAAGATGATGTGGTAAACAGAAGTTACATACAGTTATGTTTTGTCTTGCACCGGATGGAATTCATCTGTGAGCAGGTATCTTTGGAACTGATTTACTCTAACAATTTCCCTAGCCCAACTGCTATCAATGCATTGATATGCCAGCAACATTGCTTCACAGAAGCAGTGCCAGCTGGTGCTGAAGTTTTCGAGAATAAAAATGCAGCACAAAATTACAATCAACACAGCAGGGTTGTTATACAGGATTTAAACATAGCAAAGAGGAATGAGTGTAGATAAATGGATTAGCTCAATTTATATACTTGAATTCAAACCTATATTCAATCAGTAATCAATTCAAGAAGAGTGAACAGTTTAGCCAGAAGGAAACTAGTTTGGCCAGAAGTGAAATCTAAGGGGTGAAAGGGTATTAAATGTGATAGATAAATAAATAAATAAATAAAACCACATTCACTGCTACTCCACCATTTTCTCTATTTATATGAAGTCATCTATTAAAATCCTGATTTTAAGGACTGGCTTTTCAAAATTCCATTTTCTTAATTCATTTCTGCTTTGATACAAGGATAATTACAAAAACAACATGAAGTAGCAATTCAGCTTTTCATACAGCAAAATCTTCTTATAAAGCCTCTCATTCTACAATCTAGGAAACTGGTTAATGGCAGAAGTTAAGAAATACTGCAAATTGCACATTAGTTTATGACTATATTTTAAAGACTAAATGCCAGTTTATGGTGATTTCAAGTGCTCTGTAGATTTTCATCAGAGTGAAAGATAGCAGCCTTGATCATGCTGTTAAAAACACTGAGTGCTTCTGAGTGATGTTCACAGGCCAGGAAGAAGCTTTGTTAATATGCCATTGCAAATTAACAGCCTTCTTTTCTTCCCTTTCCTTTTCCCTCAATGGAGTTTACAGGCAGCTTAAAAAATTTTAGGCCAGATCCTCAACTGATGTAAATCACCCTAACTGTTACTTCATTGTAGCTGTGTTGACTTCACCAGCTAAGGCTCTGGCTATTATCAACAACATGGATTTGTTTTCCCCGCAAGCAAAAATCTTTGATCTTGTATTGTTCACTGCATCTGCACCTAGTCCATTTGAAAGAGCTGTTTATTTGTTTTAAAATACCTACAATCACGTAGACTCCAAACAAGCAAAGGACTGCTTTTGTTTTTCTTTATGCTACAATAGCATCAACAAATGATAATAGGCAATTGGAAGGTATTCTTACAGGTGAGATGCTGGTCACTACACAAAAAAGAAAACATCTCAACATCCATATGCCCTGTCGCCATCAGAGCTGGAAATGAAAGGCTCGACATTTCATTATCAAGCCACCCAATCATCTATGCCTATGCACGTAATTTTTGTGGGAGTTGAGAAATATTTGATAACATGTAACCTCTTTGTCACCTAAGCCAGTCCCCCCCTCCCCTTGCCTCTCTCTGCACCTGCTGGGCAATGATATACACATTTCATTTCAGAGCTGGCACGTTTCATAAGACGCTCATGAAAAGCTATGCGAGGGGAACCAGATTTTCATGACAACTTTAAGTCAAGTTGTAGCTGAATCTACAATACACAGGAGTAATGCATGTTTAAAGAAGGGGAAGGGTAAAACTTCTGAACTGATACTTTAGCCAAGAGACAGTTTGTATTATAGTGAGTTTTATTATTTACATATGTACAAATAATTATAATGTACTCAATTTATGAAGTACAAATTATATATTCATTAGTATACCAGGATAAATTTTATTACAGTGAATACAAAATAAACTGTTAATGACTAGCCACTTATTTTAAAATCATACCTTATTGTTTCATGTAATTTAAAATACTGCCATCGAAAGAGTGACTTTATTCATTTTAATTAATAAGAAATAACAGTCTAGCCTGCCTGGCTATAAAGAAATATGGTGGTTGCCTACCATAAAAATGTGTAAAAGCCTTATCAGCTCAGTTCACTAGCTAATAAAGCTAGTGACCGCCAGAAGACCTGAGTATAGTTTGACAACAGTATCAAAAAAGGTTACTTGGTTTCCTATATGTTCAATTACTCTTTTTTTTCCATGTGATATTCTGAGTCAAAACTGTCATCAGAGATGACACATGAGGCTTATTTATTTAAATGTATGGCAGCTGAAAGAAAACTGTATGCACAGTTATCACAAAGGCTCGTTAAAGAACAGGCTTTATAACAGAGACTACAAATCTACAAACAGGCTGTCATGAATGTAACATTAACATTTTATTCTTATAAAAAAATGAGAACTATTTAGCTGCTAACACCAACACAACATTAAAAAATGTGGAGAAGGCCAATAAATAATAATAAACAGCAAAAGCCTGGGGGAGTAGACTGGAGGAAAGGGGAAGAGGAAGCAGGAATGACTTGTGAGAAACTCAGCTAAAAAACAGATTACACTAGGGGTGCCAAACATATGGCCCACAGGCTAGATACAGCCCACAAACCTCTTCTGTATGACCCATGACTGTGCTCCACAAGACCACACTCTCTCCCTAACAGAGAGAGAATGTATGGTCTCTCATACTGCAGAGTGCCATCTCACATACGCAGCGCCCTGTGATGTCATGAGACCGCACTCTCTCTTTCTTTGTTAGGGAGAGTGTGTGGCCTCCTGGAGCTCAGACTTGCATAAAGAGCTCCTTGATGTTGCGAGAGTATATACAGATCTCATACTCAGCACTCTGTGATACTATGAGAATGTAGACCCTAAATTTAAGTCAAAAGTACATTTAAGTCAAATCTGACTTACCATAGCCAATGAGTTTGACACACCTATATTCTACACTGTACTCTGCTACCTTGTACACCAGTGTAAATCTGGAGTAACTTCATCAACAAAAATGGGATTTCCCACTCTTAAGTTGGAACCTCTGAGGCTATGGGAAGAACAAGTTATGTTTCAGTCTTAAAAAATATTTACGTAAAATTCTTGTGGATAGTGGTGATGTTTTTAACACTACCAAATACTGGTTTAGTTCAAAATCATACTGGCTTTTCCAATTACACTGGAATTCAGGACGAATGTCTGTTGTTGAATCAAGATGCAATTGTAGCCAACTAGATTTGATCGTAATCTAAATAATATTGCTCTATTGGCTTCTTTAGAGTTGAACTTTTTATTTGGTTGAAAAGCCCAGGAGGATTAAAAATATATTTTAAAAAATAATGTTAACACCACACAGTACGAGGCCCCAGGCTGGATTAAGACCCACACATCTGATCCAGGTATGGGGCAACCTTAGTGTCCATTGACATTTGACATTAATGATGCTCAACACTTCACAGAACTGGATCCTAAATACCTTCCATATTTTCAGATATATTATGGAATCTGTACACATTTTAAAACAAAAATTGCCTGTTTTGAAGAACTTAAGAGGTCTTCATTAATTTTGCAGAAAAAGAAAGATTGCCTTTACCCAAGACAGTGTAATGTGTTTTATTGTTTACACTGTAACAGAGAGAAAACTATTATTACTATGCTAGAAGGCGTGTAAGAATGCTGCTAAAATATTAATGATAACATCTCAAAGAAGGCTATGTACAACTATTCATTGTTATGCTTTTCCATATGTGAAAATAGATTTTTCATTCAAAATCATGGCTACTCCCACTCTTGGGTATTTTCTCACTTAATTTTCAGAGACACAGTATTAGTTGGTAAATGTAAATATATATAATTTATTGTTGAAAAATCCTGGTAAACTGAGAAGTTTAATTTTAGAGTTTTGCAGTAATTGTCTTTTGTAATAGTTCTCTCGATGTTTTACCACAGTGCCATTAGCCTTCCGTTCTCACTTTAGGTCCACTCAGAGGTGACACATGGGGTGCCTCCCCCAAGATTTGCTCTTTGGTTTGTAATAAGCAAGCTCACATAGACAAAACATGCTCAGTAAGGCTGTGTCTACACTCAGGAATTGTGGCTCCTTTCTGGCTGGGACCACGCTCTAGCTGATAGGGAAACCCGGCAATTGCTGGCAGGGCCCTCCAGCTGATATCCGCTGGAGCGCTGTCATGGCTAGAAAGGAGCCACAGGGCTCCCTTCTGGCCAGGACTGCTGGGGTCCCAGAAAAAAGGGAGCCCCATGCTTCCTTCTGGCCAAGACCCATGGGGATCCTGTCAAGAAGGAAGCTTCAGCAACCTTTTTACTGGGACCGCTTGGGTCCCGGGCAGAAAAGAGCCATGGGGCTCCCTTTGGCCAGGACTGCTGGGGTCCCAGGCAGAAGGGAGCCCTGCAGTCCCGGGGAGAAGGGAGCCGGGACGAGCCACTACTTATTTTGTAAGTCAACTTAGGATGTCCTCAAGTCCTCATCTTAAGTTTTCCTCAAGTCAGCTTAAGGAGCAGTTTAAGTCGACTTAAGGAAACTCCAGTGTGGAAGCAGAGTAAATTAAGTCAGCTTAAGCCTGTTTAACTGTTTAACACTGTTGAAGCCGGCTGCTCTTACTCTAATGCACCTTCCTCATCCCCAATCAGCAGGCACGGGTCATCTCTACATGCAATTCTCATTACCCAAGTGAAGAAAGTAAACAAGCATTGTGCACCTTAATATGTACAGTTCTCAGCTCACCATGTTCTCCTAAAAGGAATTTTGGTCAATGAACCCCTGGCCACATCCACACTTCAGCACATACCCATCCTGCTCCTAGTCAAACAAGCAATGTAAAGCACTGCTCCAGTGGGTGCCATTTCTCCCTTCCATCTCGTCTACATAGCCGGCACATTGGCCAGATTCAAGGAGAACCTGAACCACTCTGGATTGACTACATTTTGGATCTTCCATTTTTGTGCAGTTGGGGAGATGAGGATGGAGTGAAGTAGAGGATAGAAAGGCAGATTTCTCCCTCAGCCCTTATTCACATAAAACTCCTAAGAAATCAGTGGAAGTTTTGCCTGTGCAAGGAAGGAGAGAGACCAGAATATGGCCCAACACTGCTTTTGGAGGACTCGCACAACATATTGGAGGGATTTTTCTGGGCTTTAGTAATTAAAATTTAACTAAAGATAACAGAACTTCTGACAATATGAATTAAGGTCCCAGTTCTATGAAGGCACATGTATTTGAGGAACCTGCAATTTGAATCATGGTCCTATTGAGCTAAGTTTCTTACATAACATTCTGGGAATCGACCAGTCAACTCTTCTTTCTCTTCCTCTTTTTTTTTTTATGCTGCAATGTGATGATAGACTTTAAAAAGGAGAGAATGAGTTAAATACCTGAGGTCTGATTCTACAAAGACCTAGGACTTCCCTATCCCCACTTCTTACAAAGGCTCAGTAACTATTTCTTCAAGATATGCAAAACACAACTTTTAACTGGGAATCTTAGTAGATTCTCACTGCCTTGGCCAAAATACAGGTCTTCTTATAGTTCACCTGGAAGAGCTGTGTTTTAGAGAGCAGGGAGAATCTCAGTTCCAGTCTCATGAAAAATCATAACCACAATAAAAGTATGGATTTTAGAATTTTTACAATTTTCCACATTTTTTTGCTCTTTTAGCTCACTTTTCAACTGTAGACTTTTGCCTTCTACCAGGCTACCATTCTCCTGCTATGCCAGACTAGTTGAAATAGTACTTGATCCTCTTATATTATGTAAACAAGATGAGAAGAGGAGAGATGGCATTTGTAAAAGAAAGCGTAATAGATGAATAGCTAAAACTGAAATGGCCGAAAGAAACAAAGATAGAAAGAAGCAAGCCAAAACCTGTTCCCGCTGAAGTCAGTGGCAAAATTCTCATCAACTTCAATAGTAAAAGATTCAGGTTCAATATTGTATGAATGCTGTGTATGAAAACCATAATTCCAATAGCTTTTGACAATGTGTTATTCAGAGATCTTCCATATGGTCACAGAATGTCTGATTCCTGTAGGACTAGAAATGAGCGTGTGATCAAATGAACATCTAAGAACTTAAAATAGCATGTGGTTCAGCTGCTTGTGACACTTCATGCTGATTTCAAAAGCTTTTTGATTCTTCTGTCTGAAATTGATAGAAGGGAAGAATAGATGGAGCCAGCAGAAACTGTTTAATATTAACCATCGAAGGACTAACTTTTTCTTTCATGTTAATTGCATGGTCTTGTGGTTACATTTATGGCCAGATCCTCAATTGGTCTAACCTGAGCTAGCTTCATTAATGACAAATGAAACTACACTAAATAAGTTACACCAGTTTAAGATCTGACATTTCTTTCCTGTAGAATGAATTATAAGTGTTAAAAGTGAATGTTAATCAAAATCATAGGGAATAAATAAAAAAAATACAAATAATTGGAGAATTATTGTTAGCTAAGTAGTATGCTGGTAAATACAACAGCAAATAAGCAAACGGTCAAATTCTGCTTTTAATGACATTAGTGTAAACTAGAGTAATACAGTTTGGAATTACACAATATTTCTTCTGGGTTTTGAATAGAGTTTAGACCACTGAATGCAAGGGATTCATTCTTATTAGTTCATTTGTTCTATTATCTCATTGAAGCTGGGACATGAAAGTATTCTCAAGAATGATGAAAATACATTTACTCGTTTGAAAAAAAACCCTTGAAATGTTTGAAACTGTCACCTTCTTCCACAAGGATTTTTTTAAAATACCTTTCAAAGGAGAAAAAAAAATAGAACATTTGTTTTCATTTCCATAGATGTAGTGAAGTCTAACACGAGCTTTTTATTGACTGACACACAAAAAGCAATTAACTTTCATTGAAGGTTATGTGTGTGCATTTCCCACCAGCACAATCATCAAAATCCCCTAATTAAGGGAAAATTATCTAAATATTTTACATGCTACCAATTTTTACAACCACATGTACATATGAATTCTTATAATATATGCCATCACAATGTATTCCTTTCAAATACAAATCAACACGAGTCCATAAATTGACCCATCTATTTATGCAGTAATAGAAATAATATTAATATTTTAATTACTTTAAAAAAGAAAGAAAATTAGTTATGTCTGAGATTTTGTCTAGATTAATCCAAATCTAAGTTTTAAACCACTACTAGCAAACTATCTAGAGGGAACTGAAGGAAAAGTTCAGACTAACAGTATATATTTTTTTAAAAAGTTATTTTTCACTCCTAATCTTTAGATCATTGAGCAAATATTCTTATCTTTCAGAGAGAAGTCTCTCTTTCCCTCTCTTTCTCATAAATAATGTTATCACCTTACTTCTTAACAAATTTAATTGTTATTAAAACTGCAAATCTCCACAAAACCTTATCTATGGAATGAGTAGCAATGCCTTCACATACAACAAAAGTCACCACAAATATTTTAAACTCATTTACAATTTTTTTTTTGGGGGGGGGAGCTTTTCTAAACCTTTGTATTAAGGAATTAATTTATTCCAAGAACCACAAAGTCACCAATTCTCTTAACACATGATGGCATAGATCCTATGGCTACCTCCCTTCATACACAATGCTTCTTAAGTTACTAGATTTAGGGCCCAAAACGCACTACACATAGTGTGATTCCACTGGATGGCAAAGGTGAGAAGGCTGCAGAAAAGCCCTGATTGTAGATTATTCTTCATCTATGAGGCAAAATTTTCTTCTGATAAAGATTTAGGGTCTCTGTATTTGGGGAGGTGGGAAACTATTGTCATAAGAAATTTTCCTATGTCCCTTCATGAGTACAGCATTCTCCTTGATTTTTTTTAAAGTATTTGTTTTATCAATGTCCATCTGCAGTTCCAATTCAGATATATGCAAGTAACCCCACTCCCTTAGTGACACAATGGTTGAGAACGACAAAATATGATTATGAAGCTAATTATTTACTAATGAATAAATATCCATCACTTTATGAAGTATTACAAAGAATTAGTCTCTCTACAAAGTCATTGACTTGGTTATCATCCTTTTTTTCCTCTCTCGTAATTCAGGCAGACACCAGAAACAATTAGCTAAATGATAGGCCAGATTCCTTAGATTTGGCAATATATGGATCAGTTTCAATTTTTTTTTTAAAATTGGTTTTGTAAGCCTCCATACATTATCTTATACAGCATAGTTTCATATAAGTAGCAGCTATGTTAAAAGAATTTTAAGATTACAAAATCAAGCATTCCAAAGCTAGGATATGCAAAAATCACGGTTGTCTGTGCAGCCTTAATGAATTAAAATCAATAATTTTATTCAGCATCCCATAGGAAGTCTGGGAAAGAGGCAAGAATAGAGTCCAGCTCTCCTACTCCAGTGCCTAAAATGCAGACTATATACATGCACAAATTTTCTTCTTGCAAACCTCTGCCACATTCACTATCCATCATCAGGTGATCTGTGGACCGAGCAGTATGTGAGCACATACCTAAAGACTGTATCATAATAAATACAGACAATAGGGATAAATTAAGTGGGTCAGCAGACACATGCTACACTATACCCCTGCTATAAAGCCATTCTGAAAGCAAGGACAGGGACAGAGATGAGAGGAAAGAGATAGGGGAATGCTCTGTGCTCCAACAGTTTTGGACTGCAGAGCTGCATATATAATACTCTGTTGCTGGGAACAGCGACTTTTGAATAATTCCTAAATAAAAGACCCTGCACTTTGAGATAAAATTAGGACAACTGGTTGACCCAATGCAACAGCAAATCTTGTCACATATTTTCCATACTGCTGAGCATCTGTTCTAAATTGTATCAGCCCTAAGCCAAAGATCAATCCTACGTTGGAAAGAGATATCATGTGTCGATACAAGGTTTTAAAAAATACAGGGAATCTCAAGGCATTCTGTTGAAGAATTTTTTGCAATCTTTCAAACCAAGTGTAAGGATCTAAGGTGAAGGCTCTCAGATACCAAAGTGTTGGGTGTGGTATATAAACTCAAATAGGAGACATCAAGTAGACACACCCACTCACACATCGAACATTCATTTCATTTGTACACAATAATATCGCTGAGGTCAACAATCCATATCACCGAGATTTTAAAAAAAATTCTTTAAACTAATTTCAAAGGCACTAAACCCCGTGAATTCTAAAATGCAATCAGACGGTGAAAAGATGTTTATCTTGTTACCATTCTTTGCCATTCAATGCTGAAGTCATGAACCTAGGGAAAAATCTCAAAAAGAAAAGGTATTCCCAGGAATAAACCATTGTATAAGCTAAAGTCTTTATTTGATTTTTTCCATTCAAGCAGAGTGAGGTTGTGGCCTAATTTACATGGTATTTAGATATAGAGAGAACCATGGTATTTCCTGTCTGGATGCTTTTGGATACAGTATATCAATCTAAGACTTTTTTTTTTTTTTTTTAAAGGAAAAAGGTGGAAAGCAAAAAGCTCCTTTCATCTACCAGCATTTTTCAAAATTGTTATCATGATACCTACATTTTCTTCTGATAAGGTAAAGATATTATCTAAATTCCAAGAAGATTTCTAGTTATAAGGAAAGGAATTCCTTGTGGACAGAAATAAAGTTAGCCTTGCTAATATTTTAAATATAGTCTCTTCAAAACACTATGGCTATGTCTACAATAGAAAAGTTAAGTCGACTTTATTAAGTCAACTTCATTAAGTCGACTTAATAAGGTCGACAACTTTTCTAGTGTAGACATAGCCCCTTGTCAACCTTATTAAGTTGTCTTAATGCATTAAGTTGACTTAAGGTCTATTTAGGCACTAATCCCTGTCCACACTGGCTTTAAGTCGACTTAAGGAGTTAACTTAAGGCTTAAGTCAACCTAAAACCAGGTGTTATTAAGTCGACTTAAGCTTTCCTTAAGTTGACTTAAGGAAATGCTTAAGTCAACGTAAGGAAAGCCCAGTCTGGATGTGGCTTTGTTTAGGTCGACTTAAGCCTCCTTAAATCCATCTAATTTGCCAGTGTAGATGCACCCTAAGTGACAGAGGATGTTGAAATATTGAGGATGTTATTGACTACATAGGATTAAACATAATGGTAACTGAATCCTTAGGTAGTCTAGACAATTTATATTCTAATATTGCAAGCATTATTAAAATTTTCATTCTATAGGCCTAGTCTTGAAGTCCTTATTTATTCTTTATTGAGGAAGAGCACTCAAAAACTTCAAAGGATGTTTAGCTCCTAGTACAGAGTAAGACCGGCACATTGAGCTATAGGGCAGAAACTCTGGATAAATGATACCATCTTTCTCCTCTTCAGAGTATGACATTTTCAGTCACAGAGGTTCTGACTATTGCTTTGAGACATCCTCGGAAGTACTTATTGGCTGGGATTTCTGAAACTTGTTTGCCTGAGGGGTGTTTATGTACCTAAAAATCTGAGAGAAAGCATCTGTCTTTCTTTGCCACTGCTGACTGATAGTTTAGCAGGCCTCTATGAAAGTTTTGAGGGAGAGTAAATAAGGGCATCCCTGGTTTGACAGCATATCTGTTTGTGTTCTTCTTTATGAAAAGATTCTAGTTCTTATAGAAGTGTATATATGTGAATCAGAGTCAAGGTACATTGGACACTTAGAAAAGAAAATGACTAAGACATTACTATTTTTTATAGCAGTGTCGATATATGTGCAGAGAAAGAAAGAGAAAAATTAACACAAAATGCTTTTTCTGATAGAAGCAGCTATTCAGGACCTCAAAAGCTATTGATGCCAGAAACTTAAGGATTAAAATAGCAAGTGTTGAGTCTTTTTTTGTGAAGGAGATGCTTCCTGGGGGTACCCAGACTTGTGAAGTTCCTCACTACCACCTGTGCTTAATTTGAAGAAACCTTGTTTGTGCCTGTCTGGAGTTGGTGCCTCAACTGCACTGGCCACAGGCAATACAAGCCCACGTTCTAGATGCCACGGGCTCTACTCTATTTTACAAGTGAGAGATATGCACACTCCAGCTCTCGAGCTTGCTGAGCATCTCCATAGCATATCCAGCATCTGGTTCACTGGACACTTACTTAACAGATTCACTGACATCTCACATCATCCCTATGCTTTACACACAACGCCTAGGTATATTTACAGTGAATTCAAGATTCATGATGAATACAGATTCATGTAATGAGAAGTGTAGTGGAGACAACTGGTTACATTTAAATTAAAGTTACAGCAGCTTCTAGAGCCTAGACTTAATGAATTCTCTCATGTCATGTAGAGTAATACGCACTCCAGAACCCTGAAGTGTTTTACAAACAGGTTTGCAGTGACCTTCCTTTTATGAGACCGACACACTGTCAGCTTGCCTCCTAGATGAAGGACTATGCGTGTTTCTTTGCACCTTAAAATATATCAGAGCAATCTTTGTCTTTATTCATAAACAGGACTTCCCCATCTGTCATTTTATTCCTCAAGATTTTGTTTCTTGTAGATTTTGTAATATTTTGTTTTGGCTGTGGCTCAGTTCATCAGAAGAGATGCTTTATAGCTGATGGAAATGTCCTAAAGCAGATTCATTGGACTGCCCTTAATGCTGCTGGGCTCAAAAGTCAACAAAAGGGTAGATAAGCCATGAACAACGTAGTGCAAAGGTTGAAAAAAAGCTGAGGAGAATTACTAACCCCAGACATTTGAGGTGGATGGTCAACAAGGCCTAAGAGTCAGAAAGAAGTCTTTCTACCAAGATGTATGCTTCCCACCCATTCAGGTTCTTTCTTCATGAACATAATCATATTTCTGCTGGGAACCTGAACACAGATGCTGTGAAGATCAGGGTCCAGACACCCCAAGGAAAGAACAGGGGAAATGAACCCCAAAAGAATAAGCTGACTGCATACAGTTTGACTATATTATATAAAAAGAGTATTGAGTAAAGTCTTTCAGGAAAGCCGGTGACATCCTGGTGATTAATATCATTCTGAAATGTATGCAGTAGTACTGTATGAGGAATTAGGAATACTCACTGATATTTTGCTTTAAAATCTGTAACTAAATAAAGGGAGACACAGGTTTTCTCTCAAATAGGAGAGATGATAGTTATCTTCCTACCCCTAATGTAAATTAAGTGTTATGGAATCAAAACAATGGAAACCTATTTTACATATGAATTGGCAGGGGGATGGGAAAACCAAAGGAAGGGAACAATAGCAGGGGGTCATTCTGACTCTCAGGACAAAACAAGGAGTCTCTCGATGATGGGGTAGATTGCACGCTTAGTAAGTTCGCAGATGACACCAAGCTGGGGGGAATGGTAGACACGCTGGAGGGCAAGAACAGGATTCAGGGAGACTTGGACAAATTGGAACATTGGGCCAAAAGAAATTTCATGAGGGTCAACAAGGACAAGTGTAAAGTCCTGCACTTAGGACGGAAAAAATCTCATGCACTGCTACAGGCTGGGGACCGATTGGCTAAGTATCAGCACTGTATAAAAGGACCTGGGGGTTATGATGGACAGGAAGCTACATATGAGCCAACAATGTGCTCTTGTTGCCAAAACGGCCAATGGTATATTGGGCTGCATCAGCAGGACTGTTGCCAGCAGATCGAGGGATGTGATTATTCTCCTCTATTCGGCACTGGTGAGGCCATGTCTGGAATACTGTGTCCAGTTTTGGGCTCCCCACTACAGAAAGGATGTCAACAAATTAGAAAGAGTCCAGCGGAGGGCAACAAAAATGATTAGGGGGCTGGGGCACATGACTTATGAGGAGAGACTGAAGGAACTAGGCCTATTTAGTCTACAGACGAGAAGACTGAGGGGGGATTTGATAGCAACCTTCAACTACTTGAAGGGGTGCTCCAAAGAGGAGGGAGCTAGGCTGTTCTCGGTAGTAAGAGAGGACAGAACAAGGAGCAAAGCTACAGCTGGGGAGGTCAAGGTTGTATATTAGGAAAAACTTTCTCACTGGGAGGGGGGTAAAGCATTGGAAAGGGTTGCCTAGGGAGGTGGTGGAATCTCCATCTTTGGAAATATTTAAGGTCCAGTTAGACAAAACCCTGGCTGGCATGACTTAGTGGGAGTGATCCTACTTTTAGCAGGGGGTTGGACTAGATGACCTCATGAAATCCCTTCCAACCCTATGATTCTAAATAGAAGCAGAAGCAAAAAAGTTCATTTTGTCATCCATCTCCTGTGGGAACAAAGACACCAGCACTTTGTTTCTGTGAGGGCTGGTCCTGTCTGCAAATCCAGTCATGCTAAAGAATGCTGACAATGTAGTACGAGTAAAAAACTACATTAGGTAAAGCTGCATCTTGCTAGAATTAAATTTTAGACACTAGAACATATATTATCTCTGTTTTGTTTGTAACCCTTTCACATTTCTCTGACTCTTGCTTGGTAACAAGTAAACCTATGCTCTTTGTTAATAAACTTGCTCTTATTTTCACTATAAACAATCTCAGTGCTGTGTAAAAGGTGGAGTGTAGAAGCCCAGTTGAGCAAACAAGCTGTTATGTGTACTGACCCATTGAAGGCAGTAAATTGGTATTTCCCCTGTGATTGTCCAGTTAGACGCACTTGACACTGCATGGGAGATGGACTTGTGGAGGCATAGAATTTGGAATGTTATTGGGGGTTACCCTGAAAGAAGTAGCTGAGATATTGGAAGCCAGGGTGAGACCACTTTTCTGGTGTCATGGCAATCAGACAGGGCAGTACAGCAGTAAGGGACTCACAGGGCATGTAGTAACAGTACCTTGCACTGGTCAAATGATCCTCAAAACATCACAGAAATCAATACCTAATTTTCATACTCTGGGTTGGTAAAGCTTAAAATCATTATAGAGGTAATATGCTAGGGCCTTGAAAATGATTTCTCTCTCAACTCTCTGCTCAGATGAAAAAAAAATTGCATTATGGAAGTTCCTGATAATGACTCCATGGTTAGTGATGAACTCTAAAGTGAGGTATACATTTGTTTTTCCTCTAAGTAGGTGGCCAAATGATGTGAAATTTTATGCAGAGTTAGTGTTTATGAAGTTTCTATATAGTTTTTGTCTGAGTTCTCTTAATAAATCTTTAATAGGAAGTATTTGCATTTGCCCTGAGCTGTAATTTTGTTTTGCACAATGCTACTTTTCATTTGTCCAATGTCTCGAGAAACATTGTTTAGAGGCATAATATACATTGATAGAGAGGTCCCTCCAGACTAAATCTGGCACAATAGATAGATTGTTTAAAACAAATGGTTGAGACATTGAGTGCTGGGCACATACAAAATGACTGATGGGCATACATACAACCATCTGTGTGAGGGAAATCTAAATTTTTGTCAGATTTTATCTCATAAAAGACTCATGTACAGCTGCAAACAGATAAGGATTTGTGTGCAGTTACTAAGAGATAAAATGTTCACCAATAGCTGTATTTTTATCACCCGGCAGATCTACCCATGACTGCCCTTTATACAACCTTAAACATAGTTTAAACATTTAAAAAATTAGGAAATTAATAAGCAGAAAACATCATTCTGAAGGAATTAGGTTTTCTACTCAAACAGAAGGCCTGACACAAACTCACAAAAAGCAGAGACAAGACAAGTTGTCATCTACTGATACATCACTTCTACTCCTCCCTCAAAAAGCATACAGTTTACCCTTATTACAACTACCATACACTATAGCCTTAACTCTGTTCCTTATAGGCAGTCCAGTATTCCATAACCCCCTTTAACCTCCCTGTTGCACACAACCTTTTCCAAAATATCTTCATCCAGAGCACCGAACTACAACACCAAACATCCATAACTATTAGTTTTGGAAAAGAAATAATAATTAGGTAATCAGATGGAGAAAGGCAAAGGGTAGAAAAAATAAGGTTGTGGAGAGTGGTCAGTGTAGTCTGAGAGTAGCAATAGTGCGAAGGTGTATATCTGGGCATGGAGAAGTGAAAGTTTATTGTGTACTAGTATACAAAGAGAATTATATATTTTTACCAATATTTTATTCTAAATTATCTAATCAATTGCTAAAGAAAATGTAAATAATGGAAACAGAATAAAATTAGTATCCTCTGAATGTCCCAATAATTTTTAAATTTAGGATTAGATGTATTATTGACCAACAAGTTCTCCTCATCCTTCTCCTTGTAGTAAATTGATAAGAAGAAGGAAAGAGACAAATGTTGTTACGACAACACAGGTTAGCACAGTCAAAAGCCATTGAGATGTTGCTTAATTCCATAGAACTGAAATTTGACCTGTAAAGTGTTTCTAACATGTGGAACAAGTCCTAAGGGGAAGAGTGTTTAAGAGTCTGGTGCATTAATCTTTAGAGTCACTGTGCTGGCTCACATCCCAGATGAGCTGAAAATTACAGTGATGTATGTGTGGTTTAAGGGAGAAGCCTCTTTCTTTTCCTCTTCTCCCCCTGAAGTTAAACACATTTCTATCATGCATGTGATTTTCTACACTGTTTGTATAGAATATTAGCTCACAATGTTTACAGAGCTCTTAAATGAAAAAGCTTACATCTCTCTGGCCAAAAGCAAGGCAGAAAGACTGAGAAAAAGATCTGTGACTAGATGGATAATCCTACTTTACAGCATCTACATTTTACAGCTTGACAAAATGGAATTGTTTTTTTCTTACACCAAAATCATTAGTTAGTATACCAGCCAGTATGGATATTTTAAGGGCTTCCTTCAATAAAAAAAATAGGCCCTCTCATCCTTAATGAAGTGGGGCCAGTACATGTGAAAAGAGATGCAAGTCATTATTGGCCTGGGGACAGCATGCATAGTAAAAACAAAAGCTGAAGTACTCTTATGATGTCCCAGCCTGCAGAATACAGAGTCCAAACCTCTACCAGTGCTGTCCACAGGGCAATTTATATACAAGACAAGGGATAAAGGTAATAAGGGTAAGGGAATAGAATCTGTGTACAGTGCACGGTTTATTTCTTTTCTACCATGAGGTTTAGACCTGGGTACAACAAATACAGAGGATAAAGCTGTCCAAGACACTGGACTATGTCTACACTATAAAAAGTTTGGTTGACTTTGTTAAGTCGACTTAATAAAGTCAACTTTAAGTCGACCTAAAGTCGACCTTATTAGGTCGACTTAACAAAGTGCTTTCCCTTAACCGGGACATAATAATTTGCCCTATCTTCCCTTAGGTCGCCCTAAGAAAGTGGACTTATGCATCCACACTGGGCTTAGGTCAACCTAAAGGAGGGTTAGGTCGACCTAAAGAGGGTTAGTTTGACCTAATGAGTGGTCCTTACTAAGTCTACCTAAGCTTTCATTAGGTCGAATTAAGGATTTTCTTAAGTCGACCTAATGAAAGCCTAGTATGGACTATGTTGACACTATAAATTGTTAGGTTGACTTTGTTAAGTCAACTTAATAAGGTCAACTTTAAGTCGATCTAAAGTCGACCTTATTATGTCGACTTAACAAAGTGCTTTCCCTTAACCGGGACGTATTAATTTGCCCTAACTTCCCTTAGGTCGACCTAGCCTCCTTAAGTCGACCTAATTTGCCAGTGTAGACATAGCCTGTGTGAATAGGAATATATTAGTATATCCACAGATCACAGGTAAAGGGAAGTCCATGTCCACAGAAGACTGGGACAGTGTCATCTTAGGATAATGGATCCACTTACAGAGCCAGAATGTTAAAGTCTTTAAACAAAATGTTCAGAAGCCTTGAGAGGACTATATGTGAACTGGAGCTGACTGGCAATTACAGGTAGGCAGACATCATGTCCATATGTTGATTAGGATAACAGGCTGCTGGTATATACAGATTGCCCATAACAAAGAGGTTTAAAACCAGACCATGCCCTGGTGCCCAGCTCCATTTCCATTGCAGAAGGGCAATGAATTTCTAGAGTTGGGGACTTTGTTATCCTTGATACTGACCCTCTTAACTGTTTCCAGGAATAAAACATTACATTGGCTCTATTTGGGGTAAAAGCAGTTCAACCTCTTGACCGATGATGACTATCATTCTGTTTCCTGGCTGTGTTCAGTGCCTTTGTCAATCAAGATCTGAAGCGTGCTAGACTGGGCCTCAAGCATCCTACCTTCTCTTCCTCCTCATGCATTCTTAACTTCACCCAGAAATCTGTAATCAGTTCCTTGGTCATCTGTGTATGGTGCTTGTTGTCTAAGCATAATTTTTTAGACTGCTTTGGAGAAGGATGTATTCTACTGCCTTTTTTTTTTTCTTTATGCTATGTTACACAGAGTTTTTAACTCCTCCCTTCTTTATACAGAAGCCTTGCTGAGCCTTTTCATTCTGAAAATTAATGGTTAGGTATCTGTGTCTCCATCCTCTTTTTTTTTTTTAAGTACATATCTTTCTCCCGTATTCTTTGCATCATAATGGAAAAATACTCGCAATAAATGTACACAAGCCCTGTGAAAGTTTTAGTTATATCAGAATAGGGGAAAACCAGGTACAGAGCTCCAAAAGCTACTATTTTAAATGAAAACTAGTGGGTTAAATATGCCTAGATTTGTTTTGTAGCACTCAGCATGTCAAGACATTTATTAAGTAGCATCAATGAGCTATTTTTCTTCCACTTTGTTTTTCATCTTCCCACATGTACATCCCATCTCTCATCACATCTTTCCCTTACTTTCTTTTAGTATCTTTGGGGAACATAATAATGATGTGCAAAAGTGCTGAACGCAAGAAATGGAAGTACAACAAAGACTGTGGTGAGTACTCAAAGTTTACGATAATAGTAAGAAAGGCTCATGCTTGTGTCTTAATTATTCCCATGACATCTAATACAAAGGAAATAACAACACTTATGGTATTATTTGTTACTAGTTAACAAGTAGCATTGTTCAAACCAGGATAAAATATAATTCTTGAAGGAGGAAAACAAGAATCTGAATAAGAGTAGTACATTGAAAAATACCTAGTAGAATTAGAAGAAAGTGACAAGATTCTTTTAAACTTTGTTTTGAGCTTGAATTTCTTGTGATTCTCCTTCTCCAACAGAAATGCTGGTCCAATAAAAGGTATCCTCACCCACCTTTTCTCTCTTGTGATTCCCTTGATAGTAAACTGAATAGTTTGACAATAGTATAAACAGGAGGCAAAATATCCATGGGAATATTTCCAATGATACCTCAAAGAAAAAAAAAATCTCTTCATGGAATATAGTTCTTAAATCTCTCTGAGAAAATGTTAAATGGCCATCCTCAAGCAAACAGTATTAGCTTCAGTGGTGCTGCATAATTTGTTTAGTAACATATGTCACTGATAGGGAAGAGTTTTACTGACACAGTGAGCTTTGATTCTCCAGCATGAGTTCTTTTTGACACTCCAAAGCAGAACTCAATCAAGTATAATATATTTGGATTCTGTAGGATAGGAGATAAATGGTCTGACATATAATTGTAAGATAGAATTTCAAGGTTCTCAAAATTTGCTTGAGCAACGTATATAGAATTTATCCTCAGCAACATATTTCATGTAACCATTTAAATCAGAGGTACTCAGCAGGCAGACTGTGGGCCAAATCCCTACTGCCGTAATGTCAACAGTCCTGCGTACCAATAACTAACTCTTAGCCCTTCCAAACAAGCTTGGTTTTAGCTTTGGTTTATGGGTGTAAGGAATATACTTATGCCAAATAAATCAATATACGCCATTTAAACTGAAACAAGGCTGTCCACACAAGAGAGTTGCATCTTTATAATTAAATCGGTTCCTAAAAATGACATAGTTAAACTCGTTCAAATTTTTCTGACAAGGCTTCAAAATATAAGCTCTTTGGGCTACTGAACTACAAATTAATAATAAATCATAATAATAATGCTGTGCTCTTCACGTATGTGAGGTGCTCTATCAGTGACCTCTGCCGGGGAACAAAGGGATGCTGTACACCCTCATCCACAAGCCACAACCCTGTCCGATGTGATTAAAAATATAAAGCACAAAGAACAAAAAGTCACACCAACTGGAACTACAACAATGTAAGTGCTGATTCCATTTTAGCTTACATAAAAATGCAGAGCTAATGGTAATGTAGGCACATTAATAGTTGTACTCATTTATATATAAACTCTCTCTCTCTAAAATAGAAGTACAAATAGAAGTCCAATTAATGTGCCTGCATTACCATTAGCTCTGCATTTTTAAGTGAGCTGAAATAGGGTTAGCACTTACATCTTTGTAGTATACTGCTATACTGCTAAACATACAATAGAACCTTAAAGATACGAACACCAGAGTCACACTGACCGGTCAAATGAACACCATGCGAAACCTGAAGTAAGTAATCAGGCAGCAGCAGTGGGGAAAATAATAATAAAAAAAAAAGCAAAGACTATACTATCCCCATACTGAATCTTAAAGATTGGCATGCAGAGCAGAAACAGGCCAGGGTCTGTGCTGTTCCCTGTAAGTGAAAGGTGCTGTAAGTGTTTCACTTTCTCCCACCTCACTCCACTGGGAGGGAGAAGTTGTTTTCACCCCCAACCTTTCCCCATCCCACCCCAGAGCTTGGGAAAGAAAGTTGCTGCAGGGAGCTGCTGATGCTGCAATAAACTGAAGGTTGCAGCCAAAGCCTGGCCTGGAGCTGGAGTGGGAGTCAGAGTCCAAACTGCTGCCTGCATACTACGCGCTGGAGGAAGTTTAAAGGGCTTCAGCCTGTGCACTGATGCAGCCCAAATTTTGCCTGTGGCTGTACTTCTGGATCCTGCCAGCACCTCTGGGAGTGCCAGGGGCAGGGGAGGGAGGGACGCTGAAAAGAGGCTGAACCAATCCCTTGTCATGTGCTGTCTCTGGAGCACAGTGGGCAGTGTTCTTAACAGAGCAAGCCCTGGGAAGATGCAGCTGAGATTCTGGGGACTGTCGAGCTACGTGTGTGGGGCAGATCCGTCCTAGTTCAGTCCAAGAGTAAGAAACAGAAATTGGGTAGGAAGCTGCTTGCAAACCAGCACTGACAGGTACCACCTATGCAGAGATCTCCCCTAGGCCTCAGCTGGAAGACACTGACTGCATGGCGCTATACAATAATGCTTTGCTCAGAGTTACGGACAACCTCCATTCCTGAGGTGTTCATATTTTTGAGGGTCTAGTGTATGTGTGTATAGCAATACCATGATTATAAATAATTAATTTTAATAAGTTTCATCACATATTACTGTTATGCTGCATGATATAAAGTGATTTTTTAAAAAAAGAAAAAGATACACACGCTTTATAAGTCAACTGGTTTATGAGTTATGTTCAACTGGTTTATGAGCTAGCATCAAATGTCATCTCCCCCCCTCCCCCAAATTTTACACATTTTTGTAAAATCATTCTTTAAAGATTCTTACAAAATCTAAGTGCTGTCTGTAAACTACAGGTAAATGAATTGTTCTACAAACAACAGAAGTGGCAAAATGTTATAAATCACAGGTATTGCTAGTTTGACACATCCTTATGCTTTAAGGTACATGCATCTCTCTCGGCTGTGTTGGCGTATTTTAATATCATTATTATTGTGCTCTCGTAAAACAGCCCCACACACCATCAGTTCAGAGATGTTCTAAATGAGTGGTTTCTTATGAGGAAGAAACCTCATAAGGACTTTCTTGAAGTCATTGTATTCTTACTGCAGCCTTGAAAAAACACAAAATGAGGCCTCTTCTCTCAGACCTTGTTTATAGTACTTTCAAGATATATTTCACACATATTTTGCTTTACCATGTAAGCTTATAATGTTTTGTTTTGTTTTAAAAAACAACATCTATGATGGCAAATTTTGGTGTATTAGTGCCACACAGTTCCAACCACATAGTCACTTTTAAATACATTTTCTGTGTAATTTGAATATTTAATTTTTCTTCATGACTTGTTCTGAGACATTGGTTCAAGAATGAATGCATTTCCCCCACTATTTCCATATTTCAACTCAGTGTCAGGAGTCAGATATGCATAACACAAATTTCAGCATTTTTAATAGCAGTTTACACTCCTGGTGTAAAAAAGATAAATTCTATCATTGTACTACTAGCTTCAGTATATTGCTAATGGATACTGCACACTGTATATTTTTAATGTCGTTCATCGAGTCTGTCTGCATATCAGTTTCACATTTCTTATGCCATTCAGAGAATGATCAAAGTTACTGTGCAGTAATATGCTCAAGGAAAGACTCCTAGTAACTTTAATTGGCTTTGGATCAGGCCCTAATGCAGCAGGACATCTATATTGTACAGTCACTCTATAGAGCTTTACAGCTTACCCATCTCTCTCATTTAGGGTGCCCATATTCCTGAAACTGAAAATGTGATGCACTGCACTTGCCTGAGCCATCTGGCCTCACTGCTCATCCCCTCCCCAAATGTTACTCTATGTCTCCGGTTGAGAGAAGTAATAGAGATGGGGGTGGGAGAGGGGGAGACTAATGGGTACAGGCTGGGATCTGGGCAGCAAAGAAGAGTATTGAGTGCTTTGGGGCTGGGAGCCAAGAGGTGAAGGTATGGACTGTGATCCAGCTAGCTGTGTGATGCCGCTCTTGGGGCTGGTATAGCACAGGGGCAGGAAGAAGCAGGACCAAGCATAGTCCAGATAGCTGCCTTGAGTAGGTGCGGGGGAGGGGGCACTGGTACATGGCTGAAGGGTGTGACTGGTGGAGGATCAGGGCGGGAAAGAGGCCAGGTGGGATGGGGTGTGGAGCTGGAGAGGGCTCTGGTGACCATACCCACAGGATGGATGGAGGGGAGAACACAAGGGCAAAGTGGGATCTTCAGGGATCTCTTAGGGGCAGAGGGCATGTGGCTGGGGTGGAGTTCTGGGGACCACTTGGGGGAGGAGGGCATGAAGCTGGGGCATAGTCCAGAGGAAGAGGCCTGCTGCACTCAGTGATTTGGCACAAATAGATGCAATGGGACCCAGTTGGGCAGATAACAGTCAGAATACCTGGCAGTACCCAGGGTCCATGAGTCACAGAACTATAGCTCAGCCACCCCACCATCTCCACGGAAACTGGACAATACACAAGAGGAGATAGAAATCAAAGAATGATTTGATTAGGGTCCCAGCAGCACTGCCCTCTGATTGGGTTGAAAAGTGAACACCTCAATCTCCACTGCTCTCTGAGTGGAGGGGCAGGATGTAGCATAGACATACCAGCCAAGCTTCTGCAGGGGAAAGGGGCTATGGGCTGTCCACAGGAGCATGTGGAGACATTCCTGCCTTCCAAAAAACATCATTGCTCACCCCCTCAAATGTTCCTCTATGCCTCACAGTTTGAAAACTTACATTTCACTTGTTTGCTCTTGCCCATTCCTGACCAGTCTGGGACAGCCAAAATGGGATATATGGTCACCCTACTGTTATATATTTATGATTTAATATGCTTACTTATTGATAAACAAAGGAAGTGATATGATACAGAATTCAAATAGAGGTAGCTCCAAATCAAAAGACTGGTTTCAAAAAGTCCCAGATTTGTAACTCAACCCTCTATCTGTCATGAGCAAGCAACAATAATAGCAAAATTGAGTTGTTTTTTTTTTAAATGTCATTTTGCCTAATATATTTATCAATTTACTTGTTTTATAATAATTCATACCCATCTCCCACAGTATCCTTGCCAGCAAGTTAAAGAAGCATGGGTGGGAGAAATGAACTATAAGGTGGGCAGAAAGCTGGCTAGATCATTGGCCTCAATAGGAGTGATCAACAGATCAGTGACAGCTGATATCAAGCGGAGTGCCCCAGGGGTCTGGTTTTGTTCAACATCTTCATTAATGATCTGAATGATGGGATAGATGGCACCCTAAGCAAGTTGCCAGATGACACTAAGCTGGGAGTGGGGTAGATATGCTGGAGAGTAGAGAGAGGATTCAGAATGACCTAAACAAATTGTGTGAGGAGTGGGGGGTGCTGTGCCAAAAAAAAAAAAAAAAAATCTGATGAGGTTAAACAAGGACACCTGTAGAGTCCTGCACTTAGGACAGAAGAATTCCAGGCACTGCTACTGGCTGGGGATTGACTGGTAAAGCAGCAGTTCTGCAGAAAGAGACGTGACAGACAGTGGACAAAAAGCTGGATATGAGTCAGCAGGTGCCCTTGCTGCCAAGGAGGATACTGGCATATTAGGTTGCATTAGTAGGAGCATTGCCAGCAGACTGAATGAAGTGATTACTCCCCTCTATTTGGTACTGGTGAGGCCACACCTGGAGTATTGTGTCCAGTTTTGGGATGTGAAAGGATGTGGAGAGACTGGAGAGAGTCCAGCAGAGGGAAATGAAAATGGTTAGGGGCCTGGGGCACATGACTTATGAGGAGAGCCTAAGGGAACTTGGCTTATTTAGTTTGCAGAAGAGAAGTGTGAGGGGAGATTTGATAGCGGCCCTCAACTACCTGAAAGGGGATTCCAAGGAGGATGGAGATAGATAGGTTGTTTTCTGGGTGTCAGATGACAGAACAAGGAGCATTGATCTCAAGTTGCAGCGGAGAGGTCTAGATTGGATATGAAGAAAAGCTTTTTTACTAGGAGGGTGGTGAAGAACTGGAATAGGTTACCTAGGGTGGTGGTGGAATCTCCATCCTCAGAAGTTTTTAAGGCCTGGCTTGACAAAACCCTGGCTAGGATGATTTAGTTAGGGTTTCTCCTGTTTTGAGCAGGGGGTTGGACTGGATCGTCTTCTGGGGTCCCTTCCAGCCCTAATCTTCTATGATTGCTTGGTTCTACGATATTAATTGATAAATTAATTACCTTATAATGCAGTTAGTTATAGTATGGAGGGGTAAAGACTATTATACTGGGGTTCCCTGTGTATAAGCCATATTCAGGTCCCACATCAAGTTGAGGCAAGCCAGCTCTGCAAATATAATCTGGTAGCTAAAAATTCATCTCTTCAGTTTTTGCTTCTTTCAGGAGCACTATTAATACATATTCTACCCTGAGAACATAGTTGACTGTTTGCTGAAGATATGAAGCAAAAGCAATGCAGAAAATAGACCAGTTCTTTTTCTATAGAAGAACTACTCCGAGTAGTAAGTAAGTAAATAAATGATAATACTTATGGACACTTTTTTTTATATATTCAAAGAACTTTATAAACCTTAGCCTTATGTGATGCTTAGATAGTAGTTGGCCACAGTTAAGTTTCCATGTAAGTCAAGAGTTCAACATCCCCCCAACTTGCTCAAAACTAAATTATTTGCCTAAAAATCTTGCACATATTGTTCTGCCAAAGACAATTGTTGCTTCTCACCCTCCGTCCATCCCCAAATTTGAAGGTAGTTAAAATGCATTTGACAGACATAAGAATTCCATATTGTGAAACATTGTGTTTACTAACTTAAAAAAAATTGATCAAAATATATCAAATTTGTTTTACTCTTTTCAGTGATTATTGTTTTATTCTTTGACTACTTTTGAAAGTGTGATTATTTAATTTTTCAGTTAGTTTGAGACCATATTTCTGAGAGGTCCAGAACTGGAGTCTAAATTGTAAATTGTACATCATTGAGTTCAGGGAACCTGTACATATAAACGGTGGACTTAAAGTCAGTATTCACAACAGACAGTTATAAAAGATTTAAGATGTCTCTCTAGCTGAAAGCTCTGAGCTTTAAGAATTGTGACAGGAATCCTGTGGGTTTCAATAAAGGTTGCATGGACCTATGGGGAGTTTAAGACTTTCTCTGTTTTTCTCCCTTTGAAATTGTATCAAATCTATTTACATTTTGATTTTGTATGTCATTGTTTTATACATAAAGTTAAAAGCTAAGAATATCCAGATAAAATCTTCATTAAGATAAAGTTGAAGAGATAAAGACCTCAGAAAAATTAAACTATTTTAGTTATAAAAAACAGATATGCTTGAAAATCTGTAGCTTCAGAGTTAAAGTCACAAAGTCTGGTGGGCAGTTTCACAAAGACTGGCCTATATCTAGACTACAAACACCATGAAGCCATACACTACACCTTTTTCTTCATTTTCCGGTATCAGAATTTTCTCATCATATCATACCAGACTCACCATATTGATGCTATAGGAACTATCTGCCAAGTCAAATACCCTTTTCCAATTTTTTTCTGGCCACATCAGGCATCTCTACAAATCTTTTACTTTTTACCTGCCATAAAATGAACAAAAACCTATGTTTCTCCCATCCCATATTTCCAGTGTAGTCAATAAGTCACCGTATTTTCACATCTTACATCTACATAAAATCTCAAAACCTCTTAAGGTTTATAAGCCTAGATTAATCCTCATCAAGGCTTCAAAAATAAACAAACAATGTAAAATCTACTCCCATCAATTTTGAGTACAAAACCCACTACAAATGTCTTATTCTCATCCCTGATGTGGTCATGGCATTCAAACATCCACACACAAGCAAATCTCCACAGTAGTCCATCCACTGGCTTCTTAATGGCTCCAGAATACAGAATACCCCATTTTCCAAAATGTGTTAGATGAAATATTCCCTTAGAATGACAAAATAAAGCAGAAATATAGATGGCAAAAATGGGAATTATAACTACCACAGGTGAGATCTGATATCATTTGGATGGTACATAAGTGTTGTGAGGTACAAAAAGGAGAAAATTTAGGTAACCTTATCTCTGAATTTCCATCTGTTATTCTTAAGTTTTTATCGTTCTTGACTGCATTCTACTTAAAATAATCTTACTCTATAAGGCATACATTAATAGTAAAAAATTGTAAAAAACAAAAAACTCCAAACTTATCAAACACGCCATACTGCTTGGCCAATCAAAACTCGAAGTATAAAAACATTAAAAGCCTCAGTAATGCATTTCTCAGAATCCTGGATCAGTTTTGCTGGATAAAAGTTATCAAACAATGTTCTTGTTTTAACAAGCTCATAATTAAGTGATGTGATGTGTGTGAGGCAAAATAATGGATTCAATGTGGCATTGCTTCTCATAGGCAACATGGTGTAGACCCCTTGAATGTGGGAGTGTTTTTGCTCCTGTAGCTGTCTGATTCTCAGAACCAAGAAAGATGATATAACGCTACTTTAATATCTCCCCTTCTGGGAGTTTGTGCTACACCATAGGGCACAACACAAAATCTCATGTTTCAAGCTTAGTCTACAAGCTTAGGCCGCTTCTCTTGAGACATGTCAGGGAAAATTAGAACTCGTTGTTCCAGATTAAAAAAATACTTCATTTTATAATTGACAAGAGATATAGATACTCTGACCCCACACTTCACAGTAAATTTACTTCTCCAGTACTTGTGCATATAGACAGGGCCGGCCCAAGGTTTTCTGGCACCCTAGGTGAACTATGACTTTGCCTCCCACCCATGTTATAAGAGATAATATATTAATATATTTTTTAAATAGAGAAAAAATGCATTTCCATCTAATTTGGCACCCCATAAAGCCTGGGACCCTAGGCAACTTCTTAGTTCACCTATATGGTTGGGCCGGCCCTGCATATAGAGATCAACACCCACTCAAGCATATACATTCATATGTAACAAGGCTCATGTGAAAATAAAAGTGTCTTCATTTACTTCATGTCATTCAATTTCAAAATCTTTTCTTTTTCTTTCATAAATAACAAAATTTTGCTGGTTAATGGGGATTTCTTTTTGGAGGAAAAACAAAAGTTATTAAATTCATCTGAAGTGAGTGCTGTATTGAATTAAACAGCCTCAGTATTAAAGATAAAAAATGCATGTTAAACCAAACAAAATATCTGTCAGACAATAAACAAGTTAATGGGATTCAGGAAATTCAAGCAATATTAAACACCCCACTTGGTAGACATTTCACACGCTTTCTAATAAGCAATTTGTGTTCTTTATATATGTTTTATGTTTTTATGTAACTTTTGAGAGTGGAGGGAAAGAGTAAATGATGCACAAAGCTCAAGTTTAATCATTCAGTTCATTCTACTTGAGTCATATAGAACAGTTTCCGCATAATGAAAATATTGCAGTTTTAGAAATACAAACATAGGATTTGTTTATTATGGTACATGTGCTGAAACTCACATTCAATAATCCTGCTAAGCCAGTCCTATAGGCAAGACAAAACATTTAAAATCATAATTTAATAGGCTCAGTTGAGTGGCATACTAAGCCTAGATTTGAAAGTGGTATTTCACTTTGACTGGTTCATATCATAACACCTTGAAGAATTAATTCTATCTACAAACATTTCATTTTAGGTTATAGTACAAAAAAGCAAATCTCCTAGCTTAAAGGGTATTCAAATCAATAGTAGGGTTTAATAGGAGGAAAAACATTTCATATGTTTGATACAGCTGACAGATTGCATCTGCTAATCTAGTAGTTTGTAACCCCACTGTAAGAAATATAAAGTGCTCACCTGTTTTAGGGTCAACAGAGAAGTATGGCTGTCCCTGAAGAATACTGTATACCACCCGAGCACTGTTCCCATAGGTAGGGTCATCTGCATCAGTAGCTGTCACCTGTAGAACAGAGGTACCTGTAGATCCAGGAAAACAAGGTTTAGTTGATAATACTTCTAGATCTTCTCTCAAATTTGAATATATAATTTTCTTAAATTTTCTGAAAAAAAGCTGGAGTATTTTTTTCAGGAATCTCTTCTTTTAAGCTAGAGAAAGATAAAAGTAGAGAATTCCTCTCTCTTTCATCCTTCCATATTTTTAAGGTTTTTTTACTTCCTTAGTATCAAACTGCAAAAAAATTATAGATGTTCTGATCTGGGGTTTTGTTTCAACCCTTTATGTAAAGATAGCAGCAATTTCAACATTTAGATCCAAATCAAAACTGTGAACACACCTAAGTTATATATGTTAGACAAGTTCATTGTTATAGTATGCTGGAGGTGGGGGGATAAACCACTGGGTCAGCCCCTGCCACACAAGCATAGCTCACATAAGGGCAACAGTCCAGGTAGCCTGAGTAAGGGTGATTACCTAAGGTGGGGAAGGGGAGGGCAGCTGGGCAGAGTTATCAGCTGAGCAGTCTCCCAGAGGGTTAATTAGCCCATTAGCTGCAGCTACACTAGAAGCCTTTTAAAGCGGACTAGAAGGGTTTGAGGTGCAGAGGGGAATGGAGTTAGAGGGAGGACAGAGGGATTGTTTGCCTCTCTGGCCCTATGCAGCCCCTGCAGGGATTGGCTCAGACAGGGCATTGTATGGTGGTGGGTATTTAAAGGAACAAGCTGAAAATAAACCATGGGTGACCACAAGTCTGGGGTCCAAATGTTTTTTATGGGCACGGGGGGGGTGTGTGTGGAAGAGCATGGCTGAGCAGTTGACCTGCTACATCCAACTTTTACTGCCAATAATAATCTTGAAACACATATTTTTTTTTAAAAAATTACACATGTAGAGCCCCAGAAATCAATAGAAGGTTTAAGACTATCAATGTCTTTAAATCAGAAGACTCCAAAATAAAATAAAAGAAACCAAAAACTGCTTCCTATAAGACTATAAATGGAATTTCATAAACTGAATCCCAGAGTTAGTGGTAACATCTGGGGGCAGCCTTTTTTCTGTGGTTAACACAGATATTTAATAAATTATAAATTACAACTCCTATTATCTCATTAGGTGAAGTAGGGTGTGAACTGTACTCTAGAGAGACTAAACTATGTGAATTTTTGTGTAGATAAAATGCAGCAGATGGCTGCATTGAAATAAAGAATTTTTGAAATTTACTATAACTTCTTTAGTAAATACTTGATCATGAATATTTTTTGTTAATTCGTTTGGACACTTTTCAAGAAATCAGTTAATGAAAGGAGGGCGAGGTTCTTTCTTCATTCCACTCCTCTATCTGTCCTCAGATTTCCTGTTTCCTCACATACAACTGGCCAATATTAATGAAAAGATATACAAGAAATAAATATTGGACTAGACTATTAAGCAATTTCTATTGTTTTCTTATATCTAGCAGTGACCACTGAGGCCTATGGTTCTGACCTTGCAGACACTTATGCACTATGAATGGAACTATTTGAATTAGTGGGATTCACAGTCAAAGTCAAATAAGCATATAAGTATTTGAGATTCACCATCTGTATATGCTTGAGGAAGCAACTGTATTGTAGTACAATGTTGTATCTTAGATATGAAAACTTCCTTCCTACTTCTAATCTGATGATTAGTATGTACTTGTAAAGACTGAGATTTGCTATCCTATGTAGTTATTTTTTCTCATATAAATAACTTGAATGCATGGGAAAGAGTGACATTTCAGAATATCTTCATTAATTTGAAAAGGTAAATGTAAATCAAACAGCTAATAATGACCCGACCATTTATTTTTATTCAAGTTTAATCACATATATAGAAATGTAACAGGTGCAGTGTGGCATACAATTACTTTAGGGTCAAGCTGGCTGAATTATTTCTGAAGTACAATAATCTGAAAAGAGAAATAAAACATTGTTTCCTTAAACTGTTACTAAAATCCATGTGGTCATTTTTACTGTGATGTCCATACTTAATGTCCCAGTATGAGTTTCACCAAATCAAAACAGATAACTTCAACTAACAGCAAATTCTCGTTTTATAACTTCCCTAAATACCCCAAGAACAAATTTCCCTACCTCAGTTCAGTAATAATCAAAATGAAAAAGTCGTATCTTCTCTGTACTTTATTTCAGTTTAAGATCTCTGCTGACTACAGACTTTCTATATTCATTTACTGACACATTTTATTTTATTTTTATTTAAGACACTAGAAGTAATTCTTCTGCTCTACTCCATGCTGATTAGGCTTCAACTGGAATACTGTGCCCAATTTTGGGAACCTCATTTCAGGAAAGATGTGGACAAACTGGAGAAATCCCAGAGAAGAACAACAAGAATGATTAAAGCTCTGAAACACTTGGCTTATGAGGGAATATTGAAAGAGCTGGGTTTGTTTAGTCTGGAAAAGAGGAGACTGAGAGGAGACATGATAACAGTTTTCAAGTACCTAAAAGGTTGTTACGAGAAGGAGGGAGAAAAAATGTTCTTCTTAACTGCTGATGATAGGACAGGAAGCAATGGGCTTAAATTACAGCAAGGGAGGTGTAGGTTGGACACTGGGAAAAAAAAATTCCTAACTGTCAGGGTGATTAACCACTGGAATAAGTTGCCTAGGCCTGTTGTGGACTCTCCATCATTGGAAGTTTTTAAGAGCAGGTTAGACAAACATCTTTCAGGGATGACTTAAGAGGGTACTTGATCCTGCCATGAGTGCAGGGGACTGGACTCAATGACCTCTCATGGTTTCTTCGATTAATACATTTAGTATTTTATTCTGAAGTTTTATTTTATTTGAATTGGGCCACCATCAATGCCAATGCACAGGAACAAACTAATTTTATTCTTTCAATTTTTAAATCAATGACACATACCCATTTAGACAGTTTCTATATGTATTTTAAACACAATAAGAACTGCAATCTCTTTCTATACTCAAAAACAGTAATTACCAGCAACTGCCTATGCTGACAACACATATTAAACTGACTCCTTCCCCAAACCTTGGAAACAGATGGGCTTTGGAGCCGCCTATGCACATTAGACATGTTGGAGGAATAAGGTCCATAGAAGGAGTAAGGTCTAAAGCTGAATTTATTTAATCGTAAACATCTTTCTCAGTCACCATCTCTTTTTAAAAATGAATATACAAGTCAAGTGCCTCTGGTGAGCACCACTGTGAGGATCTAAGAAAGGGAGAATGGAAGTCTCAGATAGGCACATCTCAGGCCATTTAAGAGTTTATAGAGTACAACTAATATCTTAAACTGCACTATTGGGATAGTCCAGTACTCCAGTACCCTTATCTTAGAAGTAGAAAGGCATCTGGGAACTGGTAGTTTGATCCTGTAAAATACTGAACAGCCTTCCCCAACACAGCAAAATATTTAAGCACGTGCTTACCTTTAGAGATGTGAATAGCCACAGTGACTATGTGTAAGGAGGCAGCATGTGAATAGCTGGAGGTATAGGGTAAAGAATACTAAGCATGGGTGAGGTCCCAGAAGACTGGAGAAAGACAAACATAGCACCTATCTTTTGGGGTGGGGGGGGGGAGAAACGAATTCAGAGAACCTCCATTAAAAAGTTAAATTGTGACCAAATACTTAACACAATTAAAATTAACAACAAGGGGAAGACAGGCAAGCCAGAATAGAAAAAGAATGGGTTGATGAAAGTCACTATTGGGTACTTGAGGAATTAGCAGAAGTAATCTCAGAACCATTGGCGATTATCTTTGAGAATTAATGCAGGACGGATGAGGTACCAGGGGACTGAGAAAGAACAAATGTTGCTATCTTTAAAGAAGGGAATAAAGAGGACCCAGGGAATTAGATACCAGTCAGCCTATCTTCAATATTGGGAAAATATTGGAACAAATTGTCAAAGAATCAGTTTG
This sequence comes from Pelusios castaneus, assembly GCA_007922175.1. NCBI lineage: Eukaryota > Metazoa > Chordata > Testudines > Pelomedusidae > Pelusios > Pelusios castaneus. The sequence goes on from ML685780.1 coordinate 6,670,151, forward strand.
CGAGAATCTAAAAGAAAACATGGTGAAAAGTAATAGTCAACATAGGTTTGTCAAGAAGAAATCATGCAAAACCAACTTAACTTCCTACATTGACAAGGTTACTGGAATGGTGGATAAAGGGAAAGCAGCAGACAGGATATATCTCGATATTGGAAAGGCTTCTGACACAGTCCTACATAATGTTCTCAGAAACAAACTAGGGGACAGTGGTCTAGAAGAAATACCATAAGTTTGGTGCACAAATATTTTATAGGCCATACTCAAATAATACTTATCAATGGTTCACTGTCAAACTGAGGCGAAGTATCTAGTGCAGTCCTGCAGGGATCTGTCCTGAGTCCTGGTACTATTTAACATTTTCAGGCATTGTTTGGAAAATGGAGTGTAGAATATGCTGATGAAATTTGTGGATTGCACTAATCTGGGAGGGGTTGCAAGCACTTCAGTGAACAACACTAGAGTTCAAAATAACCTTAATAAGTTGGAGGATTGGTCTGAAATCAGTAGGATGAAATTAAATAATGAAAATCACTACACTTAGGAAGGAAAATCAAATGTATGCATACAAAATAGAGAATACCTGGCTAGGCAACAGCATGGCAGAAAAGGAACAGGGGTTACAAATTGAATCACAAATTAAATATGAGCCAATAATGTGATGAAATTTGAAAAAGTCTAATGTTTGGGGATTTATTCATAGGCATGCTGTATATAAGACCTGGGGGCGAGGGGGAATTATCCTTCTCTACCATGCATTGATGTAAAGACCTCAGATGGAGTACTGTGCCCAGTGCTGGGTGCCACTTTTTACGAAAGATGTAGACAAATTGGAGAGTCCAGAGGAGAGGAACAAAAGAATGACCAAAGGTTTAGGAAACCATACTGTAACGAGGTTGGTTGCACTCAATCCACCTGGAAGGCACTGGGGAATGCTCAAGTGGTCCCCAACCAAGTGGGGTGTGTTCTGCCCTCTTGTTGGTGGCTGACACTGCACTCGAGTCCTCTTCTGAAATCTCAGTCCTCGGGCCAAGTCCCGATAGTCCACCCTTTTCAGGGTACAGTCTGGCTTGTTCCACTCCTGGCCACTAATTAAAAGAGTCAATGACCAGCAAGCTTGTGCTGCTCCTGGCATGCTGAGGGGTGAGGGAAGGGGCACAAGCCTGCACTCTTCTCCAGGCCCCAGCCCAGGGACCCTATATGCCTTAGCTGAAGTCTTCCACCTCTCTCCAGTCCTATACAAGAGTCCTAAGAGTTTCCCGGGCTGCTTTCCCCACAGCCCCAGTCACATGCAGCGCCTCATTGTCTGAGTCCAGCCACTGTCTGTTTCTGGCTCCTTGCTCTCAGAGCACTGCTCAGGCTTTTGCTGCCATCCGCCAGCCCAAGAATCCAGGGGCTATTCAGCTCCCACTGTAGCACGGTACTCGGAGCTCTCCGGGGTGCTGACTACTACACCCAGCTAGCCAGAGAGAGCACCCTCTCTCTCCAACTTCTCCAGCAGACTAAACTGACTCTGCAGCTCTCTTTTTATAATGGCTGTTTGCCGCTCATTTAGGAAAGGTTAAAAATTAGGTATTAGGTATATTGAGAAAAGAAGACTGAGGGGGACATAACTGTCTTCAAATATGATAAAAACGTATATAAAGTGTATGGTGATTAATTACTGATTTGCAACATGGGAGGATTACATTAGATATTAAGAAAATCTTCCCAGCTGTAAGGATAGTTAAGAAATAGTATAACTTACCAAGAGAGGTTGTGAAATTGTTATCACTGGAGGGCGTTTTCAGAACAGAGTAGACAAATATCTGTCAGGTGTTGGCTGGGTATGTGTGGTGCTGCTTCAGTGCAGGGGACTGGACTAGATGACCTCTTGAGGTACATTCCAGCTCCACATGGCTATGAGTCTCTGTGTATAACTATAGGCACATGCCTAAGTGTTTTAGTGGAGCAGGCTAGAGTGGTCAGCAGGTTGAAGGATTGAGCTCTATCAGCCTTGTATCTGATTCCTGGTTACATTAGGCATGGGAAGCAGAGAATCCGGGGATTGTTAAGGTGACCATTTTGATGGAGACAGGACCATTCCTTCCAGTGGTTTCCTTCAGAGCTATCATTATCAGACTATACATAATAGCCAAATTATGGAACAGAATGTGCCCATTCTACAACAATATTTACTGTCATTTCTTCAAATGAACTATGTGGCTATATGTAAAGCAGGACTTCATCACTGTTACCAGTAATGTTAATGAACCTCAAAAAGGAACTAAGTCAGAAAACAAACATCCCTGAAGTCCTGATAACAGACATGAATACCAGTCCCAGAAATGTAGCTTAAATGCGTAATTCACTAAGCTACAGTGAACATTTACATCAAAGAAAATTGAATTTGTTGTGAAAGCATTTTTGACATTACACATTTAAAAAAAAGAAGGTTGTTTTGTTTTGTTTTGAAACTTGAAGGCATTGGTTGTTCAGTGTAAAATTACCATTCTAAACTATTCAATCAGGTACTTTTAAAACTGCGTATTGGGGATGTTTTCTACCTAGTTGCTACTTTATATGTTACAGTAAAATTGGCTATGTGCTTTGACAGTCAGCTCCTGAGTTTTTCTTTTTTCCTGTTATCAAAATTAAGACTGAATTCATTTGGGAAATCAGAACTGTATCTATTTATTAGTTTCTCTCTCTCTCTCTCTCAATCAGAATTTTGTAAAATCATCTATAGAAGAAAAGGTGAAGAGGATGACTTCAGTCTGTGTCTCGGGAGAAAATTTTTTAACATTTAATGAGGCAGTTTAATAAAAACTAAATGTCTGCTGAGAATGCATATCTGTATGCATAACTTGCTACTGTTTGCTGTATTATTAAAATCTCAGATGGATCAATGTTGAATGAAAACTTTAAGGAGTGAAAATAAGGTGAAGATTTCTGAGGATTGGGAGTACCTGCCTGACTGCACTAGGCTGAATTCTCAAAGGAATTCTTCCGGATTGTGAAACAGCAATAGCTAACAAGATACAACTTGAATTTCATTCTGTACAAGAAAACAATAATTTCTCCAGTAAAGCCATAACACTTGAATTCCAACTGTGTATTTGATAAAGGTCCTGAGTATGAATTCTAGAAAGTCTTAATGTTTTATGTCCTGTTTTTTTTAAAACAGCAAATGAAAATGAACCCATAAATAAATAATTGTTTCATGCATACATATTTATTTTTCTCTATGAATAAGTAATAAAAATGTCCAGATTATTTTAAACTCTTATTCCATCTTGGTATAGAATCATGAGAAAACTTCAATCTATGACTCTCTTATCAGTGTATTTTTTTTAAAGGACTTTGGGGGCCAACATGCCTCAGCTTGGCCTCAACCCTGGAAAGTTTCATAAGCCATGCATCACCAATTTTAACGTTATCTAAGAACGAGAAAACTTTTTTCACTTGTTTATTTTTTCTTAGTTTTGTTCTTTTTTCAGATATTAACCCCACCCCTCCAATTTAGTTAATTCAAATAATTATAGAAATATAGGGCTGGGAGGGACCTCAAGAGGTCATCTAGCCCACATCATGCACTGAGAGAGGACAAAGTATATCTACACAATTTTTCAAACTGTTCATCTAATCTGTTGTTGTTAAAAATCATCAAGGACCAGAAATCTACACTGTCTCCTACAAACTTATTCCAGTACTAAATTACCCTTAGAGTTAGACAGGGTTTTTTCTTAATATCCAATGTAAATCTCCATTGCTGCAGATTAAGCCAATTACTACTTGTGCAACCTTCACTAGACATAGAGAACAACTGATCAAACCCTCTTTAAAACAGCCCGTAATATATTTGAAGACTGTTATCAGGTACATCCTCAGTTGTCTTTTCTTATGATTAAACATACCCAGTTTTCTTTTCCCTTAACCTTTTCTCATAGATCATTTTTTTCTAAACCTGTTATCATTTTTGCTGATCTCTTCTGGACTCTTTTTAGTTTGTACACATTTTTCTTAAATTGTGGTACCATGAAGCTGATGCAATACTCCAGTTGATGTCTCAGCATGGCTGAGCAGAGAGGGAGAATAATCATTCATTTCTTACATATGACAGTCCTGTTAATACACTATGGAATATTAGCCTTTTACATAACTGCATAATACTGTTGTGTCATATTCAGTTTGTGATCCACTATAAGTTACATAGCCTCCAGATCCTTTTCAGCAGTACTACCACTTAGCCAGGTATTACCCATTTTATAATTGTGCATTTGATTTTTCCTGGGCTTGCCCTACAGTTGGGGTGGAACTGTAATTCAATTTTAGGATGTTGAATCACAAAATGTGAAGGTAAGTGATCACAGCAAATTCCTTGTTCAAGGTCTCACGTCCCCACTGCTCATATTTCTTCCTGAAATGCATTGCACTGAGGGTAGTAGGCACAGGGGCTTCTGGGCAGGCAACTGTCCTGAGCTCACTTCCCCTTCCCACTTCTCTAAAGAAAAAGAAAGCAGGAAAAATTTTCCTTGTTGTTTCTCTGCTGCAGGCACAACAGAGAGGCACAGTGCTGCATGCAAAGAGGGGAATTAATTGAAAACATCCCAGGGCTGCCGGCAGAGGAGGAATTATGTTGCTGTGGAGAAGCAGACTGAGGAAACAGGAAAAGCAAGAGTACAGCTACTCTTTAGCTACATGGACCTAAACTCAGATTGTAGATTTTGACCTCAGTGTTCCGCCACTTGCAGGGGTGGTGTTATCAGATCAAATTACAGCAGCATTTAATTCAAACTTAATGTGCTGACAGTGGAGACACAGGATGCAGAAGGTCGAGGTAAGCAGCATTATGTCGAACTTCACTGTCAGTGTAGACCAGGGCCCCATGTAGTATTTTGTACCTATTTTTATTGAATTTGATCTTCAGACAAATTCTCCAACTTTTCATTGTTGATTTGAATTTTAATCCAGCCCTCAGAAGTTCTTGATGCCCCTCTTAGTTTGTTCTCATCCCAGACTTCCATAGGCATGGTCTCTACTCAAGTAGCTAAGTCATTAATTAAAACATTGAATAGTACCAGCCTCAAGACAGACTCTTGCTGTACGCCACTAGACATGTCCCCCAAATGGACAGCAAACCACTGATGACTATTCTTTGAGCATGGTCTTTCAACCAGTTTTGCACTCACCTTATAGCAATTTAATCTAGAACAGATTTATTTAGTTTGTTTATAAAAAATATCATATGGGACTATTTCAAAAGCCTCACTAACACGAAGGGACATACTATCTAATACTTCCCCTCCCCCATTCACTATTGTATTAACTGTCAGAGAAAGCAACTATGTTCATTTTGCATGATTACTTCTTGGCAAATTTATGCTTAGCATTTCTTATAAATCTAGTCTCCTCTATGTGCTTACAAAATGATTTTCATAATTTGTTCTACCGTCTTTCCAGATATTGAAAGGCTGAGTGCTCTATAATACACCAGGTCCTATTTATTTGTTTGTTTGTTTTTAAAGACAGGTGTATGCTTGCCCTTCTCCAGTCCTCTGCTTGCCCTTCTCCAGTCACTCATGCTTCATGCGTTTTTAAAGATAATTTCTAATCATTCTGAAATTGCATCTACTAGTTTTTAAAGTATCCTATAGTGAATTTCATCAGGCTCTGCTGACTTGAAGTTTAACTCCTTTTTTCCGTGTTGTGGCTTGTGATCCCTCCTCTTTGTTTTTAATATTGTGTTAAGTATCTTGTAACTGTTTACCTTTTACTGAAGACTGAAGCAAAATGGGTTTAAACACCTCAAAATTCTTGACGTTGTCCACTATCCAGCCCATCTTTCCTGTTTGGTAGTAGGCCTATGCCTTCCTTTCTCATTCTGTTGCTCCAAAACTATGTATAGAACTTTTTCCTATTGCCTTTCATGTTCCTTGCCAGGTGCAACTTGTGCTTTAGCCTTTCTGATCTTGTCCCTGAATACTTGCACTATTCTTTGGCACTCATCCTTAGAAAATTCCTCATGTTTCTATGCTTTGAAAGATTCTTTTTGATTTTCAGGTTCTTAAAGACTTCCTGATGGAGCCATATTGGTTTCAGCCTAGCACATCTGGATGTGGGTGAATGCCTTTCACATTACAAAAGAAATCAAATTTGGAAATATTGAGGCCAGACTCCCAATGAAGACAATGAGAATTTTGTCTCATTGGAGGCCTGTGTTAGAGTCACTTGAATGTAATATATTAAGCATACCTAGGGTGTTCACTTTATACCACAGTGCACACTGTGGTATTCTAGAATGACAGAAAGAAACTGCAGTTTCCTGTGGGTGAGAAAAGAGAAACAAAATAGTGTGGGTCTAACAGTGGGGTTCTATAGTGCTTAGAATTATAGTCAAGAAATAACAAGTATGAGACAACTTGAAAAAAATTATCTGCCAAAGTCTTGGAAAGAAATAAAAAAAACATAATAATACAAAAAAGCATTCTGGGAAGGCTCACCAGATACCAAAGGTACTCACTGGAATTCAGAAAAAAGTATGGTTTGGAAAGCATGTCAGTATTCAGAACATAAGCTCTTCAGAGCAGGGACTGTGGACTTTTCATTAAGTAAGTAAGTGAGAGAGAGAGAGGGAGAGAGAGTGTCTGTGTCTGTGTGTGTGGCCTACCACAGTGGGTGCTACTACAACCCTAATAATGTTCAGTGGTAATGAAACGTATTAGAATCTTGTTGTGTAAAGCAGTGTGAAAAATCAATGTTAGAAAGTCCAAAAAGGGTAATCCCCACTTCCTATACACAAAAGGTAGGTTGCACATTCAAAATTGATAGATGACCTACAAGAATGCATATCAAGATGAAAGAACATAATGACTATATCATGGAAAAGATGGGGATGAAGAGATCCATAAAACATTACCATCAAATTAACTGATGTGAAATTTAAGAACAAATAAAATGAGACTGCATGGCAAAAGAAAAAAAAGATCAGATATCAAAACAAGCCCAAGAATAGCTACTGGTGAAACATCTTTAACAATTACTAAATAAACTCTAAAATAAAGGTCAGAAGTTCAGCTGTTGATAGCATCCCAAGTGAAGGCCAAAATAGTAAACTGGTTATGAAAGTGCATCCAATCCTCATGGGATGAATCTGTCCATCAGTCCACTACTGGAAGGGGGGAAAACAAAGAAAGAGAAAAAAAAAAAAACTACAAAAGCAATAACAGACTTTGATCAGGTCTCTCCAGGAAGACTGACAAGAAAAAAGTATGTAAAATATACAGTGACTTTCCAGATTACCAAAAATTGTAAACGGGGGGAGAGGGAGCCGGTACAGTTAAAGAAAGGAATAATCAAAACCTATAATGAACTTATCATGACTGATTACAGTAAGTGGTGAGATGTAACACTTCCCCTGAATCATCATTTCAGAAACAGCTATCAACAGAAAAAAGCATAAATGTTTTTTCTCCACACCGGGTAGGTGTTGATGCTTAGCCTCACCTTAACATTAGCAGTGTTCTGAGTTAAAATAAAACAGACTGATTTATTACCCAAAATGTTGTCCTAAAATAAGACAGATGAGTTTGAGTAATCCCTAAAAGCTGATTATCAAAATACATAGTGTATAATGTGGCTGTGAATTAACTAAAGCTAGGAATTTGTATTCATATCTACAGAAGAATGAAACAAGCTCTACCCTGAAGTGACTACTGAGAGGACAATAAGAAGTAAACTACTACAAATAAGAACAAGAAGAAACTATATTATTTGCTCTTGACTTTGAAGACATTGATCTGCCCTCTACCAGCCTTCTCACTATGAAGATAAAAAATAAAAGAGAATCACCTGTTTAATTAAAAGTAATACCATCTCAGAGAGTACAGAATTTAAAGAAAGCGAGGAGTAAGACGGGTGAGTGTTTTTCATATAAACTTGTCTTCTTGGAGACAGAATCGGCAGGAGCAACTGGTGGATAGTCTGATAAGAGATGACTGGAAGATATCACAAAGAACAGACCGTGAAGTAGATAGATAGATAGATAGATAGATAGATAGATAGATAGATAGATAGATAGATAGATAGATAGATAGATAGATCTGCTATTTCATGTTCTGTTCCTCATGATATCTTCCAGTCATCTCTTATCACACTATCCATCAGTTACTACTGCCAATTCTCTCTCTCTCTCTCTCTCTCTCTCTCTCTCTCTCAAACTGTAGTGCTTTTTCTGTAGTGGTGTTGTGACACTGCAGCAAAAAATCAAAGATAACTGGAAAGGCTTCACACTGGTTCACAGTATTTTTCTTGGCAGCAGTGTTCCCTGACAGTAGTACTGTACATGTAAGAATAACTGCTACTGGTGGTGTAATTCCATTTGCAGAAATATAGCATCTTAGAGATATTACTTTTAAGGATTACATTTCTGTAAGGGGCTAGGGGAGAATTCATATTTTTGGTGGTAGTACATAACAGATATGTATTGAAATAACTAAAACAAAACTTGTGGCTCTCTCCTTTGTAGCATCTCTCTATGTAGAGAAAATATCTTGGCAGCTCCAGGACAGAAGATCAAGTAGCCAGTACCCATGAAGGAGTAATGGATTCAGATAGGAACAAACAACATTATGTAAAGTAGTAGTATAACTTTTGTTTTAAATACCAAGCCAATAAGAAAGCATCTTACCAGTCACCTGAAGGGCTATCTTAGTTCAAACACTGGCTGGTTGGAGTAGCTCATAAGTGCAGAGGAGGTAGAGAGAATTTATGATTATATCTGGAGCTGGGACAGCAGGTATAGATAGATGGTGCTTTAAGCTGAAAGCAGCGTAATGAAAAGAAAAGGGGCTGGAGAGAGATTCCAAGTATGGAAGGGAAAGACTCACATGATTAAGGCTGGGAGAAACAGAGACCCCGAGGAAGGGGTGGAAAAAAGGAGATCAACAGTTAGAAGAAGACCAGTAGAAGGAATTAAGACTATTTGGAGGCAGAAAGACACCAGGGGAAAGACTATCAAAGGCAAGGACCCACCACTACTGGGAAAAAAGAAGAGCTTTTCCTGTAGGACAGGGGTTGTTAAGGAAATACTTTTAGAACGGGAAAGAACTGGGGAGAGCAAACAAATGGAGATCTAAGGAATAGATGAGAGATTATGGGGAAGATAAACATGATGAAAAGATTAGAGACGCTGAGATAGATAGAAGTGGGGATTCCATGGCATACTGAGGCTGGAATGGAGGGTGGGGAAGAGAATGAGCAGGATGGGGGAGAAGGGAACAAAGGATATATAACAAGGGGATTATTCCTTTACCTAAGGAGGAATTAAAATATTAGGGAGGGGAGAAATGAAGGATGAAACCAAAAGCATTAGAGCCAAGAGAAAGGAAGGGGCTGGAGAGAGAGATTTAGGAACTGTTTCCCTTATGCCATTTACTGTGCTGGAGTAGAGAGAAAAAATAATCTGGTTTTGCAGTGCTAATTCATCTCTCTTGTACACCAGTGTAAATCCATTTACATCAGAGGTGTAAATACTGTTTTACACCAGTGTAAGAAAGAGGAGAATCAGTCTCATATTTTCAATCTGCTACAATCCTGGCCATGGCTATTGAATATTTCGGGAACACAATTGAACATGGTTTGGTTCTACCAACAGTAAAGTACCCAAACCACAGGCTAATATGTTATATACTGTATTTTACTCCGTATATGTGATGAAGGAAGATTAAAGTCACAAGCTTGATACACCCAACAGCTCTATAGGTCAACTAGTTAATAGTAATGATGGCAGGTGATCCCCATCATCCACTTTACGTCCTAAATACCTGTGAGCCAGAGAACAACCCCAAGGGGTTCCCAGTCCAAAGCAGACTCTCTGTGCTAAGCTTTTAAATTTCTACAAATTACCACTGTATTAAGAACAAAATGAAAACAAAACAAAAAAATCTTCTCTCTGATTTCGTACCTCGTACAAAACACCCCTGATATTTTCTGTTGCATCTGGCCCTTTATGAACTGTCATCATAATTTAGTATGACTGAACAATGATAAACTATCAGGATTCAATCATGACAGCCTTTCTCATACAATCAAAATAATCACTCTTTTTTGAGAGGCGAATAACTCAGTTCACTTAGATGTTTGTTTGTTTGTTTGTTTCCCGTTATTCTTTACCCCACTTTGCAAAAGTTCAGCCTGAGATCTGCTGACTTGAGAAAGGATCTCTGTTCACTCACGGCAGCACAGTCAGCACTGAAGAATCGATTCTTCAAGATCAACTGAGAGGAAGTAGAGACCTGCTCAATTGATTCAGAAATCAATTCAGTAAATCCACCCCCAGAAAAAGAGTAAGGCTACATTGACAGGAAGCCAACAAAGTCCTGTGGCACTTTTAAAGACTAATCGATTTATTTATCTCATGAGCTTTCGTGGGAGAAAATCCCACTTCGTCAGATGCTTAATAGTTAACAATCTATCATAGGATAATACAAAGCTGAGCTTCACTTTATCTTACATTTTAAAAATATAAATAAAGATGAATCTGTGAGGTCATGAACTAAAATAAACTGGAAATTTACTTTTTACTTCTATTTGTTTTATCCTTTCCACAAATGCCATAGATTATTTAGAGACAAATGTCCCTGAAAATGAAGTAAACACTGAAATTGTAGAGAATGTAAGAAGGTATTCCCCTTCTTCCCCCAAAAAGATAGATTACCAGTTACCCAGGGATATGATGAAATGTAATTGCTGGAGTATTAAGGAATAACTCTGCATCTCCTCTTCTGCTGGCACAGATCATGTATTATAGGTGTTGTACTAGGGACAGGCAGATAAAGAAAACAAACATGTAATCTTTAATTTGAAATCTTGCTGTCCTGTTATTACTACCAACATTCCAGCTTTGGTTGGCCTTGTTGTGTAACTAATGAAAAGGAAAATGCTTTTCATAACTCTGTAAAATAGGAACCAGTAGCTTCACTCATTAAAAGTTAGCTGCCTTAGGAGAATAATGTATTTTCCTTACCCATTTCAGACATCTCTGGCACAGTAACAATGTAAGGTCCATCTGTAAATTTTGGTGCATTGTCATTGATGTCCTGTACTTTGATAATGAACTCCGATTCAGGCTCGAGTGGCTTGTTCGTCCGTCTGTCAATAGCTTGAGCATGCAGCACATAGTGTGTCTTCTGCTCTCTATCTAGGCTTTTAGTTGAATGGATGTCTCCCGTGGTGTCATCAATAATAAATATAGTTCCAGCCCCTTCTCCGGTAAGGATGTATTTGACTGATCCATCACCTTTGTCAGAATTGGAGTGTAGCTGTAAAATATACACAAACACACTATCATGTAAATGATACATCACTTAACATCTCACACAATGGCAAGATTATCATGGTACCAGCCACTGCATTAAAACAATATTTCTAACTGTTGCCTTTTTGAAGGCTCCCATCAGGCTGTGACCATTGCTAGGAGCAATGCCTTGAGCACTGTGTCTGAAACATCTATACTCATAAGCTAAGATTATAGGATGAAGTTTTACATTAAACTGATCATGGTTCAGATCCTACCACCTAGTTATCCTATATAGCCCTATGCAGAATAACTGGAAGCCAAGGATTGCAGCTGAGCGACAGATGCCTTTCCAGCCTTATTTTATCTCCCACTCTCCATAGCTACTTTTTCACTTTCTTCTATTGGAAAGTCACCTAAATCTGCTGACCTCTGTATTACCCATTATAAAATAGTGGGGCTTGACTGATCTAGTATCTAAAAATATATAATTATTTTATTACCTGAATAGGACAAAACACATCACTTAGAAAAACAACCCAAAATGCCTGACTGGGTTGTCCAATGTCCCAGGGGACAAAATGCAGCTCACCAAAGGCTGATATCCAGCCCACCAGGTGCAACAGCAGCCCGCCACCCCCTCAGCTGGAGCCAAGAGCAGCCCCTCAACTCCAGCACCATGCACCACCCAGCCCAGGGCAGAAAGGAGAAGCCACTTCCCCCTGCCAAGCCCCCACAGGCAGAAGGGACTTCCACTCAGCCAGCTGCCAGAGAGAGTAGTCATATGTGCTGGGGTGGTCCAGCAAAAGGACAGAGCCACTCCCTCCACCTCCATAAGTGAGTCAGGAAGTGGAGAGAGCACAGTGGCCATGGGCAAGGGGGAGCCATGTGAGTTACATGTCCTTCCCCCTGCCCCTGAAAAACTCCCCACCCCACCAGCACTCACTGACAAATATGAAAGCTCATGTACCCTCCTCCCCTGCAGTCCCATGCCAGGCAGCCAGGCACAGCAGCAGCACACACACCCTCATCCAAAACTTGCTAACTGGCCCTGGAGTGAGAAAAAAATTGTAATGTGGCCCTTCACACTAAAAGGTTGGACACCCCTGCCTCTGAACTTGTATTCTTATAATGTGAATCCAGTTGTATTAAAAGTGAAGGCTAAAAAGGTATTTCTCAGGCTTGCTGCTACAACCAAGGATCCTAAAAATTAAGTTTGCCACAGAAAAATGCAGAATTTGCATTTTTACAGAGACGCTTTAGTTTTTACATTTTGTGAAAAAACAAAACCATATTTAGTAAACACTCATTTATCTGAGTCTCCATTATCCTACTCTGACAGCAGCAGGGCTCAGGCAGCGAGTCTTGGGTGGCTGGTGATGTGTTTAATACAGAGACCCAGATAATGGAGGCTTGAATAAATAAATAAAGGCTCTGCTATATATCAATGCCTATGTCTACACTTGAAAAGTTATGTCAACTTTATAAAGTCAACTTAATAAGGTTGACTTTAAGTCGACTTAAAGTGGACCTTATTAAGTTGACTTAACCTAAGTGGAATTAACTTTTCAAGTGTAGATATGTCCCCTTTTCGACGTTATTAAGTCGACTTAACGTTTTAAGTCGACTTTAAAAGGTCCACCTAGGCACTACTCCGTGTCTTCACTGGCTTAAGTCGACTTAATAAATTAAAACGAGGTGTTATTAATTCGAACTTACTTTTCCTTAATTCGACTTAAGGAGTAGCTTAAGTCGAATTAAGGAAAGCCCAGTGTAGACACGGAGTAAATTAAGTTGACTTAAATCTCCTTAAATCGACTTAATTTGTAAGTGTAGACACACCCAATGAAACTTGCATTCTACTGACACCTATGTACATTGTGGCTAGGGAAACTAAAGCTCAGCATTTCATTTGATCATGAAAAAATGCAGATTTTAATGAGTTTTTTAATCAGCTAATCTTGAAGGGTTTTATCATGGAAAACTAGGATTCCTGCTTATTTAGATTAAAAGCAAATCTGCGTCCCCTGGAAGAAGAGAATCACTACTTGATGGATTGAGAGGTCATTCTTAACATCACTTTATTAAGAGGAGCGTGAATTTTGCACAGTGAGCAATGCTGACCAAAGTGACAATACTGATATCAACATCTGTCGTAGCCCTCATGTCATTTTCCAGTGCTGTTAAAATAGAAAACAGATTTTATGATTTCAGATACTGACTCACTCTCATGCTCACTGCATTTCCTTGAAATTTGAATACCAAAAATTGTCTTCTTTTAGTATGTATTAGCAATATCTGGCATTACCAACTTTCTTTTCAGAATCTGAGTACCATGTGTACAGAATACTAACAAATGTTATTAATTCAATTAATGCAACACAAGATGTCGCTTTCCAGCTGCCTTTCTCATTTGTCCCTCTCCATTAGGGCACAATTTTCTTTCAAACCTCATTTTAGAAACCATTTTAGGACACAGTATAATGCAAAATGAGATATTTGAGGGAAATAATAACGCCCTTGTTTATGTTGTGTCAACCCAGTCGCTGGAGATGTGGAGACACTTTCTTACTGCCCCTTCTACCTACTTTCCTCTTCTTTCTTTGGAAACTCTGTTTTTGTGTTTGAAAGGCATTTGAGATTGAGATTTATAAAGGTAAAAGACATGTAGTCTCTTGATGCTGTATTTCATTGTGGTTCTATCAGCTATGCATGGTTTATGTTGTACATAATTTATGCTATGTTCTGTATGTATTTACAGTGCTGGGAAAAGTCTAATAAAACTAAAAGCCGTAGTCTCAGTTGATATAAATCAGCATAGCTCGAGTGTAGCCAATTCAACTACACTGATTAAAGATAGTGGAAGTTCTGGCCTAACAATTAAGATCAAGTTAATAAAAAATGTAAAAAAATTGCATAACTTTGAATCAATTTTCTATGTCTAAAAAATAAAATTGATGGGGGAGGTAGAGAATACTGTGCTGAGAATGTGTTTGTGCAATCTCAAGTCCTCAAACGACATCATTCTTGTCTTGTATCTCATTTTCAATTCCCTTGGGCCAGATTTTGCAATCAGATATGTGCACATCTCTCACTGATTTAAATGGAATTTATGTGTGTGTTATCATGGGGAGACTCTGCTCATATGTAAGTAGGATTTCCCCTTCCTCTCCCCCTTCCCCCATTATAAAGTTCAGAGTGCTCAGTCTTGAAGCACTTATAAAACAAAAACACCCACCAAGGTGGAGTCTAGTCTGTGTGAAAACTAGAATATCAGGACCAGGATACAGCCATCTGGTGAAGTAGCAAGAATTCTTATGTAGGTCATTGATAACTCCCCTTTGATCAATAGATTCCTATGTTCCATAATTTTGGGGCCAGCAGAATTTACTTAAAAAAGCACTGGAGGAGTCTAATATCTTATTAAACCTGAAAATGACCTGCATGCAGGCAGATTATTCCAAACTCATCCCTGCTGTATGGCTCTTGAGCAATCTGAGCAACAGACAAGATAAGCCTATCCCAGGCAAGAAATGAACAGATTGAGCAATATTGGTGTAGAATGGGCTTGAGCACCCCCTCACTGCCACTTGATAAAGATTTTTCTATAAAGATGCCAGGGCCACTACTCAGTGCAGCAGTGCAGTCTACCAGAGAAAAGAGCATTTAAAAATCCACTAGACCAGGTGGTTTCTAACTATGAAATATCTTGGGATATAAAAACCTTCCAAAAGAGTGGCATGCTCATGAAACTAAACAGTATCAGACTAATTTTTTTTTTTTTTTTCATTCTGGGGGATGGCAGGAAGATTAGTACTGACATTAAGACATGCAAATTCAGGTACATTTTGAATCAGGAGAATCTTGACTTGCACAGGTAAACTGTGGGAGGTGAGAAGTATGTACCAGTAATGAAATATCTGCCATGTTCCTCTGCTCACAAGTGTCAACAAATTATATGCTTGTCCTGCTAAATGTTATGTGCAATTTACCCTGCAAGCTATTAAAGGAAAATGTGGGCTGGGATTGTTAAGGGAAGACAAGAAGTTGGTTTACACTAGTAAAACTTGAAATTCTCAGATTTTCAATTCCATCTTTCACACATCTGTTTTAAAGCCACAGATGAAAGAAGGAAATTGACACACGGTGTCTCTGATGCCTCTTTCCCTGCTCTTTGGTACATTTCCAATAGTATCTGCAGCATAAGACTGAGATTCACACAAATCAAAATCTGTTCTGTTCTTGAATTTCTGGTGCTGAACCTGAAATTCAAAAGAAAGTCTTTGTGCAATGTTTTTATTGAAAAATGAGGGGGCTTTTCCCTTGCCCCTTAGTTTGCATTCTTTGGCTTTTCAATAAGGAAAAGCAGAGAAGAGGACATTCAACTTTAAAGTGAGACGGTGTCACCAAGATGAGAACTTTGTTTTAAACTGAGCTGGAGTAGAAAAAGACAGGTCACAATCTCTCTCTCCCAACCTTAGTGCCATAGGTGGTGTGTAGAAGAGACCATCTGTGAGCCCCTACTTAAGATTTTTTACCACCAAGTAAAAGGGAGGTTTGGGATGATTTCCCTCTGTATAATGTAGTTGGTCTTCACCTTCCTTGCATACTGTTAAATCACCCCTACTAGAAACAACATACTCCTATGGTTCATTTAATTATGGTTGCCAACCCCTGGTCTAGTGGTTAGGGCACTGGCCAGAAACTCTGCAGTTTTGGATTTAATTGCCTATTCTCCTGGTGAATTTCTGTGAGTGTGCATCTTTCTTGTGTTAGCTGGATGACAGATCTCTCTGATGCCACCAACCTTACAGCCACTCAATCACTCTCCTCTGGGCTATTCCAATGCTAACTTCACCTTGCAGGTTAACAATGAGGCACCCCAATCCCTTATAAACTCATAGACCATAAAGTCAGAAGGGACCATTATGAGCATCTAGTCTGACCTCCTATACAAGCAGGCCACAGAAATCCCAACCCCTACCTCCTGTACTCCTATAGTAGACCCTAAACTATAGCTGAGTTTTTCAAGTCCTCAAATCATGGTTTAAAGACTTCAAGGAACAGAGAATCCATCAGCAGTGTCCTATGCTGTGGAGGAAAGACAAAAACCCTCAAGATATCTGCCCATCTGCCCTGATAGCCCTAGTAGCCCTTCTCTGCATTTGTTCCAGTTTGAATTAGTCTTTCTTAAACATGGGAGACCAGAACTGTCACAGTCTTCTAGATGAGATCTCGCCAAAATTTGT
This sequence comes from Pelusios castaneus, assembly GCA_007922175.1. NCBI lineage: Eukaryota > Metazoa > Chordata > Testudines > Pelomedusidae > Pelusios > Pelusios castaneus. The sequence goes on from ML685780.1 coordinate 6,686,672, forward strand.
ACAATAGTTCTAACACCTTCTTAGCTCTACCTCGCCTGATGCATCCTACTTTTTTTCATAGCCACATCACATTGGTGGCTCATAGCCATTGTGTGATCAACTAATACACTCAGAACCTTCCCCTCCTCTGTCACCTCCATCAGATGCATCCCCAGCTTATACGGAAAAAAAACCTTTTCTTAGTCCCTACATGTATGATCTTACACTTTCCATTGTTATATTTCATCGTATTTCTATTACTCCAGTTTACAAGATCATCCAGATTTTCTTGTATGATATCCTGGTATTTGTCTGTATTTGCAATAACTTCCAGCTTTCTGTCATCCGCAAACTTTGTTAGCACACCCTGACTTTTTATGTCAAGATCAGTAATAAAAAGGTTAAATAAGATTGGTTCCAGGACCCAGCTCTGAGGAACTCCATTAGTATGCTCCTTCCAGCCTGACACGTCACCTTTCACCATGACCTGCTGTAGTCTCCTCTTTAACCAGTTCCTTATACATCTAAATTTTCTTATTAATCTCCATTTTTTCCAATTTAATTAGTAACTCCCTATGTGGAACTGTATCAAATGCCTAACTGAAATCTAGGTAAATTAGACCTACTGCATCCCCATTGTCTAAAAATTGGTTATCTTCTTCTGATGGGTCCCTGCTCACCACCACATCATCTACTGCTGGCCAACCTGGGGCCACTGCGCTCTCTCTGGTGATATCTCGCCCATTCTTCCTCTGTTCCTGGACCCACATCTCCCTTCCAGCTGGTGTCTGCTTCAAGGCACAGCCCTCCAGCCATGGCCTTGCACTGCATCATAGGCCAGAGAGGGTAGAGTGTCAACTCCCCATTGATTGATTGGGCCATCACCAAGACAAACATTATCTCCTCATTACTAATTTCTACTCCAATGTATTTTCAATATAAATACATTATTCCTTAAATATTACCCATATATACATCTCATAATGACCACAAATATTGGTAAGTTATTAGGCTTCTGTAGATACCTTTTATGTTACTCTTTATGGATAATTAGTGTAGACCATATGTTTGGTGTAGTTGAATTTGTCAGGTCTGAGGTAACTTTCCTAACAGATAACACAACACAGAAGAAGGATCAGATGCAAGTTACTGACACATGTTTGCAACCCTATTTTCACTCCTTTTCAATGACTACCATTACATCAAAAGCAGCATCTTGTATCTGACTCCAAAAAGTCACAAACAAAATAAACTATGGACATGAGGAAAGAAGTACAAATAGGACCATATTCTAGGTTAAAATAGTGTTAGGATATTAGAGATAATGGCGTAGATCACCTGTTCTCTACCACTTAGGGCTATCCCACGTCTACACTGGCTTAAATCGACTCTAGGGAGTCGACTTAAGCCTTAGGTCGAATTGAAAGGTGGTGTTATAAAGTCGATTTAATTTTAATTAAGTCAACTTTATTTTCCTTAAGTAATAAGGAAACTGTAGTGTAGACGCAGGGTAAATTAAGTCGACTTAAGTGTAGATGCAGCCTTATAGACTAACAGATTTTCTTCGGCATAAGCTTTCGTGGGCTATAACCCACTTCGTTGTCATTGTTTTTGCTGTACACAGACTAACACGGCTACCCCTCTGGAAACTTATAAAGTTTGCAGACTATACTAAACCTGTGGTGGGGGTGGCAAATGCTTTGGAGGACAGGATTAAAATTCAAAATGATTTGGACAAGCTGGAGAAATGGTCTGAAGTAAACACGATAAAATTCAATAAGGAGAAATGCAAAGTACTCCAGTAAGGAAGGAACAATCAGTTGCACACATACAAAATGGGAAATGACTGCCTGGGAAGGAGTACTGCAGAAAACGCACCTGGGGCCATAGTGAATCACAAACTAAATATGACTCAACGGTGTAACACTGTTGCAAAATAGCAAACATCATTCTTACATGTAATAGCAAGAGTCTGGTAAGCAAGACACAAGAGGTAATTTTGCTCTACTTTTCCTGGATCACACCTCAGCTGGGGTACTATGTCCATTTCTGGGCACCACATTTCAGGAAAGATGTGGACAAATTGGAGAAAGTCCAGAGAAGAACATAAAAAAAATATTAAAGGTCTAGAAAATATGATTTATGAGGGAAGATTGAAAAAAACCTAGATTTGCTTAATCTGGAGAAGAGTGAGAAGATAACAGTTTTCAAATACATAAAATGGTACAAGGAAGAGTGAGAAAAATTGTTCTCTTTTACATTTGAAGATATTCCAAGCATTGGGCTTAAGCTGCAGTAAAACTGGTTCAGACTGAACTTTAGGGGAAAAAAAAACTTTTCCTAACTGTCAGGATAATTTAGCCTGGAATAAGTTGCCTAGTAAGGTTGTGCAATCCCCTTCACTGGAGATTTTTAAGAGCAGGTTAGAACAACACTTGACAGGGATGGTCCTGCCATAAATGCAGAGGATTGAATTAAATAACTTTGTGAGGTCCCTTTCAATCATACAATCCTATGATTCTATGATAGTACATGAGCTCTGAGACCCTCTGTAGTACATCTGCCCAAGACATGATCATTCATTCCTAAAATGAAGTCCTAGGATTTTTGGCATTGTGTCCCCCTCACCCACCAGAATTTTCTTCCCCCTATAATCTCCACAGAACAGCTCATAAAAGAGCATTTCCATATGCAAGAGACAGATTCAAGATTTTCAGGACTGACTATGTTATTTTGGGTGTCTCAGTTATTGGGTACACATATTAAGACACCTTACATGGGCCTGATTTGAAAAAGTGATGAGGACCTACTTGTAGCCTGGAGATCAGACGTATTTCAAAGTGTCTCAAACTGGGCATTCAAAACTGTGGTACAGAAAATCACATTTGGGATCTTGGCCATTCTGGGTTGCCTTCTGCATCTCAGAAAAAAAAGGGTTCAATGATTATTTATTTATTTGCCACTGCTAATTGTCTTGTACTGGACATAAGAACAAAAATAAAGACAATCCTTGCCTCATAAAGAAGTCTCTGAAAGTTAGAGAAACAAAAAATAGGTATAACAGATTTTTTTTCTTTCTTCTAAATTGTATACATATGAAGAGGTTTGAATGGGAGCCTGTTAGTAGATAGGCAAACAGATTAGGTCATTCCAGAAGTTGATAGGGCAGGCTATATACTGAAATACTAGAAAATATAGAGCTTTTTCTGTAGATACACCATACAAAAATAAATGGTAACATCTTCAGTTGCATCTGTATGACTTAGGAGTCTAAGTTACAAGTGACTTAGGTACATAGCAATCAAAGTACCTTTGACTTGAAATGAGACTTGGATCCCTACATGCTAAATCTTTTTTGAAAATGGGACTTAGGCCTTGGGTCACTTTGAAGATTTTACCCAATGTTTTTTATTTGATAAAATTCCTCAACATGATGAACACAGTAAATATTCATAATCTGTTCACTTCAAAAGGAAGCCAGACAAATACTGAAGTATACTTAGTTATTTTCTTTCATCGCCCACTGACCTCAGCCCTGTCTTTATTTCCTTGAATTTCTACCTGCTCTGAGAAATAAGAAAGTGAAAATAATAGCTGAAGAGTAAATCTGAAATGTAGCCTTTATCAAGACAGCAGGCTTCATTTCTTGACATATTTAAAAACAGTTTGGCTTCAGGATGATTTATGATGGCTCTTCCATCTTTAACCGGTCTATTTCTCTAGCATATGACTGATTTAGCAGAAGAGTGAGCAAGGTGTCCTTGTTTTGTTAAGACAAACATTTTTCTTCTATACTGTTATAGGTCTAATTTTCTTCTCTTTTATATTCCTGAGGATATCATAGAAAGGATTAAATTACTTCAAGGCTCAATGTTAACAGATGCAGCTTAAACTCTTAGCTATATCTGTTTTCTATTACTAATTTTAAAATCTCTAAATTAATACTATACTATTTCAGAGACCTACAAAATGATTTGCCATCTTACAAATTAATGTAAAGTGCATGTATATATGCCAGACAGGGATTTCAACCGACAATTAGAAACCTCAAATCTGGAGCTAGATTATCACTATCAAGATGAAAATCAGTGTGGCACCAATATGTGACTAATAAAAGTAATTGTGTAGGGGCAAGCTTGATTTCTCACCAAACTGGGCGTGGAGATGGAAAGGCTGTGCACCTGTTTATTTGAATGACTTTGTAATTGGTACAGTTCAGGGTAACTGAACCAGTATTTCCCATCAGTGGTTCAGCAAGGGAACTCACTCTTGGCTTTCAGCTCCCTAACCATTGCCTCTCTTGGGAGACATGTTTTCTTTTCCCTGTTGGTTAGTGTTTTCGCAGGCTGGAGAGTTCTCATTCCTTCATGGTTTCTTCCCTTAAAATGCCTGCTTCCTTTCTCTTCAGAGACAGATAACAATATTACAGATATAAGTTACCATACAGCTCTTTCTAAGCAAGTTTTCTTAAGTTATAAAGCACAACAGAGATATGTTAAAAAAAACAATGAAATAATCTATTTGCATGTCAGCATGCTTACCAGCAGTCAATTCTATTTTCTATTAGGGATGTAGCAAGTGCAGTCTTTTAATACCCCAGCCTATGGCTATCAGAGCTTCAGCTCAGAACAAGCACTCAGTGCTATGAGACCCTAGTAGGCTCAGTCCTTCTAAACTCCTTCGAAGAATTGTGACCCTCCATGGCATTGTCCATTTACTGGAACAGGAAGATGATCCGGAGCCTAGTTAAATCTCAAGTTTTTATCCAGAAATACTTTCCTTGTCTGTTGGTCTCTGGAGACTCCAGTTTGAACTAACATATGAATTTCTTCCCAAGAAAGATGACTTCAAAGGGTTGATAATAGAGGAAACACATTAATATTATACCTCCCTACTGCAGAAGGCACATACAATCCCACCACACTACATGTAAATGCATTTTTAATATACCCCAGAAGAGTTAACCCTAATCCAGTATAATTTAACTTAGTTCAGTAAAATTTGCCTTCACTTCATAGGGTTCACTCAGGATATTGTCAGTCCATCACAGTAATAACAAGGATGTTATGAACCTTCTAGTGCTACCTTATGGTGAAAAGTTAAGAATTGCAAGTAAGTCTCACGAAAGCAAAACATAACCATTGGTAGTAACCTGTTCACGATATGTATCAGGAAGGATAGTCCTGTGATTAAAGTGTTAATTTGGGATTTAGAGTCTCATATTTGATTTCTCACTCTTCCAGAGACGTTATGTATGATCTGGGACAAGTCACTTAGATTGTCTGCACCTCAGTTCCCTAGCCATACAGTGTGGATAACAGCATTTCCCTACTTTACTTTCCCTACTTTATAGAATCAATGAGGGCCATATAAGTCTCATAAGTGACTATTATGCCTGTGCAACTTCAACGTAGCCCCTTTATGTGTATGCACTATAATACAGTCTTAAATTACATGATCATATAGCATTTTTTTCCACAGGAGTCCTGCCTCATTCCATGCACAGATTAGACAGTGTTCAATTAACGAGCAGATATTCAATATTCTGTTTTACTTTTGTTGTTCAATTTGTATCCCCATGTCTTATTTACTGAAATGAAGACAAGAAATACTAATTTCCTCTATGGTGCTCATTACTACTGTACTCGAGTGCTTCATAAACATTAATTTATTATCTTCACCAAACTGTCGTGAGGTGGGGAGCAGTGGTATTATACCTATTTTACAGATGGGGAGCTAAAGCGTTGAAATTAAAAGTTAAAAATGTCCACTAATTGGATTGCCCAAATTAGCTAGGGCATGAGTTTTCAGAGTTATTGGCATTATATTGGCATTATAACTTATTGGCATTATATAACATGTTTTTATATGAAAGCACAGTCCCAATGATTTCAGTTGAAGCTGTGAGCAATTCAGCATTTTGCAAATCAGACCCCGGGATCTCAAGTCAAACATCCATAAAATGAGGAAAATACAATTAGTGAAAAGCTTGATTTAAGTGACTTTGTTAGCATTGCACAGCAACTCTCTGGCAGAGACAGAATCCAGTTCTCCAGGTCAGAAATTAAGTGCCTTCATCCTCACTCTTCCTGAAATCTCCTGCCACAATCACCATCCCCTTCCAACTTCTACAATACATAAGGCAGGATTCTATAGACAACAGTCTCCTTTACCACACAACCCTGATTCATTTCCTGTGTACAGAATGAGGCAACGATCCTGTGAGGGCGAAAATAGCATATGATTATGTAACTAAAGGAAGCAAAATTCAGGTTGCATAGACAACCTTCAATATGGTATTTGTTAACTTTTGAGTGCCTGACTTTGCAATTTAAATATGTTATATTAGCTCAGTTTGCACGTGCATAATTTCCTAGGGTGGGGGGGGTGATTAGGTTTTTTTTTAAAAAAAGGCAAATTGGGGTGGGAAACACTTCCGCCTCATCCGCTTCCATCCTGTCCCTTTCCAAATTGTACCTCTTCCTTTCCTCCTCCATCTCCAATTCACCAGAACTCAGGCTTTTTCATCCCAGTCATAGTCCTTGCCCAGAAAGTACTAGTCTGCCTATAAATACTTCTTATCCCAGTTCCAGTCTCCCCTCACTCCAAGTCTTTCCTCACTACTCCCAGTCCCCAGTTCCTAGTTCCAGTCTCTTTACCCAGGCAGTCCCATTCCTGGGTCTTTGTTACATCAGTTTCCCATTCCTCTCACATCTTGTTCCTTTCACGCCACTGGTTTTCCATCACACTCTCATAGCTTCAGCTAGTCCCAGTCTACCACCCACAAGGCTCCTTTTCTAAATCGATTCCCTTTAATCCCCCTTCAAGGTCCAGTTCTTGCCCCCTCTGCATTTCAATCTGTCACCCTCCTCCATCTCACTGCCTTGACTTCCTTAGAGGAAAATTGTGATCACAGGTATGAAAGGCTCAATATGCTCAGTTCTGGAGTCCAACCCTCAGCAGCCCAGAACAGTAATTGCAGGGAAAGTTTACTCACCCCTGAACTCGAATATGGCCAGTGTGGAGTACAAGATTTGGATAATTAAATTACTGCTTTTTAGCAAAACTCTACTAAGCAAGTATGACCAGCAATTTTTCCAAGGCTTAAAACTTGGAAAAAACAAATTCAGACAGTTTTTTACTGGAACACAAAAGGCTCATCCCTGGTACTTTAGGCTATCACTCTCCTACAAAATTTCAAGTCTCTGCACCAAAACATGAAAGAAAAAGCAAAATTTTTTGTAAAGAAAAAAACCACAGGAAAACAACATTTTTATAGGTTCATTCTCAAACAGTTGGACCTTTTAGCTAAAAGGTGGTGAGATGGGGACACCTGAGTCAAACATGGAACAGTTCAGCTCAAGCATGATAAGGTGCTAAGCAATTGAAAACAGGGTCTTTATAACTGGAAGTTCCAGGTAATCTTAATGTTTAATATTAGGAAATGCTCTCACTGTTGCCTTTGATACAGTGGCTTTTCACGTTGGCATGGGTCTTACAGTAACAAAATAAGATTGAGACTTTTAGAGTTGAACAAAATTTTGTGGCTGGAATTTTATTTCAAGTCCCTCATTAGATGTTCCTCTGAAACAAAAGAGAAACAAAAGACTCCCTCAGACAGGCCTGAATTATTGATTTGTGTATCAATGAAGCTGAAGAAATTTAACTCATTTTGATTCTCACTTCAGCCAGTGAATCTCTGTTGGGTACTCAAATCAACATGCATGCATACAAATAAAATCACATGCCTACCTAGACTTGTTTTCTGAGATTTGCTTGAATAAACTAACTGAACACCTGGGGAAAACAAAGAACTGTTCCCCTGGCAGCCTTCCCCTCCCTCCTGCAGGAGCTGCATCCCCTTTATAAGTTCCTTCATTAGTAATGAAATACAGCTGCCTTCAGTAAATCAGGCTCCAGAGGGATACAGGTGTCTTTTCTCTCACCTCCCCTATGTTACAAGAAGAAGTGCATTGGAGTCTATGTTAATGGTGCTTCCTTCTGCTGCGGAGATTGGGTCAGGATTTACAATGATGTGAGGGACAGCAAAGCATCTGTACCACCAGTCACAGACTGTTTGGAAGAGGGGATTTGAAAATAATTTCTGACTGAGATTACTACTTTGAATCCAAATAAGGATTCATAAGGAGAATGTAGCTATTCTGTGACTACAATATGTTTTAACAAATGAAATGTGTTATAAATTTGTATTAATTTAAGATGCAGGAAAAGCTTTAGAATGCTTACTTTATATTTTATAGGATTCCAGAAGTACTTTGGGTTTAGTTCCACCAGGAACAAGCTTTAAAATGTCTTCATCCAAACAGCATGTGTTGCCCTAATCTCTGATTTGCCATTCTTAGACAAGGCTCCCAGCCAGCATTTGCTTCCCACTCTCCTCCTTCAGGATCCAAGAGTTTATTTTTATTCTGCATTTGCAAACAACTGGCATTGCGGGTTTTCTTTATATGGACACACAGCTTTTTATCACAGAACAGGTCAGTTTTTTTTAATCATCCAATAGAAAAAAATATGTCCTCTCTAATCCATACCCACAACAGAACTCATAACAGAGCCAACAAGGAGTTAATAAACAAAGGCTGATTTGTCTATGCTACTAATTTATATGCAACCCACTTCTCCATCAAACTAATATTTATATTTGCAGATTTCCATTGGCTAAAATATATTTTATCCCACAAGCCAAGTCCAAAAATCATTTAATATGAGTTAACATTCAAATGATAACACAACCTCATCTTAAACCAAATACATTAATAATTAGAATAAAACAGAAAACCTTTTACAATCCCATTTGCTGAGCTTTAGTTCTAATGTATTGAGGCTAATTTCCTCAGTACCCATCTGGAAGAAAGCAACACAGCTACATTGCAAGTAGTAACATTGCCATTTAATTCCTTAGGGTTTTAGATATTAATGTAAACAGGTTAATCTGGCTAAAACCAGATTAGTTTCACAACACTAAGTTGCATCTGTAGCAATTAAATTCCACATACTGTGTTATAACTAATGTGCATGTTGCTGTCCCTATGGAAAGTACAAGCAACTCAAGCTGTGGGATGGAGATCTGTACTAGAAACTGTTTGGGAAGTGAAGTGGAACCAATATAAAATGAAGAGAAAACAAAAACTCTCAAGCAATTATGGGTCTGTTTAGTAAAACAACAACAGTGGATATATCCATCAATGAATTAGTCAGTTAAGTCAATCTATCAGTTGACTTATTTACAAATCATTTCTTTATTTCCTCTGTTTTCTATTCAGATCCTGCATTATATATTTTGGATCTCTTATTCCTTTTAGACGTGAACAGACACATTCCTTCTGCCCAGGAAGAAGGCATGCCTTCCCCTAAGTCTGCGGTCATTGCTGCTCCATTAACCAGATAATAGATGGGTCTATTATACTACTCCCAAAGATCAAGCATATTACTACCAAATCTTCCCTATCTCCACTGGCCCAAGAATCAAGATTCCCAAGGTTACTCCTAAATCTGGATCTCCCTCCCATATGGCAGTACTTCTATGAGCTATTTTTGACAAAAGAAGAGAGCAACTGTAGAAAATACATGTATACATAATGCCACTTAACTTCAAACATGAACTCAGTATTCATGTCAGCTTCTGTCCTTGAGTGTGTATGTGAGGTTCCTATTCGTTTTGTGTTTCTCCAGAAAATAGTCAAAATACAGAGATAAGCAAAATGATGCTATAAAAATAATATACTAAATGGTAAATCTTTTGTTTTCTCTTTTGCTATGTCTACACTGGTAAGTTAGTTCGAATTAAGGAGGCTTACTTCCTTAATTTGAACTAATAAGTTCAAATAGGGTATTCAAACTAAGGGGTTAATTCAAACTAACTAGTTCAAATTAACCAATGTGGCCATGTTAGTTCGAACTAATTTCTTAGTTCAAACTAACCAGCCATTGAAATGAATGGGGATCACTAATTTGAACTAAGCAAGTGCTTGCTTAGTTCGAACTAACATTCCAGTGTAGCCATGCTAGTTCGAATTAAGCTAATTTGAACTAACTAAAATTAGTTCGAATTAGTTCGAACTAACTAATTCAAACTAATTTTAGTAAGTGTAGACATAGCCTTTGATATTTGTAAGAATATTTAACATGAAGACTTCTTCTGATACTTAAGTAAATATAATATGTAACTTCACAGAGATGCTACTGTAATGGACTAGTGAGCTTAACAATCACATATAAAATGCTACCAAATGATGCATATACTGTATAAACAGAATCTAGCTTGATGCCACTGAGATGTGCATTGTGAGAGCATCTTCAGACTTCTATGGTGAATCTCTTCTTTGGTAAAAAAACTACAACATCTGATTTAATGAAAAGTACTACTGTGGGCAATGTCACACCTCCCTACTGAATTCTCAGAGAGAATCATTAGCCCAGGAGATAACTGTGTTATCCATAGTGGTGTTCACAAATTGAGTAGGAGCTATTCCGACACCCATGTCAAAAGGAGGCCAAAGACATACAATTGCAATTGCCCCCATTTAGTGAATAGGCTTTCTGAAATAGAAGAAAATAATTGAATTGCAATCATCCAGGAAAACACAGCAGAAACTGTATTAACTTTAGAGTACAACATAATAGCACACCAACATCTGGTTTTTGTGAGATGTACTCATTTAAAGTCCACTGCTTTCCTGCTACTTTTGGGGAGACTGGGTAATGGCTAGAGTGTGCAGTGCATACATGATGGAGTGTGAAATAACTTCTGTAGCATGACAGCTGATACAAGTGGTCAATGATTCTCTTTACTTTGTCTCTCTCTCTCTCTCTCTCTCTCTCTCTCTCTCTCTCTCACACACACATTCCCCCCCTCCCATGAGAATGACTCAAGTAGTCTGATATATATATATAAAAGAAGAAAAAAGAAATGCAGTTTTATTAGACCTCTCTAGGAATAAATCTTTTGGGCATAGAATGGCTGTAGATTCAGAAACTATATTTGCATTTCACTGTGTGTACAGATCAATATATAAGAAAACATATTTTAGCATTGCTACAGTCCTAGGCTATGTCTACACTGGCAAGTTAGTTCGAAATAAGGAAGCTTAATTCGAACTAACTTAAGCCATGGCTACAATAGGCTTTCATTAGTTTGAATTAAGGGCTTCCTTAATTCGAACTAATACATTTGAATATGCTTTTCGAACTAAGGGTTAATTCAAACTAGTTAGTTTGAATTAACCAATGTGGCCATGTTAGTTCAAACTAATTACTTAGTTCGAACTAACCGGCCCATTGACCTCAATGCAATTCACTAATTCGAACTAAGCAAGTGCCATGAATGGCACTTGCTTAGTTCGAACTAAATTTTGCTAGTTCGAATTAAGTTAATTCGAACTAACTAAAATTAGTTTGAATTACTTAGTTCGAATTAACTAATTCGAACTAACTTTAGTAAGTGTAGACATAGCCCTAATGTTTTCAGTTTTCTCTTCCTAGTAGTAGGTTTTCACTTCAGTTATTTTTTATTTGTGTGAGACGATGTGATGAGCATTTAAATGACCTATTCAAATGGATAGAGTTCTTACAGCATTTTGTATTTAAACGGTTGCTTCTTTTGTTCATATATATCTTAGTGCAGGGGTCGGCAACCGTTGCCAAACCCATGCCCGATCTCTGCTCCCCTGTGGGTGCCAGTGACCCTTCTGCCAAAAGAAAGAAGCTGATGCCTGAAAATTTGGTGGCAGCCCCGATTGGAGTGGCCCTCCACCCCCAGCAATAGTCACTTCTGCAGCTTCTTTCGGCAGCAACTGGGTGGGGTGTTCCCAGGCATGCCACTGAAAAAGGCTGCTCAGGGAGGCTTCTTTCAGTGGCATGCCTAAGGACCCCCCTGCCACAGCAGCCACTGAAAGAAGCCACCCATATGGGCTCGTGTGCCACTCTTGACACACGTGCCAGGGGTTGCTGACTCCGTCTTAGTACTTCAGGATGGCCACTCGGGTTGCAGAATCATCTGCCCGAGAACATCTTAAGTATGCCATTTTTGCAGATCATATGACTAAATGATCAGAGTTTATTGTACTATTAATGTAAACTTTGTTTTTTTCTTTGGGGAATTTGTTTGAAAACAGACTAACTTTTGCAAATGTGTGTGTTGTTCAGATTTTTTGAAAATGGTAACGTGAATATACTGCATTTCAGTCTATAGCTTGCTCACTTCTTTGGCTGCCTGATTATATGCATTATTATTGGTTATTATTGATATTTCTAAGAGGTTAACTTAGTTTTGATGTATCACTTCCTTTTCCTGATTAGATGAAGGTAATTTTAACAAGGAGAAGGAACTATCCAAACACTGAATGTTAGAGAATAAGGGAGGTAGTGGTTTGTGGAGTTAAGAAAAAAATAATCTGGGAGGAATAGGGAATTTCAGGATATATTAAGTTGTTTTCTTTCAAACACCACTGTTAGAAAAAAATAGACCATTATAACATATCTGGGGTCAAATTTCTAATTAATTTTCTATTGTAACATTCAACCAAACGAATGGTCAGAGCTGTGAAGGGTCTTGCCAGTGCCTTGTCTAGACTATTTGTAATTGATCCTGTGCCAGGATTCTGGTCAAAGGGGTGAACGTCTAGCTATAATGGTTCTGGTCAATATCCTTGCCCGCTTTACTTAACTGTTATTGTTAGTGTTCTGGCTTTGCAATTTCAAAAATGCAGTCTCTCCTGTGATTCTGTACAGCAGTATTCCATATCTACCAGGTGCATTTATTTTATTTAGTGGTTTCCAATTTTTTTCTTCTGTCACCTACCACCATGCAGCACAACCACTGTCATGAACAATTTAGTAATTGTAGTATTGGTGTACACTCCTGTCCCAGTTGGTAAGGCCAGTCAGATACCCATACCAGCACAGTTCCAACCAGCAGTCCAGGCAGCACATTAATACCCTTGCTGGTATAATATTCTTAAGCAAACACCCCTGTACAATGATAACAAAAGCATCTACCTTAGACCAAGGAATTTTTTTAAATGCACTGGTCTCCGGTATTCTATGATACTTCACCATACATCACAGTCATCGACAGTCAACAATTGTAGTCTGTAAATGGGAAATTCTGAAGTTCTCAATTAAGCTGTATCCACACTAGGCTTTCATTAAGTTGACTTAAGAAAATCCTTAAGTCGACTTAATGAAAGCTTAAGTCGACTTAATAACTACCGCTCATTAGGTAGACTTAAGCCTCCTTAGGTCGACCTAAGCCCAGTGTGGATGCATAAGTCCACTTTGTTAAGTCGACCTAAGAGTAGTTAGGTCAACTTAACAAAGTGGACTAAGTTGACTTAAAGTGTTGCCACTTAAGTCAACTTTAATAAGGTCGATTTTAAGTCGACTTAAAGTCAACCTTATTAAAGTCAGCTTAACAAAAGTCGATTTAACTTTTCTAGTGTAGACATAGCCAGAGAGTCTTACAATGGATACTACCAGCTTCTTTGTCACTAATTGTGACTTTGGCTAGCAACAAACTGCACCGATATATTGGAAAGACACAGCAGTCTTTTTTGTTTGTTTTTGTTTGCTTCAATTATATGGCAGTCTTTTTATTTATTTATTTCAATTGTTTCTATATATTATAGCTGAGGATACAAAATTAGTTTTTCACAAACAATTGTAGACATATTCAAGTTCACACACACCCATTTCTAATTCCCCAAATGCTCACAATATTTTTGATTAACTATTTGCCCAGATCTAGTAAAGATGATTTGAATGTAAGCAGTTTTATGTAGCTTTAACCAATGCTGATTTTATCACAGGTTTTTATACACCTTGAATATTTTATATAGTAATAATCTCCATCAATAAATTATATGGAGAAATCAAAGCTGGCTTGGCCATATAGACAGAATGAATTTTGCCTAGTGAAACAAATACATTAAGGTCAGCAAAATGTTGAATGCACATACTGTATGTTAGCAACTGACAGTGGTTAGCATTAAATATTTTAACTCTTTACCAAAGCAATTAGCATAATAATTTGTAGTGAATAAATTGCACCTAGTTGTAACAAATGGGTAGTAAAACTTCAGTAACACAAATAATATATGCAGATGTGTCTGATTGATACTTCCGATACCTTCAAAACCAAGTTGTTCATACCTCACTAGATTTCCGTATGTCAGAATGGGAGATACAAGCTCAGTTAATTCCTCTTTAAAACCATCCTAAGTGAGGGGGCAGAAGAAGGAAACAACAAAGAATGGATCTACAACAAAGGAATCTTCCAAAAAGAAAACACAAAAATTCCATCACTGAATAGAAAATGCAAAAGTAATAATTGTTTCTGGTTTTACCACATGAAGTAGAAAATGCTGTTCTGCATAACCCTTGTCAATAAATTCTATATTATGTTGTAGGTCCACATGTACTCCTATTTTATAATGAATGGGAACACTGGATCTGTACAACAGTGCAAGGAATTATGAACATGATGGAGCTCAAACATGTATGGAATATCACAATGTATGTAATGCCAGAATGACTGCAGTTTGTTCTATGAAAGATTTTAAAAGAAAGCATATTTGTTCTACTACTTTGGGAAAATGGCTCAATAGTTTACCCATGTGAAAATGTGAGTCACATATTACTTCCCTACTCCTGCACATAATTTTGTGAAGATAAAAGAAATGTATGTAATTCGTTAATCCACATTTTGTAATTCAAATGATAACTAACTAGGAACCACTGTAATTAATGGACTCCATTAATACAAAATTCTGAATAGGAAAAATAATATGTAGAATGAGTGCAGTAAGTCTTCTTAGTTTGTACAACTCCTTCTCATCCACATAGTCACACTTATTTTGTTTAATTTTCAGTGTTTCGGGGCTAGTTTTCCTCTGCTTTTGTTGAGAAACTTAAATGAACATGAGAAAGGAAAAGAGAAACTCTGAGAAGACAGTGTCAAATAGATTCCAGTTCACTAAAAGAAGCAGTGTTTGTGTGTTTACATATGATAAAAGGGACATATCTTTAACAAGCTGGTATGAAGAATCTCCGGAGATGATTACTCCAGTTTCATATCACTAGAACTGTATGACTCATTTTTTAAAAAATAATAAAGTAGATAATATAGGCATGTTCAAACAGACAGTGAGGAAAGGAGATACTTAATGGTGGGGGGGAAAAAAGGTAAAGAAAGTTAGCAATAATATGTAAATATATTATGAGAATTTTCTCCTCCCTGGCTACATGTCCCATAACAAATCAATTTAAAGTGTTTTCCCCATCTCGGTCTATTCTGCATTACATTTTACTTTAATTTTCTACTTTGCTTATTAAAAGTTCTCTGGTTTTTAAAAATGTAACTTTGAAATATTTGGAAGTTGCAGGATGGTAAGATCAGGACATTCAGTGGTAAGGATTTTGACTCTAGTAGTGCACAAGATATAGCACAAGAGAGGTGTTTTGTCTATGAGTCTGTTATGATACTTCATTTCTTTCATGTAGCCCACAAATAGTATCTTTGCTGGACATAATTTAGGTGTATGGGAAAATTGCCTTTGTCTGAGGTCTCTGTTTCAGCATTCACAATTGATAACAACCTTTCTTAAATGTCTACTTTACAATACAGTATCTTTTTTGCTTCCTGTTATGATCACTTTCCTGTGTCCTCCACCATAGCACTTTCATTGTTTGATATGAATTCAAAGAGCTGTTTGGCCTGAGAGCAGAGTGTTGTGTTATCATGGTGAAGAATTGTGGTTAGGAATTACTTTAGAGTGTCACTAGTGCCTTCATGTTTCTTGATAATGGAGAGGAGGTGAACATTAACTACACTACTCAGGACCCCTCTGCTGGCTAATTGAGAGAAACACCAGTGTTGATAATAGTCGTTCCTCAACCACTCCGTCAATGAAGACAAGATGTGGAAATGACAGTGATAAAGGAGTGACACAAACGTAGTTACTGTTAAAATGTTGACTATGGTTTTATAGACATTCAAAGGCTGAAAAATCTCCTCATAATCAGGTTTTTTTTTGTCAGTTCCAATACAGTAGAGTTTTGACTGTAGCGGGGTGGTGGGGGGTGGGGCGGGGGAGGTGGGAGAGAGAGGGGAAGGAGAAAAGCACCATAACTCTGGGTTAAGCCAGGAAATTTACAAGTTTTTAAAATAATCCTCTACCCCTCCCCCCAAGTTAACCAAGCCTCTGAATCTCAAAAAGAGCCCCATTTTGCCTACCTATTATATGGGTGTGAAGTAGCAGAAGGTGTAAGTAGCCTTCTCCCATCCTCACTTAAGCAAACATTTGAGATCTAACAGAATTGAAGTGTCTTTACTCAGAGGAGGTCAGGGACAGTTCCCACCTCCTCCCATGAAGATCCATGTTGGTGATGGGCTGTTTTTTACTACATTTAACAACCTATACTCTGGCAGCCTTTCACTACTGACCACTAACACATTCATAAGCCACCTGCCTAAATCAAAACGAAAAAAAAAAATGTTTAAGAAGTGAAAACTTCAGTCTGAACATCCCCATGAGTAATGTGATCATCAAATAGTTCTAGTCTTAGAAATAATGATATGCGTCTGCCTACAAGCCACAATCAAATTCAAGATGTTTAGATTTGGCTCAGCACAAGGACTAGGCAAAAATTCAAATTTTGGACAAAATTTCAATTCTTGATTATACAAACAAGTTTTTCCATCACTAATTCAGTTGTATATTGTTATTTGTTGAATAAACCACATTTCCTAGCTAAGAATCCATTTCTTCCCTTCAATCTATTTCATGCCACAAATTAAATCTTCACTACAAAATCTCATATGACTTCTTTTCTACAAAGTCTGCTGTGTTGTTTCAGAGATGACAATCATTACCATAGATAATCAACATGTTATGTTCCAGCAATGCAGCAAATAAATGGTGTCACAATTATGCATGCCAACAAAATAGACAAGGGACACAAAAAATCCAAAATGACATTTCTAGAAAAAGGTGCCTATTGCATGCTCAGACCCACATCTGCACAAAGCAAATGTGTTCCTATGTCAAACATTTTACACATAAAAACATCTGCTTCTTCATGCAAATGTGTGCTTTGTGTGTGACAATGTCCAATGTGTGTCTATGAGGAAAAATAAGGTACCCATATCTGAAAACATGTCCTAAAATTTATATTTGTAACTTGTCATATGTTGTCATTTAATGGTATGTCAATCTGTTCAACAAATCTTTCCCCATAATTGAGAATGTGCTAGTGTGCCAGAATTTTTTTTCTTTCACATTCAGTAACCATATGGGTCAAAATACTTAGAAAAATATCCTTTTCTTTAGGGACATATTGGTTCTAAGTTTCTGACTGAAGCAAGATTTTAAATTCCTCACTGCCCTAACATAGTGTCCATTGGAAATCTCAGCCAAAAGCTTGTATTTAAACTTTGTCTGACAAAACTTCACACCCAGCCACGCACATACACTTACACACACGAAGAAAAAGTCTTACTTTCTACACAGTTATCCTCTTGATTGGATTTAAAAGTAATGTGGTATTTTAGGAGTCTCAGAGAGATCCTAACCCATCCAGTGGCCTGAATTCCATAAAGCTAGCACACTGTCATTTTAATAAGCGCACATTCCGCTAGTCGCATTTTCTGTAAATTGTGGTGTGTACCTTTCACCTTACTATGATTCTGTCCCAAATTTATCAAAACCAAAATCCCAATGGGACATTCTTTAATCTCCCTTTGCAAATAGCCAAGGAAATCATTTAAATACCTAGTATACGGCTTTATTCATTGATGCCACCAATGAACTGTCAGTTACATCTTGACTGCTCCTCGGGAACAGAGATCCCAAGAACATGAAATACCAGAAATTAATTATTGATACTTGGATAACTAGGTCTTCCACTCTTTGGTGTGCATTGCAGTATCTGCTCAGCCATCAGTAGCAATGCCATCCATCATCATTTGAGTGATTTTACTTCCCAGAGATACCCTAATGAATGTTCCAGCAGTGTAGGATTATATTGCCTCACACTGTAGGCTGCCAAGAAATAATATAATATTAAGCACTTTAAGTGATATAAAGTAATATGAGCTTGGCAAAAATGACAGGTACATCCATATCACAAACTTCATTTTAGAAGATTCTGGATATGATAAAAATGAGAATTTTAATAGTTTGTTTCCAGAGATTACTGCACATAGTCTGGAGATGTATCTAATCTGAACACCTCTATTATTCATTTCATAAAGACTTCCACAATAGACCTTTTTTAAAAAAGGACATGCAAGGGCCTGGCAGAAAGTATATAGCACTGCGCTAATGTGGGAGGGGACAAGGGGTCTGATTTGGACCTCAAAGTACAGTTATTTTTGCCAATATGAGAAACAGCACAATCATGCTCTAGGAATCTAAAACCTATAGGTGAAGCAGTCTATTTTCTTTTTCTTTCAGGAACAAGATTAAGATCTGAAATGACAACCATGGAACTCCAAACATCAGCGGCATGCAGGTTTTAATTCTCTCAGTAAGTAAGTTGCAAAGGGGTAGCCATGTTAGTCTATTGCAGAAAAACAATAGAGTCTTGTGGCACTTTTAAAGACTAACAGATTTATTTATCACATGAGTTTCGTGGGAGAAAATCCCACTTCGTCAGACGAAGTGGGGTTTTCTCCCACGAAAGCTCATGCGATAAATAAATCTATTAGAATTTAAAAGTGCCACAGGAGTGTTGTT
This sequence comes from Pelusios castaneus, assembly GCA_007922175.1. Lineage (NCBI taxonomy): Eukaryota > Metazoa > Chordata > Testudines > Pelomedusidae > Pelusios > Pelusios castaneus. The sequence goes on from ML685780.1 coordinate 6,705,406, forward strand.
TTTCAATAAATGTGGTGTCCTAGACTAACAATCAGTGACTAAAAGTCACAGTGATAATCACTGATGTTCTGAGGACATAGTAGAAGAATAGTTAATATAGCTCATTGGCACAGTTTGCATGACCAATTAAACAGACTACAGTATAATGAGATCTTAGGTTTTGAAATGCTTCCTCCTTTTCTCCCACCCTTTTGTTTTCCTAGGTTCTTTGATTTGCATTTGGAGTTTTAAAACATTTACTTACAAACATACCTTGTTATGGCTACAACAGCATTATTGGGTTTTAGGATTATAATTCAATCCTGAGTGACCCTTTGTCTCAAGTGCATTATAAAATACTCCACTCACACACCTAGGAGTTTGGGTGGAAAGAATTCTAACCTCTGTGTCCTGCAAGCTACCAAGCACACTGGTCCTGATCAGCAAAGCACACAAGCAGCTGTTTACCTTTAAGAGCGTAAGTAGTTCCAATTAACTTCACTGGACATACTCATCTGCTTAATATGAAATACGTGCCTACGTGTTTTGCTTCATTGGAGCTAAAGTGCTCAGTACATTGCTGATCTAATCCTGTGTGTAGAAGTTATTAGTGTGGATGCCTAAGGATTATCCACTAGACATGTTTTCTAACAGAGTTGCCAACGCTCACAATAACTGGTGGTTTTTTAAACCCTTCACTCTTCACAGTCATGTCATATGAATTCCAAATGTATTATGATGATATTAATAATGTATTATTATTATATATTAAATCTTATTGTTACCAGCTATCCCTTGATACAAGGATGATGTCAGCCAGAGGGAAAGTCATTGAAAGACCTAAGATAGCCAAGGAGTCTAATTTGTGCTCAACAGGTTTTTTCCACATATATGACAAGTGGTTGCCTGGAGAAAGCAAAACTGCTGGCTGGGATGCTTTACAATTTCCTTCCTCCTCTGCCATTTCTCAGCCTCTTGAGCAAGGCAATTCACTTCAAATGAGCTGAGACCTAATGTCCGATGTGATTCCATTATGGTTTATTGGCCGCCAGCAATTCCCAATTCATGGGGTCAATGCCTCCCTTCTTATGATATAATTTCAGGGTGCCCTTGTAGTATATCCTACGTCACTCGAGGATTCTCTTACCATGACATGAGAAAAGAAGACTTGCTTCAGAAATGAGTATCAGCCATCCACACACAATGATCAGCCCAGCAAAGCTGATGTTTCATAATCTTTGCCTCAACACTAGTGATGTTAGTTGCAGAGAGAGGATACTGACATTGGTGCTATGGTCTTCCCATCTAACATGGATCATCTTCCGTCGGCAGTGCAGTAGGTACCTTTCCAGATGTTTAATGTGATTTGGATATGTCACCCACGTCTCACACCAAAAAGAAGAGTGGGGATGACTACAGCATTGTAGAGCAGGATCTTAATTTCCATCTGCAGATCTCCATCAACAAACACATGATGAATAAACTTTCCATAGTACATGCTGGCCCAATGGTTCCTATGTTCAATGTCACATCAAGATTGACTGTTTAGAAGAGATAACTACCAAGGTCAGGAAGTCAAGTATATTTATACACTTAAGCTATTTTTATGATTTCTTGGAGACATGACTTTTTTATTTTTATATTTGGGGTGGCCAATACTGATTACATTAATTTCTAGGAGCCTGAACCTCTGCTTCTAGATATCCACTTTGCTTCTGATGGTCAGAATTTTTTTTTTCCAATTTTGAAAAAAATGGTATTTCCAGCATGAAAATCTGGTCTCCCTCAACTGATTAATTTGTAACTACTCCACTGGCTGTCTTCAATACTGAAGTATCATCTGAAAATGAGGATGAGTTTGTTTGTTTTTCTGATGACTGTAATGTACCTGCTATCAGATAAGGAGGAAGAGATACTGAGAAGCTAACTAGAAGCTCTGTATGATAGTAAAAGAAAGCAAGCACCGTATGTAGGAGGCAATTAATCTTGTCTGAAAAATGTATAAACACATTATTGTATGATAAACTATATATTAATTCTCTAAATTATCAGTACCAGCAGTTTGCATTTGTCGTTGTTTTACCTCGTCAATGCATTTGATCTTGTTTACCCTTTCTACCTCTCCAACTCTTCCATCATCTTAAATTTTGTCTGTAAAAAGGACTATAAAATGCAAAATCTAAAGAAAACAGTAATATAGTAACTGACATACCAGCACAAACCACTGTTACACATTGAACAGTATTCAATGGCATTACCACATGCATCAGAGGAAAGTGGAAGAAATATTGTAATTAAAGTGACCATATGTAATCGTTTTTATACAATGTCCCAGAAACATTTTTGTAGATAACTTGAGACATTTCAAGTTTTCATTTCATGAATCAAAATATATCTTTGTTCAAGACAGATTTCCCTACCAAATATAATTTGCTCTGTGTTTAGAAGGAACAAACAGTTCAGGGATGGAAGTGTTTAATGTAACCAGCCTTGTCTGAAGAAAACATGTGAATGTGTGCAGATATTATCATTTCTATTATGCTGTTAAAAGGTATATTAAGATATGTTCAGTATTCCAGATGAACTAATTCAGAACCCTAATTTACTGAAAATATTGTCTACTCTGAGAAATAGGCACAAGTCACTTGTATAGTAAGACACTGGCAATTTTATCTTGTGCAATTTTATCTTTTATCTTGTGACTATTTCATAACCCTTAAAAATGTCAAAAAATTTCCTCACAAAAGTGTCCCGGATATTATCTTATCTGTCCTGGTCACTTCTGAAACAACCTTCCAAATAGAAAATTTCTTCCTAACCACTATCAATTGAAGATTGGTTTATGCCTTTAAACATGATCTTTCTTTCTTTCTTTCTTTCTTTCTTTCTTTCTTTCTTTCTTTCTTTCTTTCTTTTTCTAAATCCTATATATTTTATGTCTGGATGTTCTTAATCACCTTATAAATACTTTTTAGAGTCCTACTGAGCACCTGACCATGATAATACCTTGTGTCGATTTAGTCATGCCTTGTCTAAGAAAAGTATTTCCTTCAAGCAGTTTTATACTTACTATCTTTCAGTTTCAGTGACTGTCCCTTTGTTCTTGTATTACTTAATCTAGGGGCTGCTTCAAAACCCACTGAAGTCAGTGGGAAGAGTCCCATTAACTTTAATGAGCTTTAAACCAGACCTGTTACGACTAGGAGTCAAAATGGAGTATTTTTTAAGTAATTATTTTTTATTTTAACAGTTCAGTAAATACAAAAACACAAGCAGAAAACATTTTGTATAAAGGTAAGATTATTCATATGTAAAATATAATATAATATAATAGAGCATAAATCTAAAAATATAACTAGATATCATAAAAAGGGGACAATTTTAATTTCAGAGGTTAGCCGAATGCCAGTCCTAGAGACACTAAAATAAATAGGGGATATTCTCATATATTGCCTTCAGGTAGCTGACCATGAAAGAAGCACAGCTTATTATTACAGGTTTTATTACTTTCTATTATTTTTGCAAGGGAACATTAGCTTTTCTATCAGTGAGTTGGGCATTTGTGATAAAGTGGGCATGCAGTTCTTTTTCCATTTCCCAGAATAGCCCTGTTTAGTTATTGTGAAGGCAATAGAAAGTTGTCTGGAGGCAAATATAAAAAGGGAACGTTTGTAATCCCTTATGACGAAGGATGGAGAGATGTGCAGATAGGATAAAAAAGGGACTATCTAGCCTTTTTATCTACAAGAACATAGGACTGGAAGGAACCTTCTAGGTCACTGAGTCCAGTTCCCTGCAATCAAAATCAAGCCCATCATATACTCTCATTCAAGAACTTATCAAGATCCAATTAGTTTTATTAACCACACTAATTTTGGAAGTCTGTTCCAGAATTTAACAGATTTGAGGGTTAGAAACCTTCTAATTTCCAGCATAAATTGTCTCAGGTCCAGTTTATATCCATTTGTTCTTATAACACACTATCCTTTAGCTTAAATACTGGCCCCACCGTGTTCTGTTGCATTTATAGAGAGTAATCATATCCCTCTTTGCCTTTGTTTTGTTAGGCTAAAGAAAGTCAGTTCTTTTAGTTTCCGCTAGCTTCTGCTTCTCCATGCCCCTGATCATCCTAGTAGCCTTCTCTGCACATATTCCAGTTTGAATTCTGTCTTGAACACAGGTGACCAGAATTGTATACACTATTCCAAATGAGATCTCACCATGCCTTCCACCATCATATTAATCTTTCCTTACCTCTGCTGAACAAAACCTTACTTGACACACATTAACTATTCATTAATGGTTAGTGGCAGGGTCTGATCAATGCAGGGATTATAGGGGCTGAAGCCCTAGACCCCAGCCTAAAGGGGGATCCTGGGCTCCAGCTCCTAAGGCCCCTGCATTATCTGGCTCCCAGCATTAGCAGGAGCCCTCCCAGCATCCCCCCAAGTCCTGCCGGTGCTCGGGGGAGGGGGGGGAGGGATTGGGCCCTGGAGCCAGAAGCCAGGCTCCATGGCACTCTCGCTCACCCCTGAGCCAGCTAGTCCACCCTGAGAGCAGGGCAGGCCGGTGCATGTTCACTACACTCTAGAGGTGGGGCCAGCTGGCATGCTGTGTGACGTCCAGCACAGTGTTCCAGGAGCTATGACCCTGGAGGGCCACACCAGATGCTGCCTGGAGGGCCACACCAGGCCGGGTGCCTGATAGCCCCGCACTAGAGAGAAACCATCCTGATCATGGCTCAGGTGGGTCACTGTGGAGAGTGGCCTCTGGCCCCAGAGGACCTCCCAGCGCTGGCCCACCCACAGGCCACCATGGTGGGAGGCTGGGGCCCCAGGCCAGGGGGGCCTATGATGTTAGGCAGCCCAGGGCCCCTGAATCTGCCCCTGATTGGTGGGGGTCTACAGCTTTCACCCACACTTATAAACCTGTAGCCCTAAGAGCTTCCAGGTGCTTTGAGGGATATTTCAGGGTTAATGTGTTTCTGCAATACTCTATGCAGCCTGAGGCCAACTGAGGCACAGGACATGTAGTCTCTGTAGGGCTGATTCAGATTAATCCCATACTGGTAGATAGTTTCGCTTCCTGCAAATTCTCCATACAGCCACCTTCTCGCCCTGCTGTATTGACAGCTGCTTAACCAGGCACAAGTATGTGCATGTGTAGAGGATGAATGGAAGCTAAGGGTGAGAGAAGAGGATTTCTAAATTCATAGTTGCTTGGTGGCACAGAGGATGGGCCCCTGATCCGGTCTGTGTTTTCTGAGTTGGAGCGTTCAGGCCAGAATTTGCCTAAAGTTTGTTAGAGAAGAGCTGATCTTTTGAGAAACCACAGAAGTTCATTGGATTAGAGTTCATCCCTAATGAGACATACATGCCCAACTCCACAGTTCAAGTCCCCCTTCCCCATGATCATTCCATAAATCTCTGTTCTCTTTCGAGTTCCCTCCGAGATTGTTGCCCCATGCCACCTTACGCAGTCTTTCTCCTGTGCCCTCTTATAGTTTGCATCCTCCATCTCCACTGAGCTCTGCTCCCCACATGCTCCCTCACAACCATGCGACTCATTTATACCAAACACTACCACCTTTATCCCCATCAATTTCTCCCCCACTGCCACCACCACATTCAGTTTCTGGAATGTATAAACATCCATACATGTCAACATTGTAAATCTATGGTAAGTGTTGTGGAGAAGTTATGGAGATACTTTAGGGGGAGAGGGGTTCAGGGCTTTTTGCAGACAAAGCAGTGTGTGCTCAGTATGAACATCAGGGCTATAGTGAGAAAAAGGATATCTGGACTCTCTGGTGAACAGAGCAAGAATAAATACTCACTACTGCTGATAGTGAGCCACATGACTACTTGCACTTACACATATTTATTAAATACCCTAGGAAATTTCCCTTTCATAAAACAAAAATGAAACAAAATGTTTTAATTTAGAATTAAAGCTTGTTAGGGTACAAATCTCCCTATAAGACTCACTAAAATTGAAGGAAATAACTAGGTAAACCAGCAATCACATACATACCAACTTCTTCTCACAGCTCTTACCCAGAAATGCTCACAAAATCCACAACTATGCAGGAAACTCAGTTTCAGTGCTAACACAGAACCACTCACAATGGCTGCAGTGAATTCCCTGCAATTACACTTATATGCCACCTTGAACAAGCAGATAGATGTATGCTTAAAAATCAGAATATTTTTAAACACTGAACTCCTGGTTTGCCTTTTTTTAAAAAAAACATACATAAAACTATGGCCATTTTCAGATTTCTAGGCATATCACTAATAAAAAGAGGGCTTCCTGCATCTAAAGTAAAGTGGTGGATATATCTCTGATAAAAGCTTTGCAAGAGTATACAGAAAAGACATGTGTGCCCACCACATCAGTCTGAATGTTGTTTACTGCTTTTTCAGTTCTTTCTGGAAAGGCTGGCTTCAATGTAATTTTTTTTTATGTTGTAGTTGAAGGACATAATGGCCAATTAAGTTCCCAAAATCTTTAAGGAGAAATATAGCTTCTGAGAATACAATTTACCTTCTGATAAAAATCTAGCAAATGTTTATCAGTAGTCTTAGAATCAATTTTGGTTAGCTGTGCTTAAACAACAGGTGACAATCATGTTGTCTCTCTACTCAAATTTTATTGGTGAGACTGCTAATAATAATGCTGCTGTCTCACTCTTGCCTAGAGCTGTTCCTGTGATAAGAAGGCTTTACAAGTACTTCAGATTTTGCATATCTCACTCTACTGCAACCTCTCACACTATTTTTTCTGAGTTTGCAACATTTTATATCATTTAAATTCCTAGGTTTTTTTCCCCCAAGCCTGATTCAGTTTAAAAAGAAAACACTCTCTCTCTGATGACAAAAGAAACCCTGTGATGTAGAAATACGAAAGCATGGAATGACAGAGAAGAGGTGACATCAGGCAAAAGGAGGAGGATGTCAATTAGTGGGAACCTTTTTAATGCATGGTGAATTATAATTATTAATTGAATTAGAATCCCTTATAAATTTGATATCATACTACCCTAAACTCCACAAGGGGGCTCCCTTCAACTGTTCTTCCGAAAGGCGAAGAGACTCAGTTCTCCTGGTGAAGGGAGTAATTATTTTCTAGACTGTTCTCTTCTGCCTGGTGCATAACAAAGAAAGGGAAGCAGGACCAAGAGAGGTCTCCTGCTGGAGGCATTTTCAAAAGTACACTTCTGTTAGTAGGAGAGATCAATGAATACCAGAAAGGAGAGAGAAATTACCTGTTGACCTCCACAGAATAAATTCAAAGACTCACAATGTTGGACACTCCTTGGGTCATATCCTATTGTGGTATTAATGCCATAACACTGTAAACGTTGTAATAGTGCTGAAAATCAGCTTGTTTCCCACGTATGTGTTATTTGTTTGAGTCCTGTGAAATACAGTGGAACATTTTGTAAGCCCCTCCACGTCCTACAGGAGATCATCATCTCTGCAGTGGCTGAACCATTTCAGGACATTTAATAGAATTCTTGAGCTTTCATCACTGAAAGCACTATCCCCAGGGATTTCAAGTGTTTGAAAAAGTGGGATTTTCTCCCATGAAAGCTCATGCGATAAATACACTTGTTAGTCTTTAAAGGTACATCTACACTGGAGGCTTTGTTAAATTGACATAACAAGGTCGACTTTAAGATGACTTAGAAAGTCCACAATGGAAGCTCCAGTTGACTGCCAGCATCCACACTGGTAGGTGCTAGGTTGATGGAAGAGTGGTGCATTGTGGGTAGCTGTCCCACAATGTACCGGGGCCTGGAGGCCAATTAGGTCTACTCAAGGGCATTCCCTGTCTACACTGGCTTAAGTCACCTTAATAAAATCAACTTAAGCATTAAGTCGCCCTTCAGAGGTGGTGATATTAAATTGACTTAAGGAAGCGCTTAAGTTGATTTAATAAGCTCCCAATGTGGATGCAGTGGTCTATAGGTCGAAGGCAGCTTAAGGCTCCAGTGTGGACATACCCTAAAAGTGCCACAAGACTCCTTGTTTGTTTTGCTGAACTAGATTGACACGGCTATCCCTTTGGTAATTTCCCCACAGACTTGCATGATTTCTTCTGATGCCAACGTATGCACTTTTAAATCACGCTATCTAAATGAATGCATATTTCTGCTTAATATTAGGTCTGACTATAACTTTATTTTAGTTTATGATACTTATAATTTTATCTCCTTCCAACCTGACCTTCTTTATCACATTGCTTTAGTACTCCTTAGGTGTGCTCAGAGGCTGATAGAAAAACAAAGACCCAGTCCTTGTCTCACACAGTTAACTATCTAGGGAAGGAGGATACCATCTAGTGGGACCCCTTTAATTTGTCTCTTTCATTGTTTATCACTTTTCTCTATAGCTTTCTACAAATAAAATGCTGCCTATTTAACTATAATCATCCCACTGACAAGGTAAAATGATCAAAGTAAAGATCCAGGGTATACGCTTACCACTCATCTGTCCCAGACCACTCAGCTCCCTTCTGCCCGGGACCACTCAGGTCCCGGGCAGAAGGGAGCCCTTCTAGCCGGGACCGAGTGGTCCCGGCTAGAAGGAAGCCAGCAGCTCCCCTCTGCCTGGGACCCCTGTGGGTCCTGCGAAAAGAGAGCCACCAATTCCTTCTTGCTGGGACCCGCGGGGGTCTGGCTAGAAGGGAGCATGGGCTCGTTTTTGCCGGGACCCCAGAGGTCCAGCCAGAAAGGAGCCATGCAGCTCCCTTCTGGCTGGAGCGCGGTTCCGGCTAGGAGGGAGTGCTCCCTCCTAACCGGGACCGCGTTGTCCCAGCAAGAAGGGACCGCAGGGGTCCCTTCTCTCCAGGACCCCCGTGGGTCCCAGCAAAAAGAAGCGGTGGCTCCCTTTTTGCCGGGACCCATGGGGCTCCTGGAGAGAAGGGAGCCGCCTGCTCCCTTTTTGCTGGGACCCAAGCTCAGGTCCCGACTAGGAGGGAGCCCCGTGCTCTGTCCTAGCCGGGACCACGCTCCAGGTACAGGGAAGCCTCTGGGTCTCCCCACCAGCTGGGTGCCGCTGTGCCGGCAATTGCCGGTGCTCCAGCTGTTTGGGGAGATGCTCCAGCTGTTTAGGGAAGCCCCTGGGCCTCCCCAAACAGCTGGAGTGCCGGCATTTGCCAGCACAGCGGCGGCCAGCTGGCGGGGAGACCCGGAGGCTTCCCCACAGTTGGAGCATGGTCCTGGCTAGGAGGGAGCGCGCGGCTCCCTCCTAGCCGGGACCTGAGCATGGGTCCCGGTAAAAAGGGAGCTGAGAGAGCCGCCCGCCTGTCCTCGGCCCAGCAGAGCTAGCCATGGACCGGCTGGCTCTTCCAGGACAAGCCGGGAGTGGCTTATTGGTCGCGGCAGAGCCAGCTGGCGCACGGCTGGCTCTGCCAGGACCAGCCACCCGCCTCCCGAGCTCTCCAGCCAGGGTTCCAGCGGGGGATCCCCTCCCGTTGGAGCCCCAGCTGGGGAGCCCTTCTCCCCAGGACCGCAGCTCCCCTGGTAGGGAAGCCACAGGTCTGGGGAGAAGGGAGCAGGGGCTCCCCAGGACAAAGGAGCCAGAGTGGCTCCCTTCTGCCAGAGAGCTCCCTTGTCCTCCCTGTCCTAAGTCGACCAAGTCAACTTAGGGCATCTTCACTGGCTAAGTCGACTTTTAAAAAGTCGACTTAGACACTAGTTCGAATT
>ML685780.1:6715496-6776487 GCA_007922175.1 Pelusios castaneus
ATATATATATATATATATATATATATATATATATATATATATAAAACCAAATCAATGAATGTATGTAGACATTGCAAAAAAAATGCAGGATGGACAGTCCTCTAATCCACTATCTTCTGGAACATGACATCATCAACTGACATTATTATCTAGTCAAGTACTCAACTTTATCCACTGAAGAAGAACAACCCATATAACAACAAGGCAAATTCTTTCACAGGTTCCAGGAATACGTCAGAACCATGAACAAGAAGATCATATGAAGTTAATTCAAGCTCTGCTGAGGATATGAAAAAGGGCTCTACACTACTCAATAGTTAGTGAAGTTGTTTCTGGATATTCCCCTTTGTTTTCCTCAAGAGAATAAAATGAATGCTCACCCATTTGCCATTTGAACACACAAGCCTGAAATCCTGAAGTATTATACACATGGAGGTATGTGTTTCCATTTTTACTGCAAGTGTTATCAATTTTGCACATGGTAAAATTACTATTTCTTTACTAAATGAAATAGATGTAGAGAATTACAACTTTTTTTTAATGGAGTTTGTGAAAGTTCCATATACCTTATACTGCTTGCAAAATTTGAACATTTTTAGACAGCAGTATTTCATATTCATGCACTTTCTCTATGTATCCCTGACATAACTAAGTGTGGTATTTGACTGCACTCTTATGACACAGAGTCTCACTGGCAATTTTTTTTCTTTAACACCAACTCCTAACAGGTTTTAAATACTCATTACACATGCTAACCTGCTTTATGAACAATACTTATCCAAAAAGAATATCATAGAAGATCTCTGATAAAGAGTTATATCATATAGATATCCATAATGTGTGCATTAATGATGTTTAATGAACTGGGTGCACGTACTGAAAATATGTTTTAAAGTCTTTCACCAACAAAAGAGAAAAAAAACAGGTTTTTTTCAAGGCAGGTGTAGGATGTATATTCACCCGTCTATCTCAGTTAACGTGTAAATTAAGCATTGCAAGACAACACAGTGGAGCCCAGTTTACACATGAAGTAAACATGAGGATTAATAGACACCAGGGTTCTTGTCCTGTATTTGGTAGCAAAAAAAGGAACTTTGAAGATGAAAAATACATTTTATTATTAATTCACTGAGGAAAACATCTGCCAGACAGAGGAAATAAATGAATGTCTGTATTTTGGGTTGTTTGAAACCAGGTAGCTATGCAGAGGACTGAACTTTGAGGGCGAAATGCATATACACAAATGCACTGGGGAATGGGAGGGGAAAGGTAAGTGTAGACCTAGGTTTCCAGTTCTGCTTTTATGTGTAACCATTTTGTTTCTAATTATAATTACTCTGAGGACTTGGAAGTTAGCCTGACCATAAAGCATGAGGCTTTTGTAAACCTGGAGGACAGCTCCTCTGTAGCCGAGGAAATTGGCTTTGGGGAGCTGATCTATATCAGGCCCTGGCAAGACCACTTCATGGCAAAGACAGGAAATAGTGAGGAGTGTCACAATGCTGATAACCATCACAGATGCTGCCTCTATATATCTCTGACATTACACTGAGTATGCCACTTGACTGACTTCAAACCAGTAAACAAAGATGCATTATTTTGACATATGATGATTTTACAAAGTAACTAAATGTTCTTTCCAAATCTCAGCAAGTAAAGGATTTTTTTTTTTTTCAGAGAACCTTTAATTTCTATCCCCCTCTCCAGCTCCTGATTTATTATAGAGGTTGAAATACTAGCAGAAAAGTTTTTCCTGGTGCTTCTCGCCCAAGTAGAAGAAGGAAGCATCAGGTATTTTATGAGAAAGTTTGTTCTAGCTCATATATAGAGACCTAAAAGATCTAGGGATCTGATAAATATCCAGGTTTTTTATCCAAATTAAACTTCCAATTGTTAAGAAGAAGCCAGGCATAAGGATTTTTATCATGCATAAATTGTATTCCCATTACACAAAACATCAGCAATAATCATTTAGGGTTACACTAACTTGTTTAGGTATTTGTTTATGTGTAAATTAATGTCTGATTATACCATCAATACTTTGGTTACAGTATTTATGGTATTTATCCTAGTTAATATTTTTCCTTGGCTAAAAGGAGAATGACCTTGTTATAATATATATGTTAGAAGAATTTGCAATATAGAAGACAAATTATATTTTGCTGAGAGATAAAGCATATGTAGGGAGGAATCTCAAAAAGAACATATTTTATGCACATATTTACTTTGATATGCACACATTTATATTGGTATGTTTGTTACATACATTATCTTATCTGTTGTACTCAATGAATGTTGTAAATAAATGTCTTTTTTTATAATTTCTGTATGTTAAATTGTGAATTATTTTTATATACTAACCATTACACTTTTTATTTCATGAATTTATATAATTAGTACCACTGTAACCATTGAAACTGAAAAATGATTTGTCTTTCACTTGAACAGAGTGGGTGACAGGAAAATGAACTCAATAATGGAATGTGAGCAATCTTTTACCTGGCTGTTTATCCTAACCTTACTGATACAGCCTGATATATTATAGAAAGAACCCCTCAAAACTAATGACGGGGCCAACTGAAGTATATTATAATAAACAAGACTGGTTAATTGATAAAGAGGTGTTTATAATCCAAGTATGTAATGTGACTGATAAGAAGTATTTGTTATTGCAGATGTTTTCCCTGATTTCTGAAATAATGACCCATTAAAATGTTTTTAACTCATAAGTGGTGCTTATTACAACAGGGGTTCCTAATAATGACAAATTTTATTAGGAATTCCTTTAGCTTATCAATCAAGTAAATTAAGATATAAAAGAAATTCCATAAGTAATGAAGTAGATTTAGATATCAAATTGTGGGATATTAATTTCAGGAAAATATTTTTTTTCTCTTCAAATGAATGTATTTGTCTCACATCCTCTAATAGGAAGGAGTTTGGGGAATTTAAATGGGAAATAAAGACTGGCACTATTGCTCCAGTTACATCTCTTCATCATCTACAAAGAGTAGCTTTAGGATCCTGCGAGATGGGAGGATCCCAGACCTCAGGTTCCAGTCTGAGCCTGTGAGTCTACACAGCATTGAAACAGACCCACAACCTAGTCACAATAGCCTGACTCAGATGGCCAAGCCAGCAATGGGTTTTTCTTTTCTGTGTAGACATAACCTAGGATCAACTCCACCCCACCCACATTTGGTCCTGGAAAACAGGCTATCCAAAAAAAGGTATTTTACTTGCAATTATCCTTCTACTCAGTGAACTACATAATTTCACTACAGTGTCCTAAATCAAGAAACTCCCTACTCAATTATCAAAGAGACACTGCACTTCATTAATCAAGTTGCATTTGTCATACTGTTTGCACAAATGAATAATCCAGTCACCCAGCTTTTCAGAGTATCCTTGGATACATATTTTTGTTGTACAACTTGGAGGGGAAGATTTGTCTCTTACACTACATGAAATTGGTTCTTTGAAATTTCACACAGTTAAATAAACTGGCTTCTTTCACCTGTTTAATTATCCATGTCCTGTTTATTTCTACACAGCAGAAGCTTATCAGACAAAAGCCAATTACAAATCCCTCTTTTGGTTGTCAACTGAACATTAATAAAAATATGAAACATTGCTTGCTCAAGAATGCTTTTGAGGTCACCCTGGTAACTACAAAATTTTCTAAAGCTAAAAATACTGACTGTCTGCAGAAGTCTTCCAAAGTTATTGCAGTCAAATTCCAAAGGGGTAGCCGTGGTAGTCTATTGTAGAAAGACAACAGAGTCCTGTGGCACTTTTAAAGACTAACAGATTTATTTATCGCATGAGCTTTCGTGGGAGAAAATCCCACTTCGTCAGACGGTCTGTCTGGATCTGTGCAAGTTGTTTCATGAAGTTGATGTTATTGCAGTTAGTCATTTATTTTTTCTTGAAAAGTGTGGGGTAAGATGCATTTAGAGATATACCAATTGTGTTAAACTGAAAATAAATGAGGAAGAGGTGTCTAGTTATCTTTTCTGTGTGTAACAGTCCTCACATTGGAAATGTTTTTGGCACTTCTGTCTGAAAGGAATCTGCTAAAACTCAATCATTTGTTTAGAAATACTGGATTTGGAATTGGCAGAAGAATCTTCTTGAAAGAAGGATGGATCAGAAAAAGATGAGCAGAATGAAAGGGCTTTAAATGAAGACTGAAGAATTATCATATAGGTCAGTGATTCTCAACCTTTCCAGTCTTTTGTACCCCTTTCAGGAGTCGATATTGCCTGGTATATCCCCAATTTTACCTCACTTAAACTATTTGCATAGCAAATCAGACAAAAAGACACAAGTGTCACAGTAGGCGCTCAGTAAGATTTGCTGAATCCATGCCCTCACCCTACCCTTCCTTGCAGTTACATTCTGCTGCCCTCTTTTTAGAGGAGTTACAAATGGGCAAAGGGGAAACTTTGAAAGGAGGGATAGGCGAGATTTTATCAGGGGGCAGAATTTTGTGGATCTGGGGGGTTTAAGCAGCTGGAGGTGGGGCAGGTAAAGGGCTGAGGGGCAAAATTAGGCATGGTATGTGTAAGAGAGCCAGGATTAGCCCAGGGTGAGGTGCTGCCAGCTGGTGAGTAGGCAAAACCCTGACACAGGGAGAGGCAGGGGAAATGATAGTTTCTCTGATTGGATGAGTCACCTGCCCTCTTTTCAAAGATCACAGGGGGCGAAGGGGCTGTTTTGTTTCCCAGGTCATGGGACTGCACCTCTCAGCAGCAATGGAGCAGCTTCCCAGGGCCGGACTTTTAATGGTAAAGACCAGACACCACCTCTATCTGATATAGCATGTTCAGGTGCCACAGTAGACTCGATTCAGTAACGCATCTCACATTCACCTCCTCCAAAGGTGTGTAACAGTTTAGTGATTAAAAGAATTCCTTATCAATTGATATGCGTACATCAGAGGCGTCGTTGTCGTCGGGCTGGCAGGGCGCCGGCCCCGGGTAGAAAAGCCTGAGCCCCGGATCTATTCCACGGCCCAGGAACCCAGAGGACTCCGGCGGAACACATGTTCTGCTCTGCCCTACCCTGCCCTTGCAGGCAAGCTGCTGCTCAGCTGGGAGCAGCGGCCGCCAGCCGGGCTGGGGAGTTTTCAAATCTCCCGCCCTGAGCATGCTCCGAAAGAGCATGCTCAGGGCGGGTGCAGCCTCCTGGCCAGCCCAACGCCGGATGTCCCTGCAGCTCTCTGGCCATGTAAGCTCGGGGGCCGGGTGGGTGAGTGCTGGGGAGCTGGGACCGGGAAGGCTGGGCGGTCTGGGGAGCTGATGGGGGACGGGCAAGCCGGGAAGCTGATGGGAAACTGGGGGGTTGGAGAACAGGGTCCGGGGAGCCGATGGGAAACTGGGGGCCGGGGAACAGGGACCGGGCGGGCTGGGAAGCTAATGGGGAACTGGGGGGTCGGGGAACGGGAGCCGGTGGTGACCGGAAGGGTCGAGGCATTGCCGCCGGCGAGCCGGAGGCAGGGAGCTGCCGGGCAGTGGAGATCGGGGGTCCTGGAGAGTGCCCGGGCCAGAGAGGACTCGGGTTCGGGGTTTCTAAAGGGGACTGGAGGTGTGGGGTGGGTTCCCGTGGGGGCCCCGGCCAGCTCGCTGCCTGGAAGATGGGAGCCAGGCTATGGCTGCTCGCCTCCCCTCCGAGCTTGGGGATGCAAGCAGCCCTTACTTTCTCTTCTTTCTTTCCTTTTCTTCTCCTTCCTTTTTTCCTTCCTTTTTAAAAAAACCCAACCTTTAAAAATTAATTTTAATTAAAAACCTTTTTTAAAGGTTTTTTAAAAACCTTTCTAAAATTAAATTTCAATTAAAAGTAATTCAAATTCAATTAATTAAAATAAACCTAATCAATTGTGATTAATCATTTTAATTAAATTAATTATTTTTTAACTTTTAATTAAATAAACTGGTGGCCCTTCACGGTTTTAAAATCTGTATTTTGGTCCCTCAACCAAAAAGGTTGGGAACTACTGATTTATAATGCAAAATTTTAAGTGTGTTCATTTGCTTATTCTTTCTTTCTAATGATACTGCTATATTGGGGGGAAAAAAAGAGTCCTGTGGATTCTAGGGGTGTGGCCTAGCTGGGGGTGGGGCTAACAGAGGGTGGGCTGGGGGCCAGAGCCCTGGGTCTTTTTGCTATCCAGCAACGCCCCGGGCGTACATGAAGTCTCAGAACGGTTCACAAATTTGTCTTATCTGCTGTGATTCCGCCCCTCAGTGCCCGGGTGTGTCTACATTTATGAATTAACTTAAGGAGGCTTAAGTCGACTTAAACTACTCTGCGTCCACACTGGGCTTTCCTTAAATTGACTTAAGGAAAAGTTAAGTCGGCTTAATAACACCTCCTTTTAGGTCAATTTAATGAGTAAATTGACCTTGTTCAGTTGACTTAAGCCAGTGTAGATGCACAGTAGCCGTAAATCGACCTCCATGGCCTCCAGACCTCCCTCACTGACCTCTCTCCCAGAGTTCCTAGCACAGGAAGAGCCTGCCCTAGCCAACCACAGGGCAGGACTCACCCCGGACCACCCTGCTCCCCAGAGCCGGCCAGACCTGCTGCTTGGGAAAATGGCAGAGCAGAGATAGCGCTGCAGACGGGCCCCATCCTGGAGCCACCAGGAAATCCTGGACCTGCTGGCCCATTTGGGGGGACGAGGCAGTCCCCAGTTACAGGGCAATGCAACTGGGAGGTCTATGCCTCCATCTCCCAGGCCCCGGCAGCCAAGGGCCACACCCGGGACACCCAGCAGGTCCGAGTCAAGATCAAGCATCTCCGCCAGGGCTACCAAAAGGCTTGGGAGAAGACGCTCTGGACAGGAGCAGCCCCCACCACCTGCCAGTATTACCAGCAACTGGACGCCTGTCTGGGCCAGGAGAACGGCGGTCTGCCAGCCCACACCATCGACGCTCTCAAGCCCCCCTCCCTTGACAATGACCAGGAGGAGGGCTAGGGGGATGAGACTGTGGTGCTGGAGCAGGGGGAGGCCAGTGCCCAGCAGGAGCAGGAGGTCACCTCGCCAGCCCGAGCCAGCTGCCTGCCCGGAGTTCATCCCTGCCCCGACGGCGGACCCAGCCTCACAGAAGGAGGGAGAGGAGCAGGTTCCCCCCACCGAAGAAGACACAGGTGAGGGGGCATTGCCCAGACACCTGCTGCACCTGCTGGTGAGTGCTCCCTCTCTCTCTCCCTCCTTCCCTGCAGGCAGGGCTGGGCATGCCTGTGGGACAGGGACTGCAGGGGGACATGGCCCAGGGACAGGCAGGGTCGGGGAGAGAAGAGGCACTCCCACAGAGGCAGAGGGGTTGGGGGCTGCATGGTGGGGGCAGAGGGGAACCCGGAGGCAAGCGGTGCAGCGGCATGTCTGGAGTTGGGGTGGGGGGACTGTAGACGGGACCACCAACACCATATAGCATGTGTCCGACATTGGTGTCATGTGGCCTCAGGAGAGTCCCCCGAGGTAGGGATGCCTGCAGCTCACCATTGTGGGCACTGCACCCAACCTCGGCAGCACAGCACGCCGGCATGTACCAAGGGTCCCTATCCTGAAGGACAGGGAGTGGGAAGCAAGGGGATGGTCAGGGGACAGCAACTGCTTTCAGGTCCTCAGCGCATCCCGGATGAGCTGTGCTCGCTGGACCCTGTGAGTCTGGGCCAGGGTGTCGTCTGGCTGCATGTACTGCACAGCGAGCCACTCGGCCTCTCAGACGCGGGGGAACTTTGCCCCCCACAGCTCACAGGGGTTGTGCAGGCAACAGCATGTGCTGACAACCTCCGGGAGGTTGCTCTCGCCAAGCTGCAGGCAGGTCAGGAGGGCCCTCCAGCAAGTCTTTAGGCATCCGAAGGCACGCTCGACAACGCTGTGGCACCGGTTGAGACTCCGATTGAAGAGCTCCCTGCTGTCATCCATGCGGCTTGTGTATGGCTTCATCAGCCAAGGGAGTAAGGGGTAGACGGCATCACCGAGGATCAGGACTGGCACCTGCACGTCCTCGATGGTGATGGTGTGGTTGCGGAATAAGGTGCCCGCCTGCATGCGCCTGTACAGGGCAGAGTTGTGCAGGATGCATGCATCTTGTGCCTTCCCTGGCCAGCCCACATAGATGTTCTGGAAGATTCTGTGGTGGTCTATGAGGGCCTGCAGGACCATGGAGTACTACCCCTTGTGGTTGACATAGTCCCTGGCATGGTGTTCCGGGGCTCAGATGGGGATGTGAGTGGCATCCATGATGCCCTCACAGTTGGGGAAGCCGAGTCTGGCGAGGCCGTAGGGGAGTTCATGCAGGTTGCCTGGGGTGAGGAGGTGTGCTAGCAGGACCTGGTTGATTGCCCTGCAGACCTGCATGATGGCGCTCCCCTTAGTGGCCTTCCCGATGCCAAATTGCTGGGCCATGGAGCGGTAGAAGTATGGGGTTGCCAGCTTCCATAAGGTGACGGCCACTCGCTTGTCTATGGGCAGGGCAAGTCAAAGTCGGGTGTCCATGCACTGCAGAACTGGGGTGAGCTCGCAGACCAGCTCGAGGAAGGTCTGCTTGCTCATCCCGAGGTTCTGCAGCCACAGGTCATCGTCACAGGCAGTGAGGACCATCTGCTCCCGCCAGTCGCTGCTGGCCTCACGTGCCCAGAAGCGATGAGGCATGGAGCACACTTCTGTGAGTGCGGCAGCTTGCTCGGGCAGCAAGGTGGGAGGCAGACTGTTGTCTTCCTCCACGCTGACGGGTTGCCAGACAGGCCTACTCCACAGCTGAAGAAGCCTTACCACTAGTTGGCAGGTGTCGCGCAGCTGCCTGGCAAAGCGCAGGAGAAGAGTCTGGTCAATAACCTGCTCAGGCTCCATGTTGCCAGGCACAATGGGAAGGGGCTGAGCTCACTTCCTCTTTTGAAGGAGTGGCTGGGGGAGAGGAGACCTTCTCTGCTGCCACACTTCCCACAATGCACCCCTCCAATCCCCCCCCTCCCCCCAAGTTGACTGAAGAGTCTAGTGTAGATTCTCTAAGTCGACTTGATAAGGTCGACAAAGTTGACTTAATAAATTCAACTTAATAAAGTTAACTTAACTTTCTAAGTGTAGAGATAGCCGACCTGTGTTGAAGAGCTGATCTGGACCCTCCCCCCCCCCCCCCATACTGTGTGTGGGGGTGGGTAGGGGGAAGGCTGTCCCTTTGCATATGAGGAGCTAGACTGAAGGGCTGGAGCAGCAAGTAAGTACAGGGGGTTTGCCACCTGGCCTGTTCTGGCACCTCTCAGGTGAGGGACACAGGAGGTGTTGAGTGCTGCTGGGTTGGGGGGGGGGGGAGGGTGAGGCTGCCCCATCAGAGCCAGCATCAGGCTTGATGGGGAAAGGCGGGCACTGCACACTACGTAAGTGTAGGGGGGAGCAGAGCAAAGTCTATATTTCACCCCCCAACCTACAAGCCTCCTCCACAAATACAGACCCCCTTCCCCGAGACAGCTGGGGTGCAACACCAGAACACCTGCCCTGTGTGGGGGTTGGGGCGTAAAGCAGAGGGGGGCACAAATGTAGGCTTGGCTCCTGGGTGCTGGAGACCCTCGGTACACCACTTTATGATATTTTGGTTTGTACTGCCTTCTCTAGTGCTTTTTTTATGCAGCCTGTTGTAAAACTAGGCAAATATCTAGATGAGTTGATATATTCACAGGAAAACCTCTGCTTACTTCCAGTTTGAGACCCACTGATGAAGGAAAATGTTCACTTTAATTTTATATATGAATTCAAAGTGACAGACAGTGACCAGCAGACACTTTGGTATGGTCCTTTCAATAAATGCAGTTCTGATTGCTATTGTAACCTATATTCTATTGTGTCTATATACTTTTGCCCCCCACAAGAATTTTTTTCATAGGCTATTATGAAGGAGAACGTGCTCTCAATGCACCTTTTTACACACACACTGATGTGCTTCATGAAATCTTTTACAAGATATAGTTGACATATTATCTACAGTATGGGGAGGTGTTCCCCACTACCAAGTGAGATTCGGGTCCAGGATTCCAGTAGCAACGATCACCGAGATGGAAATAGCAGGTAAAACATGGTTTATTAACTAACAGATTACTTAACTAATAGCCAGATAAAATGTTATACCCAGAGTTAAAACCATAGTAATATAACAGGCTTACAACCCCATCAGCAGTCCAAGACCCCTTTGCGACCGCAGGCTTCAGCAGGGGAGTGATGTTGTCCAGATCCTGCGGCAAAGTCCAATATAGGCCTGGGAATGAGCTATTGTTATAGCTCATCACTTACAGGGAGGGGTGACCAGGCTCTCCCCTAGCAGACTGTCTTCTGGGTTGTTGATTACCACTGTCTTAATCCTACAGTCTAACAACTAGATAACTACTTGTTTACTACATAACTTTGCAAAGTATCCTTAAGTTGTTTGGGGGCCTCCATTGCCCACTATTGTTATACCATCACAAAATCTTCCGCTTGCCTTACAGGAGGATTTGCAGATCAGGATGATAACAAATTTTTAATGGCCTGGATAAGTCTTCAGGCTGTACAACAAATGAAAGCTCTATCAAATCAAAACTGAGGGAACACAACGCCTATGAAATATAACCAAACCACTAGTACCCAGTTCTCCTCTAATTGCTCTAGAGAGGGGCAAATCCTCAGGAAGTGATAGGCTGAGCTGCGATTGATGCCATTTTTGACATCAATAAACATCTGGCTGATGATGTCGAGGTTATGATCTTATTATGTTCTGTGGGCTATAGATAAAACAATGCTCAGTAATACACAGTAAGTATGCTAAATTAATTTATTAAAAAAAAACAAACCTATTGACTATGTAAACGTTAAGGTTTCCAGTCCCTTAACGTTGTGCTCGGCAGGCACCAGACAGCAGAGATAGAGATTTCTATCTGCACACACAAGACAAAAAGAAGAAAAATACACAGCATGACTACCCATTAATTTAGGGCTTCAATGAAGTGAGGAATACTTCAGAGACAGCAACATTGCTGCCATTACAATTAATTCCCTTATTCTGTGGTCTTGAGTTATGCCTCAAGCTCCTTTTGACTTGACAATGCTAACAAATCTGCATCTGTTTGCCTTAAACACCATTTGCGTTGTGATGCCAGGAACCTAGGGAGATTGATTGTCATTGTGTGTACTCAGTAGTACATATTACAGCAAGGAGTCTAGTTAAAGCTAGAAGGACACCATTCAAATGAAAAAAAAAAAAGAAAGCAGAGAAATAAAATGTTTCTGAAACTGAACTTTCTTCCTTGCTTATTACAGATATACAAAGAAATAAAATTAGGAATTGCATTCTTTTGTTTCATTGAACATAAACTGATTTTAATAATCAGTTTTAATAATTTAAATTATATTAGGTGTAATCATTTAAATAATAAATAATAATAATAATAATAATAATAATAATAATAATAATAATAATTTATTTTTCCTTCAACAGGACTGAAAAGATAGACTTGGATCTAAGACCCAGGATTTGATTTGATCTTCCTGCCACATTCCTCTGTTTCCATTTCTATAAAACTGAGATATTTTCCCAAATCACAAGGTTGTCATGATGTTAAATTCATTAATGACTGAAAAGAGCTTTGAGATATTTAGAGAAAAGGTGCTGTAGTTCAAAATCATTTTGATGTATTTCAGTATTTTTCAATTTTCTGTCTCCCTATTAGCATAAGCAATTTAGGTAGCCTTGATACATAGATTATCTCCTGGTTTAATTTGCTACATTATCTCCTTGCTTAATCTGCTTCAGAGTAAGAAGGCTGTAAGCAAAGTGCATTGAAAAATCCTTAGGTGTAATTGCTCCTAGTGCCTGTCTGGAATATTCTGCTCACACACAAAGAACTATATTTGGCAGAAGTACGAACTGGACTAATATAAAAATTAAATCCTGTTTTAATCTCAAAGGAATGTGCATGGATATAGGATGAAGTGATCTTTTCAAGTCACTCTTGAATCACAGGTGCTACGTCTTCCAAAATAATTACAGGTCCGAAATACATTCATGAGTTACTAAAAACTTGGACAGCAGTCCCTCAGCAAAATTTCAGCAAGTGAAGGGAATCCAGCTGGAGCATTTCAACAGCTTTAAAGAAAAAGTTTATCTCCTCTTCCCCAACAGAATTAGTGCAAAGATTGGGGAGTGGGGAAATGGATGATATATAGCTGAATAAAAAAGGAAACACCACAAGAAACATGAAACATTTTAAATTAGGATGATTTAAAATAAAACAGGGCAGTCACTTGGCTTTGGACAGATTCTAATTTTGCAGGATATATTTCTTAAATTGAACTAACTGTAAATCTAGATTGTTTCTAGTTTAGTAAATAATTATTGCTACTGCTTCTTATGTAATGCAGTGTTAGAGCAGAAAATTTGATATGTAAAATTATTTAACAGTGATTTATTTGAAATTATCAGGAGAACATCTTTGAAAATATATTTATTTTAGAGATCAGATAGTGCTCTTGAATCTCTGAGGAAAAATGTAAACCAGGAACTGAAAGAGTATCAAGACAGCTGGAAAACTTTTGAATTCTCCATGGGGTAACCTTCTGTTATGAAAGCATAGTGTCATGAAATTTCCCACTCGTGGCTTTTTTTCTATTCTGTTGTTTCCCACAAAATGCTGTCAGATAAAAGTATATAATCTCTATGACAACTGCTCATACACAACAAACATGTTAGTGTTAGTGGTTTGCAACATTTTATCAATGGAACCACAAAGTTTACATTTACATGATGGTAAAAAATAAACTATGGCATGGCCATGGCTCACCCAGATCAGCTGACTCAGATTGTGGGGCTATAACAGATGTTAGGGCTTAGGCTGGAACCCAGTTTACCACTCAAGGAGAATAGGAGACAGAATCCAGGTTCCAGCAAGAGCCAAAATTACTACATTACAATTTTTAGCCCCACAAGCCAAGATAGCTGCTTGGAGCTCTGAGACTATTACTGCCGTGTACACATTCGCAAGGAGCTGCTGATTTAGTGTGAAATTCACCCCTGAACAAATAGTCAGTAAAAGGCTTATGCAACAGACCCACTTGCATTATCAGGGATAAGGATTATTATTATGGATTGTTTATGTTATTGTAGTGCCTAAGAGTTCTCACCCAACACTGGGGGCTCAGTGCATCAGGAAATATGCAAACAGATTGTAAGAATCTCTGGTCCAAAGAGCTAAATGTAAATAGAAAAAAGCTTGGGAGGGGAAACAGAGGTATAGAGAGGTGAAGTGACTTGCCTATTATCACACAGCAAGGTAGCCACAGAGCCATACCCTATGACTGGAGAATTGCTAATACACTACCTATTTTTAAGAAATGGGGGAAAAGTGATTTGGAAAATTACAGGCCTGTTTGACCTCAGTTGTATGCAAGGTCTTAGAACAAATTTTGAAAGAGAAAGTAGTTAAGGACACAGAGGTAAACAGTACTGGTATAACATAAAACATGGCTTTACAAAAGGCAGATAATGCCAGACCAACCTGATCTCTTTCTTTGGGAATGAAAATGATTTTTCTAGGCAAAGGAAATGCAGTAGATCTAATTTCTCTGGATTTCAGTAGGGCATTTGATACAGTTCCACAATGAATGCTCTTCTGAGAATTTCAAATACATCATTCTTAAATAATTGTACATATTAAATGTTCTGCCCTAACACTGAATTACAGAAAAAGCTGTGGGAATAGTAACTTCCCTTCAGCCTGATAGTTCCAAATTGGAGAAGATGGGAAATAACATGAAAATTCAAAAGGTGAATAAGGGACTGGTTAAAGGGGAGACTTCAATGAGTTATACTCAAAGCTGAACTCTCAGACTAGAGGGAGGTTACTAGTGGAGTTCCTCAGGGGGTTGGATCTATCTTATTCAATATTTTTATTAATGACCTTGGCATAGAAAGTGGGAGTGTGTTAATAAAATTTGCAGATGATACAAAGTTGGGAAAAGGTAGAGAAATATGGGAAGCAATGTACGTACTGGTAGGTGGGGGACAGGAAATTGTGGGAGAACATGGAGATTGAATACAAGTGGAACCTCTTTCTAGCCTGTCTACTTAAAAAGAAGAATGGAGCTCCCAAATCACAGAGTACAGGAGAAGGTAAATGGAATCCTTTCAAATAATGAGCAGTGAGGCTGGAATTTTGGAGATATATTTCAAGTTGAATATTGAATCTGAGATTATCACACACAAACTGGATGAAAGGTGAAAAAATCAGAGATCAAGCAAAAAAGGAGCCAATATGATTTATTAAAATCTTATTAACTTTAAGCCAGTCACAGGGGTTTTTTGGAAGGGTTTCTGACTAAATATTTGAAACCCTAAGACACAATACTCCTGCTCATTTGCTTAAAGTTACACATGTGCTTAAGTGCTTTGCTTGATTGGGATCTGTCACAGGAGATCTTAGGGGCAATTAAGGCAAACTAGTGAATAACATTAATGGGCTTTGACATATTCTGCTTACCAGTTGTCATGTTTGACCTAGAAATATTTCAACAAGTGACTACTGTGTTGAAAAATAAAAAAACGGCAGAAAGTTAGAGAGCTATCTTCTTTACACAAACTGATACATGCCATACTACATCTCCTCCCCCGCATCCAAGCAATCTAGTACATTTGCAATCGGTGTTTTATAATTTACAAAATTATTATATTACAGCACATCATGCTCACATATGTTGCTTTGAATAATAAAACAAGGAATACCAAACAATAATATTAAAAAATGACAATACACTTGAAATTCCTGCTATCTGAGATGAGAAGACAACCTAGTGAGAACAGTTCAGGCGAATCCAGTGAATGTGAACCCTTATGTGACAGATTGAGGCCACTATTCTTGAATAGGGACCTGGCCTAAAACTGACTTTTTGAATTAGTGGTGGATTCCCTAAATCCTCAACTAGTGAAGTCCACCGAAGCAGATCCTATGACACACACTACTTCCCAATCCAATGTCCCGGCAATTAATTCTCACCTACTCATGTGGATGGCTGAAACAAAAGAACAATTTTAAGGCGCTTGTATTTTCCCTGGGGAACAGACTCACAGACAAATGCGCCTGGATGAGGAGAATGCAAAGATGATTTAACCCAGTGGGTTCTCAATCTTTTGCAGGTCATGACACACTTGGTGGCATGTCATGACTGTACAGAACACTCCAGCCCACCTCCCCCAGGCTGAACCCAGCTATCTCCCCAGCTCTCTGTGACACACCTGCCACTGTGAATGTGTCCTGACACAGTGGTTGAGAACCACTGATTTAAACTCTTGTTTGCCTTCTGCCGCCTCCTGACTTGCACAGATCAACCACAGTTTAGGCTCTTGGCTGTATCGCTCCAGCCCACATCTAAACTGTATGAAAATACACTTCCTCCATTCTTCTGTAAATAAAGTTAGAAGTTTCCTTCTCCGTGTTTTCAAAATTACTAAAGAATGTTCAAGCTGCAGTTGACAAGCTTGCAAACAATATACATGAAAATTAACTGTTCACCAAGACTCGCCCAAGTTCTCACAGCTGCAATAAAATGCTGACGTGCAAAAAAATCTGAAACAGTCATTTTATGTTGTTCAAAATAATACTTGTTATAGTTAGCAATTACTTTTAAATGTTTGAAAGGTGTCAGTAAAACTGGCGTCTCCTTTTTGCTACTTTAATTCAGTAGAATATAAAAAAAACTATGGTGTGATCAGGGACATCTGGCAAAAAATATATAATTCTGAGTTAAACCTTGGATTTTTCATCTATGGCTTTATTCCTTGTTTCCTGACAATCTTTTATTATCATTTAAAACAGTGTATGTACTCTTGAACACCAACAGATCTCTATTTTTTTAAGCATTTTACATAATTTTGATCAAATGGCTGAAAGAAGCCATGCATTCAAAATACCTAAAGAGATGAAGGAACAATTACAGAAAAGCAAGATGTTCCAGTTTAAGATTGTGAATCATTTCCTTTAGTTCCACACTCAGTGAAATAAATTAAATTAAATAATCAATCCCTCCAAAAGTGAAACAAAAATAGAAATGCATTAATTCATATTCTGTTTGGTTTTGTTTGTTTGTTTGTTTGTTTTTAGGCTAGTAATAATGATAGAGATCCTACAGTTTTAGTTTGCAGGACATAGCACAACAATAAATAAATAGAAATAACTGAACACATTATTTTATTCCTTTTCCTCTCCAAATCACAAAGGTATTGGAGGTACAGAACACACAAGATGAAAAAACTTCAATTAAAACTTCCTTATAGTAGAAGCACAGAGAGAATAAAAAGTGTGTCGTAGTCTACTGGAGAAAATACAATGAACACGTTGTAGCCATGCTTTTCAAAAATGGGGGTTGGGGGAGTTATACACAGGAGCTGAAGATAATAATTATAAATGAATACCTCTCTACAATAAACTTTGAGCAATCTGTGGGGGGTTTTCCCTCTGAATAGTGGAGAAGTTTGAATGGAGAGGTGTGAATTCCACACCCAAGGCTGCCAAAGCAGCAAAGTGATTATCTTTTCATTTAAGATGGGATGATAAAACCTCTAAGAAAGCAAGTGGTTTTATAGCTTGCAAGATAAGATAACAGATGTCTCAAATATAAGAAGGATGTTAATAGTATACTTCCATCACCTTAGGGCCAAACCTTGGAGGTCTTAGTAATGCATATCTCCACAGTTTTGTTCTTTTTAAACATGCCAACTAAGAAGAAAAAGACAAAACATATGTCACTGAATCTGTTTGCAGTTAAGAATGACCAAATAAGGCTGAGATCCTGTTATTTACAATGCATAGGAAGTCTGTTCTCCTTGAGAAGAAATCAAATGACTTCAAAAGGGCTCCATGTAGGTGTAGCAGGTCACCCATGCATTTTAAATTACAGGACCAGAGCTAAAAGCTGTATTCTCATTAAACCAAGACATTCCCTAGTTTCTGAAAATTGCACAGTAGTCATCCAATTGTGTTTTAACGTTTGTTTGTTTGTTTGTTTGTTTGTTTTTTCTGGGCAGGTATTTACAACAACATTTCTTCCAAGAGGTTAGGAATCCATCCTAGTCTAAGATACGTTAGCGTTACTTCTCTTAATCTTTGGGTTTGTTTGTTTTTTAACAATATATTTTCTTTAATGCACATGAATGTCATCCACTGTGAATACTTATATATTGCATGCTAATATAATTGTACTGAGAAAGAGTATTGGCTCTCTCTCTCTCCAGTGCTTTTTTTTTCTTTAAAAAAAAAAGAAAAAAAAGGTACCAGTACGCCTGCAGGAGCGGTGCGGGGAGGGCTCCCCCGCCTGCTGGCTCCCCGCTCCTTGCAGCTCCACCTCCACCCCTTTCCCAATCCTTTCCGGGGGGCGGGGGGGGGGGGGGGGGGGGGGGGTCTTGCCCCCCAACCTTCCCAACAGCTCCCCGCTCCTCTCGCCCCCCCGCCTGCCAGCTCTCTGCCCCTCTTGGCCCCCCGCCACCCCTTTCCCACTCCTTTTGCCCTCCCCAACTCTTCCCCAACCCCCCACTGGTTCCTTGCTCCTCTCGCCCCCCCCAGCTCCTTTCCCATTCCCCCACTGGCTCCCCACTCCTCTTGGCCCCTCCCCGCTGGCTCCCTGACACTCCAGGCCCCCTCGCCCCTTACCTGGCCAGAACTGCAGAGTTGCTCCCTGGCCAGGCTGCTCCTGTCCTAAGTCACGTCTCTGAGCATGCTCAAGGTGGGCGATTTGAAAAAGATCCAGCCTGGCCGCAGCTCCCAGGCGTCGGAGGGCCAGATTCCAGCCCCTGGCAGACCAAATTCTAGCTTGTGCTCCCCCTCCTCCCGCTGGCCCTGCTGCCCAGCTGGGGGCCAGGGTCAGCAGAGGAAAGGAAATGCGTTCCTTTCCCCTGCTGACCCCGGCCTCCAGCTGGGCAGTGGGGCGGGCAGGGAAAAATAGGTCCCGGTATTCAGTACCAGTGCGTACCAGCAGAAAAAAAAATCCCTATATAAAGTGTGTGTCCGTGTGTGAACCAATGATCTTTCTCAGTACAATTATATTAATTATATAATGCAATATATAAGTATTCACAGTGGATGACATTCATGTGCAGTTTTTGGAGAATATTGAGGACAACTTCCTAGTACAAATGCTGGAGGAACCAACTAGGGGCCATGCACCTCAAGACCTATTGCTCACAAACAGAGAAGAATTGATCGAGGAAGTAGAAGTAAATGGCAACCTGGGCAGCAGCGACCATCAGATGGTAGAGTTCAGGATCCTGATCAATGGAAGGAAGGAAAGAAGCAGAACACACACCCTGGACTTCAGAAAAGCAGATTTTGGCTCCCTTAGGGAGCTGATGAGCAGGGTCCCATGGGAGGCTGATCTGAAGTGGAAAGGTGTCCAAGACAGCTGGCTGTATTTTAAAGAAACCCTGTTAAAGGCACAGGAAGATAACATTCCGATGTGCAGAAAGAACAGCAAATATGGACGGCGACCAGCGTGGCTTAGCAAGGAACTCTGCGGGGAGCTGAAACATAAAAGGGAGGCTTACAAGAAGTGGAAGCTTGGACAGATGACAAGGGAGGCGTATAAAGATATTGCTCGGGACTGCAGGGATCAAATCAGAAAGGCCAAAGGACAATTGGAGTTGCAGCTAGCAAGAGATGTGAAGGATAACAGAAAGGGGTACTATAAGTATATCAGCAACAAGAAAAGGATCAGAGGTGGTGTAGGTCCCTTACTGAATGGGGCAGGCACCCTCGTGGAGGATGATGCGGAAAAGGCTGAAGTACTCAATGCTTTTTTTACTTCAGTCTTCACAGGGAGGGCCAGCTCCCAGGCTACTACATGGGGTAACGTGGAATGGAGAGAAGGAGAGAGGCCCTCGGTGATGGAAAGTCAGGTTAGGGAACACTTAATGAAATATGATGTGCACAAGTCCGTGGGGCTGGATGAACTGCATCCGAGGGTGCTGAGGGAGTTGGGGGAAGTGATTGCAAAGCCGCTGGCCATTATCTTTGAGAACTCATGGCGAACGGGGGTGGTCCCGGAGGATTGGAAAAAGGCAAATATAGTACCTATCTTTAAGAAAGGGAAAAAGGAGGATCCGTGGAACTACAGACCAGTCAGCCTCACCTCAATCCCTGGGAAAATCATGGAGCAGGTCCTCAAGGAATCCATCCTGAAACACTTGGAGGAAAATAGAGTGATCAGGAACAGTCAACATAGATTCACCAAGGGCAAATCGTGCCTGACCAACCTGATTTCCTTCTATGATGAGATGACTGGATTTGTGGATGCGGGAAGAGCCGTTGACGTGGTATACCTTGACTTTAGCAGGGCTTTTGATATGGTTTCCCATAGCATTCTCGTTGGCAAGTTAAGGAAGTATGGGTTGGACGAGTGGACCTTAAGGTGGATCGAAAACTGGTTAGATCAACGGGCTCAGCGGGTAGGAATCAATGGCTCGATGTCTGGTTGGCAACCAGTGACGAGTGGAATGCCCCAGGGGTCGGTCCTGGGGCCGGTTCTATTCAACATCTTCATTAATTATCTTGATGATGGAATAGACTGCGTGCTTAGTAAGTTTGCGGATGACACCAAGTTGGGGGGAATGGTAGATACTCTGGAGGGCAGGGACAGTATCCAGGGAGACTTGGACAAATTGGAACACTGGGCCGAAAGAAACCTCATGAGGTTCAACAAAGACAAGTGCAAAGTCCTGCACTTAGGACGGAAAAATCCCATGCACTGCTACAGGCTGGGGACCGATCAGCTAAGTAGCAGTGCTGTAGAAAAGGACCTGGGAGTTATGGTGGACGGGAAGATGAATATGAGCCAACAGTGTGCCCTTGTTGCCAAAAAGGCCAATGGCATATTAGGCTGCATCAGTAGGAGTATTGCCAGCAGATCGAGGGATGTGATAATTCCCCTCTATTCGACACTGGTCAGGCCGCATCTGGAATACTGTGTCCAGTTTTGGGCTCCCCACTACAGAAAGGATGTGGATAAATTAGAAAGAGTCCAGCGGAGGGCAACAAAAATGATTAGGGGGCTGGGGCACATGACTTATGAGGAAAGAGTGAAGGAACTAGGCTTATTTAGTCTACAGAAGAGAAGACTGAGGGGAGATTTGATATCAACCTTCAACTATTTGAAGGGTTGCTCCAAAGAGGAGGGAGCTAGGCTGTTCTCGAGGGTAACAGAGGACAGAACAAGGAGCAATGGTTTCAAATTACAGCTGGGGAGGTCAAGGTTGGATATTAGGAAAAACTTTCTCACTAGGAGGGTGGTGAAGCGTTGGAATGGGCTATCTAGTGAGGTGGTAGAATCTCCATCTTTGGAGATTTTTAAGGCTCGGTTAGACAAAACCCTGGCTGGGGTGATTTAGGGGGAGAGGTCCTGCGTTTTAGCAGGGGGTTGGACTAGATGACCTCGTGAGGTCCCTTCCAACCCTATTATTCTATGATTCTATGATTCTATGATATATACTTTGATCATATTATACTATATACAATTTTAAAAGCCATTGGCTGCTTTCAAAAGGTTGTATGATATAATAATTCAATTTTAGTATTACATATAATATGTCTGATTTCTTCATGAGTTTCATTAAAATTTTATGATTTCTCCTACCTGTTTTACTTCCCCCATAAGATTATTTGCTATTTTCAAGATCTTTTTGTTATGTAGTAATAATATTTCTAACCATCTCTATAGTGTTCCACACAGTTTGTTCTCTTCTTTCTTATTTTCCTAATGAGACATTCCTTACTTTCAGAAGGTAAACAACAAGGGGCTTAATCTGGCCTTCCTTACCTAGAAAGTGGCTAGTTTCAGGTATGAGTAGGTCTCTGATCTTTAAAGTCCTGACTTGATCAATTTTTCCACTTAGGGTAGAAAACAAATTACAAGTTATTATGTGGCAGACATTGGTGTGTCTGAATATGGGGTGGAAGTGCAAGAAGTTACAAGAAGGTTAGAGAACGCTGAGTGCGAGCGAGACTTTTCCGTACATAAAGTATCTCAAGGGGTTCACCCTGATAAAACTGGTTTCAACTTCCAATTGAAACGAGTGTCTCACCACAACAATCTGAAGGTTTATAGTATGTGGTTAATAGACTGTATAAAGCTTTTTGACAAAAACAATATTCTACTGATATAGTAGATTGACTGTTGTTGTTCTGACATAAAAGAAGAAATCCCTCCCTTATCCTGACTTCAGTGAAATTACACCAGGAGTGAATATGACTCACTGTCTTTTGTCTAACACTGAACTCTGCTATGTTCCTGCTTTTTTTGTTGGTTCTGTCATGTCACCATGCACTTGTCAATCTCATCTATAAAGAAATTTCATATCATGGAGGTGCATTATGAGTCACACAGAGAGCATGTTCCAGGTAATCTGAGACATGGTGAAAGTAGTCTCTTCTATTGGGTTTTAATCCTCCCCCTCCCACAAATAATCTTCGAATGGTTTGAGATTCCAAGAAATTTGTCAACAAACGAGGTTGACTTTCAGCCACCTCTATAATCAGTAGCTGATGTCCACACTGTTATCCTAGGGTCAATGGAGTGTGTCTTCACCAGGAGCACTGACACCAATGAAAGGGGCAGCATGGGGGCTGCAGGGAACCCACAGGCTCACAGCTGCCGCTCCCTACTCCCCCCCCACACACACACACACTATTACTGATCGCAGCCAGACATGGGGACTTCGCCAATCCCAGGCAGAAGCCAGCTGCAGCCCCTTGCAACTTGCCTTGTCCAGCTCACAGCCAGGATCTGGGAGACAGCCACACAAGCCCTGGCTACCAGTGGGGCTGCAGACACCTGTCTGCAAGCCTGGGTGCAGTTGGCTGAAGTCCCGCTGGTACCCAAGACGCTGGAAATCCTCTGGCAGTTGCTGCCTCAGGACGCTGGGCAGCCCTGGAGGGCTGCAGCCCACCTGCCTCCCTGGGACACCAGCAAGCCCCAGGCAGCTGCCACCCTAGAATGCCAGCAAGCCCCAGGCAGCTGCAGTCCCACTTGCAGCCCAGGAGACAGGCAAAGTGGCAGCAGCCCAGCTGTGAGCCCACCTGAAGCTTGCTGGTTTCCCAGAGAAGCAGCTGTCCATAGATTGTCTCGACTCAGAACCCGGGTTCCAGGCTCGCAGCCAAGTGACAGCTACACGCAAACTGAGCCACTGTTCAGTGGCTTGCAGATCTGGGCTCCAGCCTCACTCATGTCAATTTCACTGTTCTACTAGAGCAGTAAAATTGACAAGAATGCCAGCCCCTCCATCGTTCTCAGGGGACATAGTGTCTACATGGACACACCCTACCTCTGCCGACAAAAGCCCTATGCCTTTTATTGGGGTGGTTTTATTTTGTCGACAAGACAGGGCAGTTTTGTCAACCAAAGGGGGCTCCTTTGCAAACCAGGATTGTTTTGTTGACATAAGGTGACATATCAACAAAACTCTCTATTGTAGACTAGGCCTCAGAAACTAGAGTCTGATCTCGGCCCAATGAAATTAGTGTCAAGGCTCCAATCAACTTCAATGGCGCAGAATAAGCCCATGTTCAGCATGAATAAGGATGACAAGAATAAGCTCCTAAGCAGCTTCAGATACTAGATAAGTCTTAGATCCCGTCGATTACGTCAAAATGTGTCCCCTTGATCTGTCTGGACCACATAAGACCGTGGATGGAGCTGTTTTTTAATGGTACCTCTTTGGCCCCAAGTATTAGAGGTGTGATTCCTCAGGCACACTCTATCACCTGGGTTAAGGGATGGAAGATCACAAGCTCTTCTGCCAAAATAATATTTGTGCTTCCATTTCTGATTTTCTTTCATCTTCTGAATGGTAGCATTGTTCTGAGATCGCAACAAGGTATCTGAAATAGGTAAATTAGACCTGATCCTTCTTCCCATTAAGAGATGAGCTGGAGAAAGGCCATTGTCCAGGGGTGTACTTCGGTAGACAGCGGTGCTTTATACAGATCACCCCCACTGTCAAAAGTCTCTTTCATCAGTTTCTTTACTGCCTCTATAGACCTTTCCACTAGTCCATTTGATTGGGAGTAATTTGAATTGTAGGTTTCATGATGAAAATTGCAATCTGAGGCAAATTGTCTAAACTCTGCACTTGAAAATTGTGGCCCATTGTTGCTGAAGACCTCATCAGGAATTCCATGTCTGGAAAAAATTCCTTTCATGCCAGTGATCACTGAATTACTATTAGTACTGTGCAATGTGCAAATTTCTGGATACAGAGAGTAATAATCAGTGACTATTAAGTAATCCTTAGAATGCTGGGTAAATAAAGCCACACCTACCTTCTCATTAGGCCTTCGTGGAACAAAATGGGGTCTCAGTGTCTCTGCCCATTGGCTTGGCTTGTA
The DNA here is from genome assembly GCA_007922175.1 of Pelusios castaneus. NCBI lineage: Eukaryota > Metazoa > Chordata > Testudines > Pelomedusidae > Pelusios > Pelusios castaneus. The sequence goes on from ML685780.1 coordinate 6,738,894, forward strand.
TTTCAAGCATGAAAATCAGGTTTTTTTAAATCACATTGGTAATGTCCTGATTGATCTGTGGCCAATACATGACCTCTCATGCTTATTCTTTGCACTTTTCAGTTCCTAAGTGACCTTCATGGATCTTTTGTAGTACTTCTTTTCGGAGGCTCTGTGGAATTACAGCCTTAACACCCTTGAAAATCACCCCATTACCACAGTCAGTTCATGTCTGCAGTTCCAATAATCTCTTGTACTTAAGACAGCAACTGCTTATTATTTCAGGCCACCCTTTAATGATCACTTCTTTCAGGATTCCCAACAATTCATCTTTCTCTGTCTCTTCTTTAATTTGTTGCAGTCTCCTGTTAGCTATGGAATTTGACCTCACAATTGTATCAACACAGGCTTGTACCTCTCTCTCCAGTGTCTTCTCTGGTTCCATAGGTTCTACTGCTCTGGAAAGTGCATCTGCTGTGAACATAAATTTGCCAGGTGTGTAGGTCACCAGCAAATTGTATTTCTGCAATTTTATCATCATTCTGTGAATCCTTAAGGTACAGTCAGTTAGCAGTTTGCTAAATAATGCAATCAAGGGCTTGTAATCTGTTTCAACTTCCACTGTCTGTCTATAAATATACTGATTGAATCTCTCACAAGCAAACAAGATTTCTAAAAGCTCCTTCTCAATCTGTGCATATCTGGTCTCTGCATCAGTCATATGCCACGGGTTGCCAGCAATCCTCATGTTTCTGTAAAACCACTGCACCTAGCCCAGACTGTGATGCATCTGCTGAAATGTTAATAGGCCTTTCTGGAGCATAAAATTTCAATACTGGTTCTTGTATCAAGTGTTGTTTTAAACCTTCCTGTGATTCCTCCTGTGCAGCACCCCAACACCATTCATTTTTGTCCTCTAGGGGTTGTCTCAACAGTGCTGCCTTGGCAGAAAGATTGGGTATGAATTTTCCAAGATAGTTAACCATTCCCAGGAACCATTGGACATCTTTCTTTAAGTGAGGACACGGCATTATTTCAATGGCAGAAATCTTCCTCTTATTGGGTTTTACACCTTCATGGGAAATAATGTCCCCTATAAAAGTTAGTTCTCTTACTCCTAACACACATTTGTCCTTATTTAGTTTGAGGTTTGCAGCTCTAGTTGCATCCAACACTTGCCGAAGCCAACCATAACACTCCTCTTTTGTAGTGCCCCAGATGATGATGTCATCCATGGAGGTGTTCAAACCGCTAATATGTTCATAGATCATGTGTATGGTTTTGTGATATACCTCTGGTGCTGAACCTAAACCGAAGGGTAAGCGTAAAAACCTGTATCTTCCAAATGGAGTATTAAATGTGAATAATTTTGAGCTTTCCTCTGTTAATTTTAGCTGCCAAAATCCTGAAGATGCATCCAATTTACTGAAATATTGAGCATTTGCAAACTAAGCCATAATCTCTTCTCTAGTTAGTAGTTTGAAATGTTCTCTTTGTATAGTTCTGTTGAGGTCTCTGGGATCTAAACATATGCGTAGCTGGCCAGTGCCTTTTTCCACTATGACAAGGGAGTTCACCCATTCTGTTGGCTCCTCTACTTTTTGTATAACATGCATTGATTAAATCCTTTCAAGCTCAGCCTTGAGTTTGTCATGGAGTGCAAATGGCACCTTTCTACATGGATGAATAACTGGAGGGACATGCTTGTTTATGCGGATTGCATGTTCACCTTGCAAGCAACCTTAAGTTGACTTAACAGACTTGATTTAACTTTACAAATGTAGACATAGCCTCTATGTCTAATGTGCAGTTCAATATTTTACTGTGACATTGGAAATATAATTTTCCTAAAAATCCTATATTCCTCTCCCATTATCTATCATTTGCACTCCCTTTAACTGAGTCATATCATTCCATTTGGTTTGCTTTGCTATACAGTTATCATAAATAGTGTATCAAAGTGTTTGATAATGAACAGTAAAAGAATAAGAAAAGGCTAAAATACTCCCTCCTCCTGTGGGAAGAAAAAGTATTCTTGAAAAAACTCCATGGAGATGACTTCCTGAAGAACCAGACTCAATCTCCCATTGTAGGGAGGTGTTTGCAGCTGCTTCTGAGGGACATATCCTTAAACCACACAACACCTAGGGATCCGTATCAGGGATATCAAGTTCCAATGTCATGTATCCCATGCCTAGGTTACTATGCTATTCTTCTTAGCAGCATAACTCACTGAAGAGCCATATTGTTATTGCCACCCCTCCATCACGATGCATTACCTACGTCTCCAAGGTGAGAAATGTTGAGGATGTGAGCTATGATTCTGTTTCCTGTGAAGTGCGTTTTTAAACATTCCGGAAATATGTCTAGCTGTCTGTTGGAAACAGAGATATTTGATGATCTTATAGACAGCAAGATGCACTCTGATTTTCTCTCAGTCTCATGGAGTTTTGTTGTTGTTGTTGTTTTCCTTGGCCTAACATTAAAAAGCCAGCTAAACCAAAAGAAAGTGTTTTGCTTTCATGCGTGGAAAATATAATCAGTGTAAATTATTAATTAAGTGAGGAGATGACTCAACAAGCAGTGCCAACTTCTTTGTGGCTCTCCTTTTTGGACTCTCCCATTCAATGACAGTAGTGTACTGCTGAGACAGACTATACCCAGGTCATTGTGCATAAGTGAGCCCTTTCTCATGAAGTGCTGAAGGCTAATGTAGAATTGCAAAGCTTTGTTTCATCATGTAAAGTGCTCCCTCAGAGGTAAGAGTCTTGATGAGTTCTTGATTAACTGAACGCTCATGAAGAATGGAACATAATATTGCTACATGACGGAATTTCCTTATTGCAAGTATTTATGCTAAATATCTTCCCCGGACAGATATTAGGTTAGATATTCTGGTTCCCTGGGATGTTTTCAGGGATAATCGTTCAGGAAAACTTCCCCCAAGTCCACTCTTATTTCCCTTTTTTTATGCAGTGACTGATTCTGCATGCATCAGAAACATACACTTCCCAAATATACAGATGATTTCCCAAGTACCGCATTCGAGAGGCAATTTTATAATAATCTTAACATCAGAGTACAATAAGGCTATTTCTCATTCTTGTCACAATCTCATTTAGCGAAGGGCTGCATCTTGCCATGTTCCTTGTTCTTATAAAAACCTTAAGAGTGTTATTAATATAGATTAATTTCATACAATTTTCCAGTCTCCTAGCAACATGTTTCTAGGAAAGTGAAAATATTACATGCTAAGAATGGCTTTATAACATATGCTAAAATTCAGGAGCATGGGCACAAGAGTCAGCAAATGGAGTAAAAGCAGACGAGTCTGAGTGGGAGTTCTGTTCTAATCAAGTTTTTAGCATGGATTATCTCATACAGAGAACACTACATATCAGATACCAGTTTGTGGTTGACATCTACTCAGGAGCATAAGGCAGGTGGGAAAGTAGAAGGACCTTTCCCCTGAGCTCACTGCATAAAAGCCAGACAAATATAGTCTTTGCACTCTTCCTGGGTTTCTACTACACTAAAGTTCCACTGTAATGGGCTGTGGTAGAGCTGTTGCCATTATCCTCCTAGATGTATACACAGCCAGCTGTGGAGGGAAGCATATGAAATAACCACCAAGAGTCTCAGTGGAATTACATCCAGAATGGTGATTCTTCACACAGATCTCAAAATTGGCCTCCACCTGGTTGGACAAATGTTGTTCCTAAAGCATTACTCAGAGAAGATTTAAAACTTGTTCTGACGTAGTCAACATTTATGGGTAATGGTATAATTAGCATGTTGCAATTGGGTAGTACCGTACCTCACTTAAGCGTGTGAACTGCACCAGCCACTCCAGCAGCCCTTAATTGTCTTTTTAACATAAAACACTAAAGATGATGCACTGTGGTGAATTTTATAATTGTTTACCATCTTTTTATCCGTGCTGTGATTATTATTGTAAATAAATTGAGATAATAGGCAAATACAACATAAATGTTTATAACATCACTGAACTCTGAGGTGCTTCTATCGTTAAAAGAGACATCAGCTAGTTGGCATCTGGAATAACAATATCCTCTTTTCCTAATGACCCTGTACCGCTTTATGGGAAAGGAATACGATCTTACCTTTCCAACGTACTGGGGATCCGGTCCCAGGTGTTCTTCTAAAACAAAGAACTGATTCCATACCCATCCACGCTTGGGACGATGGTGCACTTCTGTTTCACCTTCTATGTGTTTAGTTTGGTTTCTGGTCACCTTGATGGAGCCATGATGAGCAGCTCCATAACACCTCTGCACAAAACAGAGACAAACTAGGACTGGGCAGATAGAAGATGTGCTCGTAACTCTCATTGTAGGATAACTTTCCAGTTCAAGGATTCCTTCTCTCTTTTGTTTTTTTTCTTTTCAACTGTAATCCCTTAATAGGTCCCCAAGAGGGAAAGTGAAGCCTGGTTTAAAAAAACAGTCCAAAATGTTTTTTTTAGTTTGTCCATGGTTTAACTGCCCATTGGGGAAAGGTCAAACTCTATTTACATCATGAAGAACTGAGTGGAGAAATTTCTGGTATTTTTTCCAAGGTCTTCACAATAGACTGCAGCAGCCAACCATTTTATACCTAATAGAAGGGGGAAAAATGAAAACCACTTACAAATCTCTAAAAACAGCAATTACAGCTTTTCGACCTCAGTATGTGATCTACCTGCTGCTGTGCTAATTGTTTCTGTCAAAGGATCCCACACCAATCAATTTTTTTTCAACCTTTTGTGGAAATGTTTTGATTGATTTTATTAAAACACCTGAAAAGTTAGTATGGCTCTTTAAAAGTGCATAAAATGTATGCACTCTAAGAACCGGATTCATGGTGGTAACACCAGTCTAGGTTGGAAGTAATCATAAATCATTGCTACCACTGACTGATACAAGTTTAGCAGCTTATGTGAAATGTGTCCTTGGTCTCCATGAACTTTCAACTGGACAAAGGTCCAACATTACAAAAACCACCATCATGGCTACTGGCAGTTTCAGCAGAGAAGCCAAGAACAAAGTGTCTGTGGTGACTCTAGGTCAGAACTGAGGCATGTTGGCAGAACGGTGTGGCCGAATCATGCACTAAAAGTGCATGTGATTTTCCTCCTCTGTGGTTACATAGAGGGCTCCAGTCTCCGGGACTGTCTGGAGCTTTCAAAAAATACATATATTTAAAAACAATTTAAAAGTGAGCATTTTGGGTCTGAAACATCAGCAATGCTTGGAATTATACAGGATACACATTTGTTTCCCAGTAATCTTGTGTCTTCAATCTCTCACCTTAAAAAAGAAAAATCAGCCTGGAGTAAAACAGCAGTCTTTAAAATGTAATGGTAGGGAGAAAATAAAAAAATAAAAAGCCCTCCTGTGCCTTCTCGGTATACAATGAAAATACTCTTTGACAAGGAGTTTTTTTCAATTACCAGAATTCTGTAGCAACAGATAAGCTGTCCAGATGTCAGACACTGACTATTCCCAAGGTCTGAAATAGCATCTGTAAAGATTCACTGAAGAGTTAAAATTAAAGCTGCCCTCCAACAGAGAAGGAACAAGCTTGTAATTAGGTAAATTAGCTATTACTGGATCTATTTTAAAGATGAGATTCACTTCGGTTTTTTGTTCATGTAAAAGTTATCGCGTCTCTTTTGCTCCTCTCCCCTGAAGAACCCAGTCGCAATGTTCTCAGTAAACATGTCAGCTAATTTTACTTGTGTAACACTGGGTTGTTTCTCCCATCCCTTGCCTCTTGACCTTTCCTTTTTGCCAGAAGATGCTTCTGAGTTATTGATGCATCTGAACATGTTATTGCTGATTGTGGGGGCCAGGAAAAAAAAGTTGAATTTTTTTTCAGTTTATTTTTAGTGTGTGTGTGTGTGTGTGTGTGTGTGTGTGTGTGTGTGTGTGTGTGTGTGTTCAGACTGTTAGTCTGTTCCCCCTTATTGTCATATTAGATGGTTAAACAATGCAGCATCAAGGGCAGAGGTGTGGTTATCATACCATAATCACACCCATGGGTGTGAGGGAAAACAGCATGTTTCACACAAGTTCCTTTATTTTATAATCTATAGCTAGATCTATAAATCATACCAAATTACTTGCTTGCAATGGAAAATGTCTCTCTTGTGAGTAATTCTACCTATTAATTAGCACCAAAAGTTTGGGCAGACATTTGCTCTGTGCTCTGATGATGTACTTGGATTCAGTAGATATACTGAAAAGAGTAGGTAATGTTCCAGTGGGGATAGTCCTTTGAAACAGATGTATTGTGTGACTATATAAATAAAATAAAATAAAGGAATTTGTGTGAAGGGTGCTGTTTTCCCTCACACCCCTTACTGTATTACTAAAATGTCTGCCTTACAAAGTGCTTTTCTAACTCTGATCAATTTAAACCTATACAACACCTGCATGCAATTAATATCATTTTCCTCATTTTAGAATGGGGAAACTTAATCAAAGACAATTTGAGTGATTTGCCACAGTCAAATAGCATAGGAAATCTCTGATGGAGGTAGGGACAGAACACAGGGTTCCTGGCACATAAATCTGTGTCTAGTCCCTGACCATCCTTCTATACTTAGAAGAAAATATTCCTTCCCGCCCCTGCAGGAAATTAGTTTATTCCCTGAAGCCTGAGATTTTCCTTCTAATAACTCCTTTACTTATGAAAAACTACAATAAAGTAGGTATTAATACATTCCAATATAAATAAAAAAGAATTAAAAGGAAAGTTAAATAGTACTTCACAAAACAAAAATGCTGCATTTTTTATCTTTTTAAAGATTACTTTTTTCTTCTCTTACTTCCATTTTGGAAGTTTCAAGGGAATAGCTCATCAGGCTATATACACAGCACAAGAAATGAAGAGCAAAAGCCCAGAAACCTTTTTAAAAACCGTAAACAGTATGCAGTGATATTTCTCTCAATGGAGCCATTCAGCAGTAAGTAAAATTTACAGTATCTGAACTCATTACATAACTTGCCCCTTCTGTGGAAATTTGTGATTAGGTTTTGTGGAAAGCTTTGCTTACTCATAAAAAAAGTAAATATAAATAAATACAGCAGTGAGAACATAGCTGAGATAATTCAAAACACAACATTTATTGTCTAGAACTTTCTTTCTTCAAAGTAATCTGTAGAACAAATTCAGGAATGCCCACATGGCTACTGTAAACCATTTTAAGTGTCTGTATAAGTCAATAAAGAAAGCTATTGGACAAAAAATAAAAATTAAAAAAAAGAAAGAACTTTCTTTTAAATGATAATATCCATTCTCCTTAGAGTAAAGGGGGTTAATTGCCATTATGCCAAGCTATTTGATAGGGCGAATTGATTGAAATAGTCATTTTGATTGTGTTTTGCAGTTGTGTTTAAGATATTTTTCTAAAGAAAGGTTGATTCTCATTGGTTGTCAACTATTCAAAATATTGATTTGCAATAGCATTTTCACTAAATTTGGTGTTTCTTGTTTTGCTAACCAAGAGGATACATTCTAAATATATGCATATATTTAAGCCATTATATAGCTCTTAGCTTTTACCTTTTTATGTTATGAAATAGTGAGTGATTCATTTCTTATTTATTAGATGAAGATTATACTTTTTCTTAAATGTGAAAAACAGCTTTTTAAAAAAAAAAAATTAGTTAAGTAAATCTATATTTGCTGGATACATAAGAAAAAATATCAAAATATGTTTTGCATTTAAACAAATTGATTTATTAAATAAAAGACATGTAATCTGTAGTTATTGAATAGAACTGATCATCTCCGGTCATCATGTCCTTCAAAATTTTTAGAAACAGTAGCTCTCATCCTTTTAAATCTAGTTTCTAGTCACAGATTAGAACAGAATAATAACTTTTCCTTTTAAAAAAAATTCTTATTGGTTTCTCAGCTTCAAATATGTTCATCATTGAACTGAACTAACTGAATAAACTAAGACAGAGGAAGTATTCTCTCTGGACCTCCAAGAGAAGCTACCGCTATCAAATGCTGATTCAGCACTTTAACAAATCTTGGTCCCATATGCTTGGCATCAATGACTTCCACCAGTTCAACAGTTTGAATTTCTTTAAAACATGGCAAGAAGCATGTGTTGCATGCATATAATAAAAATTTATATAATAGATGATAGTAAATTTAGGTCTTAATATAGCTTATCATAATTTTAAACATAATTTTGAAACAGTATTATTCTAAGACAATATATTTAATTGTATTTCATTTAATTTAAATTTAAAAAAAACAAAAAAAAAACCTCATCCATTTTTATCATCCTTGACATCTAGTCTAAAAATTATCTAGTAAATGTAACTTTCAAAAGAGTGCCTATATTATAAGGGAGAAAAGGGGGGGGGGGTCGACTTCCTCCTTCTTTATTATGTATAAACAAGTTCTGAAAGGTTTTTGTTTGTTTGTTTGTTTGTTTGTTTGTTTGTTTGTTTTAAATAATAAGATGTAAGGATGGTTGTGGCTTGTTTTTTTAAATTAGAAATTCAGTTCTTGACCACCATGGAATATTGTATGATGACTGGAGAATTATTTACATTATGACCTCATAAGAGACTAAAAGCTGAACAGTTGAAAGAAGAGGAATTTTTAATGAGACTCTTTAAAATGCTTTGGTTTTGTCTAACACCCTTTAAAAATCCAATACATTCAGGAGAAAAGAAATCATTGGTAAAGATTCAGCTCCCACATTTCTTCAATTAAAGTCTGAGACTGCACTTTAAAAAGCAAACAATCTATTGCACGTCCCCTCTAAGCAAAGTAAGCGTTCATCAACAAGTTAGACTTTATCGGTGATGAAATTATAAAGACAGGAAGAGATTGAATGGTTAACATAAGACAGAAGAAAATGTTAAAGGAACTTTTAATTACTTTAATGATGAGCAACTGAAACAAACATGGGAGTGAACCTTTTAAATTCCTTTAAATTGTCCGTTAATCTGATGCTCCAAGATACTGACTGTTCAAGACTGTTGTCTTCAGTTTTAGCATGTCCTCCTCTATGTTTTTATGTTACAATGATATATGGTACTACAAAGCAGACTTGTATGATTGCTGTCCTGTGGGAGCCCTCATGAAAATGAGTCGCATATCTCAAGAGATTGTCAGAGAGAGTTATAATTAAAATAAATAATTAAACAAGATGATGTGGGAAAGTTCTGCTAGCATTGCTGGAAATCATTATCGTGGCATTGTTACTGCTTAGTGTGACAGCAGGGCTTTAATGAATTCCCATGGAACCAGTGCCAGCATGAAAATGTGAAATATGTATGCTTCACAAGCAGGAAGATGTGCAGCCCAAGCTGAGCACCAATTAAGGTGGGCACAAGCAATTCCTGAACCATGAGGTCACCCCCTCCTAAAATCAAAGTGACCTAAATTTGAATTCAGCTGAACAGTTAATTTTAGCAGCTGTTTATACATCTAACTCTAGACAATTCCTTCACATTCTTTGAAGGCTCTTTCGTTCTTTGAGTGCTACACATACATGGACAGAACACATATATGTGGTGGTGACAAACAGAGAAGCAATTACAGAACTTTGTTATAAACTGCATTCCTCATACACTTTTGACAGCCACAACTGCACTCTGCCCACTGATCTGTCTTCCTCTCTCAGGACTAGAGCTGGTCAAATATTTCCAACAGAATAGTTTTCTATCAGAAACTGAACTTGAGTTCAAACTAATATGTTTCCTAGGAATGTATTGATTCTGAAGACATTTGATAGAGTTTGGTCAGCAATGGACAGTTTTGAAAATTCCGTTTTAAAATTACATTATGTATTCAGTGTTCTTGCAGCCATGCTGGTTCCAGGATTAGGGAGAAGAGGGACGAGAAAACATATTTTATTGAACCAACTGCTGTTGGTGAGAGAGACAAGCTTTTCGGCTCACACAGCCCTGAAGAAGAGTTCTCTATAAGCTCAAAAGCCTCTTTCTCTCTCGCCAACAACAATTAGTCCAATAAAATATATTAGCTAATCCTTTCTATCTTTTTAACTTTATATATGAAAGATGAGGGTTAAAGAGGAAGAGAGGGTTATCTCCCCTCACTACCAGATGTTAGGAGTCCCTACCCCTACTCTCCAACTTCTTTAGGGGATGCCTTCCTCTAATACACTTCCAATTCCAGTTTATCAGGAACAATGGTCCTCCTGTAATGAGTACCTATACTGGACACCTACCAACCACATTTGCTACCTACTAAGCTGCAGCATCCTGACCTAACTTTGTTACATCTCCCACTGGGTTCCTGATCTGCCCAGGAGTAAAAAAAAATCAACCACATCTTGGCCAGTTTACTGTTAAGGGAAAGATTCCTTTCAAGCTCACAAGTAAAAAAAAAAAGTTGACTACCCCAGTACCGATAGCAGCCGTAAGGCGGTTGGCAGCACTCGACCCACCTGGAGGGCACCTCCTGGTGGTGACACTGGAGAAAGAGCTCAAGTGGTTCACCTACAGGTGATCAGTGCTCTGCCCTCTTGTACACACTGACTCCTGTCCTAGTCTTCTCTTGGGACCTTAGCCCTCTGGCTAAGTCCTCTCAGTCAATCCCTTACAGGGTAAGTTTGTCTTGCTCCGGTCCTGCCCACCAATTAAAACAGTCAATGGCCTACGAGCCCAGTGCCATGCCTGGCACTCTGGCAGAGCAGGGAGGGGCTGCCCGTCCTCTTTTCTGGGCCTCAGCCCAGGGACCCTAAGTGTCTCAACTGAAGCCTATGCCTTCCTCCAGTCATTCCCTCTACAACACAGTCACTTCCCTGGAACACTTTCCCTGCAGCCTCAGGCTCACATGCAGACCCTCACTGCACTGGAGTCTAGGCACTGTCCCTTTCTGGCACCCCCTCCTCTGGACCACTGCTTTAGCCAGAGCCGTTGATCTCTGGCCTGTTGTCCAAGAGTCTCAGTTCCTGACCTCTCCAGGCCCTCACCTCAGGACTGCTGCTGTGACTCTTCACTCCTTCTTGCTGCCTTCAGAATCCCTGGCTGCTGGTCAGCTCTCAGTGGCCACACTCCGAGCACTCCAAGGCGCTGACTGCTACTACAGCCAGCCCGCCAGAGAACCTGCTCCTTTGGGCTGCCCAGGCCAACTGAACTGTTGCCTGCCCCTGATTAGCTTAGCAGCCCTCTTGCCTGATTGGCTGCTACTCCCGGGCCCAGTTAATTCTTGCAGTGCCATAGCGGAGCAACCACACTGCTATAAACTCATAAAACCCAGTACTACTCTGATTCTATCGGTGGGAGGGTGTGTTCTGCAGGATGTAAAGAGAGAGAGGTTTCTATCTGGAGGGTCAGTGGTATATATATCTCCACATCCCCACCCTTCAGTGCATGTGGTGTTCCTACCCAATCTGACAACTTCCTGGGACAAGAGAGGAGCTGCAGACCAGAGTGAGAAATGGGGTGATGGTGTAAAACCATGAGAAGGGGCATCAACCTCAAGATACTAATCCCCAGAATGACCAGGAGCAGACACAAGACAAGTGGTGAGTGGAGCATCCTGTCACAACACCACATGATTTAAGACAAGATATTTTAGCATCTTAAGAGAATATTTTGAGTGCTGTTACCTTAGCTCTCCACCTGTAAAGCCAGGTGCTTTTGTTACATATTGAAGACTCAAAAGGAAAAGAAAATGAATAACTAATACAATTAAGATGCCTCACAAATTATTTTTAAAAGTTCTATACAGAAAATTGCCATGACTTTGTAGTCTAATATCTCAGGATCTTCCAAGCCTAGAACCAGATGTTGTGTCTGCCAATGAAAAGCTAAAACTATTCTCTTTTCAATGGAATACAACTTCTTTTTCTCAATCTACAAAACAATGAGGAATTAGATTTTAAATTCTGTTTATTTTATGTGTAGAAAACCTATTACTCTTCCAGAACAGAATCTTTCCCATCCTTGGACTTGGACAGGCATTTGTGATGGTGGTGTTAAGGACCTGAGCAGGGGATAAAATGGAAAGATGTTTCTGTCTGTTTTAAAGATTTAGAAGGCTAGAATATATGCTGAGGCAGATAGATTAATGTCAAGTGAGGTCATCAAGCATGTCTGATAGATTTATCACTATATGTGCAGTTTATCAGATGGATATCTCACACATACACACACTCAGTGGTCTCAGGCTAAAACAAAAACAAACACTTCTGTAGTATTACAAAGACTTCCAGTAAAGAGCATTTCTATACTGAATTATAAAATTCAGTAAATACAGGATAAATATTGCATTATGCTGATCTTACATAAATATGCTGATCACTAGCCAACTGCTAGGTGAAGAAGAGTCTCTAGGTGTTACTGAATGGTTGCACAGAGTATGGGCACTTCAATAACAGACAAAGTAAATAATAAGAAAATGGGAAGTGTGACGGGGCAGTGTGATGGGGTTAATAAGTGTGATGGGGTTAATAAGGGACAGGGAGCTGCAGCCAATGGGATGCAAGATGAGAAAGAGCCAATCAGGGAGCAGCAGCCAGTGTAAGAGCAGTACTGTAGAGACCAAGAGCTCAGTTAGTATTGAGAGCTCAGAGGGGAAGGTACTCCCTCTGCTTGGCTGAGGAAGTCAGCACCTGGAGAGTTCCCAGTGTGACACTGGAAGCAGACCAGGAGCTTGGAGGTGCAATGGGCAGCAGAGGTCCAGGGAGTGGTCCAGAGGAGAGGGGCCAGCATTGGGTGGGAGGCTGTGGGACAACAGGACCAGAAGACTGGAGTGGCCCTGAGGTGAGGGCACTGGACTCCCACACCATTGAAGGACTGTATTAGCCAGGACAAGGGAATGGACTTTCCCCCAGAAAGAGGAGCAGTAATAGACTGAGGTACTCAGCCGGAGAGCTGAGTAGTCAGAGAGTGATGGAGCACAAGCAAGATGGGGGACCACTTGAGTTCAATTCAAGCCGGAGGTGTGAACCCCGTCACAGAAAGTAAATGAGTTTATGCAGTTTCTCTTTTGTGAAGTGTTAAAAACACAAGACACAGATGCTGCTTCCAAACAACATAAACACAGATTTCCCATGTAATATGTGACCATAGAAACCTGATATTAAAAGTTATTTAATGCACATGTTTTAACTCTTATGGACTGTCAAAAAGCCACGGTGGAATGGAATGGACAATTGTAAGATGTGCAATGAAATGGGAGAGAGAACCTTGAGAAAATTAGGAAAAGAGCAAGAATGAGAACAAGCAAAGATGATGAATCAAGGATAGATAGCATGGCAAGAATGAAACAAACATTGAAAAAGATGAACAGTGATAGAAAATGTAGTGTGAGATAAACCAAGAATACTGAAAATGCCTGAAGAAAGGTCATCAAGATACAGGGGGGAAAAAAGGAAAAAGAAAGAACAAGCGGGAGCAATGCAATACTGCAAGATACTGGGTGAAACTCTCTGAGATAGATTTGCTTTCAGAACACTTAGGATACTGTAAATGACTGAAGAAAGGACATCAATGTAGATAAGCAAAGGGGAAAGAAAAAAGCATAGAACACGTAAGAACTGGACAATCATCATAAAAGATACTGTGGGAAGCTCTGCATCTACCAGAGATTGATTGATTTCATAAATTGACAGCATACAGCTGAGCATTACAGATGAGTCAAACAGACTGTAAAAAGTTCTGTGAAATGGAAAAAAAAAAGTAAAGTTTTCATTTGTGCAATCTATAAACCCTTAAATGTGTTCAACAACTTATTCTCAGTTAGTGGATCACAGAAATGCACACACTACAGTTTTGGATTTGGATCTCTGTATCAGCCTATAGGAATTAGTTGGATATGTGATAACATACAGGAATGAGCCAATAACAACAGTCAGCACAGAATATTGACAAATGTGCATGCAAAACTGATGACAAAATTTGGCCCTCTATGTTTTCTACTTTTCATACAAAAAACAATGGTTCTTAATACTTTAGTATATGTGCCTATGTGCAACTACCAATGAAGTTAGTTCATGACATATTTTGTCCAGGACATGAGAAAAAGTAAACACAAAATGCTGATAATCATATGTGAATATAGTAGGGGGACAGTCAGCCCCTGATTTCCAGCCGGGCCCTTGCAAATAAAGGGTGGGACCGGTCAAGGACAGCTTCCAGTCATATAAGCAGAAGCTTCCCCCTCCTCTACCCCAGAAGAGGAGAGCCACAGCACATGAACTGGCAGTGGTACAAACTTTGCTGCCACAGCTACAGAGCCAGTCAGCAGCCAGAAGCTGCTGCTGCAAGAGGGCCAGAACTGTTGGCACCTCTGCCCCACTTTCAGCCCTGGCTGCTGGACCCCGCTTTGTGGCCGGTGCCTCTGCCCTGCTCGCAGCCACAGCGGCAAAGTTTGTGTCGCTGCCAGGGGCTAAGATGGGCGGGCCCCAGCTCACCCAGGCCCACCTGTGGCTATGCCCCTGGAGAAGTATAGAGACAATTGTTCAAATGTAATGACTAGAGGCAGCTATACAGCATGAATGAGATGCATAAGAGACTACAAAATTCTTGTGTACATTTTGCACACAGAGAAATAAGTTATTCATCTTGATCTGTTGTCCACTCTTGCTGAGACTAATTTGCTGCTCAAGTTAAATTAAAACAAAAAAGGAAAGTATCTGTGATGTTCTGAGTTGCCACAGCAGCACCATGTGAAATCTGCTTCTATACTGACTACACAATACTATTAATCCCATTCTAAAATCTTAGACATATCATGCATGTCTTTCAGTAAAAGAGAAACAAAGCAACATTAGTATAAGGAAAGAACATGCCATATTGCTTTTTTTTTTTTTTTTTTTTTGGTGAGAAAGGGTTGTATGGTTGCTCAAAATGCAGGATACAAAAGACTATGTTTAAAAAAAAATGCAGATGTCAAAAGTCCATGAAGGTGGGAAAAAATGTAGCAGTATCCCAGTTAGTGTGGGTAAGCTCTTTAAATAAGCAAATCCCTCATTTGGTATTGCATCACAACCTGCATGCCTGGGGCAGTATGCGAAGCTAAGGGCCCCCACTCTTCCAAAAAACATTGCCACTGGAGAGGCCACAGTGGATGGTGTTGGAGAAGGAGCTAAATGGCATTCACTTAACTTACTGCTTCTAGTTTTGTGACCTGGCCCAAAGAATCACAGTGCCTCTGGATCACAGTGATTTCTGGATAGGTCCCTGAAAGGGAAGGATCAGCCCAGACAAGGGCTGCTTCCACACTCATGACTGGAAGCTGGCCCTCTGAGGGAGGGGGAGAGGCACAATGCCTGGCAGTGGCACAAACTTTGCTGCTGCGGCTGCAGAACCAGCTAGCAATGAGCGGCTGTGGTTGTCAGTGGGCCAGAGGCACCAGCAACTCTGTTCCACTCTTAGCTGTGAGGCCCAGTGGCCGCGATCAGAGCAGAAGTGTCAGCACTAGCACTTCTGCCCCACTTGTGGCCACAGCTGCTGGGCCTTGCAGTCACAAGCGAAGCAGAAGCATCGACGCTGGTGCCTCTGCTCTGCTCGTGGCCATGACCAGTGGCTGCTGGGGGGCTCCCCGGCCACGGCAGAGAAATCTGTGCCACTGCTGGGTGCTAAGGTGGGTAGCTCTCACGCAGAAGTGGGTGGGCCCAGGCCCACCCGAGTCAGCATTCCTGTTCTCGTGTTTGGGGACACTCTCAAAAAGGGATCCTGGGGCAAACTACTTTGTCTCCAAGCAGGCCCTAAATCTCATATTAGTGCTCAAGTGCCAATCTAACAAGTGGCTATATAATGCCAATAGAGCGATCATTAATAGCCCAAATGCAGGCTTTGCATTTCCTAACATGATCATATGGTTATCTCCTTTAATTGATGAAAACCGGACATCCCTGCCTTACCACTTCTCATGAGGTCCTGCCCATTGCCCTGCCTCTTCCCTTACACCCCACCATCTGGTTACTCGCTCGCCCCTCCTCACCACTGTCAGGCATTCCCTGTCCTCGGACTCACCTGTCACCTCGGAAGAGTTGATGTGGAGCCTGTCTCCCATTCAGGGCACAGCGGGGCGCACTGGGGGTTGGACCCTGGAGCAAGAGGCTGGGGCAAGAGCAATCAGGCCACAGGGGAGCAGGAAATCCTCCCACACAAACAGGATAACTACCTTTGGTGGAGAGGCTGGAACCAGGTTTTCTCCATCAGCAGCTGAGCATAGCAGCTCCTCCAGGCTCCTGCAACAGCTGCTACTCTTCCCACCTCCCAGTGGCAGAGGCAAGAAACTACAGGTATGATCTGCGGGCGCTGCTGATTGCGCACTGCCAGCTCCGCTTTTGGATCAGACTTTCAGTCGAAAAATAGACACCTGGCATCCCTTATTATAGAAAGGTACCCACAACTAAGAAATGGGCCAAGAGAGTCACAAGTCATTCTTCCCTGGTGACATTTTCAAAGTTGGCTAAGGAATTTAGCAACAGAACTTCCATTTGTGCTTTGGCTAGATATTCTGTTCAGCAGTTTGTTGTTGTATTTAAGTCTCAACTTTGGCTTTTGTGAAGTATTTGCAACATGCTAATATAACCCATATGCCTAAAGATGGCTATCTCTGCTGAGGGTGGGTTACTGTTGCTGAGCAGATTAGCTACCCACAACCAGAAACTTCTAGAAGCAAGGAGTGGTAGCATTTTGAGCATGCTCCACAGGGTTCTCTGCTGGTGTGATGTGGTGCGGTCAGAGTCAGATCACATGAGAGCAGCAGACTGTGTAGACAGCAGGCAGGAGCTGCTTTGAGAAGAGCCCATGTGCTTGGTTTTCATGAGAGAAGCTGAGCCAGGAGTGAACAACAAGATGTTTTCTCTCTCCTATGGAGTCTTCTGCAACAGACTTTGGGCACATGTATATGGGACTGAGGGCTGGTTAACCAGTGAGCTGACCAGATGGTGCTGATTCCAAAGGAGAAGGAAAAGCTTGCATGGAATTCTACAGAAGATTTCTGCAACCAGAGAAGAAGAGGACAGCTAATTCTTGCCATTCAAGCCTCTAGACTTGAACAAAGACTGTAGCTGAGACTTAGGTGAACTCCACCTAGACTTTGGGACTCTTGGGTATCTTCTGTGCGGGGTTTCTGTAGGGATTGCTCTGTTTTATTGTATTTTGTTTTCTTAGGATAAGGTTTATTTAATTAGTAGTTAATAAAGTTCATTGTTATCTTTGTTTTTGTAATATTTTAATGTGGGAGGGTAACTTTGAGCAATCTTCGCATTAAGTCCCATACAGACTGGATCCTGGGTCTCCAGCTGCTTTCTCCATAGGGATTGGGGTTTATTTCTGTGAGGCACTGGAGAAGGGCAATTGAATGAATTTTAGCCCACCCAAAAGTTAGAGAGGTTAAAGAAATGCTTTAGGTATTTAAATATGGTAAATAAGTGTATAAATATCATACTTGGGGGGAGGGGGAGATGGGAAATGCAATGCTTTCCTTAGAAACACCTGTCTCACCCAGGATTTAGGTGTGACGGTTTCATACAGTGGTTCTCAGCCTTTTGTTAGTCACAATATGTTTGGGAGTGTGCATGACCCTAAAAGACATGCCAGTGCCCCTACTCTCCCACCACCAAACCTCCCTCTTCCCCCGCCAAATCCAGCACTTCTGCCACCAAATACAGCCCTCTGTCGGGAAGCTGCTTCAGTGAACAGCTGCCAGGTCTCCCCGACACATTTAGGGTGTGTCTACACTTGTAAATTAAGTCGACTTAAGCGTACTTACTCTGCGTCTACACTACAGTTTCCTTAAGTCGACTTAAGCTGCTGCTTAAGGAAATTCAAAGTTGACTTTATAACACCTAGTATAAAGTCAACTTTGAAGCGTGGTCCCTTCTCCCCGGGATCCCCGCTCCAGCTGCTCAGGAACTGGCAGCTAGAGCTCAGGTCTCCCGCTCTTCCCGGGGAAGTTCTCCCCAGGACCCAAGCGGTCCCGGCTAGAAGGGTCTCCTTCTGCCCGGGAGCTGAGAAGTCCCTAGCAGAAGGGAGCCATGTAGTCTGGGGCAGAAGGGAACTCCATGCTCCCTTCTCCCCTGGATCACTCAGGGGCTTGCTGCCCAGATAGAGCCAGTCCCATGTGGGGCTGGCTCTCCCTGGACCGAACTAGTCAACTTAGAGAGTCTAGTGTAGACTCTCTAAGTCGAGTTAGTAAGGCCCCCTTTAAGTCAACTTAGGAGTGCTGTGTGGACTCTCTAAGTCGACTTAATAAGGTCGACTTAAAGTCGACTTATTGAAGTCAACTTATTTAAGTCGACCTAAATTCCCCAGAGTAGACATAGCTTTACAGATGTGTGGTGACACAGTAATTTGCTGAGGCACAACAGTTGAGAACTACTGCTTTAGCAGTGTCTAGCTTAATTTTTTTTAAAAAAATATTGTTAGCTTTTGAATCTTTAGCAAGTTGCTTCTCAATTTTTTTCTTATTATACATTTACAGCTGACTTGCCAGAGTTTGTGCTCATTTGTATTTTCCACAGCAAGATGTGACTTCCAAATTTGAAAGGATGCCTTTTTGCCTTTACTGTACTCAACTACTCTGCTGTTTAACCTTGATGCCATTTCTCTGGTCCTCCTACTGTCTTTTTGGATTTGGGGTACACAGTTAGTCTGAGCCTCTGTTATGATGTTTTTAAGTAGTTCCCAGGCTACTTATAGGCATTTTACCCTTGTCCTCATTCTTCCTTAGTTTCCCTCTTTAAAGTTTAATATTACCCTGTGTGTGTATTCGTGTTCACTCCCCTCTAAATGGATGTAAAATTTAATTACATTGTGATCACTATTACCAAGTGGTTCAGCTACCATATCTCTTGGACTATGTCTACACTAGGAAAAGTTAGGTCGACTTTGTTAAGCCAACTTAATAAGGTCGACTTTAAGGCGACTTAAAGTCAACCTTATTAAAGTCGACTTAACAAAGTGGCAACACCTTAAGTTGACTTAGTCCACTTTGTTAAGTCGACCTAACTGCCCTTAGGTCAACTTAACAAAGTGGACTTATGCATCCACACTGGGCTTAAGTCGACCTAATGATTGGTAGTTACTATGTTGACTTAAGCTTTCATTAAGTTGACTTAATGAAAGCCTAGTGTGGGCACGGCTTAATTTAAGTCGACTTAAGCCTCCTTAAGTAAGCCTCAAGTCGACTTAAATTGCCAGTGTAAACATAGTCTTGGACAAGATCTTGTGCTCCACCTTGGTCTAAATCAAGAACTGCCTTGTCTCTTGTGGGTTTCTGGACCAGCTGCTCCAAGAAGAAGTCAGTTATGGTATCTGGAAATTTTATCTCTGCTTTATACCCTGAGGTGACATGTACCCACTCAATATGATGATAGTTGAAATAGTGTCTTCTAGTTGTGTAGTTTCTTTAACCTCCTTGAACATTTCACAGTCACTGTCACTATCAAGCAGTCAGCAGTATGTTCCTACTGCTATACTTTTATCATACAGTTTGGTTCTTTAATATTATTATTGTATAGGATTCCATGCTTTCTGTCACTGAGTGCCAGGCTCCCACCAGCAGAACCTACTCTGTCATTCCCATATATTTAGTACCCTGGTATTAAAATGCCCCATTAATTATCATCATTCCACCAAGTGTCTATGATGCCCATAATATCAATATTTTTATTTAATGCCAGGGACTCTACTTTACCATTCTTAATATTTACACTTCTGCCATTAGTATATAACCACTTGTATATTTTAATCAATAGTCAGTTGCTTGCCTTCATGTGTTATGTTTAAATGGAACTCATTTATATTTGCCTATACTTCACTAAACCCTATCTGTACTTACCCAACTTCTTTCCTATCTCTGCACTAGGATATCGAGTTTCCCCTTTATTAAATTCATCCCTAGGGGTTGTCCCTACACTAATTGTGTGCTCCCATATAACTCTTCACGTTCCCTCAGCCACAGTTTAAAAAGTTGTAGAGGGTTGTGGGGTGGGGGATGTTTTATTTTGTTTGTTTAATCATACATGCCAGCAGTCTGTATTCATTTTGGTTAAGGTGGAGTCCATCCCTTCTGTATAGGGTATGCCGTCTCGCAGTGGCTCCCCTCTTCCTAGCAAACCTAAATTCCTCCTCCCTACATGAACTCATGTACACATTTAGAAAGCCTTTTTAACTGGCAGTGGAATCACTAGATAATAAAGGAGCACTCAAAGATAAGACCATTGAAGAGAATTAAATTAATTCTTTGCATTGGCCTTCACCACAGAAGATGTGGGGCAGATTCTATATCAAAGCAATTCTTTTTGGATAACAAATCTGAAGTACTATCTCAAATAAATGTGTTAATATAATGGGTTATACAAACACCACACTGGGGAACAAAGGGTTAAATAACTGGAGTGTACAGCCAGCCATACCCCACCCTGCAACACCTGTAGAAGGAGTTAAGAGGTGGGGGAGAAGGGGTGAGGCAGTTCATTAGGTAGCAGACTAGGGAAGAGCAGACCTGAAACCTGAAGTTCCAGCAGAGGATTGCTGAGGAAAGAAAATAACCTTTCCCAAGAACAATGGCCAAGGTCTCCCTCCCTCAGGGAAAGGTGGACCTGCTAGAAGCTGTGTGCACTGTGGTGACCAGACACGTTTCACACTGCCTTAACCCAGATGACAATTGCAGGGAGGGAGTGATAGGAAGTGGCCTAGAGAGAGCAGACCCTAGGCATCACCAACTGTCAGATCACTGATAGCCTTCGAAGGGCCTTGGATTGGATCCTAGTGGAGTGGGAGGATCCAGTCTTCCCAACAACAACTCCCAATGCAGGCCACAGGCCTAAGCCCTGACTACTAGGGAATGCTTCCCCACCATTCCTGCCCCCACCCCCACCCCACAAGCAAGTACCATCACAGTAAACAGAAGAGGTTTCTGAACAAACTAATAAAATAAGCAGCAATAAGTCACCAGACCAGCTGGTATTCATCCAAGAGCTTTGAAGAAACTCAAATATTAAATTGCAGGACTACTAATGGTGGTATGTAATCTATCACTTAAAATCAGACTTGGTACCAGATGACTGAGTGTAGTTAATGCAATGCTATATTTTAAAAAGGTCTCCAGAGGAGATCCTGGCTATTTCAGGCCAGTAAGCCTAACTTCAGGGCCAAGCAAATTGGTGGAAAGTATAATTAGGAACAGAATGATCAGTCATATAGCTAAACATGATTTGTTGTGGAAGAGTGAACACAACTTTTGAAAAGGGAAGCAAGGCCTCACCAATATATTACAAGTCTGTGACGGTATTTACAAGCATGTAAACAAGGGTGATCCAGTCAGGATAGTGTACTTAGATTTTCAGAAAGCCTTTGATAAGGTCCCTTAAGCTTGTCAGAAAACTAAGGCCATGTACACACTACAGACTTGTCCCGCAATAACTTTTATTGTGGGACAAGGAAAGCGCTATAAATATAGCTCTTTCTCGTGTACACAGTGCTGCTTCTTTCGCAAAGGAGCATTCACCGTGTGAATGCTCCTTTGCAAAAGAAGAGCAGTGCATGGTGGGCACCTGTCCCACCATGCACTGTCCACAGCCAGCCCCCTAGCCCAGCTGCAGGGCTTCCGGTGGCAGCGGGGGCTGCGTTGCCAGCCCCCGCTGTCATCCAAAGCCCCAAGGCTGAGCTGGGGGCTGGCCCGAACCGGCGAGGATTCGAGCCAGCCCCCCAGCTCAGCTCCCGGGCTTCGGGTGTCAGCAGGGGCCGCGGAGCCTTACCGTGCGATAACTTTGTAGTGTGTACAAGGCCTAAGTAGCCATAGATTAAGAAGGAAAGTCCTTTCACGGATCAGTAACTAATTAAAAGAGAGAAAACAAAGGGTAGGAATAAATGGTCACTTTTCACAATAAATTAAGTTAAACAGCAGCGTTGTGCAAGGATCTATAGTGGAACATGTTCTGATCAACATATTCCTTAACAATGTGGAATGGGGGCAAACACTGACATGGTAAAGTGGTAAAGCATGATGCAAAATATATCAAGATAGTTAAGTCCGAAGCAGACTATGAGGAGTTCGAGAAGGATCACACCAAACTAGGTGACTTGGCAACAGAATGGCACATGAAATGAAAAGTTTGAAGCAATGCACATTTGAACAAATAATCCCATCTATACACATACAACTATGAGTTCTAAATAAGTTGTTACCACCCAAGAAAGAGATTTTGGACTCGCTGTGGATAAGTCTCTGAAAACATGTGCTCAATAGGCAGCAGCAGTCAAAAAGGGTAACAGTATATTGGACACTGTTAGGAAAAGAATAGAAAACAAGACAGAAAAATATCACAACATCACTAAATAAATCTATGGTGCACCCACACCTTAAATATTGTGTCAAGTTCTGGTTGCTCCACTTCAGAAAAGATATAGGGAATTGGAAACTTTTCAGAGAAGAGCAACAGAGATGATCAAATGTATGAAACAGCTTCCATATGAAGAGACACTAAAAATATTAGGGCTGTTCAACTTAGAAAAGAGATGACTAAGTGGAGACATGATAGAGATCTACAAAATCAAGAATGGTGTGCAAGAGTGAACAGAAAAAGTGTTATTTACCCTTTTCCAAAATACTATATTATAATTTTCTCTCCCCCTGCCCCAAAAACCAGGGTTTAACCAATTAAATGAATTGACAGAAGGTTTAATACAAACAAAAGGAAGTATTTTTTCACACAGTGCACAAATAACCTGTGAAATTCATTTCCATGGGAAGTTGTGTTGGCCAAAATTATAACTGGATTAAAAAAAACAAACCAAAAAAACCCCAAACAAACAAAAAACAACCAGGCAAGTTCATGGAGGATAGGTACATTAATGGCTATTAGCTAAGATGGTCAGGGACACAACCCTCAGCTTGGGGGACTCTAAACCTCTGACTGACAGAATCTGTGAGTTAAAGATGGGTGAATTACTCCATAATTGCCCTGTTCTGTACACTGCCCTTGAAGCTCTGGAATGGGCCACTGTCAAAGACAGGATCATGGGGGAGCTCTTATATTCTTACTTAAGTACATATCTGGGGCATCACCATAGTATATGAGTGACTCCTAAAAATTACAATTTATGTACAAAATCTCTCTCTCTATCCTTTCTATCAGCAGTGACTGGACTTTGTTTATTTTGCATAATATTATGTTTGGTTTATATTGTCATTATTTAATATTAATTCAAAGACTTTGCAGTACAGCTGTGCTAACCCTGCAATTTGGCAAGGACCAAATAATAGAATCATAGAACCTGGAAGGGACCAGGAGAGGTCATCAAGTCCAGTTCCCTGCACTCATGGCAGAAACAAGTACCATCTTAAACCATCCCTGACAGGTCTTTGTCTAACCTGCTTTTAAAAATTTCCAATGATGGTGATTCCACAACCTGCCTAGGCAACTTATCCCAGTGGTTAATCATCCTGACAGTTAGGAGTTTTTTTCCTAGTGTCCAACCTAAACCTCCCTTTCTGTAATTTAAGCATACTGCTTCTTGTTCTATCAGCAGCAGTTAGGAAGAGTAATTTTTCTCCCTCCTCCTCATAATGGCCTTTTACGTACTTGAAAACTTCCATGTCCCCTCTCAGTTTCCTTTTTTCCAGGCTAAACAAACTCAGCTCTTTCAATCTTCCCTCATAAGTCCAGTGTTCCAGACTTTTAATCATTCTTGTTGCTCTTCTCTGGATTTTCTCCAATTGTCCACATCTTTCCTGAAATGAGGTGCCCAGAACTGGGCACAATATTCCAGTTGAGGACTAATCAGTGCGGATATAGTGGAAAAAATCACTTGTCATGTCTTACTTATAATACTCCTGTTAATAAATGTTGGGGGGGGGGTTGTTTTGTTTGCAACAGAGTTTCTCTGTTGACTCATATTTAGCTTGTGGTTTGCCACACAATGACACTCAGATCCCTTTCCGCAGCACTCCTTCCTAGGGCAGTCATTGCCCATTTTGTACATGTGCAATTGATTGGTCTTTCCTAAGTGGAGTACTTCACATTTGTCTTTATTGAACTTCATTCTATTTCCCTCAGACCATTTCACCAGTTTGTCTAAATCATTTTGAATTATGATCCTATCCTTTAAAGCACTTGCAACCCCTCCCAGCTTGGTATCATCCACAAACTTTATAAGTGCACTCTCTATGGCTATGCCTACACTTGTTAATTTAAGTTGACTTTAACTAAGTCGACTTAAAGTTGACTTAGTTAAGTTGACTTAGCATGTCCACACTTAAATTTAAAGTTGACTTAGGGGGGAACTTACAAAGTTGACCTAGAGCGTCCATATTGGACGCCTAGGTCAACTTGTAGGGTCTAGGGGGACCTTGGGCAGGTCCACAGTGATAGGGGGGCACCCCTTGCCCAGTGCCAGGGGGCTCAGCCTTTGCCCAGGTACAATGGGGCAAAAGGGGACAGGGACCCTGGCAGGGCATAGGGGCAGAGTGGGCAGGGCTCTGCCCTGCCCTTTGGGGGGAGCATGCCAGGCTCTCCCTGTAACCTCCCCCTGGCAGGGAGGGCAGTGGGGGAGTCCTGGAGAGCCCTAAGTCTACTTAAAGTCGACTTAGGGCTACTCCGGGTCTACACTGGCTTAAGTCGACTTTAGGAAGTTGACTTAAGCCTAAAGTCGAATTAAAAGCAGGTTTAATAAAATTGACTTAATTTTCATTGTCGACTTTATTTTCCTTAAGTCGACTTAAGCAGCTTGCTTAAGTCGACTTAAGGAAAGTGTAGTGTAGATGCGGATTAAATTAAGTCGATTTAAGCAATCTTAAATCGCCTTAATTTCTAAGTGTAGATGCACCCTTTGCCAGTATCTAAATCGTTGATGAAAATACTGAACAAAACTGGACCCAGAACCAATCCCTTCATAGGCAGTCTTAGCTATGGGGCAGTCTGGTCATTTGCCCAGGGCTCCATGTTGGAAGGGGTCCCCACGGGGGACAGGGTGATGGGGCCAGTCTGGGGCAGCCTGTAGATCTCCTGGCTGCTTGCCCAGCATACAGTCACGTGAGCAGGGGCAGGAGCAGCTGGGCCAGGGGGCAGCTCTGGGCCGACAGCCAGCTGAGGTGGGCGGCTGGGAGGGAGTAAGTGGGTTGGGGAGCTGTGTTGAGCGGAGTAGAGGGGTTGAGGGGTTGGCGGTGAGGTGCCGGAGGTATGGGGGAGGAAGCAGGGCCCTGGCAAGGTGGGGGGCAGGGCAAAATTAAGGATGGCCCCCCCATGCATCTAGTCCGTCATCCTTGATTTTTGCCCAGGTACTCGGATTCACTAAGACCTCCTCTGAATCCTTATGGTACCCCGCTTGTTTTGCTTTTCTAGCATAACTGTGAATGGTTGCTAACTACTCTCTGGGAGCAGTTATCCAACCAGTTATACACACCCATCTTATAGTATGAATACATGGAAAAAATTTAACTAAGTTCTTGTTTTTATTTGCTTCAGACCATTCACATCCCTCTTCAGTACTGTAAGAACAGATAGTACTTTAATGTATTTTTGCTACTGCAGAAGGTGGATTCTTTTTCTTTCCTTTTGCAGTTATAGTACCTCAGAGTAATGAAGGTAATTCAAAATTGGAGACTGGACCAAAGGAACAGAGATGGGCAAATTCTTAAAAAAAAATAAATAAATCAGAGATTACTTGTTCATTTTGCATATACATCTCTGAAATTACTGGGTTCTGCCTGTCTTGTGTATGCTGTGAATGAAGGGTTGCAGTACATTTGATTAACTGACTGATTAAAATCCTGATTGAAATCAGGAAGAATAGATCTAGATATAGATACAGACACAAATGTAGATGTAAAGCTAAATAAGGTTTCGATTCAATTCAAGTTTTTGATAACATTTCAGGTCCATTTTTCTTTGGTCATACTCTACTTCCAATATGCAGTTTTAATGCAGTTCGGAATCCATATGCTGTATTAATTTAATAGCATTAACATACAGTCACCTACATGGGTAATATGAATCATATTATTTAAATTAGCTGAGATCATATTAGAGTGGAGGGAAACTAGCATTTACAACTGTTTTCGGAGATTACTCACAGGGGAAGTTGTCCTCCACCCCATATAGAAAATGGTTTGTGAGTTGGGAGTAGAAGGGGGAAAAGACAGGAATTATAATAGAAAGGGAGTAAAAAAAAATATGGCAACAGTCAAAAGTAGGAATGAGGAAGCGGTACATTAGCAGCAAGAGGTTCCGTGCAATAACCACAAACACATCAAGGTCAAGGATGCACGTTATTTTCTAGCAGGGTGTCTGTATAGGCAGCAAGAATGGAGATGACCACCCCGAAACAGAAGCTCTGTTACCAGCCAGGTGAATGCTTTGTTATATCTGGACAGGCCAAGAACCCAGGTGGGAGAGAGCAACTGGAGCACCATCTAACAGGATCACAGTGAAGGGCAGAGGCAGTGACTGCCTGCAGCAATGCCAGAGGAGGAAGATGGCCCATAGCTGTAAGTAGTGAGGGATGCCTTTAAAAATGGCATCTGCTGAATGAGAGCATTCACTTGTCTGTTGCTACGATGGAGAATGACCAAGGCCTTGGTTGCCGGTGTGGTGCACTGTAGAAATACAGGTGCTGAAGGAGAAGCATGTAGCTCTTCATGGAACACAAGTGGTCTTAGAGAAAAGGCAGCATCTGGGACGGCAGCAGCAGCAGCAGCAGGATACCGTTCAAAGAGAGTCCTGTTGACAGTTCACCCAAGATACTGGACTTGGATATTGGACATTGGACAAACTACTCCTGCAATTGCTGCTGTACAAGATCTTGCTAATGCATGGCTGAGCCACAGGCTTTGCAAGCACTCAGTCCCAAAATGACGCAAACAAAGAACTTTGTTGAGGCTCACTTTCATTTTTGTTGATTTTAAGGTAAGGGTTATTGCTCATAGTTTATGTTTCCAGTTCCTGTTTAAAATGTGGTTCCACTCTGAAAAGTGGCTGTAATCCGACAGTCTGGGGTTCCATTTTTATTTTTTCCTCTCGGTGATTTCTACAGCAAATGTACGTTGTTTACCAGGAAAAAAGATGACTTTCCTAATATTTAGCTCTGAAAGCTTACCCTGTGCTTTCAGAATTAGGGGGAAATATTTCCTCCCTGGCCATTCCACCAGTGGTAGAGTTTCTGCAGGCCAAATTAGCCATTCACTATTGTTTTCAGATTATGAGCAGACTGACACAGGGGCAGTCCTATTACTATATATACAGATTGTACGTGTGTAACTCTTTGGCTATATAATTAGATGTTAATACATAAGATGATTTGCAGCTTTCACTGCAGCTGCTAAATTGCTGGTAGCTAACAGGTCCACTAAGTAGAAATTACCGCAGTGATGGACAATGTAGATCAATATATTTAATATATACACTGGAAACACAAGAAATGTTTTATATTAAATGGCAATAGGATACTCAAAGAATCTCCAACCCTGCCTCATTCCCAATCAAGAACTTCACATGGAAGTAATCAGTCAAACATGACAACAAGCTAGGAATTTACACCCTTTGCAAAGAATACTGTGCTTGAATACACAATAAGACATAGTTGTAAATCACTGATGATAGCATGACAAAATAGAACTGCATGTATTTAATAAATGCAGATATGATTTATGAAACAGTATGGTCCTGATCATGAGTGGATGAATACCTGAGTATTCCTCTAATCCTTCCCTGATTAGAGCCCCGATACTCAGGCAACTAATCAAAAGAGACACTCAATGACAGATAGCTCTTCTGTTTACAAAGACTATATGTGATTCATGACTATGGTAACGGTTAAGAGTAGAGTAACATTAAAGGAAGACTAGTTGATTGCATGCACACGTGGTAAACACATGAAATATTGTGTTTTATAGATGGAATAGGGATATGCACAGCAGATCCCTAAATCCCTTACTCAGTGCCCTAGATATTCAAGGAATTAATTGAAAGAGGTCTTTTCAGGTAACAATAAAACAAACGATACCAGTACACACAGTTAACTACTGGTTGGTTAGTGAATTACTGCTCGATATGAAATAGAGACAAGAATCAGGCATTTTCTCGAATGCCACTGGTCAAAGCAATAACAGGTAACAATAAATTAGCCAAACAAAAATCTTATCACACCTTTCACAATTAGAATTGCACACATTCCTGGTGTGAAAGTGACCCAAGCAAGTTGTAAAGTTTGCTAAATGATCCATATATCTGACTTACAGCTTTCTTTCAGGGGCAAGCACCATACCAGCTATTTCTAAATCTGGAAGCCATAAAAGTAGAGAAATATAATCCATTTTTATACACAAGATAGAACAGGAAAATACTTTAAGTATTCTAAATATTCCTGTTATGACTCTTTCCAAGCAGATCCCCAAGAGAATCAAAGCCTCAGTAATATCCCCACTCACTCCTCCTATTCATAAAAGTAGTATCATCCAACCAGGGAACAAAGAAACAAAAGTAATTCCGATGAGCAATTATGCAACATAAATAAATATTTGCAGCTCTCCATTTCTATACAATACATAGGATACACTTTGTTTTAACAAATTTATTTGTCAAACAAATGTTAACAATGAATATCTCTATGAATGGCATGACACCTTAACAGATAATTGAAAATAGACAAAGGATCTAAGGGACAGATTTTTAAAAGTATTGAGGTGCCTAATGATGCAGATAGTCACCCCAGGAATTTTTTTATAAGTGCCTCGGCATCCAAATTACAATTAAACCTACACAGAGAGAGAGCTGCAGCCAAAAATGACTTAGGCATTGTGACATTCAGCATTTCAATGCCTAATTTTAGCTGCCTCAAAAATCACAGGAACAACACTGCAGTCCACAAAGCCTGTATTAGGTACCTAGGAGAATGACACAGGACTAATAATGCGATCATTAAAAGTCAGAATGTTAAGCAAATACCCTCCTAGACAGCCAATTGGAGATGCTGATGAAAGGATGTATGTTCTAAATCCCAGCTCTCCCCAGAGATAGATGATTAAGTCTGGGCTGGAGGCATCTATCTCTGCTTGCAATCCACAACTAAGAACCTCTCAGCAAGAATTAGACAACTTAAATGCCTAACCTGGCATTTCTTGTGAGAATGAGTTAGTCACCTGCCTCAGGCTGTACAAAGGGGAGTAGATGGTGCTCCTTATGCCACCACACACCTTATAACTTTTATCTCATTTCTGAAAGTATTTGCGCAGGATGAGAGACACCCACATTCAATTCCCTCCTCTGCTTGAGGGGAAGATAGAATTTGAACAGAAGTCTCCAATAACTCTTAGGAGAGTGTTCTAACCACTGAGCTATTGTGATGTGGGATCTCCCAATCTTTCTTGCTGAAGATGTTCCACTTCGGATAAATCATAAATTCAGATAGAAAGTCATTGAAACATGAGGACTAGACCCTGGGTCTTCTCCACATCCCAAGTGGGTGCCTCAACTACTAGATTCTAGAAACTCTGCCATTCTTTGTTCCAGCATTTATGTAAAGTAGAACATCTTCAGCAAGAGAGATTGGAGAGGAGTCCCACATCAGAGGAACCCCACATCAAAGGAGAGTTTGCAGGAGTCCCACATCAGAATAGCTTCTGAGGACTATGGGAGATTACTGTTCAAATCCTTTCTTCAGACATTGAGAGAGGAGGATTGAACCTAGGATTCTCACAGCGTGAGTGAGTGGCCTAAACACTGATCTAAGAACTATAAAGTGAGCACCATGCCACTACCTCCTCCTCAGATCAGGTCCACAGGCTCCGACCCTTGTGAGAATACAGGTGTTCACCTGCCTACCTTCCTGCACTTCATGGATTGCACATTGGAGATAGGCAACTGGACACCTAGAATTGCAATTTGTGTGCTCTGAATCAGCAACTTAAGCACTTAGGGAATGTATACGGTGGAAATTTAGACTCCGAGTTTGTTCAGGCACCTATGGGGTTAGGTGGCAGCTGAGTAGGATCACAGAGGAGCCTAAAACTAGCACCTAAATCCCTTTGTTGATCTGAGTTTAGGTAGCTAAGCAATTTTGAAAATACTGCATATCTGAATCTTCATACACTTCAATACCTTTACAAAATCTGTTCCTCAGAGTGAGATTTTCACTGCACAAAGGGGATCTATGCACCCAACTCCACTTTGTGTTACACTCTATTTCAGGGGCAACCAGCTCCCCTTTGTGCTCCATTCTTCTCTTCAATGCATGCACATGGGTAGGACCACAGTCTCTATCTATCAGACAATGTAAAATCACACATCTGAAAGGGTAAAAAGCCATTATAATAAATAACTACTGAGCCTTTACAGTGGTTATTGCACATGAATATACTTTCTGTTTGAAAACATTTTTTTCCCAAATGCCAAGAGGCATGTCTGCCCTATGTAGAAGCATGCCAAAAAAGGTGAATTTTTCAGACAGAACACAGTCAAAATGCATTTTAACTGCTTGATTCTATTTGTTTCCCTTTCTTTCCAACAACATATAGCATAATGAATTGCCACTGTTGCATTTAAAACAATCCACTGTTGTTATTGTTCTTTATTTTTTGACAGCAACCAAAAGTGTGCAAGGCTTTACTGGACAGACAGAAAGACAGAACCTCTGTCTCCAAAAGCTATCAATCTCAGCAGCTGTAAATCTTTCCTGTGAATGGGAGAGTGGAGGGATAGAAGGTGAAGGTAAGGTGAGCTACTGAGACAGAGGGAGGGTCGAGAGCCAGCTTCAAAGTGTGAAGGGGCTTCCTGGCAGTTCCTCCCACTGTTCTTATGGCAGTTTCTCCGCATCAGGTGCCTATTAGCCTGCACTCCCCAACACACCTCAGCTGGCATCCTGTGTGCTGACATTGCCGTGTCCTTCACCCAGATGCTGGTGTCCTGTCCCATCTTGACAACTGGCACACATACTCCTGCCACTCTCCAGGCTGGGTGTCTTCACTGGGCACTGCAGTGGTGGGAAGGTGGGACCCGTCTGGGCTGAGGAGTCCTATGTGCTCCATGGTAGCCAGACCAATCTCCTGCACCGCCATGTCCATTCCAGCCCCCCCTCTGGATTCCATTCTTATTTCCATTCCCCCCAACACATACCCACATGATTGGGTCCATCCCAGGTATCCACAAGATACTGTGAAAGCAGAAAACATTTAGGGGTGAAAATATAGATCCCTCCCCCAATATTTCCATTGCAGAGGCACAAGTCTCCCATCTCCCCTGCTTCTGCCACCCCTGTACAATCTAAATTTAAATGTGATGGACAAGCGGAGGTGGTAGATAACACGAAAGGGGTGAGATGAGGAAGGAGAACTGTTAGATCAACAAGTTACATGCTGAAGTAGCCACAGACAGGAAAAGGTATTCCTATCCCATGAGAGTGTATGAAAGATTCCACATTTTTTTCCCATTGTGAGTTGGGGTGAAAACGTACAATCCTGACAAGTTTTCACCAAATGATAGCCCAACCCTTTAAAAAAATCTGTTTTAAAAATTCTGAAATTTTGAATTTCAAAATTATTTTTAAAAATCCCTTTTTGTACAAATTAACTAAAATTGCAAAATCAAAAGTTGCTTTGAGTCAAAAATAAATATTTCATTTTGAAAATGTTTCAATGGGATGTTTTGATAATTTAAAGTTTTTGTTCCAAAATGTTTTGAATCAGGGGATTCACCGAAACTAACTACTTTTTGTGACCAGTTTTGGTTTTGACAAATCAACAGCGTCCAAAAACACAGAAACTATCTGAAAAATCCCAATCAGCTCTACATTTAAAGTGTACACACTTAGAGATAGCTTTAGGTTTTGATTTTCTATTCTCAAAACCAGTGTAATTATCACTGCATACATGGTTGGTAACTTGTGCACTAGATTTTTACTATATAGGATTTCAAATGTCTAAGCACTCTTCAGATACCAAAGGTGAAATCCCAGCCCCAGTGCTCAATATAATCTGATAAAAATGGAGGGGTTCAATTGACATAATCCGGGTGCAGCAGCTTTGGTAAAATGATGCTTAAATTGCACCTACCTGTGACCCAACTCAATTTTATTTTGGCAAAATTCCCATTGACTTCAATAGAGCCAAGACTCCAACTTGAATTTAGTAGCATGCAGAATGAATTGTAGTATCTTGGTAACAAGAACACATGTTATGTATGCACTGTTTATATAATTTTCCCATAAGCTTTTTCTCACTCCCCAAATGTGAGTATTTTTATTTGAGTTATAAACTTCTCAAAGCCAAGGTTAAGAATTGAAATATGAACAGATCCTTAATTACAACAATATATGAGAGGGTAAGTTATGCGTGACTGGCAAAATGCCTCATCACTTTGAAAAGCTCATTTGTTAGGGCTTAAAATATAAAGCCTCATGTCTACCTTTAGTTGGCTTCTTCAAGCCTGCTCTCTCAGAAACATGTTGCTCAAATGTTGATGAGAAAGCCAACTTAGTTGTTCAGCTGCCGGCAAAATGCCCAACAAATGAAGACAGAGAGTCTGTGTTTTCTCTCAGCTGATTAAAGTCAAGACTAGAAGAAGCAGTGGTCTGAACCATCCAATAGTCACACTGCACATGAACCAAACTTCTTCTAATGTTTAAAACAGATTGTTCCTCTTTTTAAAAAGGATTCTCTCTCTCCCCCCATCCCTCCTCTTCCACTCCCCCACCACCATTTTTAATTTTCATTTCACTTTCACCTGCCTGCCAAGACTGGAAATTGAAGTGCTAAACAAACAAGAATTGCTAGTCTCACAAGATTCTAGCTACATTTGCCAGACATAAGAAATGCAGATAATCTGATGTTTCACTATACTTATCCAGACATTTAGGGATTAATCCCTACCATCCCAAACCTCCAAATCTTTTTTCACCTATCACAAGACAGTCCTGAAAACGGTACCTATGGATTACAGAGGATAAGTTTATAAATCAATGTTTGGACAGCATCTTTCAAAAATGGATTTGGGGGATGAACTGAGGAGGAATTAGATATTGATGGTAGAATTGGGATGGAATGAGTATAGCTTGCCATAATAGTGGATCACAAATGTGTGTATGCACTGTATTATATTATTATAAGCATAAGAGAAGGCAACAGTGGGCACAAATTCTCAGACCTAAAGGCACCTTAATGAAATAGCCATTCAAGAAAAAAATTATGTGCTAAATAACCCCTTCAAAATACTGATTTGCAGCTATAATTATAGGTGGGCAAATAATGAGATTTCAGTTTGATGGCCAAACCTCCCTACTTATCTACCTATACATATTGGATCAACCTGAAAAGATTTTTTTTTTTTTCAGTTTTTCCTGATGAAATGAGAGCTTTTAAATAATAATTTCTGGGCATACAAAATGTTTTTCTAGATCAGAAACATTTTTTTTTCTTTTATGGCAGGGGTCGGCAACCTTTGCCGGCCCCTGTGCCATCCCCGCCAACTGCACCATCAGCAGGTGCTGCGGGTGGGGCCAAAAGGTACGAGGGGCAGGGCGAGGGACTCCTTCTCCCAGCTGGCCCTGCCCCCATGCACGGGGCTCCTGTCCTCTTCTGGCTGCGCTCCCCAGCAGGGAGGAGGGGGGCAGGGCAAGCCGGGGACAGGAGCTGAGCGCACTGAGGCTTCTTTTCCTTGTAGGTCCCACTTCCCAGCAGGGAAGTGCAGCCAGCAGGGCCTGGAGCCACAGCACGTGGCTCTTGTGGCCCGAGGCTGCGCTGCAGGGTGGGATCAGCAGGGGGAGCCTGAGCAGCACAATCAGCCTACGTGCCAAGTTTGACACGTGTGCCAGGGGTTGCTGACCTCTGTTTTATGGGCTTCTTTAGTTAAATCTAGCTAAATATCAATACATAACATTATTTCAAAATGAAAAGTTGAAATGTGATATTTTTAAATGAATAGTTTCAATATGGGGCATTTTGCCTTTTTTAGAAAGTTGTCACCCCCCCCCCGCCATTTTTTCCTGAAAATATTTGCCAAATTCCATCTGAATTTGCAAAGCTTTTGTTTACCCACAACTGCATTTTCAGCAAATAAACTTTTTTACTGAAATAATTCTGCTCAGGTCTACTTTTAATTACATTACCCTTTTGCTGAATTAAACACAAACTGAAAAAAAGTATATAAAATATATAAGGCATTGGGAATTCCACTGATTTTACAACACACACAAACATTCAGATTGAAAAAACCAGTGCAAAATATTTGAGTAAATGCTCTACTAAAGACTGCCTACAGCACTTCTAGACAGTTACTTTACAGGAAAGTAAATATTCCAAATAATAAATTATTAAATTCAGCATAGGAGCTCTATCTTCAACTTGAAAAAGTATTGCACCTGCATATCAATATAAATGACCAGACCAATTTAGGTTCTGAGTACTTAGGATAACCATTCCAACATGGGAGCTGGTATCACGTAGAGGGGATGGTTTGAGGCTCATGATACCATTTCAGCCAATGAGAAGTGGAGATATTTAGTGACCTAGTCATGTGATTTGCAGGTATGACACTATCCTGTTAGATCATTGCCAGTTGTGTTCTGAATCTTGGCTGAAAGTGCGAGCAAATTGCTCCTGTCTTCAAAGTTCCACACAGTCAATCTCTCCTAATTTAACATGTCCTGAAACTCACTGTATAAATATCCCGCTGTTTAGCTGCAGGAGGTGGTGATGGAAAGCAGAGAGAAAACATTAGGGCTCCTCTATTAGTCTTCAAACTCTGCAGTTTCAGTCACGGAGACTGTGGTCCTAGATTCGTTTTTAATTTGAGACACGATAGTTTCACAGGAACTGTTACAATTTTTATAAAAGCTGTAGTTAAGAGGTGAGGATTCATGAAGCACCTTTTGAATTCAGTGGATTGCTTTACAAATGTCGGAAGCAAACCAACGCCTACTGTTTAATCTCAAATTTTCTAGGAGAAATTTCTCCAACAGGCTGCTCACTACATCCCATGTCATTCACCTCCTTCTGTGCCTTGTTGCCTAGCATATTTCTAGTGAGGGTTCTAGGTTTAGAAACTATTACTATAAATCCTATGAAAGACAGGGATCTCAGCATTTTAATAGTGAATAGTAATTCTTTCTAATTTTTATGGGCTAAAGAGCGTTTGTCATCTTTTTCTGCAAACTTCAGTCCATCCAGGATTTTAGTGATTATCAGCTTGTTGGAGCTAGAATAAATTACCTGGAAACTTTAAAATCAGGTTTCAAGCGGTAAGTTGCATTAGCCTTAAATTCTGTTACTCCTTTCCTGTGCTAGGTACAAGGAAGAAGAGACAGATGTAGGAAGAGGTATTACAATTCTCTACAGAGCCAACGGCCTCCGTGGCCAGAAGAAAAACCTAGAGTAACCCCAAGGTTGTTCCAAATAACACTGATATGAAAAGGTCCTTTGTAGGTCATTATTCCAGCTACCCCTCTTCTGCTCTTCATATGTTTGGGCAGCATAATGCAGTTATGTTTCCCCAAAAGATAGGGACCCCCACACACTACAGGAGAATTGTGTGTGGGATGTTTCTTGTATCATAGAGGAGACTCACAGTATCTAATGTAGAATGATCAGACTTTAAAGAGGAAGTGTTATGCTCTTTATTCAATTCGTTCAATATTTTAACTGTTTAGTGTTAACTCTGTAACACTTCACAGCTTTTTCACAAAATGTGAAGAAATGTTAACATACATCTGTAAGCTGGGATTCCCTCACTCTGAAAAGGAAGAGTAATCATTTGAGTCCCATGCTGTTGTAACACGCAGTTCCTATGCATACATGGAAGCAATGTCAAAACGTCCCAGTGAATTTCAATGGAGGAAATTTTAATTTGGCAGCATTAGCAACACTCCTGGAAACAGCAGAAAAAGGGATTTTCAAAGGCACAAAGGTCAATTAGGCACCCTTCTGATAGTCAGTGCACATCGACTAATTCCTATTTCTCTCTTTAAAAATCTTTAAACCTCTGGCAGTGGCAGTTCGCAGCACCAATGGTAACTGGACAATATTCACTCTTTTCTTTTTTGCTGAACAATTGTTAAAACAAACAAACAAAAAACCCACTGAGATGTAATTGCTTTCTGTTGAACATAATTGATTGAGCCCTCTGCCCACCATAGGCTGCCTGTATTTGTGTCCTAGAACATCTGTCATGAGGAATAAACAGCAAAAGAGGATAAACAGACACCCACAACAAACCTACTTTAAAACATCCTGCTTCAAATCTCAAATCTGACACAGCTCGCCTCTTGTAATGTTGCGCTTGCTGAACGTTATGTGCAATTGTCCTCCATGCATTACCGGTGTGGAGCACGTGCCAGCTAATACAGTTCTGTTTACCTTCCAGCCATTGCTAATTACCTCTTTCTCCTGTTGTACCTTGGGCATCGCACATCTATTAGTCCCTTCATCATGAAATGCACACATAGGTACAACATACATAACACTCCTATCATTTTTTTATGGACCGTGTGCTTCAGTCACTTATTTTGTTTTCCAAGCTACTCATGGTTCCTCTCGCTACCAGTCGCAGTCTCCTTGCACAGACAGTCGCACTGGAAAAATCATAGTTTCCCCAGTAGATACTTGATTCTAAATTCCCCGATGATTCTATCAGCATTGGCATGCTCTAGCCTGAGGCTGAGCAGAACTGTCCCTGCAACTGCAGCTCTGGGTTCGGCTGCTGCAGGCTGTGCCAAGCAGGCCTGGGTATCAGAACTGAGAGCAGGGAGCTTACCTCTACTGTGCTCTCAATAACCCTCTACTGGGCCCAGGCAGCCTGGAGCAAGAAGCTACTTAATTCAAATGCAGAGAGGAGTTGAGTAGGACAAGGAGTCAGGGGAGACAGAAACTGGTACTAGAGGTTGATGGGTAGGTAAAGGGGAACCGGAACTGGGAGGGAGACAGGAAATGAGTGGCTTGGCAAGGAGATTAGGACTGAGAAAGAGGAGGGCACAGGAAGAAGGTGAGTGGGAAGGGGTTGAGGTTCAGAAGGAGAGGAGGATTGAGTTGGGATATGGAACCTGGGAGTTGAGATTAAATGAGAGAGCCAGCAGAGATCAGATGTCTGAAGACCCAGATAGGGTAGACTGGATGAGGAGCTAGGAATGGGGAAGTAGGGGCTGTCTGGACAAGGTGGCTGGGGACAAGGAGATGGGGGTGGAGGAGACTGTGAATGACTGAACCATGGGACTTAGAATGATCTGGAAAGGAGACAGAAGTGGGACAGTTTGGGAGGTAATGGGGCAGAAGGAATATGCAGAAGAATCTGTGTCCACTAGTACACAGTCTCCTTCCTCCAGAGCTTGCATTAAAACCCAAGATTCCTGAATTTTACCTATTCCTCTGCTGTTAACAAATATCCATGAAACCCACAAACAAGGTGTAACTTCTAGTTCTATTGCTGGTTCACATAGGCTATGTCTACACGAGAAAACTTGTCCCGCAATAAGTTATTGCGGGACAAGTAAAGCGCAATAAGTATTGTGCTTTCTCATGTACACACGTGCTCTTTCTTTCGCAAAGGAGCATTCACCCTTGGAATGCTCCTTTGTGAAAGAAGAGCAGTGCATGGTGGGCACCTGTCCCACCATGCACTGCCCACAGCCAGCCCCCTAGCCCAGCTGCAGGGCTTCCGGTGGCAGGGGGG
>ML685780.1:6776887-6787679 GCA_007922175.1 Pelusios castaneus
GAGCTTCTGCCATAACCTGATCCCCACCGGACAGCTCCACAAAATATTCAATTTCACTGCTCTGCTTGAGCAGTGAAATTGACATATATGTCATATTGACATATATATATGACATATATTTCTCAGCAGAGCAGTGAAATTGACATATTTGACAGCTCCGGTGTCCCAGAGTGGCATGGATTGGCACTCTGGGACATTTCCGGAGGCCAATCAATGCGCGGTAAAGGTTCACACGAACACAAACGCGCAACAGATGATCCGCAACAGCTGTTACCACTCTCGTGGGAGTGGTTGTTGGAATGCGCAGCAACAAGGCACTTAGTGCGCAGCAACAACATTTCACGTGTGTACAGTTTGCTTGTTAACGCGCGGTAATGTTTTTTAATGCGGAATACGGTGCTCGTGTATACAAGGCCATAGAGAATGACAGACAGCCTACTACTTTATATATGTTATTCCGTAAACTCAAGTGACAGAGATCTATGTTGTGGATTTAAAGGGTTTCAATTATATGAGTGTCAATATACTGCCACATGAGGGAAGTTTTGATTTTCCATTTTTTTTTTTGTTTTAAACAGAGTACATTACACACACAGCACCGATGTTAAAAATATTGTTTTCAGTGTTGTCTTATCTGTGTTGTTCCCAGAATATTACAGAGACAAGGTGAAGAAGTAATTCCTTTTATTGGAACAACTTCTCTTGGTGAAAGACACAAGCTTTCAAGTTTTCAAAGAGATCTTCTTCATACAGATCAGATGGAGGTGCTCAGAGGCCATTTCGACACTAGAATTAAACACCTGTGATTGGCCTGTATCAGCTGACTAGGTTTTGGGATATGGGGCTGTTTAATTTCAGTGGAGACATTCAGGCTCAGATAAAGGGAAAAGGTCCCAGAAGTCCAGACTGAATGTCCATACCACACTTAAACAGACCCGTAGCCTGAGCCTTGAGAACCCAAGTTAGTTTTCCTGCTAGGAGTATATAAATCCAGTGTAAACATACCTAAAGTGTCACAGCTAAATACAATGAGAATACATAGTTATGCATAGGACAAACAAGAGTTAGCAGGTGACAAAATGTTCTAAGAATGCAGATGTATTAACTGTCTATTTTACCTTGAAAGATCGCTTGCAACATGTTAACTCCTTATCTATTCCACCTTGTATTTATCTGCAACACTCTGATTGCCTTTTCCAGACCTGAAAAAGAGCTCTGTGTAAACTAAAAATCCCATCTCATCAAAAACAGAAGTTGTTCCAATAAAATATATTAGCTCAGCCTCATTTGAAAAATTTTACGTTTGCAAAGACAAGCATAAAAAAACCTAGGAAATGGAACATTAAGTTTTCCTGTGCAATCTTAATTCAGCCCCCTTTCCTATATGTATTATAATACAGTCTTTAATTACATGACCATATTTTTTTTCCACAGGATTGCTGCCTCATTCTGTGCATGGGATGATACTCTAGAGATGAAACAAGGTTGCATATTGAAGGAGGATGTTATCTATAGAATGCCTGCTTCACATATTGCAGAAGTTGGAAAGTATGAATGAGGAAGGGAATTGCATGAAATTTCATGAATTGCATGAAAATCACTCTCTCTCAATGGGAGTTGTACTTTGATGTGCGATGGGAAGCATGTGACACCCGCCTTTGGGGAGACTGGGCAGAGAGGGACACCAACTCTCCCTCTGTGATCCTGCCCCCTCCCCTGAGGCCCTGATCATGTTCCATTCCTTGTGGGAGGAGTCAGCCCAGCCCACCCCTGGTGCTGAGAATACAGAGAGAAAATACAGCATGAAACCTGATGTGGGCAAAGCCCTGGCTAAACACCCTCCCTGCCTGGCTGCAGAGCCCAGAGGGTGCAAAGGGTCCAAGCAGGCCCTTCTCCTGCTTAGCTTGCTCCCCTGCCCACTTCTCATGCTTCTTCACCCACAGGCACACCCATGGCTTGAACCTTTCATTGTAAAGGGCAAAGATGCTAGAATGACAGATTTGAGAGACAGCAAAGAGGCATTAGTGACAGGCAAAGAGGAGCCTTAGCATATAGTGATGAGCAAGAGAGGGCCCATTTGGACCCTCAGCATACGCTGGGCTCTACACCTCTAGGCAGGGAGGGCAGGAACCCTTTACTTTCTGGGGGCACAGTCCATGCTCTGCCTGCACTGGGCCCCATGCTGTGTTCCTTGTGGCACCAGAGGGCATTAGCAGTGGTGCCAGACCCCTCCTGGTGTAAGGCTACCACCTGTAGAAGTGGCTCCCAAGCGTGGACCGTGCCAACTCCTCCTGTGCTGCCATGGCAGGGCAGAGAGTCAGAGAAACTTCCCCTCAGTGGCTGGTTGAGGAGACTTTAGTGTCTCCTTCACCTATTATACTTGCTGCCTGTGCAAAGTTCCATACAAAACTAAATACTCTGAGAAATCAGATTGCGAGTATATCAAATTGGGCATCCATAATTAGCAGATACTTTTAACCGTACTCAGTCTTTGCATCAGTACCACATCTGTAAAAAGGAGATAAAAGTCCCTTATCTCATAGGAATTTTGTGAAAATAAATTCAATAATATGTATTAAATACTCAGATACTATAGAAATAAGTGCCATAATAAAGCCAATGAGGAAATTAATAATTCTATCTTCAGAGACTGGTTTGAACAGTGTGCAATAAATAAGGCCTGGGGGCACGTATTGAACAATGAAGATAAAATATTCAATATCTTCTCATTAATTGAGCACTGTCTATTCTGTGCACTGAATGAGGCATGGATCCTGTGGGGGGAAAAATAATATGTGATCATGAAATTAAACAGCATAACATAATGCTTATGCACAAGGGGTACAAACTAAGGATGCATTGGTAACCTCAATTCTGGCATTTCCTAGCTCCTGAGTGCTCAACATTGCAAATGTAATACATTTTTTTTTTGTGTGTATTAGACAGAAAGACCAATATATGTGAGTTTCTGTGAGAATAGAAAGGCAGGAGACAGTTGCCCACCAAAACTAAACAAACACAGTGTTGGGTCAGAAATTATTTCCTTCTGGAATTTTCCATCCATAATTAGTTCTGCAAATAAAAAACATATTTGACTTACCTACACCATTTTGGCAGGAAAAGGATCCTTGATCATTAGAAAAAAAACAAATCTATTCCAGAAGGCTTCCAGAATACAGGGAGAAAATGAATAGCTTAACGTCACTTTTTTTTTTCTTAGTTACTTTAGAGCAAACCACATTACTGTTTTAGCAATAACTATTTATATTGTCATTTTGAAGCAGAAAGAAACACAAGCATCAAGCGTTTTCCCTGAACTTTTCACCCTTCATGCAAACAAGGCTGGCTGAATGGATTTTCACAGAAAATCTTATATTTAAAGACATTTTACTGTACTGGAGGAGTCTCACTATCCAGATAACTAGGTTATCTATTTTAGGAGATGAAAAAACTGTGATTCTTCTATTATTAAAAAGAAGCTACTGTATCTGTTATGAATACGATGACTAGTCACTGAAAATCCCTCGAGTAGTCCAAGAAAACATCCTCATGTGTTTTCAAGCTTACCATCTTACTCAGTGATACTATTGCAAACAAATGAAACTTAGATGAACTCCACATACAAAAGTCTGATGAAGAAAGTATCAAAATATATTGTATCTATTTAAAAGATACAAGAGGTGATATTTGAACTGACAAATCTATAAAAAGACTGCATTTTGAAAGTAGTTCTTGTGGATACTATATCTTCATCAAAGCCTTCCAATTAGAAAAGTACTCCAGAAGGGAAACACAAGTCTTTAAATTCCACTTCTAGGTAAAGAAATATTCATCATATGATTAATCTATTTACATAGTAAAAGCTTATTTGTATGCATTCTTTTCAAAATTGTATATCTACAGATAATGTGGGACCAAATTCTCTGTTGATATAAACTGTCACAGCTCTATTAAAGTAAACTATATGACAATTTTGATCTGAATGCACCAATTTACACTAGCAGATAAATTAGTCTTTATCCTAATATTCCTGTATCTCTACATTGTTTATTTTTTATTTGTTTGTTTTTCTTCTGCGGGGGAGAGGCTTGTTTTCACTTTCCAGCCTGTACACAAGCACATTGTTACTAAAGATATGTCAGGAGCAAAAGAACTGCTTCTGAATATGTTACATATACACATGTACACACACACACATAATGCCTAAGTGTTTGGCAAATTCTAGTACACATACTTGTAAAACACAAATCCACACTATCTAGAATACAATTCCATAATGTGTGCAAATACCAATTTTCACAACATGTGCATAAGCTATTATGTAACTTCCATTATGTCTTTGCAACATAAATCCCACAGTGCAAATGCAAGATAATTTTCATGAAGCTTGGTTTTTCAGCATGGATCAGCACAGTGAAAGTTTAAATTTGTAGAGGTGCAGAATAAGTGTCTTCTCTGGAGATGGCAAAATACCATTTGAGAAATACAGTCATGGAATTTCAAGATTTTTTTAAAATAATGGGCTGATTTAATTCATATTTATAACAGCTGGGGTTGATGATTTAACAAATAACATATATTCTGATTAAAAAAAAATAAATATTAACCTCCCTCTCCCTATTTCTGGCATATCAGTTGAGAACATACATGCAATGTTAAGTAATATGTGTCAATCTCTTTACAAATTGATAGTTTCTTTTGTCCATTGGTTTAATAGATTCAAGTGGATTTATAACCCAGAACAAAAACAGTTTTCATTTCAGTATTTTTTTCTTTTTTAATATATTCTCTGAACTCACATGATTTGCAGAAGAACCTCAGTTCTGAGCATGTGCAAATCTCGTGGCACTTGTATCATGGAACTGCTGTGGGATTTATATTGCACATGTTTCTGAGTAATCAGTGAAACACAACTCCATTCTGGAGTCTCAATGGCCTGTATGTTATTAGCTGTTCCAGATTTTCCTTATGTACTTCTGAGCCACAGTGCTATTGTGTTATATCTTGGCAGGATAAATTTAAGCTCAAATTTTCCAGGCCCTTTCTTTACTTCAGAGTTAACTCAGGCTTTTAGTTGGGTGTTTTCGCTAACCTGGCTCCTGTTCACACACAAAATCTTCTGACTTCAATTTGTGCTTTCAGCCTGAGCTAGCTGACCTGTTCTGGAGCATATACTTTCACTTGGGCTAGTAACCTGTCCACTTTGCAGTGAGGACTCAGGTTAAATCACTTGAGAGTTGATAGTCCTCCAGTGTCTTCCCACATTGCCCCTGTGTGCCCAGAAGAACAGGCAAGTTTTTCCACTATTCACTGGGAAAAAATCAAAGGGCCTTGGGATATGCCCCTGAAGTCCTAATGCCTCCCACAGGTGAGCATTGCACCAATGAAGACACAGTCATAAAGGTAGGGCTTTGCAGTATGTTACCTCATACCTGGGCTCGATTAACACAGGTGCTCAGACCGAACTACTGATCATCTGGGTTAAGTTGGTAGTGAAGACAGTCACATTCAAGTGGGAAAAGTTATATAATGTACAAGTCCTGGACAGAAAAAAAAGAGTTGTATCTTAATATCCATTTACAGTTACGATTATTTACAATGGACTGCATCTGTAGATTTAAAGAAAAAAAAAGGTTGGAAAATTAATGCTATGAATGTTCTTAATATTTCTAAGTTTATATCAAAGAATATTGTATATACCTGCAGCACATTTCATCTTAAAACATGCTACGCATTTTACAGAAAGAGCATATCCTCCCCGCAGGGGAAACCTGCCACCTATTTAGCAGCACACAAAATACTAGATAACAGCTCAGGGACCTCAGCATTCCTTCCACTGGATTCAATAGTAATGGAGTCTTTTGACTAATGAGAACAGAACAAAAGCCAAGGCCATGACGAAATGAATGCCATATTCATCTGAGCTACAGATGTAATCTAGCTGATCAGAGTGTAATCACCTCAGTCTGATTCCTGTGTGATGTTGCCTGGGTTCTAACAGTTGGGGCCTTAGTTATATATCTCATTTTGATGACTATTCATCCCAGCAACATGACACTTTTTAAGGGCTTGATCCTACAACATGCGGAGCACTCTGGCCAGACCAGCAAAGCACTTTAGCACATGCTTAACTTTAAGCATGTGGATAATCCCATACATAAACAAGTTCTAAAGTCAGCTGGAATATTATTTCAGTAACAACATACAGGAAAGAGTACCATCAGATGGATTAACACCATCAATTCCTGCACTTCTATGGAGGAATTCCTTGAAAATCTCCCAGAAAAGGACCAACCCTGTATAGGACCAAACCAGCTCTGTTTAGCCTGTGAGATGTGAGAAAATCACAGTCTGGCACCCTATGATGATATACAAAATAACTAAACACAAAGAACATGTAAAATATGACTGGCAGGATACATTACCACTTCACAAAAATCTACACTACCTATTGGGTCAAGACAAAAAAAATCTCACAGTACAGGCCATTTTGTCTTCTTAACTTATTTAATTATTTCTAGTTTTTAAGACTAAGAAGTGTCATGCTTTCCTAAATCTTAAATAGCTTCACTATCAGTCAAAACTCTTAAATCCATATAGAGATTGAGCTTTGTGTGTGAAGTTCAATCTTTTGTCAACTAGGAATATATAAGTAGAACTCTGATACA
This sequence comes from Pelusios castaneus, assembly GCA_007922175.1. NCBI lineage: Eukaryota > Metazoa > Chordata > Testudines > Pelomedusidae > Pelusios > Pelusios castaneus. The sequence continues at coordinate 6,783,556 of ML685780.1, forward strand.
TTCAGTTCTTCCACTGTTTCTCTTTCTGTAGCATGTATTCATGTAAAAAAAGAATTACAATAGTCAAAGACTAGGGTTGATTAAATTTCTGTTCAGTGACTGCACTATTCATAAGAGAGACTTTCTTTTGCCTTTCATTTCTTTCCCTAAAAACAAATATAGGCATCATTTCTGTACAAGTTTTCTCTTTTTTTATATGTATATAGTTCCCCAACCTTGAGAAGCCTTTAAAGAGTTTATTTCATTACTGTATCTATTTTTCAATTGCCAAAAGTGTTTTGGGAGAAAAGGACAAAGTATCCAGAAGCTACTATACCAAATATATCAATTAGACCAGAATTTACAGGACTACCTTCTGGATAAAGCTGCACCAGCAATACTGTGACATATATCTTGTTCTCCCATCCAGGTCAGTTTTAATATTAAGAGAGGTGGTAGTTTGGGGAAATTTTTTTAAGTTGTTTGTTTTTGTTTTCCCCTTACTAGAAATTGTTTTGGCAGTGTATCAATCAAAGATGTACAAAAGTACTAGACCAAATTCTTGTATTTCCTTTATCCCTCCATTATTATTATTCTGAAAGTTAGAAGAAAAGGGAAAACCCCACACTTTTAAAGAGATGAAAACCATAATCTAGGAAGAACAAAATACAACTGGATTGAAATACAGTTTGATGAATGAAATAGTAAGACAAAAGAAGAGAGCTGTAACAATATAAGTTTGCTCTCATAAATATTTTGGGCCAGATCTCAGCTATTGTAAATGAATATAGTTCTACTAAAGTTAAGGAACTAAGGATCTAGCCCTCATTTTAAGATAAATGTCTGATTTTTTTTTTGATTTTTTTTTTACTGTGACAAGCTACATGACTTTCAGTCTCTGTACTCTTGCCTTGGCATGGAAAATGGTGTGATAGGAAGCTAAGGAGGAATTCAATATGATCAGGTTCTTTCAGTCCTGATTCAAGTATTTGTATCCTTTTCCTGAACATGCAGTATTCAGTTCAACACATCAATTCTAGTTTAAAATAAAGAAACAAAGAAACAAACACCACCACTCTGATTGAAATTCAAGCCTACAATTTCCAATATAAAGTTGTCTTGATTTTTCACTCATCTCTTCACCCTACTAAGAAATATGTATGGAATTGAACATGAGATTTATTTTCTTTCCTCCTCAGTGTTTTGAGAAGGAGTGAGAAATTTCCATCTTTAGGCCAAAATAGACAGATTGTTTAAAATTTAAAATTGTATTTGAATTCTTCATTTTTTTTTCCAGATGACAGCACCATGATCTTACTTCCTGGAATAATTGTGTTTTATTATGTAAACAGATTTTTAAAAATGAAGTAGTGAAAAAACAATCTTTAAAAGAGATCAATTATATCCTAATGAGTTTGGTCTAAGTTCTGTGGTCTCTACTCTGTTTTCACTCAGACTGAGGTTTTCATAACCTTGAGCACTGAATAGCAGTGAAATGTAGGTGCCTAACTCCTTTAGCTTAGATGTACACTTTGAGAAGACATATCCACACTAGCTCCAATCAATCTAGTTTGCTAAAATTAGAATGCAACTGCAGTTGCATGAGTAGTGTGAGGGGCTAGACATCTGGAATTCCTAGTCTCATATGCAAATGTTTTCACAACAGCTAGCCCATCCAGTCATCCACTGTGGCTACACATTATTTTTCGCAAACTAATCTGGTCACAGATAGTACATGTATGTGTCCTTCAGCTGGAATTTGCATTTCCAGCTCAAAATGTAGACAAACTTTCAGACTCATCTAAAAGTCAGAGATGAGTTGTTATCCAGGCAGTCCTGTGAGTAAAAATGGGAGTAGAGACCTCAGGATTTAGTCCAGTACTAATAACGATGACTATAAATTAACCAGGAAATGCTCAAGAAAGTTAAAAGAAAATAAAATTAATGGCATAAAGATTTCAGCCCTGATCCATCAAGAATTTAGGACTTGCTGAAATTTTAAGACAAGAAATTTCAGCTCGTTGACTTTGATGACTATTGATACACTCAAAGTTAAGCATATACCTAAGTATTTGCAGGATCAGAGCTTTGCTTATTGAATGAGGAAGCAGAAAGAGTGTGTTAACTGTAGACTGGTGGCATTCCTGATTGATTTAAACTTAGAAATATTAAGAACATTCATAGCATTAATTTTCCAACCTTTTTTTTCCCCCTCATGCATGCTGCATTAGTAGCAGACTGGAACCAAAACACACAGTATAAAACTTTATTTTTGAAATGTTCTTTATAAAATCTGACAGAATTTGATAAGTATGAAGTCTTCAAGAGTGAGCTGAAGGATATTTTAGGAGCCATATATGAGATCACTTGTAGTATGCCTGATAACATTAAGCTATCGGATACTTTACATGCAACAGCTAACTTAAAGTATAACGTATATGTCTACTGAAGCTTAACCTCTTTCCTGTAACTGAAGAGAAAGAGCATTTATCATCACGCTACTGAATGCTGAAGAATCATAAAAAACAAACAAACAAAAAAAACCCCATGAGTGAACATCCAGAAAAAGTATGGAGGATGGAGGAGGGAAAGGATGGGTCAGGCACATGCATGTATGAGGTAAAAGGGAATAGATTTATGCATCAGCTCTCTCCCATCATTTCCGAACTGCACTTGTTTCAGCAGGTTTGATTATTCTTTGCTTCTGAAGACCATTCTGCTTTCTTGGTTGTTTTTTGAGAACATGGGATGAATACTGAGGGCCTTGAATACTGAGAAAGGCTGAGTTTGTTCAGGCAGTTTTCCTTCCTCAGATTTTTCTCCTCTTCCACTTGCTCCTAGAAATAGCTTGATAATGCCCTTGACTGATTGAGTTAATGTGAGGAAGATTAGATCCTTTTGTTTTTCTTATCAACTGATCATCATTATGTTTGTATTTACTGAAGACTGCATTCAATCTTACCTGAGTTGATTATAAAAACATGTACTAATTAACTGACAGTTACTACTTTCTTCCCCTTTTAATCATTTCTTCCTTCTGTGTATGTGTAGACTGGAAACAGTCTGTTAGTTTAATGCATGATATGCAGAGATCCTACCTTTGCTTTTTTTTCCTCTTTTTGGATCTTCTCACTTGCTGACCACTCTATTCTCATTGTTTTGGCTTTAAGATTATTAGCTGTGATGTATCTTTTGAAAATCAGACTTCAGTTTTATTTTTCATCACTTCCTTGAAACATTAGCCCCAGAGAGACATTTATCACTAGTTATTTGTGATGATGTGCCAAAGAGACAAAAAGATTAGGATGTCTGCAGACAGCAAACTTTTCCATTTTCATCCCACACAACACAAGGGGTGACATTAAAAGCATCTATTTTCTCAACTCTCAACCCTGACTCAGACTTGAGCTTTAAAAGTCTTTGATGTGATTTCCAAAACCAGACAGTTAATGACCCAAAGATTTGACCCTTTAGAAGAAATAGAGCCTGCTGTAGATTGTGGATTTCAAATGTTGGGCTTGCAGTTTACAAGCTCAGAAGGAAAGCCATCTGATTGGGAAGTTATAGTAGATGATCATAGTATCGCTGTGACCATTTCTGAAGAAAATCAAATCCTGAAATGATTTAGAGCCTGACTGTGCCAGTATTGTCGCTGTGCAGTTCCTTATTCCAACACAAATGGTCCCAAATGGTGCCTCTACACTTGTAAATTAAGTCGACTTAAGCATGCTTAAATCAACTTAATTTACTCTGCGTCTACACTACACTTTCCTTAAGTCGACTTAAGCAAGCTGCTTAAGTTGACTTAAGAAAAATTAAGTCAACTTTGTTAAACCTTGTTTAAAGTTGACTTTAGGCTTAAGTCGACTTTCTAAAGTCGACTTAAGCCAGTGTAGACGTGGAGTAACCCTAAGTCGACTCTAAGTTGACTTAGGGCTCTCCAGGGCTGCGTCTACACTGGTAAATTAAGTCGACTTAAGCTTGGTTTAAGTCGACTTAATGTGCCCTGCGTCTACACTACAGTTTCCTTAAGTCGACTTAAGCAGCTTGCTTAAGTCGACTTAAGGAAAATAAAGTCGACTTAATGAAAATTAAGTTGACTTTATTAAATCACCTTTCTAATCGACCTAAGGCTTAATTCGACT
>ML685780.1:6789350-6805506 GCA_007922175.1 Pelusios castaneus
AGTAAACTGATGAGCCATTAAGGATACAATGGTTGTATTCTTTATGTCCTCAATGGCTCATCAGGATACTCCCTGGGACCATTCTACCTGGAAAATTCCTAAACATTAAGGAGACAATGGTTGTTCACACCCTCCGTCTAAGACATTTCTTGAGAATGACACACGTTACAGTATGGATATATCATCAAATTCTTAACTTCTAATCAAAATAGAATTCCTAGACATAAACTATATAATCATTCCCAGCAAATTACTACCTTTCTATTGATACCAAACATGACATAGTTCCTATGGATTATAGCATTTATGAGATATCCATAGAAAATAATATCATAAATGCTTCCCTAAATCCAGACAGTGTCACACACAGGGCTCTGCCCTGCCAGGGTCCCTGTCCCCCTTTGCCCCATTGTACACAGGGGGTGCTCCCCCCCCGCCACCGTGGACCTGCCCAAGGTCCCCCTAGCCCCACAAAGTCGACCTAGAGCATCCAGTGTGGACGCTCTAGGTCGACTTTGTAAGTTCCCCTTTAAGGCGACTTTAATTTTAAGTGTAGACACACTAAGTCGACTTAGTTAAGTCGACTTAGTTAAAGTCGACTTAAAAGTGAAAGTGTAGACATAGCCCAGGACTCCCCCACTGCCCTCCCTGCCAGGGGGGTGGCACCGGGAGAGCCTGGCATGCCCCCCCAAGGGCAGGACAGAGCGCTGCCCACGCTGCCCCTATGCCCTGCCAGGGTCCCTGTCCCCCTTTGCCTCATTGTACCCAGGAACAATGGGGCAAAGGCTGAGCCCCCTGGCACTTGGCAAGGGGTGCCCCCCTGCCACCGTGGACCTGCCCAAGGTCCCTCAGCCCCTACAAGTTGACCTAGGGGTCCAGTGTGGACGCTCTAAGTCGACTTTGTAGGGTGCCCCCTAAGTCGACTTAAAATTTAGGTGTGAACATGCTAAGTCAACTTAATGCCAACTTTGTTAAGTCTACTTAGCTAAAGTCGACCTAAATTTACAAGTGTTGACATAGCTCATGGGAGTAAGGGTGGTAAGATTGATTCCTTTCAAGCAGATTCTAAACACCTTGGATGAAATCCTGGCTCCACTGAAGTCAATGGGAGTTTTGCCATTGATTTCATTGGGGCCATGTTTTAGCTACTTGACTTTAATGGGACTACATATCTGAGTACCAGCCTACTAATGTGAGCATAGTGCACAATCTGGCCCTTGCTGAACAACAAAATGAGGAGAAAGATTAAGAGATTGAAAGGGCGCTCAGAACTTTACATGACACTAATTCCTGGTGAAAACAGCCAACAGAACCATAATCTCATCTTCAATATGTTGGTGCTGTTTCTCACACAACCAGAAGAACTGTGGATCAGATATCTTTATTTACAGCTTTGTTTCCTTGCATGCTAATGTTTCCTCTCTGATGATTTGCCACTTTTGTTACAAAAATATACAGAATGGGAATAATATACCATTGTTCCACCTCCACAACCCCTCTCCTTGATTGCTCCCAGTCCCAGGAGGAGTAGTTGAAGGCAAGGTCCTGTGCTCTCACAAGTGCAGGAGTTGCTGTTGTGGCTGTCTCTTATATGAGTCACAATGATGGTGGCAGAAGAGACTTTATTCCTTCCTATTCATCTGCACTTGAAAGGCAGAATCCAGCCCTTAATTACCTGAAGCAGCACCATGAGACCTAGAGCAGCAGTTCTCAACCACTGCGTCAGGACACAAAAGTGTGTCGCGAAGAGCTGGGAGGTGTGTTGCTGAAAATTGCCAGATCAGCTTGGGGCTCCTGCCACCTGCCGCTCTCTGCTGCCCTCCACAGCCTGCTTCTCTGCACAACACAGCCAGCAGCCAGGGCCAGATGAGTAAAGGGACTTGGGGGCTGCAACCCAGAGATCCTGGGCTGGGGAAGGAGGGGGGTGCACCACCTGCCCCACAAAAATAAACCCGGCCCTATCAAGTCAGACCACCAGGGCACCAGCCTGTGCTGGCTTGACTCTGCCCCCACCCAGATCCCAGACTGCTGCAGCCTCCAAAGCACACCCCCTCCAAGTGCCACCGCCACTGACAGGTTCTAATGTGTCAGGCAGGTGAACATCATCTGTCAGGTGTGTCACGATGGAGAAAAGGTTGAGAACCACTGACCTAGAGTACCAGACTACATTTCCATAAAGGAATTCCTGAACTGCTCTCACATTTTTAACTCTAGTTAGTGAACAAATGACACCTTTAAACTAAGTCACAGGAGTTGTGTGCTTTAGGAAGCTGTTAATATAGGCAGAAAAGTCACATATGCAAAATCTTTGCATTATTTCCAAAAAGCGTCTGATGGGCTTAATACAGCTTCAAATACTTCTAAATGTTTGTACAGCATTAGCCCTCCAATATAGTGTATTTTGCAGTATCTGCAAATTTAGTCCACCAAGCCCTATAAGATATATTATTATATGCTGTATTCTGCTGCAAGGATATTTTCTCTAAGGGAAAAACAGAAACCAGCTATATTTTGCAATGGAAATTTAAAATGGCATAATTCCCGAAACAGTGTAAATTAGTAGCAAAGCACACTGCAAACAAAGCTGACAGTCATTTATAATATAAAACAAAGTGGCATTTTAATAGCATGCACACTGAACTGACAGATATGGTTTTATTTCATTAGTTCCTAGCTTCTGAAGGCATGCATTATGTGTGCATGCCTTCATTGTGCACTCTCATTTTAGAGATTTTGGATATTATGCATTTATAACATCTTTGTATCCGAACCAGTTTACCAGAATGTGTTTAATGCACTTTTTGATCTGTATCACGTCAATAATGTACTGAATATTTCTGAACAGTGCTTATATACAGGTCCCTGATTATCTCCAAATTGATATCTTGACATTTTTCTGAGCACTTCTGTTTAGAAGCAGTTTGGATTGTAGAAGTCTCTGTGTTGCAAAGTGATTGAAATGACAGTAGCACTTCCAGCGCTGAGCAGCATATCAGAAACATTTCAAATCAATCACTCCACACATCATTCTCATCTCCTTTCACTTCAGAACTAGAAGTTATGCTCCTTCCCAGTTTGCTCAGAAAATAATATTTAAAGCTGGCACTTACTGTCCAATGGTAGCTGCGTGTTTCCCTTCTCTCACATAATCTGCCACGCCAACCTTACTGCTTCTGTGATGCTGAAAACAAACAAACAAAAAACCCCAGACAAACAAGACATTAGAGAAGCAAGAGAGAGTTTTAACTTTTGCCCTGAACTAGACTAAAGAGTAACTACATGATACTGTTACATCTGTTTGGAGCTAGTGTTGACATGTGAGATACTTCTCCAGGATAAAATGATCATAAGGACTGAAGTTACTTTTCCCTCCCTTTCTGACAGTGGACTCTATTTAACTCTTACCTGATACAAGCTAACAACAATCTGTGAGTGCAATATTTTGTCACAAATATTTTATGCTAGTGTGTAAACTTCAAAACTGACCAGCAAAAACAATTAGTTTAGACAGCTTACCAAAAGAAAAAAAAAAAAAAAACAATTGTTCTTGCCTTGACCATTTCTGAGCTCTCTTGACCATTTCAAAGTCTTCAGCTAACTTTTATTTAAAAAAAAAAAATTACCTCCCTAATTTATACCCATTATGTCACCTCCAGCTGGCAGCTGGGAACCCAAGAATCAAAATAGAGAATTATGAAAATTTATTTTCAGCCTTACTAGAAGTAGACATCACATGTGGAGATGACCCAAACCATGAGACGCCCACCTCAAATTTTACTACCAAAAAGCCAACGTACACTGGATAACTTTCCAATTAGCATTCAATCTTCTGGGTGCAGATCTCAGCCAAATGCCAGCCAAATCCAGAATGACAAACCTTTTGTTGCTTGCCCATTATACAAGGGGAGAATTCCCTTCTCAATCAAGTTCCAGAGGGGTAGCTGTGTTAGTCTGTATACAGCAAAAAAACGAGAGTCCTGTGACACCTTAAAGACTAACAAATTTCTTGGGGCATAAGCTTTCATGGGCTCCAACCCACTTCGTCAGATGCATGAAATGGAAACAACAATAGAGAGGTATATATACACAACAGGAGGAGTAGCATAATAATGGTAAGTGCTGACAAAGTCAATTCAATGGGGCAGGAGAGGCTTATTGGGTGCATCTACACTTGTAAATTAAGTCGACCTAAGCTTGCTTAAATCGACTTAATTTACTCTGCGTCTACACTACAGTTTACTTAAGCCGACTTAATGAAAATTAAGTCGACTTTATTAAACCTGGATTTAATTCGATTTAAGGCTTAAGTCGACTTTTTCAAGTCACAGGGAGAGCCCGGAATGCCCACCCTGCCCCTATAACCTGCCAGGGTCCCTATCCCCCTTTGCCCCATTGTACCCATGTACAACAGTGCAAAGGCTGACCCCTCTGGCACTGGGTAAGGGGTGCCCCCCCTGCCCCTGTGGACCTGCCCTAGGTCCCCCTAGCCCCTAGAAGTCGACCTAGGCATCCAGTGTGAATGCTCTAAGTTGACTTTGTAAGTTCCCCCCAAAGTCGACTTACAACTGAGGTGCAGACTCACTAAGTCGACCTAAATTTTCAAGTGTAAACATAGCCATTCACACTAGTTGAATAGAAGGTGAGAATGTGTGAAGAGCAATAATTACTTTTTGTAGTGTGATAATACCACTCCAAGTCCCTGTTCAGACCCAATCTGATTGTATCAAGCTTGCAAATGAGCCAGAGCTCTGCAGTTTCAAGCTGGAGTCTGCTTCCAAAGTTTTTTTTCCAGGAGTATTGCAGGAGTCTAGCAGTTGAAAGCTGGTGTGAATGAGCCTCTCCTGCCCTATTGAATTTACTTTATCAGCACTTGCTATTATTATGCTACTCCTCCTGGTATGTGTATAAATACCTCTCTCCTGTTGTTTCCATTTCACGCATCTGATGAAGTGGGTTGGAGCCCATGAAAGCTTATGCCCAAAGAAATTTGATAGTCTTTAAGGTGTCACAGGACTCTCATTTTTTGCTTCTCGATCAATTTTAAGTTAGACCCATTCAGGACCATAAAAAGGCAATCCTCATCTTACCCCCCAGATACATGTGGCCTTGTGCCCAAATTGTGGTCCAGCTCTCTACTTGGATTGGTGGTGGAGTGGAAGGGGCATCAAGATGGGGCTATGTGATCTCTCACAGAAGAGCAGCAGGTAGGTACCTCTTCTACATGATAGTTTTAGTGGTGACAACAACTGTCCCTCTCCCCTATAGAGGACGTAATGGCACCAATGGTATAGCTGCTTGGCTGGGTAGGCTGGGCCTACTGTAATATTCTCCTTTCACACAGGCCTCTGCTGGGATAATGTTGGCAAGGACCTCCCAGAACAGCAGATCTTGGAGTAAACACCCTACTGAGATGCATAAGGCAGTTCCCCTTCTGCTGATGCTAATGCAACTGTGAGAAAATAAAACTGCAGAAAACATTGACTTTCTAAAATGTCTATGTGACAGCTGCTGATTACTGAACATCCCCTGAAGGTACAGTAACCACTGGAGCCAGTGATCCTGACCCAGTCATGTGACAGGCTTAGTAACCCTGACCCATGTCACATGACTGGAGTCAAGGAATCAAGTTCAGCTGATTCTTAATAGCATTCATGAAAGACACACATTACTAACCTAGTATGAAGACGCATATACAATTTCTAGTAAACAAGATTTACAGAACATCACAGTGCACATAAGATTCTCCATCATTCCAAACTTACCATACGTTAGAGAGGTCACCACAATGACGCATAATTCCTTACTGTTTTATACCTACAACTATTCTGTTTTCAATTCTCAGTGCAATCTGCAAAACTTTCCCAAACTTAGGGAAATTATGATAGTTTTGTTGTGTTGCTAACTCTCATGATTTTTTTCCACAATGACTTTAGCTGTAACTAGAGCCTGGTCTTGGGGTGATGAGAGAAGGTCCAGCCCCCTAGGAAATTTGAATCCTGGATGCCTGCTCCACTTGCCTGATTCTTCAGGTACAGCAACCATTCACAGCTGTTACAGGAAGAACTGTCTTCCCCACCTCCTCACTTCAGCAACAAAAATCCATGCTCATAGGAGGGCAATGGGAGTAGTGAACTAAAGAGCATAGCATCTCCCCATCTCTCTTTTTTTTTTTTTTTTTGAGCAATGCTTTCTGCTTCTCCCCCATCCTCTTTCCCCTGCAGCACTTGGCTTCAGAAGGGGGAGGAGGAGAATTTTTCCTGGATCTGCTCCCCACCAAACAGCCTGGAAGGAAGAAAAGTAACTCTGCTGCAGTCCCCAACCCCAAGGTCTGGAATAGAGTGGTAAAGAACCCCAAAAGGAGCACAAGGATGGCTGGGTTGAGAGTGAAATGATGCAAAAGGCTGGAAAAACAGAAGGGATTTGGAAGTTGGGGGCAAAATTCATTCTGGGTAGTGGATGGGCAGACATGGAGTGAGAGTGCATGCACACACACACACACATTCACACTCTCTTGCAGACCTACAAATGCACATCTCAGGGAGAACTAAAAAATCTAAAGATAGACCAAAATCACACACTATTTTATTCAGACATAACTTTCATTATTAATTAATAACAACATTAATGCATTGATTTATTGTTGTTATTGCATTAATAATATTAATAAATGACCACATTATTAATGATATATTAGTAAACTGCATTCAAGTTCTGACTCATAATTTTTGATCTCCTGAGACTGGCAGTGCTAAGTACAAAGCTTGTGTCATTTGCAAATAATTTCTGATAAGTTCCATTTTAGTGCCTCAACCACAACATTTTTCCTAGATCTCTCTTTGTTCTTGCATTAAAATTTATTTTACATGTAACAATGTAATACAGAAATTTCAAGTGGTTAAATAAAATGTGGAGCTTTCTATTTTTCTGTCAGATTTTTGCATAACATATTATTTATTTGTATTGCAGCAATGTATGAAGATCTCTTTTTGGGGATCAGGCAAAATGTAAAATTAAAAAATTGCTGCTTCTCCAAATAGTTTACAGTCTAAGGAGCTAGTCTCTAGTCAGGTTAATGCCTGTGTTGATAATGAAATTCACTTAATTTTACACATTAGCATGGAGACATCATACTCATATGCCAATTTAGGGGAGTTCATGTGCCCACAGGTCCTGTAAGAACATGTGATAGGAACAGAGGAACAGCCAGAAGGCTGTCTTTTCACTTTCCTACAGTTCCTGGAAGACAATGAAGAATAGAGGCTGGGATGGTGTCTCCCTTATCCTATTCCCCATATTACTCTAGAGCAACTTAAATCAAACCATCACAAGCATCACAGGATGAAGCTGCTGAAAGTAAACAATGTGTAGCAGGGTGAGGCTGGTTTTCTGACCTCTGCCCAGGCTCCTCACAGCACTGGAGGAGGAGGCAGAGTCTATGAGCCACCAGTAGGGGTACAGCAGGTCTATAAGCCTCCCGGCTGGATCTCCCATTATATCAAAGATAACAGCAGGGAGTGGAAGCCATGTCCTGAACCGTCTCCTGCATGAATGGGATAACCAAGGTGGCTGCTAGATGAAGGGAAGCACTGAAGATCTCTTCCCTGCTAGCACAACCCAGCTAATCATCAGAGAGAGCAAAAGGAATGTGTAATATGTATGAAAAAGTGCAAACTGAAGAAAAATCCTGACATGGCAGAAAGTTGGGAATAAACTTTAAGGTGCTCATTTTAATGATACTGTTAATACACAGAGGAGCTCAAATAGATTGCCTTTTTAAGACTATCATAGATTGGATGTGGAGTTGGAACACCAAGTTTGGCCTGTAAAATAGCATGTAAAATGGAAAAAAATCCCTTCTATGTTAAAACGAGGCATGTATATAGTGCCCCTACAGCCCCCTGTCAATGGGTGGCCCCTGGGGCCAGAGGGCGCTCCCGCCCCAGCTTCGCTCTGGCCCGTCTGCCCAGGGGGTTGAAGGGCTGACTGGCGCATAGCATGGGGGACTCCGACACCCCCCCCAAGGCCATGGACCCTGGAAGGCTGTGCCGGATAGCCTCGCAATAAGCCAGCCGACCCTGCTCCCGGATAGAGCGAACAGGGGCTGGCTCACCCTGCCCCACCTCCGAGTGTGGGGCAGCCGTCCCAGGGGCGAGGTGGGGCTCTCAGCGCTCCTGCCCTGCTGGTGCTGAGCTGAATGGGTGTCAGATTATCAGAGGGGCTTTAGCCTTTTTGGCCACGGCCCAAGGCTTAAGCCCCTCCGATAATCTGGCTCTGCCTATAGCATACTGACAGTCCTGGACCTTACAATTCAAGTAATTCTGTTAGGGATTCCACTGAATAACAAGAAGTGCCTGTTAAAAAGAAAATCCCTCCTTTTCCTACAGGACAGGAGGAAATTTTGAAACACTGGGACTACACTTTACCAAGATTCAAAATATAACAGGAGTTCAAATTCATTTATGGTGACTTTTCTATAGAAAACACATGCAATTTGCTCCTGGGATGTTTCATTTGTTCCTTCTGATGAGAATGCTGATTGGGGTGAGCCATGGTGGAAACTGCTTGTTGAGAAATAGGCACTTTGAGATAGGTTTTGTTCTTCCTTGCAACACACAAGACCAATTTTATTAACTATCATCATCACCAAAAGATGAAAGGAAGAAGGGAAATGAGTATAAATGTAGATGCTTTAAAAAAATAATAAACTGTTCTTCCTTCTGGGTTTAATACTACAGTTGGAATTATTCTGCTTTGATTATCACCAGGCTAAGGGGAGAAAGGAAAACAAACAGTATCTATTTAAAACAAAACAAAACCCACCTTATACTGAAAATAGTCAATATTGTCTTTATTATTTTTACTCTTGTTATTGCTCCTTGAAATGGTAGGAGAGATCTTAAGAGTTATATTGTGTTTTCCCATTGATACCATAATGCGCCATTAGGGGAACAAAAAGAAATTTATTGTCAAATACTTTTTTTTCAGGTTGTATAATTAAGGGAAGGTTATTGGCAACACTATTAGTCTTTAAATTCCTTATCGCCTACCTCAGGGAAGTCAGTGCTGTAACTCCTTTTATGTATATTTCTAACTGACTAACGCTATTGCCATTTCGTTTACCATAAAGAGTGGCTCTGACTCACTTTGTTTGCGGGAACCTGACTCACAATCCCAATAAAACTGTACCTGGCAAGCACCTGGGGGAGAATGGCAGTGCATTGCGATGGTGTACAACCAATCTTGAAGAAATCTCCCAGCATTTACAATTTGAAACAATGCAGCTGTATCACTTCATGCAATGATTTTGTTAACTCTCACAAGGTAAACATATCGGGCATGATCAGTGTTTGATCAGAGGCTCTCTACGGAAAACCCAACTGCTGCAGGAAGTACTATTGATAATCAGTAACTGAGTAAATGCTGTTGGGAGAACTATGCTATTGAAGAAAATGTCTTTTAGATTTGATTTAAAACAGAAGTCTTGATTGCTATACCAGTTATTATATTTGGGATATGTAAGAATCCCATGAGAATTTTTTTTCCCAAAAATCATTTACCATCCTTATGTGTTTGTCAAATTAAAATGAAGATTTGGCTGGATATGATATTGTTCACTTCCTCTCCTTACCTTGCACAGTGTTCTATTTGTTAACCGCTGCTATGTTACATTCAAGAATTGTCTCCAATTTGGTGGCCGGTAAAGTGATTAGACTAGACTGATGAAGAAAGTGTTATAAAAGCTTTGGGATCCATAGAGATTAAAAAAGTCCTCAACGTTTAATGCCATTAACATCTGATAACTCTGTTCCTGTACCTCACACACTTGTCTTCTATAAGTTTTTATATGGGAAATAACATTTATTACTAATATTGAGTACATGCAAATTAAATTATCAAGCAATTTTCAATTGTTAATCATTTGCTCAGAAAACTGATCACCATAAATTGTTTCCTTGTGAATCTTTTATACTTTAAATATTCCTTTCCACCCATCCCCCATGGCAATTTGAAAAGTCAAAGCACTGAAAGCCTAATTCATCTTCCTAATTTGGCACGTAGCTGGAATCCAACTGAGCAAATGTAGTCTAAGCACAGAAACAAGAACAGTACACTAGGGAACACATGCACCTAGCAGGTTCCTAAAAGCTTCCATTTTTAAGTTCCAACAACAGTATAATGATCTTAGTGATCCTACTGTGCTACATCTTGATTATGAACACAAAAAAAAAAAAAACCCTTGGTCACTTTAAGCCCTATTAATAAGCCTGCCCTATAATTTTAAAATGCTACCTACATATGACATTTACTTAATGGCACAGAGCCATACTGCTGAGCTTTACAGCTTTTCCTTCAGTGCCCTGCACTTTTCTATTGCCATAAATGGGAGATGAATTAGACTATAGCTATTTGTTCTGATGAGAAATTCATTCCTTTCTTAGAATACCAGTAAGGTGTGCTTGTCATGCATAAACTCACATAGCATAGTTGAAACTAAGGCCAAATATTTACTATGTTGCCTCCCCCCCAGCCCTCTAATTCTTATCTTCTAACTTACATTTTTTTTTTAAAAAAAAACAATGTTTTAATTAAACCAACAGTCTAATTGCTTGGTTCCCCATAATCCCTTTCATTTCTAGTTTCACCAAGGCATCATCGAAGTGAAGCCCAATTACTAATTTGAACTAAGCAAAAGATATGGCAATAGATACAATAATTTAAGATACAGTAATTTAAATAGGCATATGCTTTACTTTTCTTTTGATTATACAGGGTGGGTTTATTTGTATGTTGTTTGTTTTGTTTTGTGCATTATAGAACCTAGTTTGCTACTTAATTTTTAAATGTTTAGCTACAGTCCACCCCAGGTGTAAACGTACTGAAGTCAATGGAATTATACCAGGGATGAATTTAGCCTTGAATGAATTAAAGAAGAAAAGGATATGATTTCAAATTCTCAACTTTGTCGAAACAGGTCACCATCACTTAGTAGCTCCTCTTAAAAAGATGTTTCTATCATAAGAAAGGATTTCAATAATTAGTAGTTGCACCTATCTGCAGTCATCCTAGTAATAATAGCCACTGTCCATTAATAGAGATGGTTCTTCAAAGAATGATATAATACATTCAAAAACTAAGAATAAGCATTTCCAGAACTATTCTAGAAGTGATTGAGATAAAGATGGTATTACCCAGTCAGTAAGGAAAACATTTATGTTATCAAAATGCATGACCCATATAAGCATGCTTACATTTGGACGTTCTTCAGCCTTCTTAGACTTATCTAAGATTATTCCATTGGTAAGGTTGATTATGATGTGTAATACAATTGGAGCCATGACACTGGACAGAAATTTTCAACATAACAGTTGGGAAAATATTACTTAATAGGAAGATAAAGGTAAGTAGGTGGATAGCTTCTATTAATCTATTCTTTAAGAGCCACTCAAGATATATAACAGCATGATCAAATTAACTGATATAAACTAAGTGAAAGCAATTCATTGGCTGCCTCAGATCTCTAAGTTAGAATGAAACAAGCACTTGTAAATCTAAATAATCTTCTGCCCTCATTTTTTTTTTTATTTTTAAAGTAATAATAATGATAACAACAACAAATAAAATAATAACAACAGCCACTTTACACAAGAGAAAAGTGATATAAGGCAAAGAGGACCATAACTGAACAAGACAAGCAACGTTGATAGGAAAACATAACAAATTGATCTGTTGGTATTTCTACAAAGCTTGATAGAATTCTCCAGATTTGATTAAAAGTCATTGTGGAGATATTTGGTGTGGTTTTTTCCCCCCCTCCACTCCCATTATCAAGGTTGAGGCAAGAGACAGTAGAGTCACAGATGCCAATCTAAAAATTGTGAACTATATTTACTTGCATAGCCTGTGTCAGCTCTGTGTTCTTGAAGAACCAGGGCATAGCACCGAGCCCCTCTGACTCACCTGAACACATCCCCTCCCCCATCTTCTGCTTGAACCAGAAACTAAAGGCAATGGAAAGTACACCTAAAGCCCTCCAAACAAGGGTGACTGGATTTAGGCAACTTCCTTAACCACATCTGCATTGACGATGTGAGGAGGCATCTCTATTAGCACAGCTGATGACAACTGAGAGCCTCATTTACATCAAAGATGGAACACGTATTAGCATCCTGAATGAAGAATCAAGCTCCAAGGCAGGATCCACACTGAACTCTGGAATCAGCAAAGCTAGGATGCACTGCATGATGGGGGATCTCTGTTTCTGATGAATCTGATGAAATTGGTTGCAGCCCACAAAACCTTATGCCCAAAGAAATTTGTTAGTCTTTAAGGTGCCACAGGACTCTCATTGTTTCTGCACCCGATGTTAATGAACCCACACCTGCCCAGCTCAGCAGTTTTCAGACCAATTCTAGTCAATAGAGCCTTTACTGAAATCCAAAATACTGAATTCCCTGATTGCATTGTGATCTGTCCGGGAAGGAACAATGCCAGAGCTAAGAATGATCAGTTCCCATTGTCCAGCCTGAACAAAACAACTGTAGTATACCACCTAAAATCATTATTTCCTAGTGCTCTCCCCTGAACCATTGTTTCTTCCCTACAAAAGCCCCTATCCAAGTTCAAAATTCTGTTCTGATACCCGTACCCAAAAGCTCCCTCAGTTCCACTGGGACTTCTCCTTTTCCTGACTGATCATGTTGGGGGCTCTGCCTGTCTCAAGCACTTCAGACTCTAAACTGTACAGCCTGTCTTCGGGGACCCTTTCACTGGTTCAAGCTGCGCTGAGTAATGAGGCCCCAATTCTCTTTCTTAGTCTAAACCTGACCTTTGTAATCAAACTTGGGCTGGATTTCCCCAATAGCCAACTGAAATTATGAAATATTATAACTGTGTAGTTGTTTTTCTCTCCTTGTATGTTTATTAATTATTATTATTATTATTATTATTATTATTATTATTATAAGTTTCATATACCTGACAATAAAATAACTTTTGTAATCAAGCTGAATAATGCCAGATTCTCTCCAAAACTTTGTTTAGCCTTTGGTGTTCTTGGCTCTCTATCTTGCTCTGCAGCAATGCTTCTTCTACCTAAGCCAAAGATCCCTGTAATGCCCCAAAATATTGTGGGGTTTGCTCCTCAAGGGGTTTACTACTAGAACAATTGCACTTTGTTAGTCTGTGGGTCTGTATATGTGGGTATTTACTTGAGTCTGGGGCTGGAGGAACCAGCTCCAGGACACTTAGGTCCTGCAGGGTAGCTCTATTGGGAGGGGACTTGCAGAAGGGGAAGTAAGCTCCATATGAAAATCCAAGTGACATAAGCAGTACATTAATAGAATTACACCCCCTCAATGAAAATAACCCTAATAAATGAGCATACTGCACAGTGACGGCCAAAAATCTAGTAACAGGTATATGTACAAAAGGTGCCAATGTCTTCTGGACATTGCCAGCATGATTTTGATAGCGATAATCTATCTCACTTTAGCAGCTATTCTCTTCCTTGCAAGATGAAGGGTGAGAAGAGAGCTAAAGAGAAGCAGCAAGTACTGGTGAGCATAAAAATGCCTACTGTTAAGAACAATTCAAGCCAGTTTCCCACATCCTTTCAGCATTCTTAGAAGTAGATTATTATCCTGGGCTTATTATGTCTACACTAGCAATTTAGGTCGACTTAAGAATGCTTAAGTTGACCTAAAATACTCTACGTCCACGCTGGGCTTTCATTAAGTCAACAAAGGGCATCCTTAAGTCAACTTAATAACTACCACCTGTTAGGTTGACTTAAGGTCTAAGTCAACCTTAATAAGTCGACCTAACACCGGTGTGGACGCCCTAGGTCGACTTAATTACTTAAGTCGACCTAGGGCTGAGGGAAGGGAGCCACAGCTTGGGGACAAGGAAGCCCCAGGGGCTCCCGGGGAAGAAAGCTGCTGGCAGCTCTCTTCCCCAGGGCTCCCCTGTCCTGGGAGCCAACAGCGGCTGTCTTCCCCAGCACTCCATGGACGGGGAATCTCCGGGGATCCCCTGTCCATGGAGCACCGGCAAAGAAAGCCACCCACACTCCACAGACAGGGGAACCTCCAGGGATCCCCTGTCCTCAGAGTGCAGGCGACTGTCTTCGCCAGGACCCGGGCAGCTCCTGGCAAGAAGGGAGCCCCACTCCATTCTCCAGGTCCCAGCAAGAAGGGAGCCCTGTGTGGTCAGCAGGGAGTGGGGAGCCAAGGCCCTGTCTACACTTAAATTGACTTAACAAGTCGACTTAACTTTTAAACTGAGTTAACTTAATTTTTTAAGTGTAGACATAACTATTCTGATCTCATAATAGTTTTATACTGCTGTCATTCCACTAACTTTGATGTAATTGCTTCTGATTTATGTTGGTGTAACACAAAACACAATCATGTTCCCTATTTTTTTTCTTTGGTGAACTGTCAAACAAAATGTTCACTTTCCTGGGCACTCCAACAGATTGCTAGCCGAGCTACAGAACAGTTAAGAGTCCCCAGGCTATGAGGCTGACAGGACTTGCTCACTGCCTGTCTAGCCAGCACCTCAGGCAGCTGATTCCTAAGTTGTCCAGGTGCCTTTCCAGACAATCTTGGATGATGGCCAACCAGGAACGCAGGCAGCTCAACTACCCACCAGCTGAAAAATTCCATTTTGTTATGCCTATTATAGAGTCTCATTAAAAAAAAAAAAAAAGCCTGTGCTCTTTGAGATTTTTTCCAAAATGGGATGAGAAATATTCAGACTTTGGGGTTGTGAGGGAGGAGGAGGAACTTCCATTCTCCAGTCATTTCTAGAGCCATAACCAGTTATTGGTTCTCAGCCCTCCTGGTTTTCCAACCTTCTGACCTGACCTCAATGGCTGAAGTAGAGGGCACCCTATACTTTTTTAGGTAGTCCTCAAGACTCGGGCAGAACCAGATAATTACTATCCTGCTCCCTTGAGACTCCACAGGAATATCTTCAATGCATCTGGCAACAAACCTCCAAGTCCAGACGGACTTGTCCTAGCAGGATTTGAGCTAGCACGTTAAAAACAGCAATGTGGACATGACAGCACAGGAGGCTCAGGGTAATGACTCAAGCTCAAACTCAGGGGGCAGGGTTGGCTTGGGCTTAGGTGGCTAGCCCAAGCCATGACATCCAGACAGCTACTATTTTGCACACTAGTATGAGCCCCACTAAGACAAGTCTGTCTTCTTGGTCTACAAGGCTCACTACCAGCTGCAGTGTAGACATAATCCATCAGAACATCAGGCTACGCAGTACTCTGAACTTCTCTCTCCTTTCTCTGCAATGCAGCTGGCAACCAGTCACAGAGTTGAGCAGCTGCAGCAGAAACAGGGGAGTGGCTGCTCAGAAAACACACACTGAAGCCTGGGCTATGGGAAGGATTTAGAGAGGCTGCAACATTTCAACTTAAAAATTACTGAGGATGGCTCAGGAGGCACATTTTCAATTAATAATTATACTCAATTTTCTTCTTAACACCATCATTCTCAAGAGCCAAAATGTAGAGCCTTGTGCACATCCCTGGGCTAAAATGTACCCTTCCTTGGGATACAGTAAATATATAGAAGAGTTCTATTTAGAATACTTAGCATATCAGGATCGCAGTCTTCGCCTGGATTAGATTATGAGATCTTGGAAACAGATTTAGATGATCATAATGGTCCTTTCTGGACTTGGCATCCACGAATCTCAATGAAATGCTAACAGTTTGTGTGAATGTGGCATTGTGACAAGTGAATCATCAATTGACATGCTGAGCTACTTTGCTTTGAAAAAGCAGTGTTTCTGCACAAGGGACATTATGTCAGCTGCGATAATAAGTAGCTTGGCAGTGCCATACCAAGGTCCTTACACAGATACAGTGAGATAATGTACCAGCGGAGTCTAGAATGTGATAAACACAGACTATGTCTGGACCGGTCATTTGGAAATGTGATTTGTTTGCTCCTACCTCGCATTAGATCATTACTGGTGGAGCAATTCTGTGTGAGTTGATTGTAAAACCAAGCCAAATTTGTGAAAGTGAAGCTGCCTTGTCTACGTTCATAGAATCATAGAATAATAGGGTTGGAAGGGACCTCACAAGGTCATCTAGTCCAACCCCCTGCTAAAAAGCAGGACCACTCCCCCT
>ML685780.1:6810506-6881957 GCA_007922175.1 Pelusios castaneus
TAATCCTGTCCTCCAAAGCACTTGCAACCCCTCCCAGTTTAGTATCATCCACAAACTTTAGAAGTGCCCTCTCTATGCCATGATCTAAATCATTTATGATAACATTTAATGGAATCAGGCTAATAAATGATGCCTTAAAGACCCCATTTGATATGCCCTCCCAGCTTGACCCTGAACCACTGATAATTACTTTCTGGGAATGGTTTTCCAACCAGTTATGTACCCACCTTGTCATACCTCTATCTAGGTTATATTTCCCTATTATTTTTTGTGAAAAGATCACGTGAGACAGTATCAAACACTTTACTAAAGTCAAGTTGTACCACATCTACCATTTCTGCCCCCTTCACAAGCCCAACAAAGCTTGTTCCCTAGTCAAAGAAAGTTACTAGATTGGCTTGGCTTGTTCTTGAAAAATCCAAGTTAACTGTTAGTTATCACTTTCTAATCTTCTAGGTATCAGCAAACTGATTGCATAATTTGTTCCATTATCATTCCCAGTACCAAAGATAAGTTGACTGGTCTGTAAGACCTTGGGTTGTCCTTATTCCTCTTTATATAGATTGGCAATATATTTGGCAAATTAAAGTCCTTTGGAATCCCTTTCCCACCTTTGAAGGCTTTTTGAAGATCATTGCTAATGGCACAGAGATCTCCTCAGTCACTTCCTTGAATATTCTAGGAAATATTTCATCAGGGCCTGCTGACTTGAAGACATTGAAATAAGGGGAAGAAGAAGATACAAATTACTTAGTCTCAAAAGCACCTCCATTGCACCAGCATTCACTATGTTAGATATCTGATTACTACTAACCTAAAAAAAAAATTTAAAAAAATTTAAACACATAGTTAACACTTTTGCCATTTCTACATTTTCTGTTATTGTTTCTCCCTCTTGCTTTAAATATATTTAGAAAATATTGTCCTTTTACTCATTATGTCTCTAGTGAATTTAATCTCATGCATCTTGCCTTTCTCTTTCTCTCTCCGTACCCCCGCTACAAGCTTCTGTGTATTTTTTGTTGATTTTTCTTATTATAATCATCCTTTGTAATTGACCTAGATTTCATTTTTTGCAAGACTATTTTTTGAGTTTCAGATCATTGATAATCTCCTGGTTAAGCTAGGGCGGTCGCTTGCTGTCTTCCATACAAAATAGGATGATTTTCTCTTGTGTTTTTGAAAAACTCTCAAATGTTTTTTCTCCAAAGACTTTCTTCCCATGGGATCTTACCTACCAACTCCCTAAGTCTGCTCAATGATAGAGTTTCAGTAAATACTTATGACTAGAGTTGGAATTAGTTCCAGCACATTGCCTTTCAGAAACAAGAAAAACTAAAAAGCAAACTTTAGAATGAATATCTAATTTTCAATGAGTATTCTGCAGTGAATGTTACTCAAACGATGCAATGATGCATGAATAAGTGTTAAGACAATTAGACAATGGTTTGTGTGGCATCCTGAAAAAAAAATGTGGATAGATAAACTTAATAGATAAAACAACGAGAGTCCTGTGGCACCTTAAAGACTAACAGATTTCTTTGGGCATAAGCTTTTGTGGGCTCCAACCCACCTAGATGCAAATTGTCACCATGCAAGGCACTTAATAGATAAAGAAATATACACCAGGCAAAAATTAGGAATTAGACTGTCACATAAGGGGACTGGTTTATTAACAAGTCTATGACATCTTGTCTGGGACTTCTTGGTACCAAACATCTGGTTGCAATTACATCTTGTCTTGTTTTATCTCATCATATTCCTCTTGTAGTGTGATGTTTTATTGGTGATGTTTGAGAGCAATGACATATCATCCACAAATATAAATATATAGGTTCATATTCACTGAAGCAGGTGCAGAGAGGTTTAAATTAAAATTCACTCCTCCACCTGTCCCCTTGCATGCACTGTTATCTCATTCAAGCCTGAGGAAAGGCAGATGACATTCCTGGTGCCTGTGATCCCTTGGGGTTTCTATCAGGAGTGGGCAACTTCATGTCCACCAGTAACTGAACAGGAGCCTCTGCAGCAACAGAAAGTTGAGGAGGACATAATGAATCATTATATCCCATAACTATGCTTCTTCCATAGCCAGTGTTTGGGGCTTCAATGGCCTACAACCAGTCTGTGGGAGGATGCAAATTTTCTGCAACTGCAGTCTACCCACCAGTTGGATATTGATTCTTTGCTGAATTTAGCCCATAGTCTTGGCTGGACAACTCCTCAGTCCACATAAATATGTGTGTTATGTCTCTGATAACTTTTTTTAAATTATTATTAAGAAAGGACATATAGTAGATGTAACCTCTCTTGATTTTAGTAAGGCATTTGATACAGTTCCACATGACAAATTATTCATTAAATTGGAGATGATGGTGATTAATATGAAACTTGAAAGATGGATAGGGAACTGGTTAAAGAGAAGACTACAATGGATCATAATGAAAGATGAACTGTTAGGATGGAAGGAGGTTACTAGTGGAGTTTCTCAGGGATCAGTCTTGGGACCATTTTATTTAACATTTTTATTAAGACACATTGATACAAAAAATAGGAGTGGCATTTGCAGATGACACAAATATGTGAAGTATTGTCAATATAGAGAAGGACTGGAACATCACACAAGATCTGGATGACCTTGAAAACTGGATAATTAGAAATAGGATGGAATATAATAGTGCAATATGTAAGGTCATACACTTAGGAACTAACCACAAGAATTTTTGCTATTAGCTGTGGACTTAGCAATTGGAAGTGACAATGGAAAAGAAAAGCCTCAGAGTACTGGCTGATCACAGTATGACTTTGAACTGCCACCATGATATGGCTGTGAAAATGGGTTAATGTGATCCTATGATGCTTTAAGTACAGTATTTCCAGTAGATGATAGGGAAGATTTACCAGTATACAAGGCACTCTTGAAATCTCCTCTGAAATACTATGTGCAATTCTGATCTCCCATGTTTAAGAAAGATGAATTCAAACTGCGAATGTGCAAAAGATGGCTAATAGGATGATCAAGAAATGGAAACCCTACCTCATGAGAGGAGACACAAAGAGCTTGTCTAATTTAGGCTATCCAAAAGGAGGCTGAAGGGAGATATGACTTCTCTCTATAAAAACAGCAGCAGAATAAATGCCCCCAAGGGAGAGAAGTTAATTAAGTTAAGTGTCACAGGAACATATGGATAGCTGGCCATCAACAAGTTTAGCCTGGACATTAGAATCATAGAATCTTAGGGCTAGAAGGGACCTCATGAGGTCATCTAGTCCAACCCACTACTAAAAGCAGGACGACTCCCACTAAATCATCCCAGCCAAGGTTTTGTCTAACAGGACCTTAAATAACTCCAAAGACAGAGATTCCACCACCTCCCTAGGCAACCCATTACAATGCTTCACCACCCTCCTAGTGAGAAAGTTTTTCCTAATATACAACCTCGACCTCCCCAGCTGTAACTTTAAACCATTGCGCCTTGTTCTGTTCTGTGTTACTACCGAGAACAGCCTAGCTCCCTCCTCTTTGGAGCACCCCTTCAAGTAGTTGAAGGTTGCTATCAAATCCCCCCCCTCAATCTTCTCTTGTGCAGATTAAATAAGCCTATTTCCTTCAGTCTCTCCTTGTAAGTCATGTGCCCCAGCCCCCTAATCATTTTCATTGCCCTCTGCTGGACTAAATTGTCCACATCCTTTCTGTAGTGGGGAACCCAAAATTGGACACAGTATTCCAGATGCCGCCTCACCAGTGCCGAATAGAGGGGAATAATCACATCCCTCAATCTGCTGGCAACACTCCTACTGATGCAGCCCAATATGCCATTGGCCTTTTTGGCAACAAGAGCACACTGTTGACGCATATCCAGCTTCCCGTCCTACCATAACCCCCATGTCCATTTCTACAGTGCTGCTACTTAGTTGGTTGGTCCCCAGCCTGTAGCAGAGCATGGGATTTTTCCATCCTAAATGCAGAACTTTGCACTTGTCCTTGTTGAACCTCATGAGATTTCTTTTGGCCCAGTGCTCCAATTTGTCTAGGTCTCCCTGAATCCTGTCCCTGCCCTCCAGAGTGTCTACCATTCCCTCCAGCTCGGTGTCATCCGCAAACTTACTAAGCATGCAATCTATCCCATCATCCAGATCATTAATGAAGATGTTGACCAGAACCAGCCCCAGGACTGACCTCGTACTAGTTGCCAACTAGACATTGAGCCATTGATTCCTGCCCACTGAGCTGTTGATCTAGCCAGTTTTCTATCCACCTTACGGTCCACTCATCCAACCCATACTTTCTTAACATGCCGATGAGAATGCTGTGGGAAACCGTATCAAAAGCCTTGCTAAAATCAAGGTATATCATGTCAATAACTCTTCCCGCAACCATAAATCCAGTCATCTCATCATAGAAGGCAATCAGGTTGGTCAGGCACGATTTGCCCTTGGTGAATCCATGCTGACTGTTGCTGATCACTCTATTTTCCTCCAAGTGTTTCAGGATGGATTCTTTGAGGACCTGCTCCATGATTTTTCCAGGGATTAAGGTGAGGCTGACTGGTCTGTAGTTCCCTAGATCCTCCTTTTTTCCCTTTCTTGAAGATAGGAACTATATTTGCCTTTTTCCAATCCTCCGGGACCTCCATCGTTCACCACGAGTTTTCAAAGATAATGGCCAGCAACTCCGCAATCGCTTCGGCCAACTCCCTCAGCACCCTTGGATGCAGTTCATCTGGCCCCATAGACTTGTGCACATCAAACTTCTTTAAGTAGTCCCTAACCTGATCTTCCATCACCGATGGCCGCTCTTCTTCTCTCCATTCTGCATTACCCAGTGTAGTAGCCTGGGAGCTGACCCTCCCTGTGAAGACTGAAGTAAAAAAAGCATTGAGTATTTCACCCTTTTCCGCATCATCCACCTGTCCCATTCAGTAAGGGACCTACACCATCCCTGATCCTCTTCTTGTTACTGACATACTTGTAGTACCCCTTCCTGTTATTCTTCACATCCTTTTCTAGCTGCAACTCCAATTGTCCTTTGGCCTTTCTGATTTTACCCCTGTAGTACCGAGAAATAGCTTTATACACCTCCCTAGTCATCTGTCCAAGCTCCCACTTCTTGTAAGCTTCCCTTTTATGTTTCAGCTCCCCACAGAGTTCTCTGCTAAGCCACACTGGGCGCCTTCCACATTTGCTGTTCTTTCTGCACATCGGCATGGTAGCTTCCTGTGCCCTTAGCAGGCTTTCTTTAAAATACAGCCAGATCTCTTGGATGCCTTTCCCCTTCAGATCAGCCTCCCAAGGGATCCTGCCCATCAGTTCCCTAAGGGAGCCAAAATCTGCTTTTCTGAAGTCCAGGGTGTGTGTTCTGCTTTTTTTCCTTTCTTCCATTGATCAGGATCCTGAACTCTAACATCTCATGGTAGCTGTTGCCCAGGTTGCCATTCGCTTCTACTTCTCCAATCAATTCTTCTCTGTTTGTGAACAGCAGGTCAAGAGGTGGAAGGCCCCGAGTTGGTTTCTCCAGCATTTGTACCAGGAAGTTGTCCTCAACACTCTCCAAAAACTTTTTGGATTGCCTGTGCTTTGTGTTAGACAAAGGTTTCTAACTATTAGAGGAATTAAGTTCAGGAACAGCCTTCCCAGGGGATTAGTAGGGGGCCAAAATCTTAACTGGCTTCAAGACTGAGGTTTGTAAGTTTACAGGAGGATGATATGATAAGACTGCCTACAATGGCATTTAACTGATCCGTAACTTCCAGTAGCAAATATACACAGATGAGCCACTACATGGGGAGGGTTGAGTTACCACAGAGAATTCCTTCCCAGGCAGTTAGAAAAAGCCATTTGGCCTTTAAGACACTTTCATTCATGGCCAGCGGGAGGGAATTTAACCTCTTTTTTAAAAAATTGTGATGATTTATTTTTAATTTTTTTAGTTAAATAACACTACTAGGGTTTTTTGGTTTTACTTTTGTGCCACCTGGCTCCAGGCTGACGTGGCAGGCCACTCTGGTAGTTGGCTTTTAACATTGCCCTCTCCCCATCCCCCACTTTTTTTAAAGAATAAAAGCATTCCGTTTCTGTCACCGAACCCTGCTCACTGTGCCAAGTTTTACAACTTTTAAGTTGGGGATGCATCGTTTGGAAGTGACAGAGGAGGAGAAGGACCTGGGGATACTGGTTGATCAGAGGATGACTATAAGCCAGCAATGCAATGTGGCCATTAAAAAAACAAACAAACAAACAAACAAACAAACAAACAAACACTAATGCAGTTCTAAGATTCATCAGAAGAGGTACTTCCAGTAGAGACAAGTAGGTGTTAGTACTGCAATAGAAGGCACTGGTGAGACCTCATCTGAAATAGTGTGTGCAGTTCTGGTTCCTCATGTTTAAGAAAGATGAATTCAAACTGGAACAGATGCAGAGAAGGGCTACAAGGATGATCCACGGAATGGAGAACCTGTCTTATTAGAGGAGAGGTAAAGAGCTTGGCTTGTTTAGCCTAACCAAAAGAAGGTTGAGGGGAGACATGACTGCTCTCTATATACAACAGAGGGATAAGTACCAGGGAATTATTTGAGTACAGTGCCAATATGGATACAAGAACAAATGGATACAAACTGTTCATCAGGACATTTAGGCTTGAAATTAGATACAGGTTTCTAACCCTCAGAGGAGGACAGTTCTGGAATAGCCTTCTAAGGGGAGCCGTGGAGGCAAAAAACCTAGTGGGCTTCAAAACTGAGCTTGATAAATTTATGAAGGGGATGGTATGATGGGACAGTCTAGTTTGGCGATTGACCAATTCTTGACTACTGGTGGTGGATATGCCAATGACCTGAGAAGGGATGGTAAATGGGGTGGGTACTGAGTTATTACAGATAATTCTTTCTTGGGTGTCTGGCTGGTGAGTCTTGCCCACATGCTTAGGGTTTAACTAATCGCCATATTTGGAGTTGGGAAGGAATTTTCCCCTAGGGCAGATTGGCAAGGGCTCTGGGGCTTTTTTGCTTTTTTTTTTTGTAGGGTGGGGAATGGATCATTTGCTCATGGATTCTCTATATTTTCAAGTCTTTAAATCATGATTTGGTGACTTTAATAACTTAGTCATAGGTTAGAGGTTTATTATAGGAGTGGGTGGGTGAGGTTCTGTGGCCTTCATTGTGCAGGATGTAAGACTACATGATTATATTGGTCCCTTCTGACCTTAGAGTTTCTGAGTCAGAGAACAGAGCTGGGAGAGAAGATTCCAGGTTTCAGTATATAAGCCATACACTGACTGTTTTATAATAGAATACTGTGAAATAGCAGCCATACTATTATTAAGTCGCACCTATAAACCCTAGTCATGGACCCGACCCGTTACTGATTTAAGATGTGAGAAAAAATTAAAAACAAACAAATGCAAAATAAAACCTCTGAGCATTGGTAAAAGAAGTGACTAGCTAACTTCTGCCTAGCTACTTACTGTACTTATATCATTGCCATTTCTATAATGAGTTGCGACAAGATTCTATGCTCCAAATAAAGACTCCACTACAACTGTCATAGTTCAGTATTGCATACAAAAATTCTTGATTAGAAATATTACAGAATAAGATGAACCGATATTTTAGATACAGAGAACAGTAGCCAGCAACTTGAAAGAATAAATATTTCATCAGGATGTTTAGTGCCGTAATAGTCCTTTAACATATATCATTATTAGGCTATTTCTTACTTCATTCATCTCTGTTTAAATTACATTTCCCTCAGCCAGTATGTTCTCAGCAAAAGTCAGTTCAGTCCTATTGTAACTAAATTTTATGGGCTTCAAAGTATTTATTTCTTTTCCAGTATGTCATTATTTTTATGTGAAATAAAGCAGAGGGTGTCAACTATATATGCTGAAATATGTAATTTTTCATCCTTTTATGGAGAATTCTATGAATAGTACATCTTTTCAAGAGATTTCCAACTGACTGTTAATAGGAAGTAAAATTATAGCTACAGATCTTCTGTCCTGCAGCAAAGTCTTATAATAAATTCCACAGCAGGGTCACCTGCTTCAGTTCATTTCTTGGCAGACTAACAACATTGTTTATGCCTATGATTTTGATAGTTTTGACAGTTAAGCCCTAAAGGGATATTCAGTGCCCTATTGACTTAGGGGAGTGAGAATCAATACCATATAAGATAAATGCCAGTCTTCTACCACCCTTAAAACAAAACATATAAACAAGTTCGTTATTGTAACCTCTTGTTTAATTGTCATAATAAAAATCTATTCTTATTTATTCACACAACATGACACTCAGCCTATTATAAACTTGCTCATTGGGTTTAAAGGAATTTGGGGCATATTAAAAGAAAGATTTTTTGTTTAATTCTAATGATAGTGTGTGTATGCGCGAGGACTGCATATTCAAACAAACATTAGTATATAAGTACTGCACTTCATAGTAAGCAACTGTAGGTATGAGTCTGTTCGGTATATAAAAATCACATTTACATGGCATGCTCAGCAAATACAGAAAACTGCATCAATACAGGAACATATTTGTAGTATATCTAGCCTGGGCCACTTAAAATAGAAGGATATTGAAGAAGATAATATTATGTGTTTTAAAAACCCATTCCTAATTAGTATGGAGTATTTAGTTCCTTTAGGCATTTAACTGTTGTTTATTTACTGCAATCCCAAATTAAGTGATATTAGTAAAAATAAAAGAGAGAGTGTGAACTCAATTCCAGAGCAATTTGAATGAGTATTAGATTTGTAGCATGGCTCAGTGGAAAAGCAATATAAAGGGCCTGATTCTGCTCCTGTAGAAAACAAAGGTAGAAGTGCCATTAACTAAAATAGAGAGTAAGATTCAATTTAACAATGCACCTGAGGAAAACAAACATTTTCCTTTTGCTAGCCACTGAATTGAAAACTCCTAAAAAGTGAATTTTATGTTCTTTGGTTCCTGTCTCTGGCAGAGTGGAGGGGCTTACGCTCAGAGGGTCACTGCAACCCCCACCCCAGCTGTTTGAGCTAGGAAGAAAACCAATAGAAACAGCAGTGCCTTACAGATATGGGCTGATTAGGGCCAGGGAGAAGCTGACTAATGAGGCAACAGGGAATAGCTGACCCCCTGGAGACAGGGGATATAAGGGGGAGTGGAAAAGGGAAGGAGGAGGATATCGTCCAGTCAGGAGGGCCAGAGCCCTGTACTCAGAGTGCCTCAGGACCAGCTGGGGGGAAGAAGCCCAGAGTTGAAGGGCCAAGCATAATCTTTGGGAAATGGACTTATCACTGTAAACAAAACAAGCAGGAGTGTTGTACAGTGAAGGAGTGCGAGTCCTCTCTTACGAGGGGTGGACCAGAGAGATCAGCTATACTTCCCTTTGCTTTGCAAAGTCTAACAAATTATAAATAAGTCTTGGATGGTTTGATAGTTTCAATTCAGTTCAGGTAAACATAAAAAGCATTGTCGATACTCACATGAGGCATATCTGAATACAGCAAAGCTCTGAAAGTCATGCAGGAAATATCATGAGCACAGAATCTCTCTTGAGCTTCTCAGTGTCCCTTCAGAAGTGTCAGAAATCATGGCATTGCTTATGGCAATACTTGCAGCATTTCTGTGCTTCTGCCTAGTTGCTCAAGTAAAACTAGGAAGCTATACAACCGTACAAAAAAGAGATACTGTAAGTTATCAATCATATTTCTATACGTATATTACTAAATTGAATTAATTTTTAAACTTATTTTTAATCCATTATGTTTAGAGAGACCAGAGGGTTAGGAGGGGCAGGAAGGTGGTTTTCATTTTGCATTTTGTTCCATGTTTCTAAGCAGGTCTCATGCAGTAGCACAATATTCCTAGATCTGAGTTTTAAAAACTGCAGGAAAGGATTATTTGTTAAAGTACTTAGCAGATGTTGTGAAGGGCACACAATACATTTGCGCTTCAAAAGACTGCATTGACTTCTAATTTGTTTCTTCAATTCGAGGTTTTGATTGCAATTAAAAAATTCCCTGGGGACAATTATATTGACCTCCTTTGTCCAGCACTTTGAGATCTTCAGATTAAATGCACAATATGAGAGCTAGGTATTATTTCTGGTTTGGGTACTATATCTTTCTTATTTCTTTCAGTCTCTCTCTCTCATCTTTCCTGTATGTTGGTACTTCTGCTTGTTGTCACATATGTAATATAGAGGCATACAACTATTTAAATATATTTACACAAGGGTTTATTCACAGATGCATCAGTTATTTTATCTGAACCAGGTTGCACATTCCTAGTAGACAGAACTACATTTTTGTCATTTTTTTAATAATTCAATGCACTTTTAAATTTTATTCATAGTGTGCTAACCCCCCCCCCCATGCCATTTCTCCATATTTGATTAAAATGAATATAGTCCATCTTAGAAACAGGAAAGATTACATTGATTTTGAAATGCAACCTTGACCAATTCTGCACAATCTGGAAGGCAGGTCTGCACAACTATAACGTGGAAAAAATACATTTATCTCAATCCATTTGTTCACTATTGAAAACCCTACATTTTTGTTCATGCATAAGCTTCATATCTATCAGCTCTGGCAGCTTTGCCCTCTTAAATTTTCTTTCCTCTTTGTTTCACCTTGTATTTTAACCATAAAATGCCAACTCCACCGACATAGAAATACATTTTATCACTGAATAGGAGAAAGAACTATGGATATTGCTCTCAGCCTCTTCAATATTTATTGGAGTTCAGTATTGCCATTCCCAACCTTTGAAATATCATAAGTCAAAATCTTGATTTAAAATAATAATTAATAATTTTGTTGTTTTTAATTTGCCTTCTGCTTTGTGAGCCTTTAGGGTGCACTCAGATCTTTTTCTGCACTATGCAAGCTGGCAACTTACAGCAAAATATCAATAAGACTGAGATTTTCATGCAATCTCCTGGTTCCTTCAGATGTGAATTTTAACAAAATAAATTTAAAAATAGAGTAGAAATAATTAATAGGGAGCTGCTTTAGGAAGGAGCTGCCCAGGATACAGGCCAACTGATCCTTTCAGAAGTCTTTGAAAAGATGGCCAGAGATAGACTGAGCCAGAGTATGGAATAAGGTCATCAAAAAGATAAAAGTTTATATAGAGCATATTCAATCACAACTTGTCCTCCCACCTCCTTTCCTACATTTGTCTGTTTATTCACTCTTTGAGGCAAGCAATATATTTGGTATTTGTTTATACAGTGCCTGGTACAATGGGGCTCTAATCTCTTTAAGGATTCCTTAGACATTATGGCTATAAGAAATAATTGGGCTCAGGTGATGCAAAGGGGCATACAGTTCATTTAAATAGCCAATTACATCCCTCTGATATAGGGGGAATCACTTGGTAACATAAAATCAAGCTTAGGCTACCCTACACCACTGCATCCCATCAGCCAGTGGGGTAGTGGTAACGGATAAGTCTCAGAGCAGATGGTCCCATGGAAACTGTTGGAGCAAAAGCATAGATTAGAATAATATTGATGCTGCGCTATATGATTATAGGGCTGGGGAACTGAAACCAGTTATTTTTTTTAACAGCTTCCTCAGATCCGTTTCCTGAGGCCTTATTTTCTAAAATTGGACTTCATGTGGGGAAGATGTGACCCAAAGGGAGAAGGGTAACTAGGAGCTAACCCAGCTAATCTTGGATGATTCACTCTCACATAGGAGCTAGTATATTTATTTTGTATGCTTGTCAGTGTCTTACTTGGTGCATCAATAAATCATGGGTCAAACTATACATCTCACCTCCTCTACTCAGCAGAACACTACAGCCATTTACAGTGCCTATAACCCATAAACTTCCTACTTCACACACAATTCAACCAACATGCATGAAGCCTTCATATATGAAATTATCTCATATTCACATTACATACTCTGGGATCAAGTATGGAATATAATGTAAGCAAGTAAAGGAGACATTTCAAATCATAGCCAAACTTCTAGTCCTGAGTTTTATTATTCTTTTTGTTTTGTTTTGTTTTGTTTTGTTTGCTTTAGTGGTTTAATACTTAGTTAAGGAACTCTAAATGAATATTTTATTGTACCTAGATTGAGATGCAGCCTCTCATTTAGAAACTAGTATTCCCTCCTTTGTAGTTTACATTATTTTAAAGAGGTTTATAAAATATTAATGTATACATGGAAAAGGAATTGAAAAAAATATGATTTTTTTATTCTCTCTCTTATACACTTAGCCACACGCCCACCATTAACGAAAAATAACAAAGCTAATTATTCTTCCTCCTAGTTATCAACACTACACTATGCAAGGATGTTTGGTATGCGCAATCAGGATGCTGTCAGTAAAGAGAATCACTTTGTTCCTAGGTCTCATCACTACGGGTTCAAAATGGAGTATTTAATATTGCTTTGTGAACTACTGAGGGCCAAATTTAGCTATCAATGACACCTGTATAACACCTGAGAATCTGGAGTAACTCCAGTGAAGTCAAAACCTTCTAGATCCTCTCACTCCTTATTCACATGCCTAAACCATAAAACTAACCCTTCTAATCTTAGGAACAGCCATCATTTTATTATCAAGACACATACTCATCCAAATTTGTATACAATATGTCAAGTGAATGAAGATTCACCAAGAATATGTGAAAATTCAGTCGCACAACTGAAATCTATTATCTAATCAAACTTAGCTCAGTACTCATGAGTGAAGACAGATTTTGTTTCTCCACATCTTCTTCATTATTCTATAGGGCCCTTTCTCACCTATGCATTCCTTATATTCAGAATTAGCTCATTTGAGTTTTTTCATAGCTCTTATAAGTTAAGATTATTTTTGAGAACATTTAAAGAAAATTGGAATCTCTTCATCAACTGCATCTCATCTGTGTCTGCCACAGTTCAGTTATCACAAAATATATTTTGTGTTTCCACAATATTAATTCATTAAGATTTCTAAAGCACTACTTTGCTTTTTTTAAAATGCCCATTATGTAACAGAATCAATATCTAGCACTGATGAAGTCCCACTAATTTCACTACAAATAGAAAGATTTTAATTTGAAAAATCAGATAATCCTCCTTCTCAAATTAGCAATGATTTCGTTTAATAGAAGACCTTCCTATGTACAAAAAAACTAAAGCTTTTTGGACACTGTAGAAATATTGTATGACTGTGAAAGTAGTTAAAGATAAGTGATCATAATTTCAGAGATCAACCTTATGGAGCTGTGACTATTTTATAGCAGAGGATAAAATAACTTGAAATGGGGAAGTATCTGGGGGGGGGGGGGTTGACTCAGAGTGTCTCCCAAACATTTCTGCCCCAATATATCTTTCCCCAATATTTCTTCTTTTGCTTTTTGGATAATAAATTATTTGGCAACTATTTGGCTTTATAAATAGATATCATTCAAGATATATTGTGTTGGCTGGGTAAGTGTGCGCTTCTGGGTGTATTCATAACATATGACTTCTCCCAGTTCAGAGAGAGAGTGCGCGTATGGGGGTGCACAGCTTCCTGCCTTGTGAAGAAATGGAAATGAGTTTTAGACAGCAGCACCACTAGCAGAAGGGAAGCTGTTGCTGTACCCTCTTCCAGGAATAAATATATGTTGTTCATTGAGCACGTGGCTGTGTCATCACTCTGAGGACTCTGCTTTCCTGTGATGAAACACTGATCAATAGACCACAAGACTCTGTTAATAAGAAATAGGAACAGAGGAGGAATCAAAGTTAAATCATGAAATGAGGGAAGAAGAGGCTTCATTAGTTTAAAAACCAAAACCCAACTGTCAAATAAAAGTCAGGATTCTAGGATTAGAAAGGAAAGTCTGAATATGTGATATGGAGTTGCAAACACAGCCATTAAGTTTAAAGTACTGTATTGATGTATCTAATTGCAGTCACTATCTAAGCACCTGACAGTACAGCTAGACCAGTGTTTCCCAAACTAATTTGGTCACGGAACACTTCCGTGCTTGGAATATATTGACGGAACACACGATTGCTCAAAAGTTGATTTAAAAGAGATGGGGAAATATTGCTAGCATCGACATTTTTTTCATAGAACACCTGTTCACATTGTGTGGAACACAGTCTGGGAAATGCTGAGCTACACAATGGGGAGGGAAATAGTAAATGTGCTTTAATGCGTATTTTTGTTGAAGTGAAACTATTAGCTATTTTGGGAATAATTTTGGGACAGTTTCAGATGAAAAATGATTTTTTTTAAGTCAAAATGATTTGTTTTGGCCATTTCATATGAGACACATCAACTTTTCATTTTGAAACATTTCTGTTTAACCTTTTCAAAAGAAAATTTTGTTACTTTGAAATATTTTGGGTTGATACAGAATTTCATTTAGAAATTTAAAGCTTTCTTTTTAAAAGAGGATGAAAACCACAAAAAGACCCAGAACAAAACAACCCCCTCCAACCCCTGCAATTGTTTCAAGTTAAATGAAACATTGTACTTTGAGAAAACACACACACACACACACACACACACACACAATTATTTGCTCAGTTCTATTTCAACAGTATCTTCAAATATCCTGGAAATAGCAGAAATACACTGAGATTTGGATGGATTTTCTTGGCTTTGTGTTAAAGTACAGACATTTTGGACATATGCTTTTCAAGCAATAATGCAGTTAGCAAGAATTTCCATATTTGCCATCCCCAGAACTGGGAATTTTACTTCCAAGAACTAAGTCCCTCAGAATCTAAGAGTAATAAAGAGGCACTTGGCATGGTTCTCCTGACAGCTTGACTTTAGAAAATGAAAACAGCCCTGAACCCTTCCCCAAAAGTGAATGGTTTACTGAATCACTAGTTTAGTGAATAGTGATTAGATACAAAACAGCCCAAAGAGAGAGGCAAGAAAAACTTGGATAACTGAGATTATGTGTACACAATGTCCAAAAAATAATTAAATGGAAGCTATCTAAGAGCATTATCACTAATTGGCTAAAATGACATAGAGTCTATATCCCTTACTGCTTAAAGAAAAGTAAGTTTGAAAAATTAAGTCTCTTGAATTGCATTTGGAAAGTTAGCAATAGACATAAATATATCTGTAAACTGATGTCTCAGATACATATTTTGGTTAGAAGATTTACTTCAGTTATTTTTTTTTTAATGTAATCCCTCAGAAGGTATTGGAGTCTTTAGATGGAATACATTACATTGTGCAGAAGTATTTCAAAACATATGTCTGCTGAACAAATTATCAATGTTTATCTACTACCATAAACAGTGTTATGGTTCATTCATTAATTAAAAAAACCAAAACAAAAAAACCCACAACCTCTTTCCATTTGGTTCGTTAGCATATCTTATTAAATTGCAAGCTTCACACGGCATGGACTTTGTCTGCTCTTTGTACTACACATGAGCATATTCTCAACACTCAATATATAACAAATGACATGACCCTTTACTTCCTGAAAGTGTCTAACTTTTTGATCATTTAATCTCTTTAACCTTACTTGGATTTGTAACCTTAAATGGATCTGTAAAAAGACATTATTGTATAATTTTTAGTTTCCTGTTTAAAAAAAAACCCAAAATTAATTTGCCCATGCAAATGTGAGTGGATTAGCTAATAAGAAGTTTCTAACCAATATTGGTTTATATATGAGTAAGCTGCATATTTTATATAAAGATGTGTATCTACCTACATGTGCACACTCACTTAGGTGACTTCTGCTATGGAGCACAGCAACTCAACAGGATAGAATACCCTTTATATAACATATGGGAAGCGGGGGGGGGGGCGGAAGGTTCACCAGACACACACTGAAAAATAAATCCACATGGAATTTTTTTTTTCTTCATTATGAAATAATACCAGATTATTCAATTCAGGAGGAAGAAGAAATAGAATGCAATATTGGAACTGGTCTACTTTTAACAGAAGATAACCTCAAGCTCTGTTCAAAGGCTAATAGCCACCCCAGTACAGCACATGCCTGTTCTCAAAGCAAAGACACCACTGCACAACACAAACACCAAATGGTACTTTAATACCACATTCCTTGGGACAGGAGAATTAACCCCACAGTATGAGTTTTTGTGGAATATAAACAAACTCGGTCATGAAAAGAGAAAAGCTTCCTTTCCTTCAAGCTAGTCATACGGATCTTACATGTGTGTTAATTCACAGTAAAGTAAATAAGACCAAGTAGCACATGCATAGCCAGCCCCTGTTTTTTGGCTGGGCCCCTGAATCTACAGGGTGGTTCCAGCCAGAGTCATGCAACTGGAAGCTGCCCTGAGATGTTCCAGTTGCTAGGTAACAAGTGGAGCTGTGGAAGAGAAAGGAAGAGGTGATGCAACCTAGTAGGCAGGCCTCATCTCCGTGGGTGGGCACTGGCCCATCCGGACCCACCTCTGGCTATGCCCCTGCCAAGTATATTATGTGTTTAGTATCTGATACATCCCTTACTGAAAGTTGATCTTCTTTGGCTCTTCCAAAAGACCAGCTGATTTATCTGCGATCTCTAATTTCTAAGATCTTAATGTTTGTAATAACTGAGGAAATAGTTCAAGATCAGGTTCTTAGAGAATGACATGAAATTATATGATTACATAACAATCTGAAAGTTTACATACAGATACTAATAAATCATAGTCACAGTGCATTATACTGCATGTCTACAACAACAGTAAATAGTGGCACAGAGAAAAGGAAAGTAAAACCTGTTACATATATTATAATGATTAGTAGCTGGATTTTTCTATAAAGGAAAAATGTTGTAAGCTCCTCAAATGTCTCCAAAATCTCTGTGATTCTGTTGGAGCAATTTGCAATACTGCTTTAGGTGGTACAGCACACTTCCCTTCTGAACACATGGCCAAAAAAATCTGCTATACAACAGAAGATGATGGAAAAAATCCATGTCTATGTCTGTTACCCATTCTATTTTCAAGAAACCGTTCCTACTGTTCGAGTAGCCCTTCATTGAGCTGTGCAAAAATAAAGCTCCTTATTCCTTTCTGTCCCCTAGAGCACAGTCACATAAATGGGTCAGTGATGATCCAGTGATGATTTTGGTTTTTTTTCCCCATGATCTTGGCAGGGAAAGGGGGGGTTAAAAGAGCAGGAGGGGGAAGTGATGTGTTTTTTTATTTGTTGTTTGTTTGTTTGTCTTAAGTCAAAAGAAAAAAGTCAAAAAATCAGAGAGAGAGAAAAAATGATTTGGGCTATTTCTAATAAAATGTTCCTTAAAATACCTGATGAGCATTAACAGGGGGTGCTAATATATGAAATATGTGCTTCATCCTTATTCCTACACAAATGGTTCTCCAAAAATATGCATGTTTGGAAAGAGAATATATTTATGAGCCATGTGACCAAGTTGCCATATGAAACAGGGTCTCTTTATTGAGTAACTGTACAAAAAGACACAAAGAAACTGGTTCCTATGGTTCCTATGCCAGCCACTCCCATTCTTCAAGTGCAGACCTGCCAATAGCGAAAGAGGATTGGGGGACCAAGAGAGGCAATTCCCAGGAACTCAGTGTTTAAAAAGAGGCCTGGGCAGATAGGAGGATAGATAGGTATCTTCCTCTCCTCCGCATCTTATCCTTCTCCTATGACTCCGTCACTTGCGCTTTCTGCTTCTTCTCTAAGCCGGGTGGACAAAATTGGCTCACAAAAATTTGCCAGCCATTTTACTTTTTTTAGTCATCAGAGGGTGCTCCTCCATTACATTTCTGCAGTGGTGCAAAGAGACAGGCTATTACAACTGGTCGCTATGGTGACCAGAAACATTCTTTTGTCCAGGCCTGCCCTAAGCCAAACTTATCTATTATATGCCATGCAGATTCCTGGGCAGGCTGAGGATGTGGTATCTGCAATTCAGCTTCCTGGGGTCATCAGTCATCTCCATGGGCAGTCCAAGGGACCTGGGAAGCTGAATTGCATATATCACCTTCTCAGCCTGCCCAGGAACCTGCATGGCTCATAATAAATAAGTAAAAACTTCTCATTCAGACCTCAGCCATCCCTTTCTAGTAGAGCCATTGACTATTTCACCCTGGGTTCTGGAATTGCTCTCAGTGGGCCTTCACTGGTGTCATAGCCCTAGCAGAGTTCCAATTAGGATTACCATCTTTAAGGAAGATCAAACGAGGCAACCAAGATGAACCAGAGCTCTGTAAAACTATACAGCGGGCATTGTGCACTGAACATCCATACAGATTACCTATATGTATTAACCCTCAATGAGGAATAATCCTGGGAAAACCTGAAGAGGAGGCAATCTTACTCACCACTGGCCACACACCAAGCTGCTGTGTTTGAGTCTCACATAAAGCCTCAGTACTTTAAGCGTCCTGAGTCTGTGGTGGCTCCAGCATAATCTCTTTCCTCGGCCACTCTGGCACATTTCCTGGATTCTCTCTGTTACCCTTTCAGAGAAATGGAACTTCATCATCCAGTATTGTTCTCCAAAGACATCCTATTTCTTTATGACACACTTTCCCAGAATTCCACCTTGTGGCTAACTGCATATTTACCGCACACCTCTTCAGGGCTACTTGTCCTCCCCCTCATCACTTCACTCTGTGATTTTATTGTAAGACTATTTTTTTAAATGACAAAAATTCAGCTAGAAAGAGCATTGGTAAGATGCAGTTAACATAGCATGTTAATACTATTA
Source organism: Pelusios castaneus (assembly GCA_007922175.1). NCBI lineage: Eukaryota > Metazoa > Chordata > Testudines > Pelomedusidae > Pelusios > Pelusios castaneus. The sequence goes on from ML685780.1 coordinate 6,829,164, forward strand.
GCCAGAGTGAATATTACCTTTCCGGAAGTGGTAACAAAACTGATAAACAAACACCAGCAGACATTTAAGTCTTAAGGTTAAATATAGAAGAAATGTAAACCTTTGAATCTGTGGAAATTGACCAAAACTTTGACACTGAAGTGGTGCTTGAATCAATCAGAAACTCATTATGTAACAAAAGTGTTTTTTTTTTAAATCAATTAAAATCCAGAGTGCCTCAACTGTATAGTGGTTGGACATTTTACAGCCATCTTGAAGGACATACACAGTACACATTAAAAAAATTTATTACACATTCCTGTTTAAACCAGTAGCATTCTGAGGGTAATCATTCCCAACTTTCCCTAAGTGCTAACCATGAAAGGCACAGAAGTTATTCAGCTACTTACAGGATAGGACCCACTGATTCCATATATAAATGTCTTCAATCCAAAATCATGACATTATAGCTCTCATTTTAGAAGAGTTAGTATGGTGATAAATCACCATGTCATTGCATCTGATTGCATCTGATGAAGTGAGCTGGAGCCCACGAAAGCTTCTGCCCGAAGAAATGTGTTAGTCTTTCAGGTGCTACTGGACTCTCATTGTTTTTGCTGTACACAGACTAACATGGATACCTCTCTGGAACTTGTCACATTTTATATAAGAGAGATATTGAGAGGAAACATGTTCTGTGTTGCATAGTTTTGTGGTACATTGTTTTGATACTTTACATAGCAGGCTAGTAGGAATATGTAGGTAGACTTTAAGTTTATGTGGCTACCGTAACTCAAAAGATCCATGCATTCAGTGCTTCTTGTAAGTTTAGCCTGAACTCTGAATTTCTTGAGTGCTTTGTTTTGTTTTGTTGTTATTGTTTTAAGTTTTAGGAATCATGATAGACTGTATGCACTCAAACCACTGATACATGCTTACAGCCTTAAAATACTGGACTTTTTTGTTTTCATTTATAACTTATTATTATTTCGCATTTAAATACTGACTTCCAGCCACATATCTTAAAGCTCTTCCATTCAAATATCTCAGCTATTACAAATTTCACAATTACACCTGTGACATAAGTGCCACTCCCATTTGCTAAATGGGGATACTGAGGACACAAAGGTCAGGCAATGTGACCAGTTTCATGAACCAAGTCATTACCAAAGACAGGATTAATCCTTAGTACCCAGTTCCATCTCTATAATATAATAAAGACCCACTGTCAGCAAAGAGAATTAATCTGAGATCTAGTCCCAGGTTTCCTGATTCTCAGTCCTGTACTCTAACCATACAGCCATTCTACATAGATACTCATAGCTATAATAAGATGAAAGTATGTTGTGTTACAGGTGATGAATACACCTTCATCTTAAACAATGATCTTGAAAACTTGGGATATAGATGGAGACCAATGCCAATTTTAGGCAGACAGGCATAATGTATAATGGCCATATTAAACATAAAAAGCCAATATAAAGCAACATAACTACAGAAATAAATACAGAAATTTCCTCCCATTCTGTAAATTTTCCCCCTTCAAAGCGTCTGACAAAGTGGGATTTTCTCCCTCGAAAGTTCATGCGATAAATAAATCTGTTAGTCTTTAAAAATGCCACAGGACTCTGTTTGTTTTACAGAAATAAAGCATTATAAAACAGTAACATAAAACAACAACAAAAATTCTATCCTCCTATTCATATGAAACATAATCCTGCACTCTTTACTCATGCAAAACTTCCACTGACTGGAACTGTATAATATCTTTGTCACTCCAAGGTTATATTTATGTTTGTTTTGTAACACATGAACAGCTGCTTTACTTTCCAAAATAAGCAGTTATATTCTATTAGATCATTAAATGTCAGGTACATAATGGGTGAACAAATGCAAAGCATGTTTAATGATATGAGAAGGAAGAACTGTTCTTGTTCAGAAGGTGTTATTGCTAGGAAACAAAGCTCTCAGTGATGACAGAAAGAGTAGAAAAGAAAAAAGGATACCATTGCAGGGAAACAAAAGGCTTGATTCTCACCCCTCCCCCCCAATAAACATGGGAAATACAACATTCAAAGTGGCTGCCACAAACTGGCTGTCTCTATATTTTTTGGTGGCTAATCTGAACATCTCCAAAAATTTACGATAATAATCATGGAACTGATTTTCAATGGATGATTCTAAAATGGATGTTAAGCATCTCTTCTGTAGCTAGATATTCTACAAGCAACCAAATCCCTTAAGGCATTCTCTAAGAGTGTACACAACTGTGCAACTTTTCAAAATGAGTATCTGAACTGGATAAATGCCAGGTGCTTGAAGTATCTGTTTCTTATCTCCATAATTAGTGGCAAGGCATGAATTTAATTCTTGAAGGAGAACGCATGCTCTTATTCTGATTTTTGTATGCAAAAATCATCCTACTGAGTTATCTTTTTGGCTGGCACAGTGTAATGTGTGAGTTGGCATGAGGTGTAGCACTAGCTCATGCTAACTGAAAGCAATAATAGAGCCCTGCAAATCCATGGATATCATGGACTATTTTTGCAGATCGAGGACTGGATGTGGATAGAAATTGTGTATCCACACAGGATCTGAATATCAGCCCTCTAAGTAGCTATCTGCATCTCAAAGCCAATGAGGCTGCTTCTCTGCCTTCGAGATTCTATCCTTCTTTTCCCATACAAAGAAAGGGGAGTTGGATAGATCAAGACAGGAAGCAAAATCCCTCATGCTCCAGTCACCATAGCTTAAGCAGCTACGCAATTTAGGGAACCTCTCCTGACTTTATTGCCTTAGCAGGTCAGTTGGAGAAGGAGGCCACTGCTTCTGCAAAATAGGTCAGGCTGGGCTTTTCTGATGAGTCTAAGAGAATTAGGTACCCGGTTCCCATTACAGCAACAACAAAATAGCTAGCAGTTGCTTATTACTGTGATCCTGGTGCTTCCTTTTCCTTCCACTCTATGGGTGCGTCTACACTGGCAAGTTAGGTTGACTTAAGGAGGCTTAAGTTGACCGAAACAAAGCCACATCCACACTGGGCTTTTCTTAAGTTGACTTAAGCATTTCCTTAAGTCAATTTAATAACACCTTCTTTTAGGTCGACTTAAGCCTTAAATTGACTCTTTAAGTCGACTTAAGGCCAGTGTAGATAGGGATTAACACTAAATCGACTTTATTAAATCGACTTAAAGCCAATATAATGGCTATCTGTGCTGTTAAGTTGACTTAACAAAGGCAACCTAAAGTGTAGTCAATTTCTTAAGTCGACTTAACAAGGTCGACTTAAGTTTGTAAGTGTAGACATATCCTATGTTTGCAATGATTTCTTATCCTACTGCATCTAAACTAGGGCCCAGTCCTATAAATCCTGACTCATCCGAGTTATCTTTCCTCAAATATATTGATCCTTTAAAGTCAATAAAAGTACTTTCAAGAGTAAGGGCTATTCATCTGATTATTAATATTCAGGAGCAAACCCTCAGATTTTAAATTTCTCCAGATGGGGACATCATCCTCTATCTTCTCTGCAGATAAGAGTAGCAGCAATATTCTGAAAACAAAGAAATAACCGTCTCTTTGTATTAAAATATCATGGGTCATTTAACATATTTTGATCATACCCTGAATCAGAAATATAAGGTAAGAGCCTAATATTTGAATATCAATGCTTCTCTTTTCAATACTGAATTTTCTGTCCATGATGACTTTGACAAATCCTACCGGTTAAGCCTCAGTACTTGTAGTTCTCTAATTTGAAGATGACATCTTGTGGTCACGCATTTGTTGTGATTGGTTGCCGTGGAAATTAAATGAAGGGTTCATTCCACACTCCTTTTTGTCTATTCTCCTTTTTTTCACACTTAATAAAAAAATGGTTATCACAGTCATTTTACAAGCTATTTTTCCTCTCAGATTGCTATAGCAAGTGACTGACAAAAAGAGCTCTTTCCCTCAACTCCTTTTAAAAATTTAAATATGTCTCATCTTTCATTGACTCAGACACCATTAACTGCATCTTCAGGAACATTCCCAAACAAATTGATAAGTGCTGACTGTTAATCGCTCTTATGTCCCAGGTATGAGTAGCAGGTTAAACTAATAAGCAGTGGTGTAGGATTCTTCCCATAATTTTTCCAAACTAATGTAGAAGTCTCCCTCACCCCATTTCTTCCCCTCCCATCACTGAAGCTTCTATATTTCTCCCAAAACACTGTGCATACTCATGCGTGTAGTTTTGGGGAAGGCATCAAGGGGCATTGCCCCACCCCAAACTGCAAACCTTAGGCAGGTACAGAATTTCCCACACACACGGGGCCCTGTTGGCTGGGCTCAAACTACCTCCTCAAACATAAACATAAAACTACACCTATGTGCATACTATCACCTGCCCCAATAAATGTCCATTGCTTGCTCCCCATATGTTGGGTTTAGGATAGATTCATCTCTCAATTCAGTCTCTCTTCCCTGCAGTTGCTCTGCACATGCTGTTAAAAACCAATATCTAGGAACCAGCAAGTGCTTCTAATCAAATGAACTGAACATTCTTCTGATATTGACAAAGTGGACCCACAATTTAGAAGTTCATAATGCTTTCTGAATGATGGAAAATTAGAAAACAATCATAACAGCGGAATCAGTTATTATTTTCTAATGTACAGGGAATAGTGATATTGTAAAGAGCACTGTAAGCATGCATAGCACTTTCCTCTGGGGCTGCAGTGATTTACATCAGCTGAAGATCATGCTCAAATTGCCTTTTCTGTAGCAGCTTGTAAGCTAATGCAAACATACATGTTACAAGAGAACATTTTAAATGGAAGGAAAATCCTAATCAATGAATGGCATCTACCTAGCAAGGCTTCCCAAAAGAAGATGATTTTATGGAGAAATGCAAAGGAAGGATTTATTTGGCTAATGAGAGGAGGGAATCTGTTCCAAACGACGGAGTGCCATGAAAAGAATTACAGTTCTATAAAAGCAGCTTTGTAATTCACAAACTTCATCACCATCACAATCTTTATATTTAGGAGATCGTCCCTAGAATCTGTGGGCTCTATAACAAGCATTTTAACAACATTATTTACAATAATGAGGTTACACTCTCAATTAAACAACAGAATGAGATGCAAGTCTGAGGGGATAAGCTTTACTATCCCTAAAATAGCCACATTCCATTTCTCTAAATCTACGTAACTACACACATGAATTGAGCAGCAGCATAATACCACATGGGCTTTAAGTCCAGAATTCTAGTACAATTCAACAGCAAAAAAACCCTATATTCATACAGAGTTAAAGATGCTCAGTGGCATTTCTTCCCTTGCAGAACGCTGAATTGAGCAAAACTTAAACTTCTGAAAATAAAGAAATACACAGTTAAGGTTGCCCAGGCAACCCCAACGCTGCCCTCTTTCAGCAATGCTCCAAAACACCTCATTAACACACATACCTTTACTCCGACCAACTCACTGCATTCCCCCTCCAAACTGCCCCCCTCCACACTATTGCACCCAGAGGCCTCCACCAACTGCAAGCAGGGAACACATCTCCCTGAAGTCTTTACATCCTGGTATACAGAAATTTCTAGCGCCGTTACTTCCCTTCCTCCTACAAACGGACTCTCACTATGGCTATGTCTACACTTACTAAAGTTAGTTCGAATTAGTTAATTCGAACTAACTAATTCAAACTAATTTTAGTTAGTTCAAATTAACTTAATTGGAACTAGAAACATTTAGTTCGAACTAAGCAAGTGCCATTCATGGCACTTACTTAGTTCAAATTAGTGAATTGCATTGAGGTCAATGGGCCGGTTAGTTCAAACTAAGCAATTAGTTCAAACTAACATGGCCACATTGGTTAATTCGAACTAACTAGTTCGAATTAACCCTTAGTTCGAATAGCATATTTGAATTTATTAGTTCGAATTAAGGATGCCCTTAATTCGAACTAATGAAAGCCTAGTGTAGCCATGACTTTAGTTAGTTTGAATTAAGCTTCCTTAATTCAAACTAACTTGCCAGTGCAGACATAGCCATGGTGCCTGGAGCAAAGGACAACTATGTTACAGGGAACTGGTGTTCTAGATCATGTTTCAGAATAATTCAACAGTGGAGTTTTTGGTTAAAAAAAAAAATCATTACAGACAGGGTTTTGTTCCAAAATACTGACAGTTTTGTTTCAGAGAAACACCCTCTGACCATTGTCCAATATATTTATTCCATCACCAAGAAACTCTGTGATGTCACAGTTTGCAATGTTCCTATGCCATACAGTGCACATTCTCTGGTCAGCCATGAATCTTCCAATTTCCTAATGAATAACTTTCATATTGTTGCTGCAACGATTACTCAGACACTCAGCCAAACTAAGGAAAAACTAACCCAGCTCCTGGGCACAAATCTCTGATGCAATCCAAATCTGCCCTTGTTCATTTATAACACCAGGAATAAGGCCCGGATGATTTGCACACAAGTTCAATCATGATAACGTCCAGTCAATTGCAACCACTTAATTTACTTGTTAGAATGGACAAAATGTGACGCCAATGCAAGCCACCTCTTTCCAACCTAATTGTCTGGTACTCAGCACTCATATTGAGGGGTATGATGGGTCCATACTCTGCACTCATATTCAGTGCTCATGGCATACTCCTTGCTCTCCTGAAAATGTATGAAACTTCATATTCCAGTAATCACCAGAGTTCTTGTGCTGGCAATCCTGGCTCCAGTGCATAAATTTCTTTTCTCTCAATAATCAAGATGCCTGCACACTTAATTCCAAACATCCACATTAGCCAGATATGAGGTAGAAAGTAAGCTGCATTCTTTCCTCACTTATCCTAAATTATTTTCTCCAGTGATCAAGAGAGGAATAGGTATTCCTTCTAGAGATGCAGTTCGATACTATCCCTTAGTCTGGTGTGAACCTAACAAGCCAGTCTAACTCCAACACCACCTAGGCATTCTGAGGATTTTGCCTATTATGTCCCTATGCCCAGTAACGCTATTCATACTGTATCTCCAGAATTTGCGTATCATGTTTGACAGGTTTATTTTATTTAAACTAAAACTTTAGGGTCACAGCCTCTGCTGATGGCAATCAGTATAGCTATATTAATAGCAGTGGAGCTACACCAATTTATACTGGCCGAGCATCTGGATGTAGATACGGATTTCAAGATTATGCTATAGAAACTTTTTTGTGGGGAGGGACAGGAAGCTGAATACTGAGTTTGAAGCAAAGGTAATATATGCTATCAGTATTATTTGGTTCAGCCTAAAAAAAAAGGATAACATGGCACAAATTATATTCCAGAACAAACATTATCCTACTTATACAGTGACAAGGACTTATATTTAATAAACTAATTGTGTACTATGTAAATAAATGACATCAACAACAAGAAAGTGGACCTACTTGACTGGTTTAAAAAAGAAATGAAACTTTCATACCTATCCTATCTAAATATCCTCCTTATGAATGTATGCTTGCTCAAGAGTTATATTTTCAATATTTAAGGCAGAATAGGTAAACTTTTCTTTTACATTTTAAGAGGTTCTACTGTTTTTTTCCTTCCAAAAAGCACAGATGTATCACTAACATTTGTTTACAAGTATTAAGTTTATTGAAATAGATTCTTTTGTTCAAGATTTGAAATAACATTATAGACTTTAGGGAGATGACGGAAGTGGTGCTATATCATTTATTGGACTAACTTGTAAAAGTTGGTCTGATTAGAGATATTTCCTCACCTATCTTGTCTCTCTAATATTCAGAGACCAACATGGCTAAATATTGCATTGCATACTTTAGTTACATAGAATCTTATCTGGCAAACTCTTACTCATATAGGGAGTCCTTACTCATGCAAGTAGCCCAATTGTCTTTGATGAGACTATTCATTTGAAGAAGAGTTTTCAGAATCAAATTTGGATATAAATAGGGATTTAGATTAAGTTAACACTAATCATTTCCAGTGATTGCATGAATTTTAAATGCAGTTCCCTCCCTATAGTAAAAAAACAACAACAAAAAACAGCTCAGTGTTGTCTCTACAAATATACACATCAAAACCATGGAGAAAAAGCTACTATATCTTGTTGGAGCCAATAGTATAGATTCACAAGTCCTGGTTTCATAATAAAGGCTGAACTGAGTTTTGCAGTGAAAACAAGAATATATATATAACACACACGTGAAACAAACACAGTCTTGTCACATTTCTCTACTGCATTTTTTGCTCATTAGTAAATTTTGAGCTATTTAAATGTCTTTTCTGTAACATTAAGCAAATGAATATTTCCTGATTTTTATTTTCAGAAGAAAGCATAAAAAGAACGCTAAATCTCCAGCCTTTTCTGCTTCATAATGAGACTCAGAGTCATGTTTTATAAGATGCACAGTAAAATATTTAAATTGTGAATAATGTGAACTTCAATTGACACAATTTTAAATGGTGCTTGGTAGGAACATTAACCTTCATTACAAATGTTCATCAAAATGTACGGCACTGATCTAGCATCCACCAACAATGCATCATTTCCTTAATAGGATTTTTCAGCAGGAGTTTAGTGAAGAATATCTTACCGCTCATGTAATATTTATTCCAGTGGGAAACGGGATTGGAATTAGACAAATTGTTACACTACGGCTCTGTTGTAGAAATGTTAAATGTTGTACAAATAGAACGTTAATGAGAGTGCAATGGGTTAGAAATATATATATATATCATGTTAGGTGACATAGGTCTCTTGGTGCTCATTAGGCATCACACTTCAATATCTAATGTTCATATCCTGTAACTAGTAACCTATCACTTCCTGTCTGCAATGAAACAGCAATTAAACATATCTCGGTACCATTAGGTACACATTATGCCCCTATACTATAAAAGTAATTTCCAAGATCAAATAAACCAGATATCATTACAAGCTACCTAACCAGCTGGTACTATATACAGAATTTATTTATTTTAAAACTTAGAGAAAAATCCTATGGAATTTAATAGGAATGAAATGAAGCGTGTCTTATTGAAAACGAATGGGGTCCTATAGAAATCACCTTAAAATCAACAGAACTTAGTTGATATTCACATTGGTGAGCACTTATCAGGACCCCAAGTGAGTATTTTCTTATAGATTTTACTGGGACTTACTCAACATTCATTTAATAAGAGTATTTTCAGAGTAGGTGGGTTTGGGTGATAGCAGAACATTTTCATGAGCTGGCAAAGAGCACTTTCATTATAATACAATCTTAAAGGATGATTTCCTACTTTAAGTACAAGAATATAGTTACTTAATAACAAGATAACAGAGCAGCAGATGCAACAGATGAAAAATCTCTATTATCTGAAATGTTTAAAAAAGGATTACTGAGAAAGGACAGATGCATCCTTGAGTAGATTGCATATGCTGTTCCCAAGACTTAGGCTGAAAAAGTTGATTAGCTTCTTCTGAGCAGTAAATCCATCATAAGCTTTTGTTCAGAGTGTAAGGCAGAGGGTTGGAAATAAATTTTTTATTTCTACTTTGTTTGGACATTTAGTTGCAGCTAAAATTCAAGCTTATAGAGTATAGTAGGTCATTAAAAAACTATAAAAATATATTCTGTTTTATCCCTGTTTATTATTATTAAATCTATATAAAATATATCTTGTTTATCTGTTTATTCAAGATACCTCTATTTATTTACAGAGCCTGGTCTTTGTTCCTGTATAAGTCTAGCAAAACAAAACACGGTGGGTGCCAAGCTTCATGATTCATTGCTCTTTTGAGTATCATATAACACTAAAGCACTCAGATGCATACAGACAATGCCTTTAACAGAGTACCTGAAAAGAAGCTTAAAGGCTTATATAAAACTGCAATCTAGATGGAACAAAGAAAAATTGGTCCATCAACTAAATAAAGTATTGAAATCCACACTAATGTAGTGGCTCTCTGATAAATACTGTATATGTAGTTTAATACCATTTATTCCCATTTTGAGTATTGTTTTGTTTTGTTTAATTTCAGTGATAAAGAGAGTGCATGGTGGATGGGTGGACGGACAAACAGATAGAAAACACATGTATGAATATATTGAAATGATCCTGAGTCAGTATCCTTCATAATACAGGATTCCTGTTCTTACTTCTAAGTCAGAATTTCTCTCACTTTCAGAAATCTTTTTAACAAACATGAGCAATAAGTAAATAACCCACCCTTCCTCTACACAAACCCTTACTAGCAGTTTGTTTATTTATTTACCTCTCTTCAGAATAAGTTGGTTATTTCAGCTTACTGCTGACACTGGATATTTGTGTCTTCAGGCTGTGACTTTTAGCCTCTGATGTGCCCAGGCCTTCACCTTATACATAAAAGCAATCCATCACCTCAATTTTGAACACACTATGACACAGTAAAACCTCATAATGAAACTTTCTATTTAAAATGTGCATCTCTCACACTTTGTCTCAAAGAAATCATTATTATGATAAGAGGACTTTTCACTTCAATACTTTGGGGTTGCGAAGTGCTACTCAGTATGTCATTGAAAAGTCCTGAAGTGAATTTTATACAGGTTATTGCCATGGGGGAAAATCAGCTGTTAATGACACACTAATTTCATGAGGACGTTGTTTTAAACTATAAAAGTTGCCATAAACTGTTGGTTAGTTTTGGTTTGAGTATTACAAAAACCACAAAACCGATGTATGAGGTAGAACATCAGTAGGGTTGGAGCTTAAATTATAAATCAGGATTTGATAACGGTTACTTGAGTCCTGATAATAAAGTTCCCCACAATATTAAGTGTAGGTTTCAGTCAGAAGAAAACTGTACAAAGATTTCTTTCAGAAATGTCTGAAGTGCTTATTTGTGCATTTGAAATGTCTTCCCCAGTGTCTTTCCTAAAAATACTCCTCAAGTCCCCAACTCTTCACTCAAATCCAAAATTAAGACTGAATTCCACCATCAGAAATTTATTGTACAATTAACATGAAGATTCTGACTTCATTCTTGTAATGGATGATTCAGGATCTCTGTAGTTTAAGAAACTGTTTTTAAATTTCCATAATTTTCTTTAGAGAAGGATTTGCTGAGACTTCTAGCTAAATATATCAATTGTAACTAACTCTGCTTTCTACATTACACTTTTTAAAGAGTCCAGATATTCCACAATTCAAACACTGACATTCTCCATAAATCATAAATACCCAAAGTTGATTTATCAACACAGCAGTGTGGAAGCAGGGAAACAAAAAATGAAAAATAGGCCTACCTCAATTCAGGGACAGAGGAACAAGCTGTGTCTTTCTTACACCAATGTAATTCTAGAATAGCTTCACTGATTTTGGTTTACTTCCATAAATCAATATAGCAGAGCAGCATATGTTCAAGAAGTCTGAATATGACATTGAGTTCCACACACAGGGTACTTCTCTGCCACTCTTCTGGGACGATACCAATTTCTCAACCGATGCATGATTTTCTTTCTTATTTTCTTTGGTTGGTCGGTTGGTTGGTTGGTTGGTAGACAAAATACTAAGTGTATTTCTCTTACTGAAAACCTAGTTAACAGCTAACCATATTATCTTTGAAGATATGTTTAATTTTCCTTCTGTTACCATTATCACCCTCTCTTAAAAGCTGCACAAACAAGCAGACAAGCTTCAAACATCGATGGCACACAGCTGTGAGCTGTTTCATTCAAAACAAAATTTTAAGCTGGTTTCTTTCTCTGGTCTTTGATTTTTGTCCCAGTACATGATATTAAACTCAGAGATTAGATATGATACTTACACAGTCTTAACATTGTTCTCTATAGTCCCCTCTAAAATAGAAATCAACTGTTTTAGGTGGCATGTAAAGCATGCAAGGCCTCTATTAATTTATGTCACCTAATAAAAAGTTTAGAAATGCAAATAAAAAAAATTAAGGTACATGCACATGTACACACACACACACACACCGCCCATACACACCCCTGTATATTCTGGAAGTAAAGGAAAAATGAAATACTATATTAGATTATATAATACAGAATGGAAAGGAAGTGTCTACAAAATGATGCTTTGTCCATCTGAAAATCATCTTTTAAAAAGACATACCTAAAAAACAAGGAAACTTTTAGCCTAAAGATAGGAATGGATACAAAGTGTTTTTTTCAAGCTCAGTTGGACAATTACAGAAGCATGTGAAAGCCAAACAAACGCTGAAAGCACTGGAGAATCCTAATCAATGAGCAAGTGAAATGGAATGAAGAGTAGAGTGCTGATAACATTCAGAGCTCATGAGATCTCAGAAGTCCATCCTAAGTCTGTACTGAAGGTCAGTCAAAATATTTCTAACTCAAATCTAAGGGCCAGGCACATATAATTATGCAACTAGGGAAAAGGTGAAAAACTATTTTAAGTTATGAAACTGATTTTCTCCACTATAGAAAACTACTCAGCTGAAAATAAAATCATGTAGTTGATTTACCTCCTCTCCCATTTACTCAAAGAATTTTGAAGAAATGAATAGAAAAGTGACATTCTAGCCACACATAGCACCAACCAACCTTTCTCTTTGTATACTAAATAAACTCTCAGTGGTGCAAATCCTTGATTTTTGTATACACAAATATTTTTAACATATGAAAAGACAATAACTTTGCGCTAAGAGTCAGGTACATTATTTAGTACTCACTAAACAAGGTGATAATTTCAGGTCTCTGCAGAGATGATGAAATGTAAGGCCACAAAGGGATCAGATGACTTTTGCTCTCAGATATGGAGTTAATATGATCACCAAACTGGGTTTCAGGAAGATTTGGTTACTCACCTTGTGCAGTAACTCCTCCTTCTTTGAAATGTGTGTCCCTGTAGGTGCTACACTTGCGGTGTCGCATCCCGCAGCACCTTTGATCGGAAAGTCTTTGTAGCAGTCATACTGCGGGTTGCGCACGTGCCAAGAGTGTCTCGTGGATCTCCGGCGGGGTTCTGAGTGCACGTGCACTGCCCGCCACCCTCAGTTCCTTCTCCACTGCAGAAGTGACCTATATAAAGGAAGTACTCTGAAGTAGAGGGGAGGAGGGTGGGTAGTGGAGCACCCACAGGGATACACATCTCGAAGAAGGAGTTACTGCACAAAGTGAGTAACCAAATATTCTTTGTTGTTGTCCCTGTGGGTGCTCCACTTGTGGTGATTTTGTAGCAGTAGGAGCATTGGAGGAGGGATTTCAGTCACTTATTATCTATCGTGGATAGTACAGCCACGTCCAGTCTAGTGTCTCTGGACGTTGCCTGGTCTATTGCATAGTGTTTCATGAAGGTAAGAGGTGAGGCCCATGTGGCTGCCTTACAAATTCCGTCTATTAGAACATCATAGAAGATTGCTGTAAATGCTGCTACAGCTCTCGTGGAGTGTGCTTTGATTCCCTAAGGGGCTGATAGTCCCATGAGTTCATAAAATTTTATAATGCAAGAGGTAATCCAGTGTGAAATTCTTTGGCTGGAAACAGGTTGACCCTTAGATCGTTTGGCGATAGAAACAAAAAGCCTGTTCGATTTTCTGAAGCATTTTGTTCTTTCCAGATAAAAAGAGAAGGCCCTTTTCACATCAAGTCTATGGAGTGTGGCCTCTTGGAGTGTGGAGTTCGGCTTAGGATAAAAAACAGGTAAGTTGATGGATTGATTTAGATGGAATTTAGAAACTATCTTTGGTATAAATTTTGGGTGCGGGCACATTGCCACTTTATCTTTATAGAAAACCATGTAAGGTGGCGTTGACATCAGTGTGCTAAGTTCACTCACACGTCTAGCAGACGTGATGGCTACTAAAAAGGAGACCTTCACAGACAAGAGGAGAAGTGGTGACGTATCCATTGGTTCAAATGGTGACCTTGTCAGGTCTTGAGGACTAGACCTAGATCCCAAGGTGTTGATGGGTGTTTAATTGGCAGGTATGTCTTCTGTAACCCTACCAAGAAACGCTTTATCATAGGGTTGGAAAGTAGGTTTGGGTGTCTGTTGTCATTATGGAAGGCTGAAATCACTGACAGATGAACCTTTATAGAACTAATGGAGAAGCTGGACTGTTTAAGATGTAAAGTGTAGTAGAGGATACAGGGGATGGAAGTCGAAGCTGGATCGGTGGACTTGATGTCACACCAAGAGGTAAATCTGCACCCCTTCTGTGTGTAGATTCTTCTTGTGGATTCTTTTCTACTGTTTATGAGGATTTTCTGAATTTTTCGGAGCATTGCTGCTCCGCTGTAGAGAGCCATCGATTCTCCAGGCTGTGAGGTGAAGTTTGTGCAGGTTCAGGTGATACATGTGGTTGTGGTGTTGCAACAACAAGTCCCATCTGAGTGGAAGCATCACGGATATTGATAAGGTAAGAAGGTCGGAATACCAGGGTTGACGGGGCCAGGCTGGGGCTATCATGATGAGAGATGCATTGTCGTTTCTGACTTTTACTAATACTTTGTGGAGAAATGGAACAGGGAGAAATGCATATAGAAGGCTATGGGACCAGTTGATGAGAAAGGCATCTGCCAGGGATTTGGAGCCTAGGCCTGCCCTTGAGTAGTAACGGTGACACTTTCAGTTGTGTTCCGTGGCAAAGACATCTATTATCGGATATCCCCATATGTGGAATATACGTGAGAGGACTGTGCTGTTCATCTCCCACTCATGGTTGGTATGGAATTGTCTGCTTAATGTGTCTGCCAATATATTTGTGTGACCTGGTAAGTATGCTGCCGAAATGTCCACATTGTGTGCTAGGCAGCAGTTCCATAGATTGACGGCTTCCCGGCAAAGGGGATATGATCTTGCTCCTCTCTGCTTGTTGATATAAAACATGGTGGCTACGTTGTCTGTCATAAAACTTTTATGGATTTGTTCGCTAGATGAAGAAGGAAGTGCTTGCATTCATGGTGTATGGCACGAAGTTCTAGGATATTGATGTGTAAGAATGATTCTGTGCCCGAACAGCGTCCTTGAACTGTAAGATGTTTCATGTGCACTCCCCAGCCTAGAAGGGATGCATCCATGGTGATCAACACCAACAGAGAGGGTGTAGAAATGGGACTCCTCTGAGTTAGTTGGAGTCCTTCGTCCACCATGACAGAGAGTTCATCACTGTTGGTGGTATCGTTATCTCTCTTTGAAGGCTGTGTCTTGATGGTTTGTGTACTAGGGCAAGCCAAGACTGGAGGCATCTCATTCAGAGGCGTGCATTTGGTACCACATGTGTCGTTGCTGCCATGTGTCCAAAAAGCTGTAATACAGTTCTGGCAAGCACGTTTTGTGATCAGTATAACATCATGACAAGCGACTTTATTACTTCCCATCTTTGGATTGGAAGAGAGGCTCTACCTGTGATATTGTCCAGGTGAGCTCCTATGAACTGCAGTTTTTGAGACAGGTAGAGTATGGCTTTTTCCATGTTTACTCAGAGTCCTAATGTGTGGAAGGTATTTAAGGTGGTGCTCTCGTGCTAGACTGAGAGTTTTGGCCCTTGTTAGGCAGTTGTCCAGATAAGGATATATAAAAATGCCCTGTTTTCTGAGAGACGCCGCTACTACCAAGAGCATTTTCGAGAAAACACTTGGGGCTGTGGAAAGGCCAAAAGGGAGTACTCTGTATTGATAATGTTTTTTGAGGAATGTAAAACGGAGGTAGCACCTGTGAGCAGGATGTATTGTAATATGAAAATATGCGTCACGGAGGTCGAGGGTTGAGAACCAGTCTCCTTGTTGCAGCGTGGGTATAATTGTTGCTAACATTGTCATTTTGAATTTTTGCCTCTTTACAAACTTGTTTAGAGAATGCAAATCTAAAATGCCTCTGTTTTTCTTCAATACCAGAAAGTATCTTGAATAGAATCCTTTCGTTTCTTGTTGTGAGGGAACACGTTCTATGGCTCCTATTTGGAGCAGATGGTTTACTTCTGAGAGTAGAGTCTATACGTGAATAGGGTCCCGGAAGAAGGACAGGGTTGGGTGGTGGTGAGAAGGTTTGGAGGTAAATGAGACGGTATAACCAGAAACAATTGTTTAGAGAACCCATTTGTCTGTTGTGATAGAAGCCCACTGATGATAGAAAGGCTTGAGACAAAATTCTACATTGTCGTTGATTTGAGGAGGTCTGCAACATATAGGGGTGTACTCTGACTCTCGGCCTGAATTTCAAAATTGTTGTTTAGGCTGGGAGGGTTGTGTATTTGTAGAAGTTTGGGTTTATTTCTTTCGCTGGTGCCTTTGCGTAGATCGTTGATTGTCATAGTGCCTGTACTGATGTTGCTGTGAATAACGACGTGTAAATGATTGGAACCTATATTGTTTCCTTCTATTGTTAGGCATATAAATACCAAGGGTTCGGAGAGTGATCCTAGATTCCTTCATAGACTGAAGGATGTCATTAGTAGATGCGCAGATAAAAGTATGTGGATCCGTATCCGATCTGCATCTGCAAGAAATGGTCTGCGGATATCTGCATAGTATCTATAGATGTGGATATCCGCGGATTTGCAGGGCTCTAGTTGTTAGTCTTGTCGGCAAAGAGATTTTTCTTGCCAAAAGGTAAGCCCTCTATTTTTGTTTGGAGTTCTCTGGGTATTCCCGCGCTATGCAACCAAGATGTTCGATGCATCACAATTGCAGTTGCTGTGGTCCTGGCTGCAGTGTCACCGATGTCTAATGCCGCTTGCAATGAAGTGCATGTGACAAGTTGTCCCTCCGAAATTATTTTGGTCTTGTTTGGAGTCTGGAAGGTCTTCAGCAAATAGTGCGAGTTTATCGTATAAAGAGTGATCATAATTGGATAAGAGAACATTGTAGTTAGAGACTAGTAACATCAGAGTTGCGGGTGAATACACCTTATGCCCCAGCAGTCCAGTCTTTTCCAATCCTTGTCGAAAGGTGTGGAACAATGGGTCGATTGCTTGGCTTTATGAGCTGGCGCATCAATCACCAAGGAATTTGGTGGGAGGTGGGTAAAAAGGAATTCCATGCTTTTTGGCGAGATAAAATATTTCCTGTCCATTCTCTTATTTGTGGATGTTATGGTTTCTGGGGTGGTCCAGATGAGTTCTGGAGGTTCCATGAGGGCCTCGTCCATGGGTATCACGACCCTGGAAAGTGTCATGGTCTGCAGAATTCTTGTCATACTGTGCGATGACTCTCTTACCTCCTGCAATGGTATCTCAAGCTCTCGTGCTAGTCTTTTCATGAGGTCGTTGAAAAGCCTAGGGTCATCTGTAACTGGCGACGTTTGGGGGGGCAACAGCCTCATTGGGTGAAGAAGAAGATTTGTGCCGAGAAGGAGATATACCTGAGTGTACTGAAGATGGAGGTGCTCATGTTATGGAGCTCTTTTCAGAGAGGCCTGGAGGTGTAGGAGGTCTGTCACCATGAGTTGTGGCTCCTGAGTGTATAGATGGTCCCTTTTTAGGAATATGGTGGTAAGGGTGATAAGTAAAATGAGGGGGTAGCCAAGTGGGACGGTTATAATGTTGCGAACCATATGGTGGGTAGTATGACATGTGATATTGTGAGCTCGAGAGTTGTGGAGATGATGCTGGGGAGGAGAAGTGAGAGTGATCAAGAATGTCATCACCAGAAGTAAAATGATCAGGGGAAAGAGGTGCATCCTGATCTTCATGGATTGGAGACTCACTTAGTGTAGGTAAATCTGTTTCTATATGATGTCGCTTCTCTTTTGATTTTGAAGGTTGTGCAAACTTTGCCAGGATTGGTTCCACAGTCTTCGGACTTAATGTTGGTGCCGTGCCCAGAGTAGGTGGATCCGTCTTGGCGGTATGCAGAGGCAGTGCCGAGGTTGGTGCCAGGACAGCTTTCTGTGCCGCAGTTGGCAGTAGCGAATTATCTGTTGGTGCCATCAAGACCATCAGTGGCATTGTAAACTGCAGTGCCATGGGGTTGTCTGGTGCAGTAGTCGGCGCCGATACTGACTGGACTATCGGTGTCAGTGTCTGTGGTGGGGCCGGTGGAAGTGCTGAAGAGCAATACTTTTGGCTCACTGAAGAGGTGGTAGAGGAGCTCTTCTTTGGGTCTTTATGTTTGTCAAGAGGACGTTTATCGCCCTTCATTGATAGAGACCGGGTTGCCAAGAAACTAGGCTCTTTGAATTTTTTTTATGTAAACAAAAGATGTCAGACTGCTTCCTTTTAGGAAGCAGGCTCGAGGCGGGTGTTGTCGCCTTATGCTTCGGAAAGTGTGACGTTTTCTCCGATACCAGATCAGAGGCACATTTTAAAGACTTTTCTAACATCACAATTTTTAGTCGTAGATCTCTATCTCTGTGGGCACACGAGCTAAGATTTTTGCAATGCGTGCATTTCTTTGGGGGGCACATAACTTTCCCCCAAACATCGTAGGCAGAGAGAGTGTCTGTCAGAGGTGGGCACTGCCTCTCGGCATGATGAACAGCGTTTGAAGCCCGATGAGGTGGGCAGTTGTTGCCAAGCTGAGGAGGTCTGCATAGTGGTGTGTCAGACGACTGTTGAATGTTAAGGTCACCCCTGTCATCTTGGTTGTCTTCTTCTTCTTAAGCAGGGGAAAAAAGAAAAGAAAAGGGGGGGGGAAGGGAAGGCTCTCTCTTTTTTTTTTTAGAAACGGGTTATGGGGAGAAAACAAGGTGGGTTGGTTTTTTTTTGTTTTGTTTTTTTAAGATAATGTAAATGATAGGGGAATTCGGAGAAAAGTATTGTTAATTTTGAAATTTTAGGTAAGTATGGGAGTTGAAGGAGGAGAAACTCGGACCGCCGTTGAACTGCTCCATCTTGGACCGGCGTCTGAGAAGGAACTGAGGGTGGTAGCTGGTGCACGTGCACTCGGAACACCGCTGGAGATATGCGAGACACTCTCGGCTCGTGTGCTGCCCACAGTATGACCACTATGAAGACTCTCCGATCCAGGGCGCCATGGGACGCGACACCACAAGTGGAGCAACCACAGGGACAACATTCGACGAAGAAGTAATTTTCTCCAGGGCTTATTAGCACAATGGTACAGGTGTTAATAGCTTTGCATGGAGCATCCCATGCAGGGGAGAGGGCATCAGTATTGATATTCTCAGCTTCTGCTTTTATGTTTCTTAATAATTTGGAACTGCTGGTGATCCCCTGTTGTACTCAATAGAATTTTTTAATCTAAAAAGCAAAAACTTCCTGGTCATTGGTTTCCACTGAGCTGTAAAATGGATTCAGCATTGTGTTTAATGCTTGTATTAGCTCATAATATTATTGTTTACTTCTAAAAGCCCTAAATGTTATCTTAATTCTCAACATAGGAAGTCTGTGAGTGAGCCAAAACTTGAAGCCATGTCTGCTGGATTCAATCATTCCTATAAAATCAACCACACTTCCTATTTACAATTACATTTTATCCTATTAGCATTAGTATACGTAGAAGTGGCATGATTTGAGTACCTCTAAACATGGCAATATCCATCAACTCAATCCAAAAAATGAGAAGGATGACTGTTACCTAATCTAGCCTACCACTTATGCTACAGGACATTGGATTATGTTTTTTGTTATGCACATTATTTCTAGAATAAACAGGAAACCTGAAGTTGGTACTCCAGAAACAATATTTTACTATCTATCAAGAAATCAGATCAAGTGCTGTTTGAAGTATCATTTAAAATGATATTGTGGCACTACAGGCTACCAGAGAATAGCTGCATAACTAATACTGTATTGGCCACATCTCTCTGTCACTTAGCCAACATATACTCAATACATTGTATATTTATGTACTTTTGTGAAGATGTGGTATACAATAATCTCATAAGTGAAAATCACATTATCCATTAAATTACAAAGTTATTCTCAGTTCCAGATATTTGCGTCAGTAGAATGAAAATCACCTTTTCACAGTGTGGCAATCACAAAAGATCCATGATAACACATTCATACTAACTTATTTATTCTTTATTCATTGCCAGTACAAAGTTTTTTAATATCCTTGCTATAGATTATCTTGCATTTTGAGGAAAGCAATATAAACAGAGCTATTGCAATCTTGTATAAACAGTTGCAATATAATTGATGACACTTTTTTTTTTAAATAATACTAACCAAAATACATCACAATAAATTAAGAATGGGACTATTATAAATGTTGTATGGAGATCCTGTGGTAGGCTCTAGGGGCTCCAGCAACCAAGTCCTATTCTAGTAGATACTAAAAATACAGAACAAAGAGACTATCTCTCCCCCCCCCCCAAATTTTAATCTAAGTAGAGCTGGCCAGGAAACCAAATTTTAGTTCTGTATATTTTTTTTTCATGCGGGGGGGGGGAGGAAGATGTCCCAAAACCAGAATCAAAAGTGCAAAACTAAAGAATGGAACTGAAATCCTGGAAGATGTCATTTCAGAAACACAGAAATGTATTGCCTCCCTGGTGACCTGTTTTGGAGCCAGGGACCCTGGAAACCTTGTCAGTCCAACACTGAATAACAGAATTAAAACTCATTAGGCTTGTCAACAGAGAGGTCTGTCTATTAGTCCTGAAGGCCCTTAAGCACAGGGACCAGCATAGTGGGTCTCCAATCTAATTGGAGCCTCTGGATGCCACCCTAGTGTACATAAAATAATGATACAAAATGCAATGGTGTTTATCATACCAGTGGATAAATTATGTTTATGAATTCAGAATTATTGCATTTGTGCACACAAATTTTAACTTCGTATGATCTCTTTGACTCCCCCCAGAAACGTTACATGACTCTCACTTCTCCCACCTGAGAGTAATGACCCACTTCTCGGAAGTTCTGCCATAAGGCTGAAGTTTTTAATGTTCCGGCAATGTCATATGAATCCAGGTGAAACTTTACTGGGACTTGTTCTTATATGTCAGAGTGATTTCAGGTATTACAGATAAGGTTTTGAAAGTTTAGCACTAAGGAACGGGTAACTGTATCACAAACAAACACAACATCCAAGGCAGGTCCTCTCAATGAGCTACTACATAATGAGTATTTAGCATCATTAGCCTGAAAATGCAGCATGTCCATAACATGGAAGAAATGACCTATCTGATTAGTCTGACCCTGTAGACCAAAATCCAGAACATAAAGAAACATGTTTATCTATGCATTTAGCTTATGAATTCTATCAACATGTTAAGTCAAGTCCCCCAGGATTTCAACAGCTTCACACTTGCAACTGCCTTCCTAGTTCTCTGGAGAAAAAAAAAAAAAAACGAACTCAGCCAACTCATCAGGTGAATATAAAACTCTTGATTTTCAGCTTGGGCCATAAAGGTGAGTGATACAATATGGAAAGACAATGAGTTTAGTAAAGTGGGTCAACAGTGTAGATAGTTAGAATTGTGCCTAGACAGGTCCACTGGGATTATTCACAATTAAATGGACATTCTTAATAGCATAAATACATCTGTATGAAGCAACATTGCCACACACGCTAGTTCCACAGAGTTCTTAGCATATCCCACTGCTAGCGTTCATAAATATATCAAATGCAAACAGCCAAGAGGTTCTGAAGTTCTGCTAAAATTCCTTGTGAGGTGTATGTTGATGAGCTGGCTATTGCTAACCTATATAAACATTTTCTAGAAAATATCACTCAGGAACTGTTTAAAATTATAGCTCCACATCCCTCAGCTTACAACACTATCTGACAAGTCACTGCTTCAATATATTGTTTTAATGATGTTATCAGAAAGTAAATGCTAGCAAGAGCTAGACAGCATTTTTTCCTCATGCCTCATCATTGGCTTCTGTGATTATGTAATCCAAACATTCTCCTTGATTTCCTCCTCTGAGTTCTGGCGTATAGAATCATGTTTGTATTTACTTGCACTTTTATTTTACCACAAACGCCCTTTAAAACTAACCATTTTGTTTCTTGGAAGAAACCAGGGAAGTTAGCCAGCTGATTTAGATTTTCAAAACATCACCTATTAGTATGTTTGTCAAATGCATATAAAAAGTCAGTGTTTGCCAAAATGTCAGCATTTTTTTGGAAATAACCGTTATTATCTATTTTTATATATAAGGGAATGCTATGCTATCTAAGACATCATTGTATGTTAACAATTAGCAAAGTATGATGCTGTAATGGTGACTCATAGATAAAGAGATTGCCACTAAAAGGTATTACACACTCCTGACATTATCAACTCAGTGCAAATCAGAATGGATGGTTCTGCAACATCAGATTGATGGAGAGTAGGGAAATTGATGTATTACGAGGTGCAGCCATAATTTCAATAGAAAACATTGCGGACAACCTCTATTACTCATTAAACAAATAGGAAAACAGGAACTTTGGTAAACACACACACATACAAAAAGACGGAATAGATTACAAAAATTCAAGGTTTAAGATTCTATGGGGGCAAGCTGATAGACAATAAAAATGTCTTCAGGAATATTAGAGGCCAAAAATGTATATAAATATAATAGTTAATAGAGATAAGCGCAGACTCTGGGTACCTACACAGTCTCATTTTGGGGAAGTCTAGATCCAAAATGGGATCTAAATTATGTGGCTTGGGCCTATGTGTAGATAAAATTTTATTTTTTCCACTGTGAGATAAGAAGTGTCAAATACACAAGAGCTTAAGTAGACTTCAGCTATACACATAAAATTACATTCCTTATTATCTTTAAAGCAACAGGTTTTTCTAACATAATATTAACATAGAAATGCTGTTCCAAGTAGAAAGAGTTCAGTTTAGTACTACCTGTTTCAGCTGCAGTAGTAATTCTGTAAATAGTAAAACATAATAATCGTCTAACTGATCCAGAAGCCAGAGATTTAACTTAGTTAGATATCTGGTTCAATACCCAAATCATAAAATATGTCACAATATGGTATGTATATCAGTCTTCAAAAGGGAAAAGAAAATGTGATTTAAAATGTCATTATTTGGGTGTACAATCTGAATTGGATTATTATGATCAATTATCCACAATAAATTATGTTCAGGAGCTATGCAAAGGCAAAAAGGTAGAAAACGTCTATAACACTGCACAAGAAGTTACAGTCATGTACTTAAATATCTGAATTACTTCATTATATCAGTGTTGATTGCTTTTTCACATTTCAATTTATTTATCTGACAAAGTAACTCAATAGAATGAGCAAACACTGCATAACATTAGGGACGAGGAGTGTTGACATATGCTACTGAGTTCCATCTAAGAAGTGTGAAACAAAGCAGCTGAAAAGTATACTATGTGCTACCCTTTGCACAGGCTGAATTGCAAAGTGCCCATCCTCCTTACATCTATGAGAGTGATATTTTCTTCCCATCAGACAATGACATAAGAATAGAGAATGGACACAACGGACATAGATCATAAGCAACTGCCACAAGGGTTCTTGTGCCATATTCAATTAGTTACAAGATGAATGGCAAACAAATCAAAATCTGTCCTATGAAGTGTTGTTTCATTGTGACAGTGACAAATATCGTAATGTGTAAAAAGTAAACAAATCATTATTTAAATCCTATATAAATTACAGCCATAGAACTACAAATAGGGCCAACAAACCATATTACCCTTTAGCAGAAAATATTAAGAAATATCACATGGCCTGGTTGTCTAATTAATTCTAGCAGTTGGTAAACATACACATTTAATGAGATATGTCCCTGAATATGATTTCTGCATGCAGCCTAAAAGGTTTGACAGGTAAACATGTTCAGTCACCATGGTATGATAAGTTACTGTGGCTTCTAAGTTCTAGTTACCAGAGGCAAAGCTAGGCCCACTGAAAACAAAATAGCGATTTTATGTGATTTTATGCCATTACAGTCTCTTTCTAGGTTAATTGAAACAATACAACAGTTACGCATTTAGGAGTTAACCATTTTGTAAAGGTCATTCAACTGGGATTAGTCAGTTGGAGTCAGTTAACATTATCATTCTATATGAGTATACAAAGAAAAATCGAATATTTTCTGTGAATCCTTGTACATAACTTTACTTGTGCTCTGTTTCCAATTTAACTGTCAATCATCATTCAACAGGGGCAAAATTTCATGAAGCAAACGAGAGTGAGAGATGGCAGTTGCCAATATCAACTCACACAATGAAAAATCAGCTTTCTTCTTACATCAGGAAATATTTTGTATAATGAAGAAAAGAAAAAAAAAAGAAGACGACGACAACCAATGTGTTTGTTTCACAAACCACCATAATGAACATATTGATATATATATATATAAGGGTACTTTACAACAAAGATGTTATTTTCTAGATGTATGAATAAAGATTAATAAAAAAGACATTGCTAACTTACAAGTCACACTTCTGCAGGAAGCTGTTATACCTATTACTGCTACAAGTAACAGCTAAACCATTTAGGCGGAGGATTATTTATTTAAGCAAAGATTATTTATTAAAGTTAGTTTCACATTTTCCTTGTACAGTTAGGTTTTGTGGTGTCTTTCACAATAAAACAGGAGAAAGAAAGAAAAATGTATTATTCATACACACTCACGGACATTCAATTTCATAGTAAAAAATTGACAGGGGGACTCAAGGGTAGGTATAGTAACTGAAATTACCCTGCAATCATTTTTCTTAATCAACATAAAGTTATAGACTCAATATTTTTTTTTAAAAAAATACATTAATAAAAAGAGCACTGGAACTGTTGATTGGATAAGCAATGACTAACAAACAAAAGCAAAAGTAAACAAATATTTATTCATAGAACAGAAGTTATTTGAGAACATCCATCCCAAGCAATCAATGCCTTTCATTTCCAACATCTAGTGAGGTCACGTGACCAAAATATGGCCATTGGCAATTAGAAGGATCTAAGTGTTATTTAGTCATTAAATACCAAACAAGTTGAATATAATTGCACATGGCCATATTTTTGTGCATTCTCACTAGATGCTGGAAATTAAGGGTGTAGATATTGATTAAATAATCTACCACAATGAATAAACAACAAATTTAAATCCTTCCTCTCCCATCTCAGAGTATTAGTTGTTTAACAAAGGCAGATCAATAAATTTCCAACATCATTTAATTATGTTGTTAGTCACAGTAATGCTGCTGTTAGCCATTTCTAACTTGGACTGGAAACATTCATTAGTCGAAAGTCAAATATGATTGTCAACTAAGGAACTATTCAGAACCAACATATCTAGATTTTAAGTGTTTTTTTTTCCCCAAAGTTTGTAAAACTTTCATAGCAACTTTATTTAGAAAACAGATTTTCAGAACTGCCCAGCATCTTGGGTATTAAAATCTTTTGAAAGGAAATTTGACCATAACTACACACTCCAAGGTACTAGAGTGTTTGAAATTCTAGCTTTTATTTAGGTATTTCAGTGGAAACTGAGCTCTTCAAAAAATGTGGAACCAATTGTGGGTGCTGACTGTTATCCTGAATTTGAGGAATACCCTAGACATTGAGTAAGCTAACTGCAACCATATTATGAGTATTCAGCCATCATATTAATAAAGAATATCACATGGCTAAGGGTTAATTTGAACTAGAAGGGTTTCTGGAAGCAAAATCAAAAGCTTGCTGCTGTCTTGTATTTTCTGTTTATTAGAATGGGAGAAGGAGAAAAAGAGTCAAACTATGAAAGTGGGGGTGGGGGTGGGAGGCGAAAGAAATGGATGGAGACCCTGAGTTTTGGCACCTTTTACGCAGAAGCTTATTATAGCTAAGATTGTTAGGGATGTTTTATTGATAAGTCTTTTATTGAAGTTGGAGAAGTGATGACCCAGTAGGAGTCACTATGAGCTATGTGTTTTGTAAAAGCTAGTTATAAAAAGACAAGATAACAGTGCGTACATTGGAGCAGTTCTCTGAAGCTATCCTGGGAGATTTTTTTCTGACACATTACTGCCTGGCAGGGAAGCAACCGTCTATTGCTGACCTGCTGCAAATTACTTGATATCACCTTAGCGTCTAGGTAATTATTTTGGAAGTTCCAAACCTATTGCTTAGGTCTTTGTGTACTTAAATCTAATAAATAGTAGTTTTAGATTAAAGCATGCTTGTGTGTATTAATTTTCATCAGCAGGAAGTGCTATGTCCCCATTGATTTACTCTTGACACTGCTTGGAGTGAAACAGTTAAGTTAACACAGTTTTGGGTTCTGATAAACCTAGGCAACACTCATCACTTGAAAAATACATCCCTGAACACATTTGAAGGAACACATGTGGACTACACTCCCTTGCTTACAACTGCAGTACCTACAATAAAATGTGAATTAACCTTCAGAATCCTATTCCAAAGATTGGGTCCCCTTAGAGATCAGATACAAGATGACTGAAGTTATATCTGTATCAGCAAGCTCTTTCAGAGCTCAAAAACTGGCCATAATAATGGAATTGAAGGAACTTCTTGAGGACATAATTCAATTTGTGTAACCCTCTACTAAATAATCCTTATTATGTCTACGTTAAGTATTCAGGATAGCTGTTCTGATTCCTTTCTGATAACAGGGTGTAGTGAGGGTGACCATGTTAGGCTCCCTCACTCTTAAAGTTAATGCTGCTTATACAGCATATTATACTGTATAGAATTTCTCAGGTGTCCTTTGGATGTCTGTTAGATTTTGGGACACTCCAACACCCATCTCTTTCATCTCACAGGCAGTAACAGGAAAAGGATGTGAACTACAACCGTGCTAATGTTATTCGGGACATTTCCATTTTCCTCAAACATATCCTGAGCACTCCAGAAATCAAAATACACCAAACAGAAACTCATTTTGAGGATCAGTGCTTGCATACATTAGATTCTTCTTCCTCCCAAGCACTTAGACTCAGTTTCGTGTCCAGTAGAAATGAGTGCTCAACATCTTTTGAAAAAAATATTTCTAAAAGATTTTTGTTGAAAAAATGTTGTTGAAAATGTCCTGCATTTTATCATAATCTCTAGTGCCCAGCCAGCAAAGGGCTGTTGGGTCACTCAACATAATTTAAGGGCATCTTTGTTTTAACTATGTCTCTCTAGTGCCGTTGTCCTACTATGGAGACCTATTTATAAATTCTACAGTACATTATTTGTAGCTTTTATATCACAGTCCCATAGACTACAGAAATGCCAT
Organism: Pelusios castaneus; assembly: GCA_007922175.1. Classification (NCBI taxonomy): domain Eukaryota; kingdom Metazoa; phylum Chordata; order Testudines; family Pelomedusidae; genus Pelusios; species Pelusios castaneus. Next base: position 6,856,207 of record ML685780.1, read on the forward strand.
AGGGACAGGTAACAAGGCTGGAAGCCCTGGATTCTATTCCAGACTCGATCACTGACTCACTATATTGCCACTCACATATCAATAGGGCAACATTACTGCCATGAATTTTACAGAACAAGCAACTGCAAGCTTGTACCTTTCAACTAGTAGCCAAACACCAGAGCAGATGACTATTGAGCAGAGTGCCGCCTCTGGTGGCTGGACTATCCTTGTGGGAGGTAAGTAATGTCATTGCAGTCACCGTCCTCATGGACTCTGTCTGGAAAAGCCAGTTAGCTTTTAATACTTTTGGGTTTCCATTTATACTCAGCAGGTGGAAGCTCTTCAGGTGGTGCTCCAGTTCAGCTCATCTTCAGGTCATTGGCTCCAAATCCACCATGGCCACTTTGTATATGAACTGGCTAGCTCCAAGTTTTCTGGGAAGCAACTGCATACCTGCCACTAGTGGCTTGTTGTTTGTTGCCAGAGTCCACGGTTCCAATTTCATTATCTTGGTTTTTTGTTATATACACAACTGAGGTCTGAATAAGTAGGCAATTGTTCTACAAAATGAGATTAAAAATTTCAAACACACACAAAACCTTTACTTCTTCAGTCTCATGGACGTTAAGGTCAGAAGGGACCAGTATGATCATCTAGTCTGACCTCCTGCAAAATGCAGGCCTCAAGGCCTCACCCACCCACTCCAGCAATAGGCCACCAACCTATGACTAAGTTATTTACACCAGTGTCCCAACTATGAGACTACATTTTTCCTTTCAATTATCTTGTTTTGAGTAAAAGTCACTCTTTGGGTACTTTACAATAAATACCTGTGAATGAACTATAGGGGTTGACTTGGATGGAATCATTGCCAGGGGATGTTATGAAGGCCAACTAGAACAGGGTTAAAAAAAAAAAGAACTAGATAAGTTCATTGAGGATAGGCCCATTAATGGCTATTAGCCAAGATGGTCAGATGCAATCCCATGCTCTGAGTGTACCATTGTTTTCCAGAAGTTGGGAGTTGATGACATGAGATGGGTCACTCAATAATTGCCTGTTCTGTTCATTCCCTCTGAAGCATCTGTCATTGGCCACTGTTAAAAGATCAGATACTGTGCTAGACGAACATTGGTCTGACCCAGCATGGTTTTTTTTATGGTATAGGACAAACATGCTTAATACTAATCTTTCTGAAATAACTACATTATTATGTGCCAACAGTGAAGATTCCTGTATGAAGGCTATAGTTTTCAGTGAGGAAAATCAAACACCTTACACTGTAATGTCATTGCAATGCTAATTTTACATCTTTAACCCTTGAATGATGAAAAAGACATGAAATGAAGCATAAACACAACTGTGATTCCCCCTCCCATCTTCTCTTTTTCCAGTGGCAGCAATCTGTAATAAATACTGAACAGATGGTAGGTATATGGCTGTCATAGAAAAGAATGTGCTTTCAGGTAAAAAGTGAAAATTAATTTTCTTACATTAATTTTATCTGGACACAGCACATTCTAATTTTACTTCTGACTTAGAGATCAACATTTCTGTGCTTTCTTGTTTAAAAAGCAGGGCAAGGAGCGTGGCGAGTAATGGATCTAGGGGACTTCAGAACTGTAGGAACTGGAAATCATACAGGATTTTGTCTGTCCCTCAGAAACACAAACATGGTATCTGCTTACTTTGAAGTCAGTTGTCCAGCTCTGACAGTTGAAATTAATTATGATGCCATCAGGTCTAGTCTGATACGTTCAATAATGCTCCTAATATGGGAGGGAAAATATTGCTTAAGAAATCACAAAATGAAACAATTTTACCAAGAGGAGTCTGAGCCTTTCACTGTATAAAAAACTCATTCCAGCCGCAAGATCAAGAAATTCTAAAATATTCAATCTCAGTTACAAAATCAACTTAACCAAATAATATTAAAACAAAGTATTTCCATTAAAAACACATCATGATAGCTTAAATTAAAACCACAAAGCCATCATCTTGCCTAAAAATGATTACAATTAAAGAAGAGATTGTTTGTAATAATTATGTCCATTTTGTTTTCAGCATCAATCTACGAGAAGAGGACCATTTGTTTACTTTATATAGCACATATTATTGGAAGACAGAACAAGTATATTGAGGTTTTCACAAAAGTTGTATAGTGTGCTCTCCATATAGCATTACACATTCACTTGTACTTAGTTTTATCAAATTACAAGGTGCCAAATTCAAAGAATTCAGAAAGAGTGGAAAGCATTTAAAATGTTGCTCTGCTAATTAGCATTGTCTTACTATTACAAAACCACAGAAATTAAACATTATTCACAATCCTGTCAAGAAAAGCTTTCTCCCAGAAGTAGATTTTCTATTGCATAATCAAGTTGAGTTTTAAATATTCTGTTTTACACAACTTCTATATCTTTTCTTCAGTGACTAGTCCACAACCTAATAGCTTCTGATCTGGGAATTCCATCTGATAGCCAGACTCAATTTCCCCTTCTTAATTTTATCCCACAAGTTATAGAATATATGTTTATTTAACCTTCAAAAATTCCTCCCTTTCTTTGGTTTGTAGATTCTCCACATATCTATATATTATTTCCACTGAAGCCTCCATTACAACACACCGTTAGTCTTAGCCAAGCTATTCATATGTAGTTCTTTTTAATGTTTTCTTGTGTCTTCTGAGGATTTTTCTCTTTTCTGAATTCTTTCAGTTATTACTAGAAATGTGTTAACATAAGGGGGCCAAAACTGAACACAATCCTTCAATATATTGTCACAGCAAAGTTATATGGAAAGGCACTATGTGTGTCAAGTATTTTAATAAATTGCCGAATACTACATTGGCATTTTGCTCACACATTACAAACTTACATCTTATTTGCTATCCACTATTACTTGTAAATCTTTTTTTCAGGATTCCTGCTATCCAATTATTTCCTTCTTATCAACTAATGTATTTTTTATCTTCCATTTTTAATTAAATTAATTTATTTCACTACTTTCTGTCCATATTTCGAAAACACTCTCTTTCTGGGCTCCCCTCCCCCACCCCATATGTATACACTTCCAATGTATTAAAATGGCTTAACCCCTGTTCATTTTCTTCCATTTCAAGATTGTTAGTGAGGACTTTAACTAAGGCCTAAACTAACACTGTTCTCTGTTGTACTCACTAGCTCCCTGCGCCATGTACATCACTGTTTATTAATAAAAACATTTTCTGTAGTCATAAATTTACATGGCTATTTTTTTTTTTATGACATATTCCCTACTGTCAGTACAAAGACAGTCAGGACCAAGGGTCAGAGCAGGGTCAAACCAGAGGCTGTGAATAACAGAGGGCTTTACAGTCAAGTTCCAGATTCAGGTTGATATGAAGGATCATGTCCAAATGAAGTGGTTGTCAAAGCCAGGAACTCAAGACCCTGAATGGTCATGGCAGTTACAGGAAAACCAAACTATTGCCAGGACACTTCCTAAAGGGTGTGGAGTCAATTCAGAGCCTTGAAGCTCCTGCCTGTCAGACCCCTCAAAGTGGAACTTCCCATGGTCTGTGTCGACAGCATGTCATGCATAGTGGAGTGCAAGGTATTTACAGCCACCGCTGTCAGTGTGGAATTGTCCTCTACCTAGCATTTCTGCTGGCCCACGTTTGAGACCTGCAAGACCTCACACCTGTTCTTAAAAGCTTAAATGTAAAATAGATAAAACAAGATTTAGAACATCAGCTTACAAAAGGGAAGATGTGAAAAAATTACTGAGGAAGAGGAAAATGTAAGGATAGTCCAAAGTCAGTTTTAAAGAAAGTTTTGAAGGCAAACAGCGACAACATACTAGTTAAAGAACTTGTGGTCAAAGAATAAGAGGGAGAAAATCTCATGGTGAATATCCAAGAATGGAAGATAATTAGACCAAAAAGGCTAGAGGACTCTGAGGGCTATAAGAAGGGAGAAGGAGAAAGGGAAAATTGAGAGCAACGCCCGTATTATGTGGAAATTTCAACATGGGGAAAAGGAAGATGAATGTCTTTCCATGTCGATCACTTGTTTCAGTTAGGGAAAATCGATGATGCACAGGGCATGTTTATGTGTAAAAAGGTCCACCAAAAGCAAAAGTGATACCGCAGTTTATCTGAGCCACCTCTTCCATCAATCAGCTAAATAGTCCTCCACTGCATTTAGGCAACTTCAACAGAAGAGAAAAGCATTACCTTAAAATAAATAATGGAAATAAATTGGTGGGTGCCTCAAAGGCAATCTGAAATGCATCATGCTAAGCATTCAGAGATAAACTTTAAACAAAATGGAGGAAGTTCTGTTCATTTGTTTATGAGACAAAAATAAATCTCTCATGCCTGTAGAGTTATGTGGTCTTTCATAGTGAAAAAGTGCAAACTATAGCGGTTCAGACTGAATAAATATTAAGATGCCAGGCTCACAAGGCCCTTGGGAAACCACTCAATAATGGTATTATTGAAACATCTCAGGAAATGTGTATTTTTTATTATTATTATTTACACCTCAGAAAACAAGGTAAGACTCAGGTTTGAGCCCACCCAACTTCTCAGTCACACACAAATCAGTCTAACTCAGGTCAACAAGCATTCAGGACATGGGTTCTAGGATTATGCTATAGAGCTGAATCTGACTCCACAGGAACTCGGGTCCAAGCATTATGGATACAGTCCATGCCACAGACCCAAGTCAGAAGGGCTGTGTAGTACATCATGGTTGTGATAGTCAGGTCTAGCAATTGTAAACTCAAGTTTACAATCCAGCATGGTCTTGGAAACAGCAGGTTCAAGAGAGCCATGTTTACAGTGAAACAAAGACGTAGTGCATGTGGCCCAAGCCACCTGAAAACAAGGCTTTATGTCTGAGGGTCTTTCCTAACAGAATTTTGCTGAGGGAGATAGTTACAAGGCTCCGTCTCTCTCAGGCTATGTACACACGACAAACTTGTCCCGCAATAAGCTATTGTGGGACAAAGAAAGCGCTATAAATATAGCGCTTTGGTGTGTACACACGTTCTGGTTATATCGCAAAGGAGCGTTCACCCGTGTGAATGCTCCTTTGCAATACAAGAGCAGAGCATGGTGGGCACCTGTCCCACCATGCACTGCCCACAGCCTAGCTCAGCCCTGGGGCTTCGGTTGGCGGTAGGGTCTCCCGCTGCCACCCGAAGCCTGGGGGCTGAGCTAGGGGGCTGCAGGGCTTCGGGCAGCGACGGGAGCTGCGGCGCTTAAGCGCGCAGCTCTCGCCACCACCTGAAGCCCCGAGGCTGAGCTAGGGGGCTGCAGCGCTTAAGCACACAGCCCTTGCCACCACCCGAAGCCCCGGATCTGAGCTAGAGGCCCCCGAGCTCAGCCCCGAGGCTTCGGGTGGTGGCGGAAGCCCCTACCGCCAGTCAAAGCCCCAGGGCTGAGCTAGGGGGCTGCAGGGCTTCGGGTGGCGGCAGGAGATGCAGTGCTTGCCCCTGCCACCACCCGAAGCCCCAGGGCTGAGCTAGGGGGCTTCAGGACTTCGGGTGGCGGCGGGAGCTGCGCCGCAGCCCCTGCCACCACCCAAACCCCTGGACTGAGCTAGGGGGCTGGCCCAAACAGGCAGCCGGTTCAGGCCAGCCCCCTAGCTCAGTCCAGCGGAGCCGCCGAACCTGGCAGCTCCCATAACAGTCAATTTCGCTGCTCTGCTAGAGCAGTGTAATTGACATATTTGAAAACTCCAATGTCCCAGAGTGCCCTCGACTGGCACCCTGGGACATTTCCGGAGGCTCTCTAACACGCAAAAAGCATACACACGAGCATTACTGCGGAACAGCTGTTCCGCAGTAATGTTTACCACTCTCGATTTGAGTGGTTTAATTGTTGCACGGAAAGATGGTGTTGCCGCGCAAGAAGAAAAATGATCGTGTGTACGCAGGCAGCTTTATTGCGTGATAAGGAGCCTCATCGCACAATAAAGTGATCGTGTGTACATAGCCTCAGATCCTTCTGCTCAGTTGGCAGGAATGTACAGCAGAGAGCCTACTGTTTGGTGAGGTGGTGTAATCTTCGGGTGGGCTAAATTCATTTAGTTGCCCTTCTCCAGTGCCCCACAGAAATCAATCCCAACCCCTATGGGGAAAGCAGCTGGAGACCCAGGATCCAGTCTGTACAGGACTCACGGCGAAGCTTGCTCAAAGCTACACTCACACATTAAAATACTACTAAAAACAAACATAACAATGAACTTTATTAACTACTAACTAAATGAACCTTATCCTAAGAAAACAAACTACAATTAACCAAGAACAATCCCTTGCATGAAAGATCCCCAAGAGTCCCAAAGTCTGTGTGGAGTTCACCCAACTCTCAGCTACAGTCTCTGTTCCAGTGTGGAAGCTTGAGTGGCAAGAAATAGCTGTCCTCTTCTTTCTTTGCTGGGATCCTCTGTAGCATTCCATGCAGGCTTTCTCTTCTCCTCTGCAACCAGCCCTCAGTCCCATATGCATGTCTGCAAGGTCTGTTGCAAATTACTCCTTTACATGGAGAAAACATCTTGTTCACTCCTGGCTCAGCTCCTCTCCAGAACACTGAGCACATGGTCTCCTTTCAAGGCAGCTCCTGCCTGCTGTCTGCTCAGGCTGCTGCTCTCCAGTCATCTGACTGACAACCTCACATCACACCAGCAGGGTACACTGTGGAGCATGCTCAAAATGCTACTACTCCCTGCTTCTGGAAGTTTCCAGTTGTGGGTAGCTAATCTGCCCAACAACAGTAACCCACCCTCAGCAGGTCTCTCAGAGATAGCCTTTTCAGGCATATGGGTTACAGTGGCATCTTCGGCATCAGCAGAAAACACCTACATACAAATGCCCTCTGCTAGGTTGTGAAGTAGAGTGGCCAGCAGGAAATTAAAGTACAGACAACAGGAGATTAGGAGAACAGGGACATTGTCCTGGAAAGCTTAAAGGCTCAAAGACCAAAGTTTAAAGAAGTTGTTTATGCTATGCTTATGATGACCAACACCGAATTTCATACATTGTTTTGTCATACTCTGGCCAATGATTAATTTCACAAGATTTTTCATAAAATGTTTTTCTCAAATTACAGTTCATTGCACAAGACTATGCAACACTTATTTGCACATGAAAGGGGAACCATTGGGTGAGTGCATGTAACAAGAAAGTAAATTGGGAAGGAAGTGTCAATGGGATGAAGAGTGAGGATTTCAAAGAGCACATGGTTATCTGGTGTATATAGTGCAACTGGCTTTTCAGAAAGCTTTTGACAAGTTCCCTTACCAAAGGCTCTTAAGGAAACTCAATAGCCATGGGATCGGAGGGAAGGTCCTCTTAGGGATCAGGAAGAGATAAAAAAATTAGAAAACAAAGGGTAAGGCTAAGTGATCAGTTTTCACAATGGAAAGCAATAAATAGTGGGGGGGGGCGCAAACCTCTGTACTGGGATCACTGTTGTTCAACATATTCATTAATGATCTTGAAAAGAGAGTGAACAGTGCAGTGGCAAAGTCTGTAGATGACTCAAAATTATTCAAGTAGTTAAGGCCTTGTATACACGATCACTGTATTGCACAGGAAGAATCATTACCGCGCGATACCAAGCACGGTGTACATACGTGCAACGGTGATGTTGCGCGTAAAGCGCCTTGTTGTAGCACAATCCAACAACCACTTTGACGACAGTGGTAACAGCTGTTGCAGATCATCTGTTGCGCGTTTGCGCTCATGTGTACACTTACCGCGCAATGATTGGCCTCCGGAAGTGTCCCATCATTCCCAAGTCGTCCTCTCTGGACTTCCCCCCACCCGCTCTTTGGCAGTGACAAAACTGTCCCTGACCAGATTTGATTACCGGGATTTTCAAATATTTCGTCAGTTTCATTTACTGGTCTCTTCCTCATGGAGTGGAGTGCAGCAGCGTTCCCAGTAGCAATGGCGACCCGTCGCGGAAGACGCGCACCTCTTTGATCCACGGCAGAGGTGCTTGATCTGATCAGCATCTGGGGAGAGTCCGCTGTGCAGGCGCAGCTTCGTGGCAGCAGACGAAATTACGATACATTTGGCATGATTTCTCGGGCAATGACGGAGAAAGGTTATGATAGAGACACATTGCAGTGTAGATCAAAGGTGAAGGAGCTAAGAATTAGCTATCAGAGAGCGGAGGAGGGAAACTGGCGATTGGGATCAGCGCCTGCTACATGCAGGTACTATCAGGAGATCGGAGCCATCCTCAGTGGTGACCCCACAACAACTCCAGACAGCACAGTGGACACATCTCTAACCACACATGCAATCAATGCCACAACAGAGCTGGATGAGGACGTTGAGGAGGTGGCGGGGGAGACGGAGGAGGACCCGGGGCAAAGCGCAGCATCGTGTAGCCAGGAGCTGTTCTGCACCCCCGCTGATATGTCCTCTCAAGAAGACATTAATTGCAGCATGTCCTATGAGTCGGCTGAGGGGGGCTCTGGTAAGTTTCTGATCTGTAAAGCTAAAAGTCTGTCTCAGGTTAAAATATCATTGTGCTTTGCCGGGGTGCTTGCTGTCTCTCCCCGCTGTGCACGCTCCTTACTCGCCATCCATGAGAAGGGCATCAACACAAGCACTGATTGTGAAGTAATCATCTGCATTTAAGTCAGTAAATGATTCCTCAATGTACCTCCAGAGCCTAGTACTCAGGTTGGATGGGATGGCGTTTGTGCCAACGCTCCCAAAGACGGACACTTTCCCCCGCCAGCTGCAAAGCACAGCCCCGTGAACCATGGCAGCAAACAGTGCTGCAGCATACAGTCCCGGCTGGCTGCCAGCGGCATTTAGGAGATGTACTCTAGCAGGCAGGGGCACTCTGAGGACAGCGATATCGGGTTCCATCTCTGTGCCCAATGCTGATTATTAGCCCCCAGTAAAGCTGTCTACTAGGACGTACCCTGTCCGCTTCAGCAAGGCATAGGATGTTGACCGCCCTGCACCTTCCAGAGTAATGTGCTACTGGAAGGTTAATTTTCTTATCCTGGCTATGTGTAAACAGCAGCTTTACAATTATTTCTTTCTTTAGAACAGACCTTGAGAAGGCCGTTGTCTACCCCCGCTGCCCGAATGAGAAACATTCGGCAGCGTGCACGAAGGAACAGGGAGGATATGTTTCAGGACGTGTTGAAAGCTACACAGGAGTCCTTGAAAGCTGCACAGGATTCCTCCGCTGAGACTAGAGCATTCAGAGCTGAATACCAGCAGATGTGGAAAACACACACCGAGGAACTGATAAGCGTCATGAAGGAGCAAACAGAACTGTTCAAGAGCATGATCGCTTTGCAGACCCAAGCAATTGTTGTTAGGGCTCCACTACAGACACTTCAGCTGTGTCTGCCTCCCACCCCCCGTAGTCCCTGTAAGAATTTCTTTGAAGTGCACCCGTCCCACCGTAGCATTCCAACAACTAGCTCTCCACCCCCATACTTTCTAGAGCCCCGCAGCTACACACACCTGTAACCCCAACCTTCTAGGTTTGAATAAAAACAGAATAAAATCATTTGATTATGGCTTTATTTTTACACATGGCTACTTTCATAAGGTGCAGCAGATGCGTCCTAAAAGAAAACTAGGGGAGGGCGTAATTGAAATGCTCCTTGAGTGCCTCCCTTATGCGAGAAGCTTCCCCTTTAGCCCCCCTAATACTCCTAGTGGCTGGCTGTTCGTATGCCTCCTCGAGGCGCTGTGCCTCCGTAGCCCACACTGGGCAAAACTTTTCTCCCCGACTTTCACAAATATTATGGAGGACACAACAAGACGCAATCACAGCAGGGATGTTGTCCTCCGACAAGTGCAGCTGCCCATACAAACAGCGCCAGCAGCCTTTTAAACGGCCGAAGGCACACTCCACAGTCATTCTGCAGCGGCTCAATCTGTAATTGAACCACTCCTTGCTTTGATCTAGGTTACCAGTGTACGGTTTCATGAGCCATGGCATCAGTGGGTAGGCTGGGTCTCCGAGGATAACTGTGGGCATCTCCACATCCCCCACTGTAATTTTTTTATCAGGGAAAAAGGTACCCCCTTGCAGCTTCTGGTACAGACCGGAGTTCCTGATAATGCGGGCATCATGCACCTTTCCCGACCACCCAACATTGATGTCAGTGAAACGCCCCTTGTGATCCACGAGTGCTTGCAGCACCATGGAGAAGTAGCCCTTCCTGTTGATGTACTCGGTAGCGAGATGATCCGGTGCCAAAATAGGGATGTGTGTGCCGTCTATGGCTCCACTGCAGCTCGGGAATCCCATGGCAGCAAAGCCGTCCACAATCTCACTGACATTCCCCAACGTCACCGTCCTCCGTAGCAGAACGCGATTGATGGCTGTGCATACTTGTGACAGGGCTAATCCGACGGTGAACCTCCCGACTCCAAACTGGTTTGCAACGGACCGGTAGCAGTCAGGAGTTGCCATCTTCCAAACAGCTATCGCTACACGCTTCTCCACAGTGAGGGCTGATCTCATGTTGGTGTCTTTACGTCTCAGGGCAGGGGCCAACTCTGAACACAGTTCCAGAAAGGTTGCTTTCCGCATTCGAAAGTTCTGTACCCACTGCTCATCATCCCACAGCTGCATAACAATGCGATCCCACCACTCGGTGCTCGTCTCTCGCGACCAGAAACGGTGTTGGACCGTGTGCAGATGGTCAGTGAAGGTGCTGAGCAACGCGTTGCTGTTGCTCTGCATGGCATCGATCAGCCGCTGCTCCTCTGTGTCATCCTCTGGCTGGGAGCTCATAACATAATGAGCAACCAGTCGAGATGTGTTCAGCATGTGGAGGGCGAGAGTGGAGACCAGAGCAGGATCCATGCTGACACTGATTTTGTTGCTTTCCAATGGCGCGCTCCGTGCAAACACTATTGAAAATAGGCGCGAGTTGCTATTGGCAACGCAGAAGACGCTAGGGAAACGCAATGCACCACGGGAAACATCTAGTTTACCCATGGTGCTTTGTGCTCCTTTCCTTCATCCCATGATTCCAAGCACGGACTCAGGGAAAATGGAACGCTGGGATACGTGCCCAGAATTCAGTGCGCTAATGCGCATTACAGTGAGGAATTCTGTGACAGAACAAGGAGCGACGTGTGTACGCGCTACACCACGATAAACATCACGTGCTTCTTATAGCGCAGTTCAGAAGTTGCGCTATAATCTGATCGTGTAGACAAGGCCTAAGTAAAAGGCACATTGGGAAGATTTACAAAGGAATCTCACAAAATACGATGATGGGGCAACAAAATAGCAGGTGAAGTTCAATGTTTATAAATCCAAAGTCATGCACATTGGAAAAAAGGTATGTATATAATGAGGGGTTCTATATTAGCTGTTACCAGTCAAGGAAGATATCTTAAAGCAACTGTGGATAGTTCTGCAAAAAACTTCAGCTAAGTGCATCAGCCAAAATGACTAAAAGAATGTTAGATATTATTAGGAAACAGATAGAAAATAAGAGAAAACATAATGCCACAGTATGCAAGAATGGTACACCCACACCATGAATACCATATGCAGTTCTAGTTGCCCCATTTAAAAAAGGATACAGTGGAACTATAAAAGGTCCAGAGAAGGACAACAAAGATGATGAAGGATGTGGAACCACATGAGAGGAGACTACAAAAATTAGGGTTGTTCAGTTTTGAAAAAAGACAATTGAGTAGGAACATGATAGAGGTCTATAAAATCATGATTCATGTGAAAAAGTGAATAGAAAAGTATTCTTTATTGTTTTCCACAATACAAAAACCAGGGCATCACCTGATGAAATGAATAGGTAGCAAGTTTAATACTAATAAGAAGCAGCACTTTTTTCACACAACACACAATTAATATGAGCTCATTGCATCATCGTATGATGTTATGATGGCCAAAAGTAAACTGAGTTAAAAAAGACAACAGAGTCTTGTGGCACTTTTAAAGACTAACAGATTTATTAATCACATGAGCTTTTCTCCCACGAAAGCTCATGCGATTAATAAATCTGTTAGTCTTTAAAAGTGCCACAAGACTCTGTTGTCTTTCTACAATAGACTAACACGGCTACCCCTTTGGAATTTGAGTTAAAAAAGAACTAGATGTATTCATGGAGGATAGGTTCATCACTGGCCATTAGTCAACATAGTCAGGGATGCAACACCATGCTCAAGATGATCCTGAACCACTGACTGACAGAAGCCAAGAGCGCAAACCAGGGATGGAATAATACAACTACCCTGTTTTGTACACTTCTGCAGAAGCTACATTATTGGCCACAGCTGGACTGATCATTGGTCTAACCCAACATGGCAGTTCTTTTGTTCTTACCATAAATGATGTCTTTTTTTTACCTTATTAAATTCTTGTACACTGTAGCAGAAAGCTGCCAGCCAACCTGAGCTAGCCCTGCTACTGAGCCTTAATTAGAAGGAAAAGGGAACCAGCTGAGCAAACTGGCTGGAAGATGGGACGAGGAACAGCTGTGGAAGTTGGCAGGACTATAAAAGCTCCTAGAAAGAGAAAGCAGAGGAGGAGCAGGAGAAGCACAGGGGAGAAGGCTGAGCATCCTGCTGCTTTTGGGCAGGATCTGTAAGACCACGTTGACAATGTGGACTTCTGTATATAGACTGTGGTGAAACACAAGACTGATTTGGATGTAGTTTGTGGGACCAAGGGCCTGAACAGCAAGGGATTCCAACTATATACGACTACATATATCTTTCTTCCCATTCCCACTTTATATATAAAGTAGGAAATGGGAAGAAAAAAGTATGTAGTCATTTACAGTTGACTTAAATCACTGAGTAGCATTGCAAAGAATGTATACAAAGGTTCTTTTTGCTGAATATGATGTTATCTGGATGGGCAGGAGCTAAGTACCATCTATTGCCAACAATCTATGGGCTAGATCTTAGTATGCACACAAAATACATTCAGCACAAGGGAGTCAGGCAAAGTGTCTTTAAGCTACCTTCTTTAAGGCTCCTTGACCACAGGGCTGATCAAGTGATCAAGATGCATCTGAGCTCACAGGTTAATGTACTGCTTCCCTTGACCTCAGGGGTTATCCTGGAATAAGGATCTGGGCCATGGTGGATCTAGTTCCTACATCTGCATCTTCCACTAGTGGCATTAAAAGAAGGTAAAATAGTTGGATTTAGGAATCATCTGTTTGTCTGAATTCACCAGGAATACAGCTTTTAAAATAAGAAAATGAAGCACATCTCCAATTCCTTAGAGGACACCCATTGGAAAGATAGAAAAAAGCCTTCTAGATTTGCAGCTATTTTAGTTTAAAATATACTATATTTTCTAAATTTCCAAATGTTCTATTTTTTTTTCTTTTTCTGGGGGGTGATGGTGGCAGAGTTGAGATTCCTGCAAGGAAGCAAGCAAAGAATGAGCTGATGAGTGAACAAAAGTTTTATTTGGCATATGGAGGACACTAGTTATTTAAAGAATGTTACTCAATTTTCCTCTGGCTAGATGTCACTGTTTATACATATCAATACTGTTCAAGGCATATAAATCTGACATTTAAAATAAATGTGAATGATGTCTCACACTGAGACCTAAATTATGGTCAATTCACACACATTTAAGTACACTGAAGAGCTGAAAGCAAGGTTTATTGAATGGGTTTGATTTGTAAAACCACTCACCCTTCATCTGATCCAAAACACAACAGCCAAGATTTTGAGTAAGGTACCTTATTAGGCATTTATAAAGTTTAGAAAAGTAACCTACAGCTTTAAAAACAATTGCAAATACTTACAATATGCAAGTGACACACATCATAGGATGCCTAGTACCATAGGCTATGTCTACACTTTTTAATTTAAGTCGACTTAGCATGTCTACACTCAAAAATTAAGTCGACTTAGAGGGGACCCTGCCAAATCAACTTAAAGCGTCCACACTGGATGCCTAAGTCGACCTGTAGGGACTTGGTGGACCTGGGATTGGTCCACAGTGGCGGGGGGGGGCACCCCTTGCCAAGTGCCAGGGGGCTCAGCATTTGTCCCATGGCTGAGCAGGACAGGGACACTGGCAGGGCATAAGAGCAGGGTGGGCAGGGCTCTGTCCTGTTGCCTGTGGCAACCACCCTGGCAGGGAGGGCAGTGGGGGAACCCTAAAGCCCTTTAAGTCGACTTAAAGTCGACTTAGGGCTAATCTGCGTCTACATTGGCTAAATTGACTTAATAAAGTCGACTTAGCCAGTAAAGTTGACTTTAAATGAGGTTTTATAAAGTCAACTTTAATTTTCCTTAAATCGACTTAAGCTGCTGCTTAAGTCGACTTAAGGAAAATGTAGTGTAGATGCAGATTAAATTAAGTTGATTTAAGCAAGCTTAAGTCAATTTAATTTGTAAGTGTAGACGCATCCATAGATTTAAATAGGACAGAGGCATACATGCATTCTTGAGTTTTGTTCTGCAGGAGAGTTGTAAAACTCCACTAAATATAATAAACATCACAAACTTCAGTTCTCATTATGATTTAATGAGCAATAATTAGGGTCCAGATGGTCCTGTGGAGTGAAATTCATTGCAATTCTGAGAAAAGGATGCTTTTTCTTTTTTTTTTTTTTTTAATGTGGATGGCAACCTTTCTAGTATGAGTTCAAAACTAGAATGTATATAAACATATGTGAACGTGGAATTGGGTTTTGACCAAACATACAACAGTAATTTATCAAGCCAGGACAATTTGACTCCAGTTGCACATCCGTTCATTATTAGATTCTGGAATTTGGTCTTCGCCTGAACTCACCTTAGTGTAACAAAGCTTAAGTTTATTGGCCATCTAGGTACATGACAAGCCCTCCACAGTCACCTGGACCTTTTTCTGCTGTGGGTGCTTAAGGGATATTTGCACGGCTGCCAGAGTTATAGATTGTCCCTGCAGACCACTGGTGTTCAGAGCAGTTTACAAGGAAATGCTCTCTGATTGGCTCTCCTTCCCTATTCTCTGCCTCTTGGTTAAAGACAGCCAATGAGAGATACTCCAAATACTGAGGGACCTCCTTCTCCCTCAGCACACAGAGCAGGCAGTGCTCTCTCCCAACCTCTACCTCCTCTTAAAGGTCCACAGGTGCCTCTAGAACTCAGCCTTCCTGATCTTCAGCTAACTCAGCATTTCCCAGTTCTGCCCCTCCCCAACAAGACATGATGGAGGAAAGTCAGGGGAGGGGAACGAATGTATTCCCTTTTGGTCTTCACTCACTGGACAGAGGGTGACAGGAATGCCCCAATCTCTACCCCTGCTAATCTCGTCCAAACCCAGAACAGAAATGAGGGAACATATTATCTGGAGAAGAAGCAGAAGCCCAGAACTGAAGAGGACATCAGGAGCAGGAGGAAAATCTAAACAGGTGTGGCTGGGAGGCACAACTGGTTGTCAGCTATGTTGGGAGATGGGAATTGACTAATTCATTGGGAGAGTCAATGTATTCCAGATAGCTCGGTTCAAAAATGGATTTATTTCTCTGACTTTTTTTTTTTTAAATTCAGGAATCATTTCCTACCCCCCATCTTTCCTTTCACTTCCCTCCCTCTTCCAGTGGTGTACTGAGGAAGTGGGGAGCAGATCTGGCACCGCACACCCCAAGACAATGGGGGAGTGAGGACAAAGTCATGGGGAAGTGTGGGGAAGAGGCAGTGCGGTGCACCTGGCCAGCCCTTTACAATGGTGGGGGAGCGGGGGCAGCAGGAGATCCTAAGGGTGCCCCTCAGAATTTCCCTCTCCACACATCATGAAAGGCTGATCCAACACCCCAGGCTGGGGGATAAAGCTGCCACATCAAAGCCAGTGCCAGGCTGCAGGGTGAGAGGCAGGCACCGCACACTGCATAAATGCAAGGGTGGAGGCAAAGGACCCAAGCTTGCAGTTTCACAGCCCCAAGCCTCCCCTCCCCTGCATACACACTCCCCACAAATAAAGACCACCCTCCATGGGCAACTGGGGGTGGGGGACAGTGGCAGGATACTTCTGCCCTGTGCAGGGGTGTGAGGTGGATGGGGATACAAATGTAGGCTTGGCCCCTGGGTGCCAGAGACCCTTGGTATGCCACTGCCCTCCTCCCCCCAGCATTCTCCATTGCCCACCAAAAAAGGAGGGGGAGGAGAGGATGGAGAGAAAAGATGCCTTATTTTAAATATAATAAAAAATATGATGTTTTGAACGAAAAAAAAGTAGAAAAAGGCCAGTTTCTCAATGAAATCGTTATAAGAACTTTTTTAGCATGGGCAACACAATGTATTTTCCCCAATCTCATTCTCTGAAGAAGCCGAATGTTTTTTGCAGAAACTTAAAAAACACACCAAAAAATAAAACTAGCCTGAGGCAGACAACCGGCATGGGAAATTTCAAGCTAAATGGTTGACACTTGGCAAAGTTGCCAGAAACTGAATAGAGAGCCTCACAAAGTAGTGTCAGGCAACCTTAAGTATAGGTAAGTATCAGGTCTATGTATAGAATAACAGAGTAGAGATATAAATCTCTGTTAAATTGCATAGAGCTTTTCCATAATGGAAGGAAAACATCAAGAAAGTTGTAATGGTAACTTGAATACCTGTCAGAGGTCAGTAGTATTAAAAGCATTCCACAGCTGAACAGCACTGGGGTCAGCAGCACTGAATAAAACAGCTCAGTGACAGCTTCGAAAGTAATGATGTAAGGGGAGGGGGAGAGACTCCAGAATATAGATTTATAATCTGGAAGAATCCAATGTACAAAACCCCATTATTATATGATTATATCTATTATTCATCCAGCTAAGAAAGTTGTCAGTCTGAAGTTATTCTTTCTTAATTTGTTGCAAAAAAAAATGTTGAGACAAAGAGTAAAATGTGATCAAGTTTGCCATGTCTGAATGTTGTATATTATACACATTTGATCCTTCTCTACCTCCCCACCTCCAACACTCCCTCCCCCATAAGGTTTCTTATACAAAGCTGTGTTGGATTCTAAAACCTGAATTCTATGATTCACAGAAGTCCCTGGGGGTGAAAGATCCATTCCTGTGTTGCTTTAGTAGTTTTCAAAATAGGGTTTAGAATTTCTTTTAAACCAAATGTTTTAAACAGTAGCTATTAAAATAAATGTATTTCATGTCACTGCAGAAGACACTGCTAACTGAATTGATGTATTTTATACCTACAAATTTAAACAAATATGTCATATGACTTTAAGCTAAATAGGTGAGATAACTCTAAGCTGAATATCTCTAAACTGAATACAAGAGATCTTCTTTTAATTAATTACAAACATATGTACAGCATATGTAGCACATCAGGCTAGTGTGTAAAAATTACATATAAGATATGATGTGTAGCTTTTCTGTGACTCCAGCAATAATTATTAGCAAGAACAAAATTTGAAACATAAAAGAAATAGAGATTTGGGTTTCTAACCCAGCTGTAAAGAATAGTTTTTGTCTTTATTTTTAAATATTGGCACTTTGCACAGTCAGATAGATAACATGCTATGGTGCAGCTCATGTGCCCTAGTTTATTTCACCTCTCCTGAAAGCCAAGATTTTACACTTAGAAGAGTCAGCACTTCCATAGTGCTAATGCCATATATCAATGTTAAAAATACCTTCTTAGAGTCAAATGAAATCTCTTTCACTACAGGACAAGCCATAGTAGTCAGCTTTCTCTCAGCAGGATACTCACTCTGTGCCCCCACCTTCCAAACACACATACCAAGAAAAGTTATAACAAAAATATTTCATATAGGTGTAACCAGCGTTTTCATGCTTCTCCAGCAAAACCAGTCTATTGTTATAGATAAAATGTATTGTATATAAAACAGTCTAGTCCTCTTCACCAGCTTTAGTAAAAGGTCACAAGACATGATATAATTAAGCATGAGGGATCACATTCTGCATTCATACTTATGTAGCCACACTGAGTTACTTGAATGCAGTGGAGCACAGAATTTCACCAACAAAGAAAAGCCAAAAACAGAAGCAAACACATCTCTACAGCTAGATTTAAACTGTCAAAATAGTCCATGCATTCCAAATAACGACAGGAACGGGATGATGAAAAGAGGTTTGTTCATCATTATTCTAATGAGATTTAATTGTTTTCATTTTTCCCCTTCTCAAAATTTCCTCCAGATTCCTCATTAAACCCTGAGGATGTAACCATTATTTCCTGTTTAACCTTCATTGCCCTACTTTGTGACCTCAATTCTTTCAGTTTAGGAGATCTAGAAGCAGCTTTTATGCCTACAAGAGCTATTCCATTATCCATCCACCACATCACTATTGTGAAACATAAGATACACACAGTCCCTTGGGGCAAAGACTTTCCATTCACAGTTCTCCAGTCTTTCTAAGGAGGAAGAGATTTGAGTGATACAAGATTCAAATCCAGGTCATCTGCACTGTATTATATAACTTTCCTAAGAGGTTAAGTGAACCAGTCATTTGACTATTTTTGTTAGATAAAACCATTTAGTGTAATTGTGAACATTCTCTGAAAATAAATATATTAGCCTTATTTAAATGATTCATTTAGTATAACTATTTGATATGAAAAAGACATCGTTATTCAGCTGCAGACAGTGAGGGGTACCATATAAATGTATATATTGGTAACAAACATTCTGTTCTTAGTATCATTATCACTGCCTTTCTTAAAAACTGATACTGATTCTCTCCCCAGCCCCTTCAGAATATATTTGCAGATAAAGCCCTGGGTATAAGTACATTCATGATAATTCATTGTGAAATGTTACAATATGTGATGCACTAAGGAAAAATCACTAGTGACCTGGCAAAATGAAAACATACAATCCACTAATAGGAACACTACATAGAGGAAACACCCTATGTCTTATCTGTTTTTCCCATGTTAAAACTGCCTAGTATAGTAATGGACATAAAGCAGTGACTGAGATTTGAGATAGAACTAATGTGGATGAAATTGTCAGCAAAACAAATTAGCAAATGGCATGAAAGAAACTTAAATCCTGTAGTTATCATAGACTCTTAGGGCTGGAAGGCACCTCATGAGGTCATCTAGCCCAATGCCCTGCTAAAAGCAGAACTACTCCCACTAAATCATCCCATCCAGGGTTTTGTCTAACTGGACCTTAAATATCTCCAAAGACAGAGATTCCATCACCTCCCTAGGCAACCTATTCCAATGCTTCACCACCCTCCTAGTGAGAAAGTTTTTTCCAAATATCCAACCTCGAGCTCCCCAGCTATAACTTGGAACCATTGCTCTTTGTTCTGTCCTCTGTTACTACCGAGAACAGACTAGCTCCCTCCCCTTTGAAGCACCCCTTCAAGTAACTGAAGGTGGCTATCAAATCCCCCTTCAGTCTTCTCTTCTGCAGCCTAAATAAGCCTAGTTCCTAAAGTCTTTCCTCGTAAATCATGTGCCCCAGCCCCCTAATCATTTTCATTGCCCTCCGCTGGACTCTTTCTAATTTGTCCACATCCTTTCTGTAGTGGGGAGCCCAAAACTGAACACAGTATTCCAGATGCAGCCAGTGCCGAACAGAGGGGAATAATCACATCCCTCAATCTGGTGGCAACACTCCTACTGATGCAGCCCCATATGCCCGTTGGCCTTTTTGGCAAGAAGAGCACACTGTTGACTCATATTCAGCTTCCCGTCCATCACAACCCCTACGTGCTTTTCTACAATGCTGCTAATTAGCCGCTCATTCCCCAGCCTGTAGCAGTGCATGGAATTTTCCGTCCTAAGTGAAGGTCTTTGCACTTGTTCTTGTTGAACCTCATGAGATTTCTTTTGGCCCAGTGCTCCAATTAGTCTAAGTTTCCCTGAATCCTGTCCCTGTCCTCCAGCGTGTCTACCATTCCCCCCAGCTTGGTGTCCTCTGCGAACTTACTAAGCATGTAATCTATCCCATCATCCAGATCATTAATGCAGATGTTGAACAGAACCAGCCCCAGGACAGACCCCTGGGGCATTCCACTCGTTACTGGTTGCCAACTAGACATTGAGCCGTTGATTCCTACCCGCTGAGCCCGTTGATCTAGCCAGTTTTCTATTCACCTTACGGTCCACTCATCCAACCCATACTTCCTTAACTTGCCAATGAGAATGCTGTGGGAAACCATATCAAAAGCCTTGCTAAAGTCAAGGTATATCACATCAACGGCTATTCCCGCATCCACAAATCCAGTCATCTCATCATAGAAGGCAATCAGGTTGGTCAGGCACGATTTGCCCTTGGTGAATCCATGCTGATTGTTCCTGATCACTCTATTTTCCTCCAAGTGTTTCAGGATGGATTCTTTGAGGACCTGCTCCATGATTTTTCCAGGGATTAAGGTGAGGCTGACGGGTCTGTAGTAGCCCAGATCCTCCTTTTTTTTTCTTTCTTGAAGATAGGTACTATATTTGCCTTTTCCCAATCCTCTGGGACTTCCCCCATTTGCCAAGAGTTTTCAAAGATAATGGCCAGTGGCTCTGCAATCGCTTTGGCCAACTCCCTCAGCACCCTCGGATGCAGTTCATCTGGCCCCATAGACTTGTGCACATCCAACTTCTTTAAGTAATTCCTAACTTGACCTTCTAATATCGAGGGCCGCTCTCCTTCTCTCCATTCTGCATTACTCAATGTAGTAGCCTGAGAGCTGACCTCTCTGTGAAGACTGAAGTAAAAAAAGCATTGAGTACTTCAGCCTTTTCCGCATCATCCACCATGAGGATACCTGCCCCATTTAGTAAAGGACCTACACACCATCCATGATCCTCTTCTTGTTACTGACATACTTGTAGAACCCCTTCCTGTTATCCTTCACATCCCTTGTGAGCTGGAACTCCAACTGTCCTTTGGCCTTTCTGATCTTATCCCTGCAGTCCCAAGAAATATCTTTATACACCTCCCTAGTCATCTGTCCAAGCTTCCACTTTTTTGCAAGCTTCCCTTTTATGTTTCAGCTCACTGCAGAGTTCTCTGGTAAACCACGCTGGTCGCCTTCCACATTTGCTGTTCTTTCTGCACATCGGAATGGTATCTTCCGATGCCCTTAGCAGGGTTTCTTTAAAATACAGCCAGCTCTCTTGGATGCCTTTTCCCTTCAGATCAGCCTCCCAAGGGATCCTTATAATGAACTGGGCACTAGAAATACTACAAACTACAGTTAACATCAGCCTCCTTGCTTGGTTTTAGTTGAAATCATCACCACAGAAAACCCACAGTCTTTTCTTGGCTGCTCCTGACTAATTTGCTTTTAAATTTGCCAAAAGTAACCATGCTTGTATCTTATATCCAAAAAATCCCTATTTGCTCTACAAACATTAATTTATTCACTGATAAAAATTTACTTAGAAGTTAAACTTGCAATAAAAATCTGTTATGTAAGTATGTTTTATCACATCTTTTGAGAATATCAGTGTTTATAAAAAGCCAACAACCATTAAAAAGTCAGAGATTAGCATTTAAGGTGGTTGTTCTTAAACGGGACTTTGATTTTCATGCAATAGCAGACACAACCTTAACTCTACCCAATAGAGGAAAAATAACCAAAATTTCTAATTCATATTATTCCAATTAAAAATGTACATGTCAAGATAATTAATGAACTGCAAAAATACTACCTTCGGACGGCTTAGGAATTTTTACAGCTATCTGCATAACACAAAGCTTGGTGATCTGCAAATATTGCTATATAATGCATCAATTAACTAATAAATTACAGTATCAACTTTCTTCATTACATTTGCTAAACTACTAATGATTATTTTCTTTGCATTTTTTAAAGTTTTAAGTTAATATAAAACATTTAAAAAAAAAAGAATCTCCTATTTTACTACCATGTTACATTTTATCCTTTTCCATTTTCTCTCACTCTGCTGCTACCCTTCTGCCTTCTCCACTGCTTTCCTGATCTACTGGTAATATCCCCTCAATCTTCAAGCGCTCTTTGATCTCCTGCTCACATACACATTTGCTTCTGATCTCTCAAGTGCCAGAAAAAGATACTAAGGCTAGCAGGCAAATGGAGGTAGGGGGCATAGGCAGAAGAATATGAATGCATTCCCCCATCACCACTGATTAAAAAAATTATTGCAATCAATTTGATTTTAATCGTCTCACACTCTCTATTACCAGACGAAGATCTTGCAAAAAAGTTTAAGAATATTTTAGAAATGTGGAGTCACTGTTTTAAGGATACTTATTTTAATTTACTATCAACTTGTTTGTTTAACTCCAGGCTCATGCACAAATTGTCTTTTGTCCATTAAAAAGCTCCCTATCAGCTTTGAGATCTATCTTTGGAAGAAAAAAAGTAAACGCAAACACCTTTTTTTTTTTTACAAGTTCCAAAGGGGTAGCCGTGTTCAGCAAAACAAACAAGGTGTCTTGTAACACTTTTAAAGACTAACAAATTTATTTATTTTAAGAATTTTTGTGGGAGAAAACCCCACTCGTCTGACTAAGTAGAATTTTCTCCCACAGAAGCTCATGCGATAAATAAATCTGTTAGTCTTTAAAAGTGTCACAATTTTTGGTAAATTAAGCATTAGTCTTCTAAAATAATCCGTCAGTGCCAGGCCCTACATTAAACTTGTTGGATCCATGAATCTATTACAATATTACTAATTAAAATATTAAACACTTTTAAAATTTGATGGTAATAAAATTATGTGCTTTGAGGAACACCTAGCGACGTTGACACTTCACATTTGGTGGAAAATTCTTCAGTCCAAGACTTAAATCTACCAGTTTTGGGACCCGTATTCCCACATTTGGCAGAAGTGGGCAAAACTGGGCTTCTAATGGAAACTCATTTAATTTTGGAATTGCTCACACTCCATAGTCAGAGCTCAGAGCATCCCTAAAAAGTAGTTACATATTATTTATATTAATTTTATAGATGAAGAAATTAAGACAAAGAAGAGTAAATTGAGTGAGGCAAGATTAAGGATAATAAGAACAAATGCTACATTTATGAAGGAATAATCTATTACACAAATGCAACATGAGAAATGATTTCCTAAAAATGCAGTATTGCAGATAATTATCTAAAAGTTATAGTGGATCACAAAATAAATATATGTCAACAATGTAATACCGTTTAAAAAATAAAGAAAAATAATTCTGGACTGTACTAACATGAATGTTATAAGTAAGCAAGACATGAGAAGTAACTCTTTTATTCAGCACAACTAAGGCCTCAACTCGAGTATTGTGCACAGTTCTTGGCACACAGTTGAGGAAGATGTAGAAAAAATTGAGGAAAGTCCAGAGGACAGCAGTGGCATGACTGGCACTGGGCAGACAGGCATGTGCCCCGAATCCCAGTGCCAGTGACCTCAGTCTGGCAGGGACACGGGGCCTGGCCACCACTGGCAGCTTACTGCGTCCCCACCAGGGCCAGGGATCTGGGGCCCGACCGCCACAGGCCTGATCTGTAGATCCGGACCCAGCCGCCAACAGCGCACCAATGCGGCCAGGGCCGCTGCTGGCCCGATCTGGCCCCCAGCAGGGCTGGGGATCCGGGGCTCGGATGGCATCCTAATGAAATTGGCGCCGCCGCCATCCCAATCCAGCCCCCACCAGAGCTAGGGATCCAGGGCTTGGCCAGTGCCCCAATGAGGCCAGGGCCACTGCCAGCCCAATCCGGCCCCCACTGGAGCTGGGGATCCAGGGCCCGGCCGCCACTGGCCTGATCCAGACCCTGTTGGGGCTGGGGTTCTCTGCCTGGCCACTGCTGGCACCCCAATGCGGCCAGGGCCACTGCCAGCCCAATCCGGCCCTCGCTGGGGCCAGGGACCTGGGTCCTGGCCACTGCTGGTGCTCCGATGCGGCCCCAGCGCTGGGACCAGGGACCCAGGGTCTGGCTGACAGTGGCAGCCCAATGTGGTCCCCACCAGGGTTGGAGACAGGCCTCAGGTCGGCTGCAGCAGGAGCCCAATCAGGAGCCCAGCCGGGGGGGATCCCCACCCGGGACGGATCAGGCCCCCTGGATCAGGCCCTCCCTATGTGTCAGTTCAGGGCCCAGGCCCCAAAACTATTTTGGGGGCAGCGACTCCCCTGAAGGAGAGCCACAAAAATTGTTAAAGATCTAGAAAATATGACCATGAGGAAAGATTGAAAAAATAAATAAAAAAAGGTTTTGTTTAGTCTGGAAAAGAGTAGACTGAGGGGAGACATGATAATAATCTTCAGGTACTTGAAAAAATTAATCAGGAGTCCTGTGGCACTTTTTAAAGGCTAACAAATTTGTTTATTGCATAAACTTTTGTGGGTATGATTCCACTTTACAAGATGCATGAAATGGAAACTGCAGTATGTTAGGTTTATATATACATGAAGAGATGCCTGAGTCACAAGATAGTTTTTTTAGTCTGTTTTAGCAAATTCAATGAGTTGTTTTGATTCAAATAGTGACTACCTGGCATTTAAAGAACAATAGATAAGAAGGTGTTGATGTTAAAAGGGGCAAATTACTTGTTATAATGAGTTAGCCATTCAAAGTCTCTATTCAGACCCAAGATAATGGTGTCAAATTTGTATATGAATTCCAGCTCTGCAGTTTCACACTGAAGCCTGGTTTTGAACATTTTGGGTTTTGTTGGGTTGGGTTTTTTTGTTTGTTTTTTTGTTTGTTTGTTTGTTTTTTCTGAAGTACTGTAACTTTCATGTCTGGTAAAGAATATCCAGGGATATTGAAATGTTCCACTACTAGTTTTTGAATGTTCCCATTCTTGATGTCTGATTCATGCTCACTTATTCTTTTGCACAGAGACAGTCTAGTTCAGCCAATGTATAAGGCAGAGGGGCATTGTTGACACATGAAGGCATGTATCACATTGGTAGACGTGCAGGTGAATGAGCCCCTAATGGAGTGGATGATATGCTTAGATCGTATGATGGTGTCACTTGAGTAGATAGGTAGGCAGAGATGGCAACAGAGTTTGTTGCAGGGATAGGTTCCTGGATTCCTGATTCTGTTGTATGGTGTGTAGTTGCTAGTGAGTATTTGTTTAAGGTTGGGGGCTGTAGAGCAGGGTGATAAATTGCTCTCTTTAACAACTAAGGACAGGACAAGAATGAGCTTACATTGTAGCAAGAGAGCTTTAGGTTAGATATTAAGAAAAACTTAACTGTAAAAGTAGTTAAATCCTGGAACAAACTACCTGGGGAGGTTTTCAAATCTCCAGCACTGGATGTTTTTAAGAACAAGGTAGACAAACACCTGTCAGGAATGGTCTAGATAATACTTAATCTTACTTCAGGGGATTGAACTAGATGACGTACCAAGATGCCTTCCAATCTTACATTTCTATAATTTTATGATTAAGTGACTTTAATTCTACAATTAAGTGATTTGTAAGTCACTGGCATAGCAAGTCACTGGCAGAATCTGGAACAGAATCCAAGAGTCCTCTCTCTTACTGTTATTACTTAGCCCACACTCCCTTTTCTTGAAGTGCCTACTTTGCTGTCCCATAACACGTGTCCACCACTGAAGTCACACAACAAATTCTACTTAGTTTTTTTATATGTGGGATTATGTAAAGTACAGTATGCAGTACCATTTCCTTTTAACCATGTGTGCGTGTCACATAGTAGATGTCCAACACTAAAAACAGAATGCATTGTATTTGTTTGTTTGCTACCTCTTCCTCCCACCCTTTTATATCTTGTCAGTCTCCACACCATCTTCAAGACACTTAAGCATACCCTGCCAAAGTGTGTTCTTATAGCTAATCTAATTTAGCTCATCTGATAGCAGATGCCTACCAAGGCTAAATTA
>ML685780.1:6881967-6894639 GCA_007922175.1 Pelusios castaneus
GAGAGAGAGAGAGAGAGAAATGACCTATTGTTACCTCTCCAGTTTTAGGTGGCCTGTTCAGAACACTGAACATGCTTAGTAGATTCAATACCACAACCAGATTAAAACAATTCTAATTCTGATATAAAAGTAGGATTTGGTGGAACTAAAGCGTAGTTTTCCTATCCATTAAACTCTATTCATTAGAATCTGAAGGACGTTAAATTATATGATTATTATTTAACTTCCTTCAGAGTCTAATTAATAGAATTTAATTGACATGAAAATTAAAAAAGTAACGGAAAAATTAGACTTCTCAAACAGGTGGGTTTGTTTACACACACACACACTATTCATTAGACTCTGAAGTTAATATATATAGTTATTTTAATTATAAACCCATCTGCTTGAGAAGTCTAATTTTTTCAATTAATTTATTTTTATTTATCAATTGACAGTCCTCCCTAAACCCAGTAAATGACTTTAAAATAAGGAGAAAAGCATGGGATAAAAAAACATCAATGTACTTTAAAAAATAATCCTTTTCTTATGTAGACTGTCTCCCAAACTACACTAAGTTAGGCAAACACAACCGATGGATCAGGAACAGTACACAAACACTGGTGCATTTCTAGTGCACACACAGGCACACAAACAAACACACACACACACACACACACACACACACACACACACACATTTTATTTTGAACTGGACAGTCAGATGTTTAAGGCTTTCAACCCCAGTTGTTTTTCAATATTGACCATATTCACCTGCATTAACTGTAACTATTAGAATAATTGTTTTTTTGTAAAGCGTATCTATACAGCATACACCACACAGGTCAGCCAGTAAGCTACTCAAGACAGAGTCACTGCACAGTTATAGTTTAGGAACTAAAGGATATTCTATAATTAAAGTAGGTAGAATGTAATTACCCATGTTGGCATTTTGCCATATTAGCATGGTCAGTACTCATAGTCTCTGAAGTCCCATGGGATCTCTGCAAGTGATCAGAAGTTTTATTGCATCTTGATCTATACAATGGCACCAGGTACGGCAGCACAGTGCCCCCTCGCACCATGCTGGTACACTGGATGATTGCTAACTTGAAGGGCGAGTGCCATCTGTTTGTTACCTAGACAAACGTTCCTGGTCATCAGGGTTTTTTTTTGACAGTTTTCACCACAGAAATGAAAAAGGATGTGAGTCATTAGAGCTAGTCAGCAATATCACTGGGGATTTTAACCAGTCAGGAAGCAAAAAAATATTCTACCTCACAACTGCTTTATAGAAGTAGGTCTGCTGTGTGCAATGTGAACCATATCTTGACTTGAAATCCTATAACATGTGTTTACCTAAAGCATATCCAAGAATGGCTTATGTTAATTATTCTTCCAAGGTGGTAAACACCAATAGGATTACCTTTGGATAAAGTTGGGTTATTTTTTTTTTTCTAAATGTGTTCTTTCCCTACCAAAATGGACATTATGCTAAATACATGTCAGACTCTTACAATAGTTAAAGCCATGCCCTGAAAACTGTTTACTATCATAAAGGAGTGGAACAATTACTGCAGAAGGAAAGCTTCCCCGTGTTTTCAACAGAATTTGATGGACTGCAGCACAGAAAATAAAGTTTGGAAAACACCGGAGCTATGTTGAGTGTTTCTGAATGAAGAACAAAATTTGTACCTTAAATAGAGTCAGTGATGGTATCACCTGAGGTAACTAAAGTCCATGGTCATTTTTACCTTTTCTTTTCACCACTTTTCCTTTGAGCAAGAGAAAACTGATGAGGCATCACTGCTTTTGAAGTTGGATCTATCCCAAATCTCAATTTAAACCACAAAGGGGGGAGCTGTTGGGGGGGAAGAGACTGACTCAGAAAAGCATTACTATTTGTTTTCACTTGTGACATGTCAGTGGCTTCCCCACTCTCTTCCCCACTCTCCATGGTGCCACTCATGCAGACAAACACAGTCACACCTACAGACTGGTTCAGTGCCACCCTGTCTTCCAAATACACATTAGGGAATCATATTGATGAACCCCTTCCTTCCCTGCTAAAACCTTCAATTCCAAACCCAGCAGAAGTGCAAATGGCAAAAATCACGGGGTGAGCTAAAATAATGCTGAATCGTCTATTATTTTTTATTCATTAAAAGTGCAAGTGGAGTAGGGGTGGGGAAGGGGAAATAAAAGGAGGTTTAATTTCTGGCTGTGCATCAGTTACTGTGCCTTTTACAAGAAGTAAAAGTTTAGTCACTGTTCAAGCTTTAGCAAGGAGCTACAGCTAAAACCATGAGAAGAGCTCTGTTCTGCTGCAATTTCAGTGCTCTGAGATCATGTAATGTTACGGGCACTGGAAAGACTGATTACAAATCACTGTTCAAATTCCAGATTCAAATTCTTGCTGTACAATCTCACATGGTTTGCCTTTATATATCTATATCTATATCTATATCTATCTCTATATATATGAATTCGCATCTACAGATCTAAATGTCATCACCATTAAAATGCATATGCACATTATTCTCACAAGTTATACAGCAGAAATGTAGGTACTGTTAAGACATTCACAGATAAATACACACAGAGAACACAGCTATATTTTTCTCCTTATATTTTGAAGGTTTCACAGCAATATCCTTGGATAAGCAAACATACCTCTAAAATATCACAAGGGTAAGGCATTACATCAGAGTTAACTTTAAAATAAGCATACAATACGTTGTGGATCCACTCCTACAGTAATATTTCACAAAATATTGTTGGCACTGGTTAGAAGACTGTGTTAGCAGCACCATAGTCCAGAAATATTAATGTTGCGACATATTAAAGTGTCATTTTATTTAAGCCTTACCTTGGCTGACTTGCCCTAACTGGTGACAAGGAACTTAATTTATAAGAAGCAAATGGGGACTTTTCTCAGTGCTCGCAGCACAGCTGCTCCCAGTCCTCAGAGAGGCACACGACTCCAGCTCTGTGTACCTCCAAACCCCTCAGCTCATATGCTCCGCTTCTGCAGTTCGTGAGAGCTTCTCTGATTGGCTGGCTCTGCTTGTCTGCTTGATTCTCTCTCTCTCTCTCTCTCTCTGTCTCTCTCTCCCCTTTTTACCCCCTTGTTTTTCTTTCTTAAGCACTTCAGGGCTGTGCAAATTCTAGAGTGTACAATGTGGGTCCCCCTTTAGTCCTTTCAGCAAAGTCATTTTGAATGAAACATAACAAAGAAAACATATATCATAGTCCAGAAAGAAAAAAAAAAAAAAAAAAACACCACCACCCATTGGTACTAGAGCTCTGTAAAAATGACATCCAGGTCTCTGTGCTAGCCCATAAATTCAGTGCAGAAGAGGGAGACAGCAGAAAGAAGGGGGTTGGCTGTCAGATGGATTGGGAGTGCACAGAAGGAGTGTACAAGGGAAAGCATGCAGTAAGATATTGGTTGGCAACCTGGTAATAAATTTTCATATTTCTGAGCAAAGTCGTCACAGCCTGCTAAACATTCAACTGCTGGCTCATTCATCAGTGATCCACGCAGTCTGAAGGTAGCTGAGAGATTCAGTTTGAGTGATGTCCTTTAATGCCTTATTCCAATCTAGTCAGGGCAACAGAAAGTTTCCCGTTGGATAGCCTCTGTCCCCCTCCTCCCCATTCAGGTCATCCCTACATATTTAAAGATGAATAGATATGGGGGAGAGGGGTTGCCCTTCAACACCCCCTCATTTAAATTATTCCAATATAAATTGTAACTGAAGATAATTTTTTGCCTGAGACAGCTCAATGTCAGGACACCTTGGCTTTATGAAAAATGTATTCTATAATCCGTGCCTTCTTTAACACCTTCACTCCAAGCACAGAGATGCCCACTCACCTCAAGATAAACAGTATTGATTTGATCCACATTTTAGATAATGGAGTAAGCAGGTGCCAAACCCTGCTTACCCAACCTGCTGTGGGGCAACCCATCTGAAACATAATTAACATATGAGAGGCAACTCTGGCACAGACTGTTGGCACTCAGGGACCCCTTTTTTTTTTAGCCATCAGGATAGCAGAATGAACTGGAATGGGCAGAGAAATTAAACTGAATATGCTAAATGTACAAGAATATGCTACCAAGGAGGAAAAATAGGATGAAAAATCTCATAGTGAGATAAAAAATGAAAATAGTCTAGACTGTGTACAGGTGAGATGGCAAAAGAAATTGTACAACTTAATGTAATTGAATTAACAGCTGAAGTAGATTAAGGAAGCAGCAGAATTGTGTCCTATGAGTAGTTAGACGTACACAAGGATAAAATCTGGAGCTGGGTTTTGAGCATTTTCCAAACGTGAACACTGTTAGCTTCCTTCAGATACACATTTTAAAAGATGTTTGTAACTTGTGGAGGAATGTTGAAGTCAAAGGGAATTAGGTTTTTAGATCTAGGAGATCTAAACTCTCAAAAGGAAGGAAAAGAAAATCCTCCACCTGCTATTTTTATGTCCTTTATGTGCAGCAGCAGCACATATGAATCAATGCTTTAATGTTCAGTATTTCTGCATGCCCTCTCTCATGCAGCTTCTGTTCTGAACTAACTAGGTTTTGCATATCTCCAGATTCAGATTCTTCTGTTTTTATTCAGCTCTTTTTGTTGTTATTATTTTAGGAGTAACTTTGAATCTCCCTCTGTCAGGAAGTGGTAGTAGTGCATGTTTGTGTATTAAAAAATAAAACAAACAAAACAAACTTTTTACTCAGTAATGGGTGATACAGCGTCTTTAAAAAAAAAAATCACACTAAGACATTCTCTAGCAATGCCTTATTTAGTATATTTCACTGCCTCTACTGAAAAGAGACAAAATGTTTGCCTGCCTGCCTGCCTCTTCTGAAGTGTTTGTTGGGATGCCAACAATACGTAACAGACTTGACAACAAAATGTTTTATTGTTAAGTCCTCCATAGTGGTTTTCACTGACTGAGACAAGTATGCACAGCCAGTGGACAGTCATAATGCAAATCAACAGGTATTTGCTACTGTACTGAGCAGTATAGTAGGATGACATGCAGAGAGGATATTAATAGTGCCAAAGAGCCTTGTACAAATTCCATAAAGAGAGTTTACAAGTCGAGGAACTTTGCATTTTCTGACATTATACAGACTCTGCTCAGGAAATGTCAGTGTAAGGTATTTACAGGGAGCACTACAAGACGAATTGGTATAAAATGGTTAGAGATGTTCTGAACAATTTGGAATTACGAGAGAGGCTCATGAGAAGAAGTGGACAGTTGTATAGGGGGGAGGGAGCCCATGTCCACTGCCTGGCCAACTTTTCTTTCACGCTGAAGTGTATAAGGAGAATCGAAATGAGCAAACAGCCCATATCTGTAAAATCAAGCTATTGTGTAAAGTGCTTAAGGTTATTTATATCAAAGATGAATGCGGAAAAATGTACAATATATCAGTCACTGGAATTTATTATTGCACTGATTCATTAGACTGAGAGAATGGGTACGGCTGGTGTCAGGTTCCTACTCATATTACTTTGTGGGTGTTAGAAGAACCATTTCTGGCAGTGATATATATGAATCTAACTCAGAATTCAGGGAGGATCTACTACTGAAATATCAAAAGATAAAATTACTGTCTTGGGTTGTGTCAGTGCTATCAGAGGCATTTCCAGGTAAATTTAGATATAACATATTGGAAATAATTCTGTGCACAATTTTATCTCAAGAGACCAGTAGTCTCCTATATTTTTTAATTCTCAAAAGGTAGAAATTCCTTCTGCAGACCACATTCAGAACATTCCTTTTGTGAACTCATGCAGTTGTGACAATCATCACAGAAAAAAAAAAACACACTTTTTAGTATTTTCCAGCTTAAGGGCTTGTTATACATTACTTTTAAGAGTAACACTAAAATAGAGGTTTCTTGTTCTGAAGAAGAACATGCAGCTCTTCACTACAGCACTAATCCTATTCTTTTACATTAAAGAAGAAAATGTGGTATTTCACCTTTGGAGTATTTTTTTTTCTTTAGGGTTTAACAGATCTAGTTAACTATTTGCAGAACAATTCTAATTTATCTGGTCTGTCTGTTGGCACTTAATATGCTAAACATATTGATCACATTGCAGTTAACTGCTAGAAAACTGTGCATTCAGCCGATATTCAAACAGTTATAAGAAGACTGATGGTTCATTAGTAAATAAGGTAACAACAAATAAGGGTCATTTACAGATTGCAAACTGCCTGCACCCTGTGGATGTTCAGAAAGGCTAAACATTGGCAGAATGATGCTGCCAGTTCAAATTAGCATTAAAAAAAATACCTGTTCTGTGTATCACAGCAGACAAAGAAAATTAACACATTTGTTGCCAAGAATCTCACCATTGCTTCTTCTTAGGTTTCTACTGCTACTATTTCATTAACACCAGGGAAGCCCCTCATTTTTTTTTTGTTTTTTTTAAGAATGACCTTTCCATTCTTACAAGAACAATCAGAAATTATTCCTTTTTTCCAAGAGTCACATGAGGCCTTCTTGTTGATTTATCTACATCTATCTACTGTAAAACACCATCTCTGAAAACGAAAGAAAGTAGCTGTTTAAATGTTTATGTTTTTCATAGTAAGGGTGAAACGTTTGACTGGACTCCACCATATTTTTTGTCCTCGGCTTTAATGCATAAGAACAGCCAGCTACTTTTGTATGTCTGACTTTCACAGTGATTTTTTTTTCTCTCCTTTCATAATCATGCTTCTTATGTTATACACATTTTTACCCACTCAGCTCCATTTACAAGACGTTTCCAAGTTACTGACATATGTAACAACAAAACAATAGATGTCCATGTACAGCAGAACATTTCAGTTGTATGGTCGCTAATTACTGTTGCCCTCATCTTGTTGTTTTCTACTCACATTTATTGTATATTGTTTTAATTAAATTCTAAGATCCTCTAGACAATATTTTCCCATAAGCTTTGACATCACCTAGCATGATAAAGCCTCTATTTTGATTAGGACCTCTGGGAACTAACATAATATAAATAATACTACTCTTTAAAGTCTTTTACATTCTGCTATAGAATAAAGTATACATTAATATACCACCTCCATCATATTATGGGTCTAATACTGCCCCCATTGAAATCACTGGGAGTCAAGGTTGTCAATTCTGGTTGGACGTATTACTGGAGGTTTCAACACATGACATAATCTTTACTTCAAGATTAATCTCTAATTCCTGGAGATTCCAGGAAACTTCTGGGAGGCTGGCAACCTACTGAGAGTTTTTCCATTACTCTCAGAGGAAAAAACAAACAAACCACCTTAACCACACTTACCACAGCTTGGGAACCAGCCATGTGTATCTCCCCTGAACTGTATTTCTTCAGGATTTGGAGCATGTATATCTCCCCTGCACTATATTTCTTCAGGACCTATCTAGAAAGTGCATACCTTTCTTTGCATTCTGTAGAAATAATAATTTAAAAAATATTCTAATAAGACATGAGGGGAATGGATTAAATATCTCTGTTTCTCAAGAAACATAACACATCCTTCACAATGCAGTTTGTTTCAATCTGACATTTCATGTTTTCTTACTGACGCCTCATCTCTCCAACCCACTATGGCAAGCTACTGGTCTAGAACCAAAGTTACGCTACATCTACACTGCCAAAGAGGCCACAGACAGTGCAGGATCATTTTTTCACATTCAACTGAGCTTCAGTAAAGACATGCTCAATCAAACTCAGAAGTTGCCAGAAGTCAACCTTTTAAACCACCCTAGCAAGTAGCGTAGTGCTGCTTTGACAGGAATGCATTTCCCATCAGTGCAGTGCAGTGAAGATATCACATAGAAGAAGCCTTATGAAGTCCATGGTAGTTACACCAGCAACTCTGAGTATTCAGAGTAACTTACATAATTCCCATTGACTGACACCCAATTTAAAGGTAAGTGTAGACCATGGCTTAGCCTCAAGTAACAGAAAAGAAAAAAAATAATAAGTGAAAACAGTAACCACAGCTAGTCTAGACCCTCCAAAGTCTCTGGTCAATATTTTCACATCTGAATTTCTAAAATTTTCGTAAATACTGATCCATTCCATTTCCCATGGATTATTGGGTGCTGACCACTTCTAAAAATCAGGCTACATTTACCTAGAGGTCCAAGTAGAGATTTAGGAGACTCACTCCCAAATCTCCTAAATCTATTTGGCAAAAATGGTTTAATATAGTATTTTAATAGGCATAACCTTTTGTAATAAAACTATGAATCTTTGCATGCCTTGACACTTGCACCCATGACAATAAGACTTAAGTATGAAACATTTTTCCTCAATTCTGAGATTAATGACAAATTTAAAGTTATGCAAGAGAAATTGGATTATATTAAAATTAATATGAACATTATTTGTTATAGATACTCTTATAGGTGCGAAAGCAATTTACAGCATTAGAGAATGAACATCTCAATTTTCAAACAGTAAATATTACACTACTCACAGTAACTGTCTTCTGTCCTGTTCTTGAATGATCATCCTTTCAAGTGAGAGTGTGGTTAATTCTTTCTAATCTCTGAAACATCAAACAATGTCCTCATCCGTCCCTCCAATTTCTTTTTAAAAGTTTCTTTTAAAGTTTTAATAAAAAAAGAAACTCTTTGTAAAAGATTTGAAAATTCTGCAACATCCACCAAAACTCAGGGTGATTACACTGCTGCTGCCTTGGCTCCCTACACATCAAATACCACTGGCGTATTTTATAACAAAACAACAACAGCTGTTGCTAAATAGAGTGATGCCAATAATAGTTGCCAATCACAGTAAATGCATAATGCAAGGACCCATTTCTCTTTAATATTCCATAAAATGACAGGCAAAACATGCTTACTGAACATGTAGAAAACCAAGTTACGATGCCATGCGACTACCTTTTTCCATCTAATTACGAATTAAACAATCCTCTCTCCAGCTGGAAAGAAGTGCAATAAGTATGAATGCATCTCTGGATGAGGGAGAAAAATAGGACTGCCATTTCCTTTACTGAGGCCTGGTTTGCACTGCAATTTTAGCAGGGCCGACTCTAGCCATGAGCCAATGAGGCACTGGCTTAAGGGAGGTGTGGGCTGGCCAAGAATCTGGAGCCTGCACTCCCGCCCCTCCCCTGAGCCAGCCACTCCGCCCCCCACTCCGCTCTCTCGTCCCGCCTCTGGGCTGGCCCGCTCCACCCCTAGGGTGGAACAGCTGCTGAGGGGAGGGGCGGGAGAGCAGAGCCCTGCCTCTGGGCTGGCCCGCTGCAGCCCTGGGCCAACTGTTCTCCACCCTGGGGGCGAGGTGAGCCAGCCCAGACCAGAGGCCGGAGTTCTGCATTACTCTCCCTCCTCCCCCCCGGGGGGGCGTGCAAAATCAAAAGTCAGCTCTGGGTGCCACAGACCCTTGAGCTGGCCCTGAATGTTAGGCAAGCCTAACTAATCACTCAGAGCTATGAACAAAAATCATTCTCTGTGAAATGTAGTTAAGCAAACTAAGCTCTGCTGTAAACACCAGGAGGTTCAAAGATTCATAGACTCTAAGGTCAGAAGGGACCAATATGATCATCTAGACTGACACAGAACCTCACCCACCCACTCCTTCAATAAACTAATAACCTATGACTAAGTTCTCAAAGTCCTGAAATCATGATTCAAAGACTTTTAAGGTACAGAGAATCCACCAACTATTGAGTCATGCCCCACTTCAAAGATGAAGAGGGGGGAAAAACAACAACAACAAAAAACAATCCACAACTTTGCCAATCTGCCCTGGGAGAAATCCAAACCATGAGCACGTGGGCAAGAAAGAATTCTCTGTAATAGCTCAGAATCCACCACATCAATTGTCCCATCTTTCCTTATCCACCATTCAATTTTCATATTAATCCCCTACTTCTGCAACTTAAGCAATAATTCCTTATGTGGAACAGTATCAAATGCCTTACTGGAATCTAGGTAAATTAGATCTATCACATTACCTTTGTTCAAAAAAATCTGTTATCTTCCCAGAAAAAGGAGATAAAGTCGGTCTGACATGATTACCTTTTGTAAAGCCATGTTATATTTTATCCCAATTACTGTTAACCTCAATGTTTTTAACTATTTTCTCTTTCAATTATTTTTTCCCAAGACTTTGCACAATACTGAGGTCAAACTAACAGACCTGTAGTTACCTGGATCACTCTTTCCCCCCCTTTCTTAAAAATAGGAACTTGGCAATTCTCTAGTCACGTGGTACAACCTGAGTTTATAGATTCATTAAAAATCCTTGCTAATTGGCTTGCAATTTCATGTGCCAGTTCCTTTAATATTCTTGGATGAAGATTAACCCCCATCCCGATTTAGTCCCATTAAGTTTTTCAAGTTTGGCTTTCACCTCTGATGTGGTAATTTCCACCTTTATATCCTCATTCCTATTTGCCACCCTACCATTAACTCAAATCTTATCATTAAAAAAAAAGAGGCAAATTATTTGTTTGAATATTCAGCCATGCCCAGATTGTCCTTAACCTCCACCTCATCCTCAGTGATTAGCAGTCCCACTTCTTTCTAAATTTTCCTATTATTTATATGGCTATGGAGCCTTTTACTATTGGTTTGAATTCTTATTGCAAGGCCCAATTCTATTTGGCTTTTGGACTTTCTCACTTTATCTCTACCTGTTCTGACCTCCAAGAGGTAGCTTTCCTTGTTGATTGCTCCCATCTTCCACTCCTTGTAGGCTTTCTGCTTTCTCTTAATCAGCTGTCTGAGATGCTTACTCATCCAGCTTGGTCTACAATCCTTCCTATGATTTTTTTCCCCCTTCCTTGAGATGCATCCTTCAGATAGTTCTCGCAACTTTGACCTGAAGTAACTGAAGCCTCCTCCAACTTTAGAACCTTGGGTTCTTCCGTCCAGTACACTTCCCCAATTAATTCCCTTAATTTTTTAAAAGTTAGCCCATTTGATGTCAAAGACCCTAATCACATATTTTTGTTGTTGTTGTTATTGTTTATCCTTCCATTTAGCTTGAACTGAATTAACTCATGGTTGTTTGAACAAAGGTTATCCCCTAAAACCAGTTTTTCTATGAGATCCTCACTACTCACCAATACCAAATCTAAAATGGCAGCCCCTCTTCATGGTTCAGTAACTATTTGAGGAAGGAAACTGTCAGCTATCACATCCAGGAAAATCCGGGCCCTAATATTACTACTAGCACTTGTCTTCCACTGTATTTCTGGGAAGTTAAAGTCTCCCATAATCACACAGTTTCCAGTAGTTTTTACTTTATTAAAAACCTTAAAAGAAGTCTCTACCCATGTCCAGATCAAATCTTAGTTGTCTGTACACACTCCAAGCACTATTCCAGGGCTATCTCTCATAGTTTTCTTCCCCAATGCGACTTTTACCCAGTCAAATTCTGTCATATCAATTCCATCACTTCTAATTTCTTTACAGTTTACTTCCAAAGGGATAGCAGTGTTAGTCTATTGCATAAAAACAGAGTTCTGTGGCACTTTTAAAGACTAACAAATTTATCACATGAGCTTTCATGGGAGAAAATCCCACTTCGTCAGACGCTTTGAAGATGGGAAACTTACAGAATGGGAGGAAATTAAATGCAGGGGAGTGTATGACATAGCATCTGGTCAGGCTGTAATGGCAAATCAAAATAGATGTTAGGATTCGAACACTGGAGAAGAGCACATAGAGGAAGGTGAGGTCAAATCACCTGCTGTAATAAGAAAAAAATCCGTAGTCCTTGTTTAACCCCAAGGCAACTGAGTCGAATTTAATATAAATATAAATTCAAGTTCTGCAATTTCTCGTTGAAGCTGTGATTTGTTATTCATCTGTTTCAGCACAGCTATTAGCAAGTCTTCAATAGATTGAACAGAGAGATTGAAGTGTTCCCCTATTGGTTTTTGAGTGTTGAGGTCAGATTTGTGTCCATTTATTCTCTTGCACAGAGAGTGTCCTGTTTGTCCAATATACAAAACAGAGGACCATTTCCGGCACATGATGGCATAAATCACATTGGTGGATGAGCAGATGAATGTGTTCTTGATGGAGTAGGCGGCTTGATTTGGTCCTGTGACGGTGTCTTTAATGTACATATGAGAGCAAAGTTGGCAGCGTGGTCTGTTGCAGGGATATGTTCCTGCTTTAATGTTTCTGTTGCTTGATCTGTAGTTGCTGGTGAGTATTCATTTAAGGTTGGGGAGCTGTCTGTAAGCGAGGAGGGGTCTGTCTCCCAAGGCTTGAGAGAGTGAGGGATCGTTTTGTAGAACTGGCTGTAGATCTTTGATGATGTGCTAATGGCGTTCTGTTGTTTTTTTTCTTGGGCTTCTCCTGTAGTAGTTGACTTCTGGATACCTGTCTGGCTCAGTCAATCTGTTTCTTCACTTCTGCAGGTGGGTACTGTAGCTTTAAGAATGCTTGCCAGAGATCCTGAAGGTGTCTGTTTCTGTCTGAAGGATCAGAACAAGTGCGGTTATATCTTAGGGCTTGACTCTAGACAATGAATCATGTGGTATGTCTTGGATGAAAGCTCAAGGGATGTAGCGATCAGTAGGTTTTTGGTATAGTGTGGTCTTTATGTGCCCATCACTAATTTGCACTGTAGTGTCCGTGTAACCTTTGGGTGGGCTAAATTCATTGAATTGCCCTTCTCCAGTG
>ML685780.1:6894649-6944749 GCA_007922175.1 Pelusios castaneus
CTCAGCAGGTCTCTCAGAGATAGCCTTTTCAGGCATATGGGTTACATCCGGAAAGTGGATCTCCTGTGTGGACTGTTCCAGGCTAAGTTTGATTGTGGAGTGGAAATTGTTGAAATCTCTGTAGATATCTTCAAGGGCATCCTTACCGTGGGTCAAGATGATGAAGATGTCATCAATATAGCGTAAGTAAAGTAGAGGTGCTTTGGGATGAGACATAAGTAAGCGTTGTTCTAAGTCGGCCATAAAACAGAGACAGACACCTTCAGGATCTCTATCAAGGGCTCATTCACCTGCTCATCCACCAATGTGATTTACCCCATCATATGCAGGAAATGCCCCTCTGCTTTGTATGTTTGTATATTGGTCAAACAGGACAGTCTCTGTGCAAAAGAAAAAAATGGACACAAATCTGACATCAGAAATTGCAACACTCCAAAACCAATAGGGGAACACTTCAATCTCTCTGCTCACTCCATTGACAACTTGCTAATAGCTGTGCTAAAATGATGAATAACAAATCACAGCTCCAAAGAGAAACTGCAGAACTGAAATGTATATGCAAATTCGACTCAGTTGCCTTGGGGTTAAACAGGGACTACGGATTTTTTTCTCATTACAACAGGTGATTTGACTTTACCTTCCTCTATGTGCTGTTCCCCAGTGTTTGAATCCTAACATCTATGGCCATGTACACACTACAGACTTGTCCCGCAATAAATTGTTGCGGGACAAGCAAAGCCTTGTAACTGTAACACTTTCCCCCGTCCACACTGTAAACCTTCTAATGAAAAGGAGCATTCACATGCTCCTTTGCATTTTCATTAGAAGGAGCAGTGCTTGGTGGGTACCTATCCCACCATGCACTGCAGAAGCCAGCCTTTGGGTTGGCAGCGGGGCTCAAGCTGCTGGGAGTTCAGGCTTCCCAGCCGCAGCTGAGCCCCGGCTGTAGAACCTCTGCGGCAGCAGGGCTCAAGGTGCCGGGAGTGCTAGCATTCCTGGCAGCTACAGTCCCACTGCCAAGTGGATTCCCCCTAGCTGCTGGAGAGTGGCAACCCTGGGCAGCTTCTTTAAAGCTGCTGCCCAGGCTTGGCGGCTCCTGAGCGGCAGCCGCAGTCGCTGGGGACTCT
Organism: Pelusios castaneus; assembly: GCA_007922175.1. NCBI lineage: Eukaryota > Metazoa > Chordata > Testudines > Pelomedusidae > Pelusios > Pelusios castaneus. Next base: position 6,895,777 of record ML685780.1, read on the forward strand.
GGGCAGCTTCTTTAAAGCTGCCACCCAGGCTTGGCACTCCTGCTTGGGAGCCGCCAGCCCAGACAGCAGGCAGCGGGGCCAGCCTGGGTAGGCAGTCCTTGGGAGTCACCAGGGTTCCTGGTGGCTCCAACAGCAGCAGAGCTCCTGTGGCAGTGCTAGAGCAGTGAAATTGACAAGTATGACAGTTGTGGTGTCCCAGAGTGGCCTCAATTGGCACTCTGGGACATTTTCAAAGGCTATCAAAAGTGCGAGAAGCATACCCACTGGCTCTGCCGCGGAACAGATGTTCCATGGTAAGCCTAACCATGCTTGTTTAGGTGGTTTACCTGTTGCGTGGCAAGAGGGGTGTTGCCGCACAACAAGCAAGATTGTAGCATGTACGCTCTCAGCCTTATCATGTGGCAAAGCTCCTTACCACGTGATAAGGCTGCGTACAAGCCCTATTTTGATTTGCTGTTACAGCCTGACCTGATCCTATGTCATACATTTAATTTCCTCCCATTCTGTAAGTTTCCCATCTTCAAAGTGTCTGACGAAGTGGGATTTTCTCCCACGAACACTCCTGTGATAAATAAAACTGTTAGTCTTTAAAAGTGCCATAGGATTCTGTTTGTTTTATAGTTTATCACATCGATATACAGTGCTACTTTGCTGTCTTTGTATTTTTATCTGTCTTCATTCAACAATGCATACCCTTCAATATTTACATATCAGTCATGACTACTATTCCACCATGTTTCTGTTATCCCTATAATATTTGGTTTCACTTCTTTTACCAGTAAGCTCTAGTTCCTCCTTTTTGTTACTCAGGATCCTCACATTCTTCTAACGACGTATCTACCACCTCTGAGTGATGTGCACTTATGTCAATATTGTAAGAACTCCTTCTGTTACTGTAGTATCTACACTACAATGGTCCTATAGAGTTTATAGTGTCGGTACACTCTGAGATTCTGGATCATCCTACATAGTGAAAGGGAAGAAAGTAAGAAAAAGGAGCAGACAACCGTAGACAGCTCTGTGTCTGACTCATATGTCAAGAGATCTTTCTGTCTTGTCTTTTACACTTTGTATTAGTAAACACTGTACACTTCAATTAGTCAGGATATACATAAGCAGGAAACCCACTTTACTGAGATGTCTCCTAGGAAACAAAAATATCCCTAACTGTATATAAAGAAAATTATTGCTGTTTAATTGGGGTACTCTCAAGTAACTGAGTAAGGCTCACACAAAAATATGAAGCATTTTTGTGGGTTTGCTTTTCATGATGAATCTATCCGTATATTCTTCTAAACCGAGACAAAAGAAACAATCTCTGTGTACTGACATTAATGCTAACTCACATATCAGCTTTTTCCAATGAGTGATGCTGCTAATTCTTTATATATTCTATTTGCATATAATAATCCAACTGGTGTCAAAATGTTTGTTTTCAAGTTAAGCGTGTAATGGTAGAATAGGATGACTCATGTGAATGATAATGGGATACATCTCTGACATCTTTTTAAATTCATTTCAGGTCAGCACTGAGCAAACCTTAACATCTAAAGCTGCTCAGTCACCTCTGGGTCAGGAGTTGGTTGTTTCAGATGAGTTTGTACAGGACAAGTGATAACTTCATGAAAATCAATTACAGCAGATTGCAGCTGGTCACAGTTGTTGGTCAAAGGATTGAATGGTCATGGAGATAACTACTATATCAGTCTAATGGTGGCCCCTCCACTTCAAGAACATTTCTAATGTTCTGTGTAGGGAGCTTGATGCCATGTCTGTTTCTACAATGCCCGTAAAAAATAGAATCTTAGAAATGTAAGGCTAGAAGGGACCTCTAGTGGTCATCTATTCCAGGCAAGACCAACTATACCTAGGTGCTAGACCATTTGTCTAACCTGTTCTTAAAAACCTCCAGTGATAGGGATTTCACATCTTCCTTTGATAACCTATTTCAACTTCCCTTGATAACAAACCTTAAAGTTAGAATTTTTTTCCTAATATCTAACCTGCCAGAAAACTGCATTCTTCTAATTAGAGGAAAAAGTCACTCAAATACTGCTGTTTATTGAGATCAAAAAATGCTTTCCATAATTGGGGAAGCATTTTGTAATACACTGTCTTCTTATATGATGCATGCTATCTAGATTGGTTTAGGATTAGTGAGAATTGTGAACAATATTAGTGTATTTTTGTAGCTGAGCAGGCAACAAAAAGAATCCTTATTGATTTGTGACAAAATGTAACAGAAACATATGTTTGCTATTTTCCCTAAGCATAAACAGAGCATGGGGGTTTTCTGGATGGTACATTTTATTTTAATTAAAAGAAAATATTTAGTTACATTTCTTTTGTTTTGTCAAAGAATTCAATAGATAAATGAGTAATGGGAGGAAAAAAGTACAGCCTTTTGTTTAGTGTCCCTATCATAACCACAAAATAGATTATTGAACATCTGTTCACTGCAGGTAGGAAAACTAATATAATATGGTTTCTGGTTAAAAAAAATCTTCAGCTAAAGTACTGTGCTTTTGTCTACAAAGATCAAAGGCAGATTTTTGGCAAAGCACAATTTGGTAGTGAATATCCTATACAGTGTAGTGGTGCAGTTGCCCACTATGACACCCAGAGGGCCTGGGAGCAGCAGCCTATAGGGTGAGAGGGCTGCAGGGTCAATCAGGGGCAGACAGCCCAGTATAAAAGGGAGCACTGGAGTTAGCAGTCAGTCTGCAGTAGGAGCCTGAAGGGAGAAGGTCTCTCCCAGGCTGGCAGGCTGCAGGGCCAGGAAGAGCTCTGAGTGCAGGGCAGCAGCAGGAGCCAAGCAGGGCTAAAGTTCTGGAAGGGAGTGGACAGTGGCAAGTGGTTGGAACAGCAGTCTAGGGCATGGGAGCCAGAGGGACAGTGGCTGGACTCTAAGCTGGTGAGAAGCAGTGTGTCTGGGGGAAGTGGCCTAGGGAATTGATGCCAATTGTAGAGGAGAAACTGGTGCGAGGTGGAGCCTCAGTTAAGGCATCTTGAGTCCCTGGGCTCGGGCCTGGAGAGGATGGTGGGCCCAGGTCCCTACCTGCTCCCCTAGCCTGTCAGGAGTTGCACAGTCTTGGGCCAGAGACTATTTTAATGTAGTAGCCAGGAGGTCTCCCTGGCTATTGCTAGTAGTGGCCAGGACTAAGGGGAGAAGAGCCAGACTGTACCCTGGAAGGAGTGGACTAGCAGCTTAGCCAGAGGGCTAAGACCCCACAACAGGACTCGGAGGCAAAGTCTGGTGTGAAGAGGTGGAGTACAGACCACTTGAGCCTAATTCCCCAGTAACACCACCAGGAGGTGTCCTCCAGGTGGGTCCAATACTGCAGATGTCTCATGCTGTATGTAGGCATCTTCTTACATCATCACTGGAAGTTATTCTTACAGTTTTATCCTTCCTACCCTTGCCTGATTTAATCAGATTTCCTGGGTAATTACCAAATCCAATTATATTCTAAAGATTACAATGGCCTATTCATAGATTTTATGGCCATAAGGTACTATTAGATCACTGAGTCTGATATCCTATGTAACACAAGACATATAATATCATCCATATTCTTTTCTGTGGAACCCAACAACTTGTATTTGGCCAAAGCACAGGTAGCAGAAAGACCTCCAGTCTTCATCTGAAGACTTCAAAGGAAGCAGAATCCATCAGCCTGTATCTGCCATCCCTGTAAACTCAGCATGAAATCTACAAGTCAGACTAATCCTTTCCTCCTTATATGTTAAGATTCTGTAAAATAAGCTATGTCCTCAGTTACACCCATGGAATCTCATTGCTTTCAGCAGAGTTGTACAAGTGTACATCTGATTGGGCTTGTAGCTGGCTTTTAGTGAAAAATTCTGGTCATGATTGGCAGATAAGAATATTCCTCATGCTCTTCACTGTGTAGCTAGAGCCACTAAAAGAATGAGTGATGAATGAATATATGTGATGAGCAGATCACCTCAGTCAGTAGGTGACATTTTGACATAATTTCCTTTCAATGTAGCAGTAATTGTTTGTGTAAGGTATCCACGTTTTCTAAACCAGTTTAATATTCAATACTATTAAGAAATTAAAAAGTTAATATATTAACACATCTAAAATGGAAATCTTTAACAATGAGTTTGGCAAAGTTTAAAACCAATTAAATATTTTCCTCCAGGTCCTTGTAATCTAGGGCTATCAAATTACTTGTTTAGCTATCCATTCTTCCATTTTTCTTTCTTCAAAATGCCTCTTTAGAAGTAAAAGTTCATTGATACAAACAAAAGTTCAGCCTACAACATGAATGTTTTTCATCCAGTTGACATTTTAGTAGTGACAAAGCTTACTTTAACATGTACAGTAACTAGGCTGTATATAATAGTCAGAAAATTAGTCAATTCCATTTGGTACTAATCTGGTTTCATTTTCAATTTATTTGCATGCAATATTTTAACCACATCCTACAGTATCCATTGCTGTGGCATTTAATGTAGAAACTGTTACATCACAGTGCAGGTACAGCTGGAAAAAGACACCCCCAATGCTCTCCAGTGCTCTTCTGTTAGCAGATATGGAGTGATAGCTCATTGTAATTTCAGTGGAGTACTGGTTAAGGCCCCAATCTTTCCCATAATCACATACATACATAAATTAAACATGTGAGTATTTGCAGGGTGAGAGCCTAAGTATGTCAATTAATAATCCCAGGCCTATAATAGCTTCATTTATGACATTTTATATAATAATATATTGTGTTAGTATCTGTATTTTATATTAATCACAGTCATTTCACAGTTACAATAAACTATATAATATTATTGGAAGACCATTAGTCTTGCTGTAGTTTAGGGTTTAGTGAACCACCCTTCAGCCAACTTCTGTAAATGGGTACTAACCCCCGCATTCATTTACAGGTTACTAAGCAGCTCATTGTCAAGTTTCCATTACAACAGCAACCCTTCCAACCTATTTTTTAAGAAAGCCTCACTAAAAAAAAATTAAGTGAGATCCTCATCTCGGCTATGACCCCTTGCAAACAGAAGACTGCAAACAGGGGAGTGCTAGAGAGAAGAAGAAGGTGATCCCCTTGGAGAAGGAGCAAGGATAAGAGTGAACATCGGGGTAAGTGAATTTGCTTGTCTGTGTCTCTCTCTCAGTTTCAGTTGGGGTTTGTGTATCTGAGGGGTGTTTGGGCCATTGTTCCCTGACCACCCTTGATCAGCCTCAATCAGCCTCGTGATCACCCTTCCCCTGTGTGCTTAACGAGGGGCAAGGGCTGACAGGCAGAGAAGGCCTTAAAAGCCCGTGGCTGAGCAACAAAGGGACTGCAAACAGGGGAGTTTGAGAGGGAGTTTGTGGGGTCGCTATGATGGAGAAGAGCCATACCACTTCTGCCACCACTGTTTCTGTCTCCTCCACCAGTGCCTGTATCCAGACAGACATTCTGACTATGGATATCTCTACTCAGATCCTGGTGTGGACTTGCAAGGACTGTGGCGTGCATTTCCCACTCACAGACAATCAGGATGGGGAGATCATTCAGTATGACAGGTGCCTTCTGGTGGAATCTCTCAGGAGGCAGGTGGGAGACTTACAGGAGGAGGTGGCTAGGCTCAGGAGCATCCACGCCCTGGAGAAGTTCCTAGATAGCATCCATGAGGAGACATGCAAGGATGAGGAGACTATCCAGGTGCAGAAGACTGCTGCCACACCCTCGGAGAAGAATGAGATGGCGCTGGCACAGGGAGGACACTGGCAGCTGGTTACTTCTGGCAGCATACAGTGCTCCACCCCTGTTGCCATCCCACCCTTCATTGTGGTGAAGAACCATTATGCAGTGCTACAGATGAGGGATGAGGTGGAGGAGGAGAAGCCATGCACCCCCGAGGCTGGGAGGATCACAACCATCACACCCAGGAGGAAACGTAGGGTTGTGGTAGTTGGGGTCTCTCTTCTGAGGGGGACGGAGGCACTCATCTGTTGTCCTGACATGGCTTCTTGGGAGGTATACTGCCTGCCAGGGGCCTGTATCCAAAACTTTACAGATGGATTGTCAAGAATCATCTGCCCTGCTGCCTACTACCCCATGCTACTCCTCCATGTGGGAACCAATGATACTGCAAGAGGTGACCCTCAGCAGATCAAAGGTGACTACAAGGCTCTCGGAGCACAGGTGAAGGAGTTCGGTGCACCTATGGAATGCTCTGTGGTGATTTGATGCTTTCTCATGGCATGCCAGACTTCTAGCCAGATTTTTTCCAGTCCTTTGTTCCTGTAGAACCTAGTGTGGCTGGAACATTAGACTGGAAGAGTTTGCAACAAAAACAGCATGCAGCATTCTGGATTTTTGAGTACATAAGCCATGGCCTCTCCACTTTGTCACCATTGAGGATTTCATGCCAGTAATGTATTGGATGGAAACTTCTATTTTCATTGTCGTTGGGGATTATGAAGTTTTTTTCACTTGCTGTGGCCCATGCAGTTCAAGGAAGTCCCTCAGGCTACTGCTCAAATGGGTCCACAGTCCTGGATGATCCACACTTAAGGAACTAAACTCAGCAGCAGCTGTTTCTTGTGCCTCCACCACACTCTTCTCTGATCTATACTTTTCTTCAGGAATGTGCATGGTTACCTCCATTTGAGATGGAGATAGGGATGCTGCAGTAGTTGCCAGGTCACCTGTGCTCTGATTAACTGGAAGATCAGGCATCTCCTCACTACTCTCATCCTCACTGGGGCCAGAAGGCTCACCGTGAACATTTGTGTCTATGTATCTCAGGAGAGCTCCTTCCTGCTTAGATAGAAAAGCTTCCTTTGCTTTCTTTCTTTTTCTGAATGCTGCCCCAGAAGGGCGTTTTCTTCTTTCACTCATGACTGCTATTCTGTGCCAGCTATAGTGGCTCCTAACACTCAACTGAAGGGGACAAAATAAGCAGGCTGGTAACAGGGCCTGAGTCAGGGAAAATATCAGTGTCTTAAGGGCCTAACTGGTTCCTACTACTTCAGTTGACTGCCTGTTCTCCTCAAGTGGATTCAGGAAACAGGAAGCTCCCTTAGAAGCTGGTATTAATCAGTCCAGGCTCCTGGGGGTGCACCATGATAGAGAGGTACATAAGCAGAGCTGGCTTTTGGGTAGGTGAAGCAGGCGCACACCTAGGGCCCCAAGCAGCAAGGGGCCCCATCACCTGCTTTGACTACCCCAAAAGCTGGATTTGCCTCAATTGGCAGCAGGAGGAGAAGCTGGTCCAGGGGGCCAGGGTCATGGTGGGGGAGCTGGGGATGGGGCGGTGTAGGGAGGGGGCAGGGTCACAAGGAGGGCCTCCTGCAGATCTATGGGGCCCCACAATGGGCTTTTGCACAGGGCTCCCATAGCCAAAGGCCGCCTCTGTACATAAGAGGCTCCTCCTCCCTCTCCCCCTGCAGCTCCTGCTGCTTTCTGTTATTCCCTCTCAACTTCTCTCCTGCCTGACTTATGTCTCTTGTACCCTCCTTCCTCTAGCACAGCACTCCACCATCTCTGTGTATTTAGAGCAGAGAGAATACATATGCACCAGCAGCAGACATCATTTTCTACACTCTGGGTCCTAGTGGCCCCCTCCCCTGCCCCCATTCTGGCACCTGAGGCAGCCGCCTCAGTTCACCTCATGGTAAAGCCAGCTCTGCTTTCAAAGTTTTTTCTTGAGACCCAGTTGAAAAAAAAAAATCATGCCCACCACCCAACTACATCTTTCAGCAATGCATTCCAGTCTTTTGCTGACAGCAGCAGGGGAGCCGTGACCCAATGCCTGAGGGTCTGTGACCCAGTACTGAATCCTGACCCTAAGTTTGAAAACCATTGGTCTAGATATCCCTCTTGGCTTCTTTTATTCCATGCACCCAGACTCAATATTTTTAGAATCTTATTATTGCCTTATTTCAAGTCTCTGATATTGTGAGATTGTCTGTAAGGTATAAAAGACAGTCTGAAAGGGAAAATGCAGCAGTAGTGGATCTCTGTTCCTCTTAGAATATGGTATTTCCTTTGGCTCCAGTCTTATTCTTAAGGTCAATAGAGAGATCTCTTGATAATTTTTCAAGAGAGTAAAATACAAATGAATCTCACTCAATTCCCTGGCTTTTCATATAATAGCTTCTTTCTCATGGAAACAGTGAAGGCTTATTATAAAGTCTTTTGGTCTTCTACCTGCACTATCAGGAAGGTAGAGGTTCTCTGCATGCTGTAGTCATTAGAATTTTATTTTGAGATTTGGTATTTTTTAACAGGTGCTGAGCAAAACTAATCTCTGTGTTCTCAGGTAGTCTTTCTATTCTTCCTCTTTTGCTTACTTTCAGTATCATTTTAATGTCCTGCTCTTTCTATGCTTTTCGTTACTTTCATTCTCTCAAATAGATCAGCAGCTGTTTACATTTATTTTTCTAACCCATTCTCAACTCAAACTCAAATTGCTGGCTCTCTCTCTATGGCCAGTTCTTTGATACTAATTTCCTTTCACTCACTTAAATTCTGATATTAATTCCTTAAAATCCAATTTAATTGCAGGTTAGTTCTGTCTCATTTTAATCTCTCTGATCTGAGTTTGACCATCATATTCTCTTGATGTGCGAGTCTGACAATGAAGAGGGCTTTCTGTTGTATCTGCTATAGTGGCTGTCACTGGGAACCAGTTTCAAATGTGGGGCTCTTTATACAGTGGCCTTTTAGGTTTCCTTTTCAGAAGGATGGGGTAAGCTAAGAGGCCAGTCGGAGTAGATTTTATTGGTTTCCCTCTCAGAGCAATTGCCTCAAGCAATCATCACCTAAAAATGAGGTCACTTCCCCAAATAGTATCCATTCATTCCAAGAATTAAAAACTTTCTAGATGGAAAGAATACAACAGATGATAAGAGATATAACAAAACTTTATCAAAGCTTTTCATACAGTGCTTATTTTAAAAAATAAATATTCAAATTGTCTTGAGTACGATACGATTTGGTTAAAGGCACATTCCTACAAGTGCTCTATTCAATGAACTACTCCCATAGTTGAGTAGAGTTCCTGGACTCCTTACTGACCCTAAGCTTTCCCATAGTAATATCCATGAGTAACATATTTTACCCTTTCCAGTTGTCTAGAACAGTGTTTCCATGGAACACTGGTGCTCTGTGGACATTGCGAAGGTGTTCCACAACTGACCCCAACCCCTCCCCATTGAGAGGAAGGATCTGAGTGGGGGGAGGGGGGAGGAATAATGCAGCAAACCAATGCATGCCTGGGAGATTTAAAGGGCCCCAACTGTAGCAAAGCTTCCAGGTACATGTCAGCATTCACTGCAACCACCTTGCTCCTTTACTGTGGCTGGGACATTTTAAATGTCCTACTGCTGTTACTGCCAGCATTTAAATCACTAGGACACAGTTTCCATGGTAATTCTTCTTTTGTTGAACCTTACTCCAAACTTTGTTTGAACATGCAGTCCCAGAATTCTCATTAAAACTTGAGTAATATTTTCATTTTTTAGTTGTGTGCATAATCATTATGTATCTATTTTTTGAGAAATAAACACGTTACATTCATAAAATTCTATTTAATTTGGTTTCTTAAATAGTTTTTGTGGGAATGCATAGTATGCAGATATGACAAACATGACAGCTGGTGTATATATTGGCTTTTTGGAGTAACATTATCACTTGCTTTACTCCCTGCTGGACTCCTGACCTGCCTGGTCTCATTCAGACATATTAATGATGCAACTCTGTCTTCTCTCAATCCAATTCAGTCTCTTCCCTCTCCCACCTTTGTTTCCTCTGCCCTCATCTTCCATCACCAATATCTACCAATCTCCCTTGAAAACACCATTATATAGATATTACTATTAATAAGTATAAACATATCTTGACTTATAAAATGAAGCCATGACAAGGACCTCATTGACTCCCAATAACTTTTTATAATTGTAGAAGCTAATGAAATCTTCAGGTAATACGATATCCTAAAATGAAATCCCCCAGACTATGGAAATGTAATTTCATTCAGATTTTTGATTGTGTGTTGAAATATCTTATTAATTTTAAATATTTACCAGAATTATATTACTATAAAATGATAGTGTACCATTTTTGTCTATCAAGATAGAGAACTACATATGTGTGAATGTTTGATAACGAAAATAAACCTGCATACATACAAAATCTCAATCTGTCAAATTATAAATTTCTTACAGTTTCAAATCAAAGCCAAAACATTGTAGAGTTCCTTTTATTTTGCTAAAAAGGCTTATTTAAAAAAAAATCCAGCAAAAGATATGCAAAAATGTTTTCATTGGAGCAAAGTCCCTTGCTGAAACAGCAAATGTGGGAAAACAGAAAACACATTGCACAAACTCCTGGTGCTAAAAATTTGGTTGCCTTCTAGTGATGGTGCTGCTCTCACATTAGATAGAAGACCTACATCTCATGAATGCAGGCTGGTAGGTGTTAGGGCACAGGGGCTAAAGGAAAAGGAAATTAATAATAAATTTATCAAATGAGGCAATAAAAAATGCAGCACAATTGCTGTTATATTTCCACCCCCATGTTAAAGCACACATTCTGGCATGCTAATTTTACTAATAAGTCTAAAATTAATTACTATATGATTGAAACATCTCTTTTAAAATAACTGGCTAATCCTTGCTAAATTAAAACAGACAAAATTTTTGTGTTCCCGTTAGCCCATACAGATGTCTTTAAAATGTTTTAATCAAGTCCACGGTTTCAGCACAGGATATATATATATATATCATCCCAAGAAAAAGGGTTTTGTGCTACCGAAAGACCCAGTGATAAGAATTGATGTGAAACATAAATCCCCACACCAGAATATTTGTTAATGTGGGGTTCAATTGTGAGCTATACTATGCACTTGTGCAAAGAAGTATGAGAGAGGAGTGTGCACTTTACTTCCCCAGGAAATTTCTAGTTCATGAACAAAGGTAGAGCTCAGTCTCTCCAGTGCTGCTAGAGAACTGCCTATCTGCAATGTTTAGAATATACCAGTACCATGAGGCACAAACTTGAACTGGCAGAGAGATAAACCACACACCTCTGCTTCTGCTGTTCCAAATTGAGACTTATTAGGGTGTGCAGTTAGATAGCTCTGCTCCTAAGCCAACACTGAACTGTGCAGCTAAATCAGAAAGCGGGAGAAAGTGGTTTGCTTCAAGTACATGGCTGGCACAGGTTACTTCCTCTATGGAGCAATGAGGAAATCAGGACCGGATTGTGACTGTCCAATCATAATGTGTTTCCTAGTTTACCCCTGGAGAAGCATAGCAAAGCCAAAATTGAGCCCTTAGAATTAAAATAGTTAGACTGAATACTCCACCAACTCAAACCGAGAAGAAAAAAAAACTAGCTGTAACTTATCCTTGGGCTGACTGACATCTAAGGAGATTTCAGCACAGCCCAGATATTTTTTTTATTTTATATAATATATTCATGTGTTTCTATTATAAATATAAGGTGGATATACTTTTTACAAATGGAATTGTATATCATTCTTTAGATGACTTGATGCTGGTGTGTGCAAGGAAGGCTTATTGCAAGATTATAAATGGTGTGAGTGATATAGTTAAAAAAAGTTTGTGATTGGGCGAGCTGTGCAATGAGTGCTTTTCTGTATTTGAGTTCCAAAGAGGTAGCCGTGTTAATCTATTGCAGAAAAACAGACAGAGTCCTGTGGCACTTGTAAAGACTAACAGATTTATTTATTGCATGAGCTTTCATGGGAGAAAATCCCACTTCGTCAGACACTTTGAAGATGGGAAATTTACAGAATGGGAGGACTATGGATTGTTCTCTAATTACAACAGGTGATTACATTACAACATCGTCCTCTATGTGCTGTTCCCCAGTGTTTGAATCCTAACATCTATTTTGATTTGCTCTTACAGACTAACCTGATCCTATGTCACACACTTCCCTGCATTTAATTTCCTCCCAATCTGTATATTTCCCATCTTCAAAGCGTCTGACGAAGTGGGATTTTCTCCCATGAAAGCTCATGTGATAAATAAATCTGTTGGTCTTTAAAAGTGCCACAGGACTCTGTTTTTCTGTATTTGGTGATCATTCTTATGTAGATATTATGGAAATCTACATTTGTTTGTTTGTCAGGATTTAAGGTTACACACTGAATCGTCCATTACCACTTGTTAATAATAGGAGCCAAGGCAGGGTGAAAGTAGCCAGGAAGAGTTTAGCATCCTTGGACATTTCTACACTGACAGCAGTAAATTTGTTGCTGTCAGATTGATTTTTCCAGATTGACTGAGCAGTCAGTAAAGACATGCTCAGTCAATCCATAAATTGACGTAATAAAATCACCCCCTCAAATGTCATAGTACTGCATTGACAGGAATGCATATCACAGTGTCGCAGCACAGTGTAGAAGGCATGCTAAAGAAAATGTACAAAGTTGACGGGAGTTATGCAAGCTACTCTGCATAGCTTGCTTAACTCCCATTGACTGCCATAACATTTTGCAGGAATTGTAGATCGGCCTAGTCAAAGTTCTCAGACTTAAATCTTGAAGCTGAGCTACAGCAGCAACTACCTCTCTATATTGTCAGAAAGGGAAGTCACTGGTGGATTAGCCTTCTAACAGCTTTTCCTAGGAGGGATCAATTCAGTTATGATAGATAAAGGGAATGACTCACTTGTATTTCATTTAAGGGTTCATAAGAGGCCTATGTCTGAGGAGCTTTGAGAGTGAGATCTTTTAGAGAAGTTTGGGATGTTATTTTGCTGAGAGAACAACAAAAAAAGACTGCCAGGGATATATTTGCAAAAAGGAGGTATATTTAAATTATTGTTCTGCAAAAGTTAGAAAATACATTCCCTGGAAAATATTCAAGGAAAATTCAAATTGAGAGCTTCCTGAGGCAGGAATGCTTATCTTGTTACTTGTTTGTATAGTACCTAGCTCAGTGGAACCTTGATTGAAGCCTCCAGGGCATTACTTTAAACAACAAATATTAATAATAATTAATAACTGTCTTTTAAATAATCATTGTGCAAAAGCTGGAAATGTAATCCAATCATTAAAATATGGAACACATGGACATTAGTCCTGGCCTAAGTTCAAATCTATGGGCACTCAACTCTATATAGTTTTTCAGACACTTCCATAATAAAGGGAATTAGGCAGGCAGTAACACAACAGTTAATGTTATGTTGAAATTTGCTTGATATAGAACTAATGTCCATCTCTTTCATTTGTTAATGAATGGTTTTCTTCTTGTTCAATTTCTATGAGCCAATTTCTGTCTTCAAATGTAGATATGCAAATCACATCAATGCCAGTAAAAGCTGAATATGTTTCGAGAGAACATATGGTCCTAAATCAAGCACCAATGGGATTAAAAATATTCTTGTAAAGGTGAACCCCCAAAACTGAAATCACACCTTAGCTATTTTGAGCTATGTATCAAAAATGTTCTTATTTTGCATGATCCTTTCCCCCCTTACACTTCTTAAGACTCACTTCATGTCATATTTATTTAGAATATTATTCTTCGTACTGACTTAGATTTTGTTTTCATTCTAAACTAAAAAATTGTGTCTTGTAGGAACAAAAAAGAACTATACTATAAGTTTTGCAATGTATTTTAGTGATTTCATTTGGTTGCATAGGGTTTGTTCTGTTTTGGGAGATTTGCTGTGACTTTTCATTAGTTGGGAGAATGGTGCATCTTTTTAATACTAAGTGTTCAGTGGCTTGTAAGATTTCTTTCTGTGCACTCAACTGGTTTTATGAACTGAAATCTTTTCATCTTTCATAACTGTGCTGTATCATAATTTTAACACGACATGAAATACTGCTGTACCAAAAGACTTCTGGGGGTCATTTTGAAATATATTTCCTCTAATACCAATCTAGTAGTTTATTTTTAATTATTTAATAATAAATGCATGAACAAAGTGACAAGGGATACCCTAAGTTATCTTTGGGCACAGTTATGGAGAGTCACTATATATTACTAAGGGCCAGACCATAGCTGTCTTTTGTGCAAGTATACAAAGGTGACATTACAAGGAGCGTTGGCTCCTTTCATTTTGTGCAGGGGCTGGTTACAATTACATTTCCTGCATTGCCCTGAAGATCAAACCACTCTAAATGATATAGAGCTGGGGAATGGAAAAGGTAAGGGCCCTTGCCTTAACTGGCTGCAAGAAGGAATACATGTTGTATTCTTATAAATGTGGGAAGAAAAGATAGTCCACAGGTAGGACACTAGCGTAGGTTTCAAGGGTCAAAGTCAATTTACTACTTCATTTTATTGTGTGACCATGAGAAAAGCATGTATTCCCCCTGTGTCACATTACCCATCTATACAATGGCATGTTGTGTAGTCACTGAGAATAAATACATTTAAAACTGTGAGGTGCTCAAATATACAGAAATGGGGGTCATATAAGATGCTTAGGAAAATACTGTTTTCCTGCTGGCCTGTGCTCTGCCTCAAATGCAAACCTGTGACTTAATATCCCAATTTGGCTCCTAGCATTTAAATCTACTGCTTTTCCCTTTCCTGCATGCAGTTGCATCACCGCCCTCTCTTACTGTTGAAATTCTGACTATTTAGGAAGAAAAAAGCAAATGTAATACATTGCTTGAAAATTGAAACCAGCCACAAGAAACAGAGTTTATCATGTTCAGAGAACTAGAAAGAGAGAGAGAAAGAAACTGCAGTTCATAAAATACTTCATGAGTGTATTCTTTTAATTTTAATTAGATTGTTCTGGGATGATCTAGAAAGTACTTTATGTCAATGGAGGGGAGGATTTTCATTTCTGATAATTTGTCACTAACTGCGATACTCATAACATTGTGTTTTGCTGTTCAGGGTTTTCTAAGGAATATGAAAATGTTATAATTTTCTCTTCCCTCTTTTGTTTATGAAGAATGATTTGTTTTCTAATTGCAGCCACTTAACAGCTGTACTCTTCATTAGTAGTCAGAAACAAAAGGCAACTGAAGTAAAAATGATCTGAAAAATAAAACCAACAGAATGATTGCACTGCACATTCTCAAATGATCGCAAATATGTTTATTTACTAATCCTCATTATTTATAACTATAGAATCTGTAAACTCTGCCTAAGTTCTGGGTAAATATTTCTGTGGTGTAGATCTCAAAAAGCAATTGATCAAAGCACTGAGTCACTTGTCTAAAAAGAGCTGGATTTTCGAAAAATGATAAAGTACAACCCCAATTATCCAAAGGCCTAGAGGGACTCTAGAAAACTTCAGGTAATTGGAAGAGCCAGTAAACAGACTTTTAAGTCCCCTGATCCTGAGTGACTGCCAAGTTTCTAGTGTCTGCTAGTTTTCCAAGACAGAGCAAGAGCTGCGATTCAGGACTTCAGTTTATATGTCTTGCTGTGCTGGTCAAATGCAGATATAAAGACTTGAACGTAGAAATCATTTGATTATATAAAGATTTATATTCACAAGCCTGATCAGGCCAGCCTTATGTACTGAAGTCAAACCACAAAGGGGCAGATTTGACTTTTGGGAAACAGAGTTTTAATTAACTGATGTTTGGATTATCAAGGTTTGCCTATATGACACATGGAAAGTTTCAAAAAATTCATGCATTCTTTAAACATCCCCATGCACATTCTCCTAGTATTCTACAGACACATATGCCTATATAAAGATACACTGCTTGCCCCAATGGTAAGTAAAATTTCCTTCCTCCTATGAGCCCATGACATTCTGAACATTAGGGGCTTCTAAAGTAAGGGTCAGAAAAATGACACTGAAGGACATACGCCAAAATTTCAAGATTTCCTACAGAAAAGCAATGTTATTGTGTCATTTAATCCCTAAGGAAGTCTCTGCAATGGGCTGGATTGGAATCTTGGCCCTTTTAAAATTAAGTGGAGTTTTGTCTCCATCTTCAAAGGGGTCAGGATTCCACACCTGGATATTATGATCAGAATTTTGATTACCATTAGACACCTAAATAAGTGACTTAATCTTTGAAAATGCTGAGCACCCACTGACATCTAATCTACCTAAAGTACCTACATCACCGTATTATCTGAGCAGCTCAGTCTTTTAAATATGTCTATTCTCTTAACACCTTAACACAGAACCATCTTTTCCTTTCAACCCTCTGAATATCAAGATGATTTCATTTAGACAATGGATGTTGTAATTTGGTCTGAAAATAAAGTTCTGAAGTCACAGTCAGACCTAAATGCATTCAAATCAATTTCTTGCGACTTTAGCATTCACAATGATGGCAGAAACGTCCATTGCCATTCAGTTCCAGACAAACTCACAGTGTCTTATTGAGTTTTGATGCTGCCATTGAACCCAAGGTTTCTGCGGACCCATACTCTGTTCTAGTTGTAGTATCTGGATTGCCAAAGCTGATTTAAGCTTCTTTCCCCTTCTCCCGCCCCCTGCTTTGACTGATTTTTGGCATCAGCTGTAGATTTGTGGGAAATAAAATCAAATGTAAAATGTGAGTGGCAGCCTATTCCATGTCACTAAACTGGCAAATTCTGCAATTCTTGTGAACTCATATATGAAACCATTACGTGGGTTGTTGTTCAAAGTTGCCACCAGCATAACATATTTAACATGAAATAGCAAACATAAGGACATGCAAAGTTAAACAAAGAGAAAATGCTGTCTACTTCTGCTCTCAGATACACATATCTTGCTCACAACTGCTGCATACTACTTAGTTCTAAGATGAGCAACACCTTCCAGAAATACACACCATCACAGACAAGCCAAATCTCTGCATCCCACTACATCCTCTTTTCTGCATTGTTCTCTGAAACCACATATGTTCAACTCTGGTCCCGGGATGTTGGAAAGAGAATTGTAAGGAGTCAATGAAGTCTGGATGCAGGAAGTCACAGGAGTGTTCTGAATCAGAATGGTCATTCTCTCTTTCATTGATATCACATGGAAAGCCAGTGAAGGTGATGGGAGGATGATAGGGACACACTTTTGCAATTGTATGAAGCAAAAATATTATTCAGAAATGAAAATATTGAACTCAAAGTAATGTTTGACATTTCCATCCATAGTCTTTTATTTCTGAAGCTGTCAGAAATTCTTGCACTTTGCAAACTGGCTGTGAGGCTTGTATTCAGTTCATAAAGCAAATTAGGTGCAAACAGTATTAGCAAGCATGACGCTCAAAATAAATATTTACTGTGCACCATTACAGCTGTGACATTCTGTTCCCAGAGAGATTTCTTAATTAGATTTTATATGTTTCTCTAGATCCTTGCTAGTAAGCCTTTGAGATGACTTGAGCTAAATACTGGAGCAAAATATTTGAAAAACATAAAGAGATGACTATTAAATATAATTTTAGATAACAAACCAAACTAGAAATTAATAATCTAAACCAAACTAGTGTTTCTAACTGCACACTCAGGTTACTGTCGGTTATAAGTGATTCAGCTTCATAATTTATTTAATATTCTTTCAGCAGTGGTAGCTATTGGAGTTTAAACAGTTTCGGTTTAGCCATCCTTTCATAAAAGTGGTTAAATGTTACGACCTGCCCCCAACCTCATTGCAATCTGGAAAAGGGTTAATATACAATTCATGGTACAGGTGCAATAGATACAGCTAACTAGTTCTGAGCCAGAGAGGTGGGACTGTAAAGCACCAAGTAATAACTTAATGGACACTTGAGATTCACAAAAGGATGAGTTCAATCTGGAGGAGGGAGAGGGACTCCTGTGAAGGGGCCTGAACAAAATGTTGCAAGAGAAACACCACCTCAGAGACTCATCCAGAGCTCATTGCTGGGACTGGGGGAGGAGACTCTGGAGTAGCTGAAGAAGGAAACTGAAGACAGAGCCCAGAGAAAGGTAAATGTGTTAAAAAAAACCTGATTACTAGCTCCTAAGCTTTTTGTTTCCCAGAACGGTTTTGGAGTTTGATGCTTCTCAGCCAGATAACTGAACTGTGCATACTGATAGAACACTTGGCAATAGAGATGCAGATTCCTGTAATTTCGGACCTTATCCAAGGAGTCACTCTAATGATGAGTGTGCACCATAACACCTGTCTTCCATTCAACAGATTACATATGCAGTCACCATATGCCGCTCACTTATTTGTTTCTCTTGGAGGTGAGCTGAAAGGCATTTTAGGTCTCAGGACATGACTTCAGAGTTTTTGTGGGCCTAGTCCTGCATCTGCTCGGCACACAGTTACCCCCAATGAAATCAATGGAAGCCATGAGCTGGATGTTATGGCTGCTGGATCAAGCATCGGATTTGTGCTTGTAGCTTTTACTCATATGAGTCATCCATCTATCCATGCTGTGTGAGTAAAGGCTTCAATTCTGAGGCCCACTGACACTGGACACTAATTGTAGAACAAGGCAAATAGCCACCCAACTTGCTTTGCTTCATGGTATGCTTTACTGGTGCCACCAATTTTCTGGAGACACCCTTAAATCCTAAACTCGGGTCCTAACACGTAAACTAAGGAAGAAATTATTTTTAATTCCTCTAAACTTGATATAGTTCTGCTGTCAGGGGTTGTGGCTTACTGCTCTCACAAAAGGAATTCACTCCAGAAAAGCATGCTAAGTTTGGCAGAGGCTGAATTACTGCATCCCCAGGCTGCTCCATTCAGCACCACACACTTTGGGAGCTGTGCTAGACAGGTGAGGTCCTCTCTGGGGAGAGATTGGGTTGCTTCCCATTGCTGAAATCTTGAGTCTGGCAGTCTTTCTGCTGTCAGTCTGTTGCCTCCTACTCAGTAAGAGTTGAGCTCTTCCCAGCAGTTCGTAATTAACATTCTACAGGTCTTTACATATAGTAGTTGATGGAAATATTGCCATTTTAAAAAGAGCATGAACAGAGTCCTATTTAGAAAGTGATTGTGGACCTTAAATTGCTTACTATTTTCTAATATTTAAAACATAAAAGTGCTTCAGCTTTAAAGGCAGCATAAACATGTAAACGAGGGCTGAGTGGCTCTAGGCTGCTCAGCCATCTTGAGTAGAGGGCACTTTATTTGCATCGACTCTATGTTTGCATCTAGGTGCTCAATAGGATTGCACCATATCTGCATAAACACATCTGGGCACTGAGCATGATGGAAAATGATCAGTATGGCTGTATCAGGGGCCATGCCCTCGCCGGTGCCCCCACAAATGGGGAAAGTCTGGGGGGCGCAAACAGGGAGGGTGCCTCCACAACCTTACAGGCGTAGTGAGCCCCTTTTGGGCTCAGGACAGGATGCCCTAGTGGCCTCCAAGACAGTACCTTGGCCCTCGGTGCAGGGCAGTCTGGCCTAGTGGCTGCAGAGTCAATATCCAGTCTTGCACAAGGCCTTAGGAAGCAGGGCAATATAGGGGCAGCTGCCCCAGGGATGGGCCACCCCGGGTAGGGAGACTCGGCCCTCCCACTCCACCGAGTCCCAGCCCAGGGCCCTATCGGTGCTGGGGAGCCAGCACCAAGTCAGCAGGGATCCAGACCGCAACACGCTGACCCACAGCCAACCCCCCCGGCTTCACAACCCAGGCCCCTGGGCTACTTCCTACCCGAGTAGGTAACCGTCTCTCAGCGCATCTTCATCCCAGGCCTTCTCACCTCCCACAGGGGTCGCCAACTGCTGCTCGGTAGGATCCTGGGGTCCAAAGGCTGGAGCCAGTGCCTGTGGGTCCATCTCCTGGTGGCCAACACAGGGTGTCTGCTCCAGGTGGCTCCCTTCAAGGGTTCCCTCTCTCGCTTCCTGCAGTGGGTGACCCTCTGGTGCAGGAGCTGCCTGCAGAGGTTCTCCCTCCTCATCGGTCAGCCCAGACTGAGCTAGGCTACTCCCTTTTATATTGGGACAGAAGCCCAAGCATGCCCAGCAGGGCTTGAGGGGCGGGGCTTCCACCACCCACAGAGTCTGTTTGGCTCCTGCAGTGCAGGGTAAACTCACCCCATCACAGGCTAGTATTGGGTTACAAATCACTTTACTGTTAATGATAGGGATAATTAAATGTTGTCCTCTTATATAACCAAATGGTAATAAAACAGTGGATAGCCTCACTCTCATCTGAACATAACTCAACAAAGGAGGCATGTGGATGCTAATGACTGTAAAATCAAGAAGGAGTGGTTGGGATCTTTCCACTGAGGCTGCAGAACAACCCTCAATAAGGACTGCCCTCAGGTATGGATTGACTATCTCTTCCCACTGATAAAAGGTAGAACTAATGATTCCGTTTGAAGTCTTTTTGTTTTGTTAAAGAACAGGGTCTCCTCACTCTGCTGGCAGCTGGATCCATCTGTCCCATGGGAATCCCATGGGAAACCCAGGACTCAGAGCAGGAACAGAGCTCCTGTGTCAGCAGCAGGTGTCCCCATGGCCTGAAAGCTAAAATCACTAAAAGATGAAAATCAGAGGTGAAATCATTGGAAGCTGAAACTCACCAGAACTGATGTTACTGGGGAAATTGGGAAACCCTGAGAGATTGACAGCAGCAGAGGGGCTCTGCAGGTGGCAAGATCCAGCAGCAGTTAGAGACCGCAAATGTAGCAGAGGCGCGGCCATTCAAGCCCATGTCTGGAAGGTGTCAGGAAAGAGCAGAGGGGACTGGCTGAGACTCACAACTGAGAGGTGGACAATGCAGGTCAGTGAAGGTCAGTAGGGCATGGGAAAGCAAGAAGGAAGAAGCAAAAGAGATGCCCCATGTATTCTAGGGAGGAGTGGCTTCTACTCATTCTGTTTGTCTGCACTGTCTTCCCAAATCAGTGGTGTGTTACACCCTTCCTTTTAATTAAAAGGTTTACTTTCTAAACTCAGACTCTGTGTTTGCGAGAGGGGAGGTACTGCTTTTTGGGAGTGTCCACCATCAGATAGTGTGTGATTTCCCAGGTGATTGAGTGGGGGCTCAAGGCCATTTAGTGGTGTATCATTGACAGGAATCCGGCCCTTGCTGCCACCAACTCTGTCTGGCAGAAGGGTTACATTTATTATTAAAATTGCCAGAACCATATTTACTTTGTGTACATATCCAGTTATTGTTGAGGCCTTTCTGTCCTACCTCTGGCAAGGACAGAGCTCCACTTATTAAAAGTGTCTTCCCATAGGGGAGATGCTGGAAAGTCATATCTTCCCCTCCAGTCACTGCGGATAGCTGCCTCAGAGACAGTGATGCTCTAAGGCTAAGCAGCAGTAAGTTGTATTGATTCCTCACTGAAGTTAGTACTGCAAAGTCTCAGAGGGAGGCACATGAACGATGTTGAAATTATGGAGCAGATCTTGGCATACGCTGGCTCCTGCAATTAGGGGCATAATAACCTGCTGTGCGGGTTTGGAGACCCATACACTCTGCCCTTTCTCAGCAAGTCTACCTTCAACTTTACATTCTTCCTAGAGACATGAAAGGAAAAAGCTGAATCATCTTATCACACAAATATTTTCATAGGAGAGCTACAGAAATTAACATTTTAGAGCAGGAGAAAATTCTTCTTTTCTTTTAGGAGGCATTCCAAGAGACTGCAAGTTATGTTGGACTCTACAATACATTTTCAGGTCAAGAAGAATAAGGAAAGGTTCAGATTTACCCGTGACAGCCAAAGGCATTATTGAAAAAAAAAAAAAGCCAGTCGAGCAGAATGGCAGCTCACTTATTATGCCCAAAATAACACAAAATAATTATTTTGTATAACCATTGCACAACTTTACTTCCCCCCTGTGACTATCATGACATTACCTGACAATTTAGCTGGAGGGAACTTCTCTCTTTCTTCTGGGAGTGGCTGGAGATTGGAGTTGTGGGAATCCTCTCTTTTACTTTTATTGTTTCATAAAGTGATATATACAAAACGTTAGAATGGCATGGGGAGGGAGAAACCCACTCACACATGAAGATGAGAAAACTCGCTTCTATCACAGCTTGTCAATCATATGGATA
Organism: Pelusios castaneus; assembly: GCA_007922175.1. NCBI lineage: Eukaryota > Metazoa > Chordata > Testudines > Pelomedusidae > Pelusios > Pelusios castaneus. The sequence continues at coordinate 6,917,692 of ML685780.1, forward strand.
GAGCAAAGCATCACAATCAGGCTTCTATTCAAAGATCTACACTGGTGAATGAGTGTTTTTTATTGGATCAGAATTCAAGTCCTGCTCTGGGGTATTTTTTATTTTTAGACAAGAGGAGAATTCATTTCTTATTTAAATTTAATTCCTCTCAGTGCAGCAGTTGATAACCCAGTATATATCCCATTACCTCCAGATAAATTTTAAATTATTTTGTTCATTTTTACTCATGCCACTATTTCTATATAGGTATAGAGTCCTAATCACTTTTGTACCAAATTGTCTCCTCCTCTTCCTGTTTCTTTCCCCCCTAAAAATGCAGCAGCTCCGAAAGGGCTCAATCCAACTCCCATTGAAGTCAATGAGAATGTTGCCTATCCACCCACACCCTATCTCAGCAAACTGTATTAGGCATTCATGTTCCTAATGTATAACTGTAGATACATCTAGTTCATACTTTACCTCTACACCATCTTTATTCTAAAATACAGAAACGTTGATATGTTTATACAGATCTTTTCCATATTAAAAAGGAAGTCTCCCTTACAGTAGGCTTCAGGCAATAGTGATGTGCTTCCAAAATGAATGGGAATACCAGATCCCAAAAGAGCCATGACTAATAGTTTATTTAAAGACAACAGAGTCCTGTGGCACTTTTAAAGACTAACAGATTTATTTTGAATAAATTTATTTGAATGTATTTTGTGTTTGAATCCTAACACCTATTTTGATTTGCTGTTACAGCCTGACCTGATGCTATGTCATATACTCCCCTGCATTTAATTTCCTCCCACTCTGTAACTTTCCTATCTTCAAAGCGTCTGACGAAGTGGGATTTTCTCCCACGAAAGCTCATGCGATAAATAAATCTGTTAGTCTTTAAAAGTGCCACAGGACTCTGTTGTCTTTCTACAATAGACTAACAAGGCTACCCCTTTGGAAGTTTATTTAAAGCAACTATGCTTTTTCTTTCCACGCCAGTGCAGCCTACTATTATCTTTCATTGTTTCGCCATCACCATTTAGCCCCCTCATGTATAATCCTACCTATAAAATATTTATCTCAGCACTGAAGGTCTTAATACAAGTCCAGTCACATAACTCAACGTATAACAATAATTACCCAACATTTATTCATAGCACTGTTTTCATTTTGTTTTGTTTTGTTGCCAGGACATGGAATTTTAAAAACAGCAATCATAATAAAAAGAAACACCGTTTCTCTTAAAACAAGGGTTTTTACACATTTATAGTGTGGGAAACAATCTTAATAGAGAGAGTGTTTCGGGGAAATATACCCTCCATCTCACAATCGGATGGAATACTTCCTCTCCCAAGCAACTAATATCACTGGAAACAATTGTTGTTTATCTAGAAAACCAATATAGAAAGATAACATCTTGAGATTTTTTTATGCAGTTTAGCACCTGAAAACAAGGAAAACCTGTGCAACTTGATCACCCAGCTCTCCACAGATATTGAGCAAGTGCTCCATGCACCAAAGCTTGGGAAACTACCATAAGAAAAATATCCTTGCTACCACTGGGATGAATTATTTTTTTTAAAATGTAGATGACAATTAAAAGTCAGTAGAGGTGAGACGGAACCACAAAATTTGGATCCAGGTTTCTGTTGGCAAATACTTTAAGTCCAGGATTTTGTTCTGATCTTTTAATCCAGGATTTTGGTTTAGTTAATGGTAGGGATGAGCCAACTTCTAAATGCCAATCCAACCTTAGGTGTAGTTTCTAGAAAATGCCTACTCCTCTGGTTGGATGTGTTTGGACCCAGGTTTTAATTCAGACATATAGCTAGAAGGAACCACAAATGCCCCATTCATTTCCTTGCTCACAACAACTGGCTTCTATATTTTCTTCCATGATTCCCCTTAAGCCTGGAACTGCTTTCCTGACCCTGGCTGTCATGTCCCATCCCTCCCACAGAAAGGCTATGTCTACACTGGCAAAGTTAAGTCAACTTAACAAGGTTGGCTTTAAGTCGACTTAAAGTCGACCTTGTTAAGTTGACTTAATAAGGTCAATTTAGCACTAATCCCTGTCCACACTGGCTTTAAGTTGACTTAAGAAGTCGATTTAAGGCTTAAGTTGACCTCAGAGGAGGTGTTATTAAGTTGATTTAAGCTCTTATTGAGTTAACTTAAGGAAGGGCTTAAGTCGACTTAATAAAAGCCCAGTGTGGACGCAGCTTTGTTTAGGTCGACTTAAACCTCAAGTCAACATAACTTGCCAGTGTAGACGTACCCGAAGAGTCCCTTCTAAAAGTACAATTCTGATATACAACAGCCTGAATTAAATTTACTTTAACAGGAAATCAAAACAACTCGAATCTACGCTTTAGTCTCCCAAATGCTCATGTAATCATAACTGTCTTTGCCTTCATCTTACACATACCACACAAGGACGGATTACAAGCCATTAGAATGATGATGATGCCACAGTACATCTCGTGGCTGAACTTTGTGACTTTTTACTCACTCACAACCATTTCAGATTTGAAGATAATTTATACTTTCAAGTTGGCAGCACTGATATGGGTACCCGCATGGACCCACAATATGCCAATATTTTATGGCCAACTTAGAATAACACTTCCTCACATCTCATTCCAAAGCACCTCTCTTCTATTTATGCTATGCTGATGACATCGTCATCATCTCAGCCCATGGTAAGGATTCCCTTGAAGATTTCCACAGAGATTTCAACAATTTCCACTCCACAATCAAACTTAGCCTGGACCACTCCACACAGGAGATCCATTTTCTGGACACTACAGTGCAAATTAGAGATGGACATATAAACACCATCCTATACCGAAAACCTACTGATCGCTATAGTTATTTAAACCCCTCGAGCTTTCATCCAGGACACACCACACGATCCATTGTCTACAGCCAAGCCCTAAGATTTAACTGTATTTGTTCTGATCCTTCAGACAGAGAGAGACACCTTCAGGATCTCTATCAAGCATTCTTAAAACTACAATACCCACCCACGGAAGTGAAGAAACAGATTGACAGAGCCAGATGGGTACCCAGGAGTCAACTACTACAGGAAAAGCCCAAGAAAGAAAACAATAGAATGTCTCTGGTCAACCCCCAAGTCAGACATCTACAGCACATCATCAAGGATCTTCAGCCTATTCTACAAGACGATCCTTCACTCTCTCTCAAGCCTTGGGAGACAGACCTCTCCTCACTTGCAGACAGCCTCCAACAGATACTTACCAGCAACTACAGACTAAACAACAGAAACATTAAAGCAGGCATATATCCCTGCAACAAACCACATTGCCAACAATGCCCACATATCTACACAAAAGAGCCTATCACAGGACCTAATCAAGCCAGCTACTCCATCAAGGGCTCATTCACCTGCTCGTCCACCAATGTGATTTATGCCATTATGTGCTAGAAATGCTCTTCCTGCCTTATATATTGGACAAACAGGGCAGTCTCTGTGCAAAAGAATAAACGGACAAAAGCCTGACATCAGAAATCACAAAATTCAAAAACTAATAGGGGAACACTTCAGTCTGCCTGCTCTCTTCATTGATGACTTGTTAATAGTGGTGTTCAAACAAATGAATAACAAATCAATGCTTCAAAGTGAAACTGCAGAACTGGAATGTAGATTTGACTCTGTTGCCTCAGGCTTAAACAGGGACTACAGATTTTTTTTTCATTACAACAGGTGATTTGATCTCACCTTCCTCTATATGCTTTCCCCAGTGTTTGAATCTTAACATCTGCTTTGATTTGCTCTTACAGCCTCACCTGATCCTGTCTTACACTTCTCTGCATTTATTTTCCTCCCATTCTGTAAGTTCCCCACCTCCAAACCATCTAACAAAGTGGGATTTTTCTCCCACGAAAATTCATGCAATAAATACATGTGTTAGTCTTTAAAAGTGTCACTATGGCTATGTCTACACATGTAAATTTAGGTCAACTTTAGCTAAGTCGACTTAAAGTCGACTTAGTTAAGTCGACTTAGCATGTCTACACCTACATTTAGAGTCGACTTGGGGAGAACTTACAAAGTCGACATAGAGCGTCCACACTGGATGCCTAGGTCAACTTGTAGGGGCTTAGGGGACCTAGGGCAGGTCCATAGGGGCAAGGGGGCACCCTTTGCCCATTGCCAGGAGGCTCAGCCTTTACCCCACTGTACCTGAATACAATGGGGCAAAGGGGGACAGGGACCCTGGCAGGGCATAGGGGCAGGGCAGAGCTCCCCCTGTGCACCCCCTCCCAGCAGGGAGGGCAGTGAGGGAGTCCTGCAGTAGCCCTAAGTCGACTTAGGGCTACTCCAGGTCCACACTGGCTTAAGTCAACTTTAAAAAGTAGGCCTAAGCCCTAAGTCAAATTAAAATGAGGTTTAATAAAGTCGACTTAATTTTCATTTTAATAAAGTCGACTTAAGGAAACTGTAGTGTAGATGTGGGGTAAATTAAGTCGACTTAAGCAAGCTTAAGTCGACAATTTCTAAGTGTAGGTGCACCCCTTGTTTGTTTTTTCATCTTACTCATCAGCTGTGTCATAGCCCTTTTGTTATTAGTTCCTTTTGGTCATAATTTAAATTGTAAATTCTTTTATGCAGGGAATCTTGTCTTTGTTCTGTGAAGAGGAAGGCATACCAATGGCACTATTTAAAAAAAAAAAAGAACTGAAAATGATATCAGATGGTGTAATTATGGTGGAGCTAGTAGTGCTACCAAATGTTAAGACTGCATAACACTGCTATGATATGATCCTCTTTTCAATTCTTTATAATTTTGCCAAACTTTAACCATTTGGGCTGAATGCCATACCGGGGAGAAAATGTGGGAAACAGTATGTGATCATGTAACTGAAGACCATATCATCATGCATATGCACAAGGGGGGAGCAAATTAAGTTTGGGTGGACAACCTTAACTCTGGCATTTCCCAACTTTTGAATGCTAGATTTTGCAGTCTTAACATTCTTTTACCATATTGTGTGTTTCACACTAGCCCAAACAATGTTTAAACAAAAGTAATGTGAGCATGAATATAGCCATTTCTTATATTCCAGGTAATCTTTAACTTTCTAAAAGAATGGAGGAAATCACCTTTGCTCAGATACAAAGAGTGAGCACTTGGAACTTAAAGTATCATTTGCCATTGAGTCTTCTCATTAATCTGTATTTTCAAATATATATTTTTGGTTCCACTACAGATATACTTGGATTAGAGTATATTCTGAACTTTATCCCCTTTTCAAATCCCAGGGTTTTAGAATCTATTTTCCCAAGATAGTTCATTAATATACTCAACAGCAGAAGCCAGCATTTAATTTTTCATGTTTTCTTAGCATAAATGCCTTATACCTTTCACTTTGTCTAGCTCAGTCCTTGTCTTCATTCATGCTCTCCTGCTGTCCCTAAGTCAGCAATATGGAGCATCTCTCTCTCTTTTTAGATGAGAAAGCAGAATATAGTGTTTTCCTCATTATCAACATACTGCTTCTTAGATGGGCTAGTAATTTCATTCTTCCTAAATCAATGAATGACGCTTCTAGTGTAATGGGCATCCTTATTAAATGTGATAGTAACTCATTCACCTCTACTATGATTCAGAAGCTAACAATTTGTTTACCTAAAATAGACTGAGGTGTATTCAGTGTTCCTGTTTTGCTTTATGAAAGCTAATTTGTCTCACAGACTGGCCATTGCTGCAATGTGAGTTGTTTGCTGTTAGCACTGTGCATTTGGTACATACATGTGAACATATGGTAGTTATGCAAAACTGTCAGTTGTTTAAACAAGATAAATAGGAAGAGATGGGAATTTTTGAGTTTGTAGGTTTTGTCTACACTTACAAATTAAGTTGACTTAAGCTTGCTTAAATCAACTTAATTTAATCTGCGTCTACACTACATTTTCCTTAAATCGACTTAAGCAGCAGCTTAAGCTGATTTAAGGAAAATTAAAGTTGACTTTATAAAACCAACTTTAAAGTTGACTTTATTAAGTCGACTTAGCCAGTGTGGACACAGATTAGCTCTAAGTCAACTTTAAGTTGACTTAAAGGGCTCCCCCACCACCCTCCCTGCCAGGGAGGCTGGCACAGGCAGAGCCTAGCGTGCTCCCCCACAGGGCAAGACAGAGCCCTGCCCACCCTGCTGCTATGCCCTGCCGGTGTCCCTGCCCTGCTCAGCCCCCATTGTACCCAGGTACAATGGGACAAATGCTGAGCCCCCTGGCACTTGGCAAAGGGTGCCTCCCCTGCCACCATGGACCAGTCCCAGGTCCACCTAGCCCCTACATGTCGATTTAGGCGTCCAGTGTGGCTGCTTTAAGTCGATTTGGCAGGGTTGCCTTTAAGTCGACTTAATTTTTGAGTGTAGACATGCTAAGTCGACTTAACAAAGTTGACTTAAAGTCAACTTTAAGTCGACTTAGCTAAATCGACTTAAATTAACAAGTGTATACATAGCCTGAGTGACTAAGAAGCTTATTTTTTATAAGATTATTAGGGGAAAAAAGTCATGATTATTGTATTTAGGCCTATTTAATTCCACGATGAAGTAACTAAAATCAGGAAAAAGATTATTTATATAGAATATCTTCAAAAAGGAGTTGCATATTTGTGAAAATGTTCAACCATTTCACCTTTAACATAATTCTATTTTTCTCTTCTTTAACAGATTTTGCTACATATTCTAATTTTAAAAAGTATTTTATCTAATTTGTTGACAAGTTCTTGTTCCAAAGGGGTAGCGCTGTTAGTCTAGTTCAGCAAAACCAACAAGGAGTCCTGTGGCAAAATCACACTTGATCAGATGCCAGAAATTTTCCACAAAAGCTCATACAAAAAATAAATTTTTTGTCTTTAAAAGTGCCACAGGACTCCTTGGTTTTTTTCCCCTTTGTTTTTGGGGTTCTGTTGTTGTTTTTTAAATCTAATTTGTTCCTCCCTAGATCCTTATTTATTCTGCAGTTAGGTAGTAGTTCTAAATCCCATTCTTTCCCATGATGATAGACGGGATGTCAAACACAGGTTTATGGTTTCACTGCACGATCAATCAGGAGAAGAAACTGAATTGTAAGCGAGGAAGCTCTTAATTGAACAGAAGATATTTGAAATAAAAGAGAAAGATGTACAAATAGTAGCCAGCCAAGTAAAATTACTTATTTTTACCACAATCTCATTTTCCTATTTTGATTCAATGTAAAATTCCCTTTTTAACTCAATGAAAAATTTATACTTGAGAAGGTATTTAAACATAGTATACTTATACTACTTAACAAAACATGAGTTAATGGGAAAAAAAAAATTTAGATGTACCTATTAACAATTTTAAAATATAGTGATTGATTCCAATATGGTATCCCACCATAGTCACACAATAGATGAGATGGACACTGGGAAAATACTGAAAAAAATCTCTGTCAAATATATGAGTTATTAAACAAGGCTTACACACTTTTGTGCTAACTTATCTAAACTATCATAGACAGTGTGTTTAGTAGCAGGCATGCTCATGGAAACAACAAATTTGAAATAAATAGTGCAGAATATTAATTGCAACTTAATTTTGAATACATAGTCCTGAGTGATAGAAACTGGATTTGAAGTGCCATTCAGTCATGGAATACAAATACATCATATGATCTATGTGTCAAATCAACACAGCTTGAATTACAGCTATCAAATGTGTGAAAGAAATTGACCACCAGCAATCTGCAGAAAAATAATTATCCACAGAAACCATTCAGATCATTATGGATTATTTGTGCAACTCTACTTATAAGTATGCAAGTTGACAACCTGGAACTCACTTTAAAATTGTCTTGGAAGAAAAAACAGAAATTGGCACGTGGAATTGATAAAATGAAAATAAAGATATGAGGACAAATTCACAGATAGTAATGCTCCACTTCAGTGTTGTGTTAGAGCATTTGGCTCATGGAATCATAATTGTATAGTAGCAAACAGAAAAAAGGCAAGAAAAGTAGACGACTGGAAATTCAACCTCCTTAGATATTGGGCAATCATAATATATTTGGCAAAAAGAAAAATTACTATTCCTTATTTTCATTAAAGAGTTGAATAATGGAGTGGAGAGTATGATTATAGAATTTGTGGATGACACCAAGAGGGCAAATGTACTGAGCACTTTGAAGGACAGAATTAGAATTCAAAACAATTTTGAAAATATGGAGAATTGGTCTAAAATCAACCAAATGTAATTCAATAAAGTGCAAAATACTACACTTGGGAAGGGTTAAGGAAATTGACAAAGGGGCCAATTGGTGAGATTGGCCACACATGAGGGTTTAGGCCAGAAAAGCAGCCCCTGACTGGAAGATGGGGCTTAGCTGGCCCGATGTGGGCTTGGGCTAGCTAAAGCGAGGAGGACAGTAACAGAAAAGGCAGCAGTGAGGAAGTATATTAGTGTGAGAAGGAGGGAACCCAGGGAAAGACTAGGGCTCTAAGTTTCTGGCCTTGATGGAAGAGCAGGGCAAAGAAGAGCATGAGAGAGAGGAGTGGGAAGTAGCCCATAGAAAGAACAGTAATGGAGACTGAACAGAGCTTGGCTGAACAGTGTAGGGCACCTAGGGTGGAAACTAGAGGAAAGGGCAGGCTTGGGTTCCCACTCAAGCACTATTGCCTGGATACTTGGTCCAGAGGAACTCTATACCCTGGAAGGGGAAACTACATTGTGACCTGACTGAAGGGATAAGTCACAAAGATGAAGCTGCAGATCCTGGAGCAAGAAAGGGTCCATGAAATGACAGAGAGAACAATGGGAAGAGGGACCATATGGGAAGGTGTTGGACCTGGAACAGATCTAATCCCCGGAACAGCCAGTGAATTAGTACCTTGTGATGGGGGTTATAGTGGACCACAAATGAAATATAAGTCAACAATGTGATACAGCTGCAAAAAAGGCTTATCTTATGGGGTGTTTTAATGGAGTGTTCAAAGTCAGTTGCAGCAGGAGTGTTATATAAGACAGAGGTTCTCAAACTTATTTTCCTTGAGGCTCACCTGGTGCAGCTGCAATTGGCACTGTGATCCACTATTAACCCTTCTTGAGGAAAATTACTTTTTATTATTATATAAGCATAAACTATGATACTGTAAATAAACAACATACTAATTTCCTTTCCATTTTAATCTGAACAATGGTAATGATAGAAATGCTGAGCAACATGCACACAAAGAAATACTTGCATATCTTTGAAACCAAACAGTTTTAGTAAAACTACACTCTTTAAAAAAAACATTGAAAGCAAAATGTGGTGTTAGAATAAGAACACGCAATTTTGTATAAAAATTAGTAATAAAAAAAACACATTGTGTTGATATTCAATTTTAAAACAAAATTGTTGTGCAACTTTGAACCCTATGTGAATTTCTGTGCTGTATAAAAGTGAAGACCCAAACCTATTCTCTACTAATTAGAAGGAATCAACTATTGTAAATAAAAATACAAGGAATCCAGGAGTCACCTTAATAGAATGGATGTGTGTGCATCTCCTTTTCCAGTTTTTCCAGTTGGGTACATATGTTAGTGAGGCTGATCTTGATCTCGTGCTCAATTTTCAGCCTTACACCCAGTTCAGAGTGCAAACTGGGGAAGGGGGAGGAGAGAGGAAGGGGCAGATAGTGGCTGTGTGCAGAAAGGGGGTGTAGCTCAGGATGCAGGAAGGGACTGTGTCCAAGGGGGTGCTTCTGCTGTGGGGCCTGCTCACGGACTCAGTCCCTAGCTGGCATAAAGGAGGCAGTTCCACTGTTTGCAGCTGTGTATGTTCCAGTGCAGGCCATTCCTTCCTAAATGATCACTGTGGCCACCAGCTCAAGGTGGTTTATGGGCATCAAGGACTATGCCTATCTGAGCCAGGAGGGCACAATGGTTGTAATTCAGCCTACATGTGGAAACTGACCTGGGTACACAGAGTGCCTGACATTGTTCTCCTGCCCTCACCACCACCAAAAACAAATAAAACAATTCTGTCCATGATGACAGCCCACCCTGGGCTGTGGCCCACCTTTGTGCTGTGGCCCATGATATAAGACATGGAAGGTTATTGTCTGTTCAAGTTGGCACTGACACAGCCTCAGCTAGAGTACTTCATCCAATGCTGGGCACTACATTTTAGGAAAGATGTTGATAAACTGGAGAGAGTCCAAAGGAGAGAAACACTGATAAAAGGTTTAGAAAACATGACCTATAAGGAAAGGTAACAAATAAATAAAAGGTATGTTTAGTCTTGAGCAAGGAAGAGAAAGGTGGGCCCTGATAACCCTTAACATATCTGAAAACTGTTATTATAAAGAAGTTGGTGATCAGTTATTCTACATGTCCAGTGAAGGTAGGACAAAAAGTAGGCTTAGTTTGCAGTAAGGGAGATTTTAGTTAGATATTAGGAAAAAAACATTCTAATTATAGGGGAATTAAGCTCTGGAGTAGCCTCCAGGACAGATTGTGGAATCCCTGTCTTTGGAAGCTTTTAAAATAACAGGTTGGGCAAATATTTGTCAGGAGTGGTCTAGATTTATTTGGTTCTACATGAGAGTCTGTATTAAATACCTTTTGAGGCCCCTTCCAGCTCTACATTTCTATGATGCTCTGTAGTGACTTTAACAATATACATATATCTGTAAATGTATTCTTTACTTTTGTTTTTTAATAAATGAAACTTTTACATGTTTAACAGTTGTAGACATTTTTTAAAAAAATATATTTTTTAAAGTATTTACCAGTATGCGGTGTAAGACACAGATGTAGCTTCCTATGTCAAGTATATGGGAAACATTGTGATAACTAGTTCCAGGGGGATGGTCGTATTAGTCTATTCCAGCAAAACCAAAATAATTAATTTGCTAGTCTTTAAAAGTGCCACAGAACTCCTTCTTTGTTTTGGTTTTAACATAGTAACTGTTACTAACACTGGTATAGCTGCCAAATTAGAGTCTCTGTTTGAAAATGTGGCTCTTAAATTTTCATGTTAAACTGCATAGAGTTCAGTTATCTACATCTGAAGGAGGAAGTGCTGAGTTTATCCCCATTGGGATTAGAACTTCAACTGGAATTGAGGCATTTCAAGTCATTCAGATGACTAAGGCATTCCCTCTGAGTGGCCTCTTCCGGCTTTAATCTACTAAGCACCTGCTCTGCTGCTGTATAAGAAGGAAAAGCAACAAAGTTAAGGACTTTTTCTCCTAGAGGAAGTGTTAACCACTGTTGTATACACTCATAGGGCAGTTTAATTTAGATGCTGAGGACTAAGAAGAGGTTTCCTGTGATTCTATAATAGGATAACTTCCATGATCTTTTTCTGACCTGTAGACATTAATTTCCAGCAAAACATAAAATTGAAATGTTGGCCAAATGAACAATGATTTCATCCAGCCAAGAAGACTAGTAATCTTTAATAATACTTTCTATCTAATGAAGAAAGTTGTGTTTTCCTCCCCTAACTAAAATGTTTACGATACATTCTTAGAAGAGACAAGTAAAGACTCCTAACTTGTGCAATTAAGATGAACCCTCAAAGAAGGTGAATGTTTTATAAATATTATTTGCATGGAGACGCTGTAAGCAATATGGCTGTGTGAATTTTATGATATTCTGATGAAATCATTGTAAATCATGAGACCAAAAGTTGTGAGATCCCAAATATTTCAATAGACCTTTTCATTGTTTTTCTTTGCTCTCATTTTTTAATATTCCACAAACTGCTAAAGCAAACCTGGGCCCCCATTTCAGCAAAGCATTTAGGCACTTGTGTGCATCCATCCTTAATTAGCAAAACATTTCAAAGTATTTGCTTAAATGTTATTGACATCAATGGGACGTACTCACATGCCTAAACTTAAAACCTGTGCTTAAGTTCTTTGCTGAACAGGACTGGACTGCTGAATTGGGGCCTAGAATTCACTACCTGAATCCAATAGTGGCTTGATTTTTCAAGTGAATTCAGTAGGACCTGTGTGAGCTCCACACTTCTGAAAAATAAGCCCATATTCTGCTTTAAAATAGACTAGTGTGAACTCCTGAAGTCAAAATTGTTTTACTACACCAGCTCTTAGGAACTCAAGTTTTAAAACGTAAAACGTTAGCCTAAGGTAATATAAAAATATAATGTGGCCAATGCATTTATTCCAAACTGATTTGAAAATATCTCTTGATATAATACTCTAATAATACTTTTGATATAATACTGTAATGATCCATGTAGACAGCACATCCACAACATATGGTGCTGTATTATTATTTTATTGTTATTTTGTGTTGATATTTTGCTATCTTGGTTCAAGAGCAATAGGAGGAGGTTAAGTCCTGTTTGCCTGTTTACAGTGCAATTGTTAATCACAGTGCCCCAATAAATCCTTAGATTTCTACAATACTATGCCACAGTTATCATAAATGTTGCCTTCATAGATTCAGCAGAAGCTTCATCCCAGTAGTATACATAGAGTATGAACATGTTGGTGTAGTATATGATTTTATGGGCATGTGTTTAGATGGCCGCATCATCCAAAACCACAGTAGACTTCTGCAAGGTATCCCAACTGAGTGGCAATAAATGAAGTGCATCTTCTCACACTATAACAAATGCTGTGTCAATCAGTATTTAACAAATATTATTTTGCATATGTTTTCAAAAATATTATTTAGAATCATCTGTATATCATCCATAACCAGCAAATAAAGCCTTTGTGTGTCCAAAAGTACATGTCTCAAAGAAAATTAGAAGTGATACATTGAAAACATTTGCTAAAAACATCTGTTTTAAGGTCAGATTTTCCAGGACCTTCCATGGTTAAAAGCAAGTGCTATGATCTCCATGGGAAAGGCACTCTCTTTCCAATAGTAATCCTCCATTTCTTAATGAGAGGTTATTCAGCAGCAGTATGGTAGACACAGTCAACCTAGGGCATGGCAGCTGGGCATGGTGGGGAAAGGGAGAATCCTCTAAGGAGCAATGGGGAGATGGGAAACTAATTCCTCCTTGTGCCTTTGAAAATATTCCCTCAGGTATCTAGCCAGCTATGCTTCAGATCCCTGATCACTTTTCCTTGAGATTGACAGCTGCTGGATCCCTTATCCATGGAACCAATATTTCGGCTCATCTAAACACCAACTTTGTAGATCTAATGATATCCATTATTCAGCAGTAATAGTGGTTGCCACAAATTAGCATATTTATGGCACTATTTAATTTCCAAAGCCATTTAAACAAATGCCAGATAATTGCAACATTCCTGAAAGATGGAAAGGCACTTATAATCATCACCAGTTTACAGATAAGGAAATGAAAGAGCGGTTAAAGTGACTTGCCCAGGAACACAGAAGCACCTAGAGTCAGAGCTGGGTTTAGAAATCAGGAGCTTCTGACCATTTGACTTTGCCACTCTTTATTATGGATTTTTTAATTTTTCAGCACTATGATATAGCAACTGTATTTTTTTATGTTTAAAAGTATATTGTTGCTTATATTTGCTGTTTATTCCCTTCAGTGTAAGTGAAATTTTAATGCTTTTGAAATTGAGGAACTAACATAACTGGCTTGGGAAAGGCATTAGATAAAACTCCACATACAGCAATGTCAATGCCTTAGATTGCCTAGAGATTTATGGATAGATACAATGTACAAATCAAAAGAATAAATAAATCCTGATCTGCAGTGCGGTGCTACAGGACTGTAGTATTTCAGACCTCGGCCACTCTTTAACATGAACTGTCAGTCATTCCAAATTGATGAGTGTTTTGTAATGTGAATAAATAGGGACCAAGATAACATCACCAAATTTAATTTAACTTGTGATTTAAGGTATGATTTAAACTCATGGACTCCAGAGGTGAAAGGCTATTGCAACTGAACACTTCACATAAATGTATTATATATGCAAACATTCAGAAATAGATGTTAAAGATGTGCTACAGAGCATATTTTGCAGCCTGGTAGTTAATAACCTTGTATTTTACATTGTAATATCATGTCTAATACCAATATATTGTATGCTATTGTTATAAGACATGGTATTGCAATATTAACTACAAGGCTGCAAAATATGCTCTGCAGTCATACACAAATACATATGCTCTATTTTAAAAATCAATTAACGTTGATTCTTATAGAGCACTGACAACATCTATTGTGTGCATGTGTTTGCGCACGTGTGTGTATATAAAATGGTATACAACATATACCACATTATTTTGGGGGTGGGGGGCGTGTTTTGGAGAACAGAGTGTGTTTACATTTTTGGCAGCTGCAACTGTGCTGTCTCAATCCAGGGGAAAAAAGTTTTAAATGACAGATTCCCACTCACTAGTAAATTGAAACTGATTTGTAGGCAATTGCCTCAGTTAAACTCCCAGCTAGTTCCTTAAGAAAGCCTAGGTTTAATATATTTGTGGATCTGTTCTTAAAAACAAAAAAAAACAAACAAAAAAAAACTTGTGATTTTTTCTCTGTTTATAAACACAATAGATCAACTATTGCTGCACTCATATTTCCTGATAGAGTACATAGTTGTCTCTCTTCTGTTAAGCTTCTGATTATGGTTTTGCATGCTGCAACTAAATAAGAACAATGATAGAGATATTAGTAACATCTGGTCTATCAATGAATATATACCTGTGGAGTGACTGTTCCCCTCCCCTCCCCCAACTAAAATGTATGGTTTCTCCTTCCCCGACCCCCACCCGCCTTCTTTTAATTACTTTCTATGTGTCTGCTAGGAACTGTGAAATCTATAAAAAGGTTAATATTAAACAAAGTTTCCTAATAAATGGTTTAATTTCTTCAATCAACCTGCACATTGGATTTGTGTTCTGCACTTCAAACCCATGTTGACTTATCATCAGTGTCAATGAGAGTCCTATATAATGACTGAATGCCAAACGTGAAACAAAAATCTCCACTGCAGATTGGAGAATTCCTTCCAATAAATGGTGACACACTAGTCTGTCATACAGAAAAAAGCAGATTGAGTATGTTTCCAGTGGGTTATTGCCTAAAACGGCTGTTAGCACAATCAATAACAATAATACATATCAATTTATATGTCCTGAAGCTGAAAATGCCTGGCACACTAACAGGTGGCTACTCCCTGTGAAGATACTCTCTAAGGCAATGTCTACACTTACTAAAATTAGTTCGAATTAGTTAGTTTGAACTAACTAATTCGAACTAATTTTAGTTAGTTCGAATTAGCTTAATTCGAACTAGAAAAAATTAGTTCAAACTAAACAAGTGCCATTCATGGCACTTGCTTAGTTCGAATTAGCAATCTCCATTGATTTCAATGGGCCAGTTAGTTCGAACTAAGGAATTAGTTTTAATTAGCATGGCCACATAGCTTAATTCAAGCTAGTTAGTTTGAATTAACCCTTACTTTGAATACCTATTCAAAATTATTAGTTTGAATTAAGGAAGCCCTTAATTTGAACTAATTAAAGCCTAGTGTAGCCATGGCTTTAGTTAGTTCAAATTAAGCTTCCTTAACTCTAACTAACTTGCCAGTGTGGACATAGCCTAAGAAATGCCATATTTGAGTCCAATATTCATTGTCTCATTTCTTTTCTGATTTAATTTCCGCCCCCCCCCCCCCAGTTTACAGTATAGTCAAGCTGTTTTCTTTCTGGCTTGTTCATCATCACTGTAATAAAGATTTTGCAGGCCACATTCTGTCCTGTATAAATCAGTGAATTAAATTGTTTTCTTGGTGGTAAATCTAGAGTGACTCCATTGACTACAATAGGTTCTTTCATGGGACTTCACAAGTAATGGTAATATTTAACAATCCAATTTGATTTTAGCACTCAGAATAAACCGCATGTGGAAGAAGAAACTAGAAGAATCAAGTTAGAACTACCATTACATTCTTCCATCAGAGGGTAGAGTTTGCTCAACTACAACCCCACCTCTCAAAACACCTCATTGTCTACAAAACAGGCTTGGGATTGCAACATAAAACCTGAATTTATCCAGTGATCTGCTGGTGGAAAAGCAAATCTATATGGCTCATCCCATGGGTCCATTCCACCAAGGGCAATGACTCTTGCATGGGACATGCTGCCAGTACATTCCCTTATAGGACTCCCAATTCACAACATGATGGCATAAGTTATTTCGGACACTGTCTGAAGCAGTGGGATTAGTTCAGGTAGATCCCCTATTCCCCCCTCCCCTCCCAAACCCAGCAGAACCCACTCTCTCTAGCAACCTAGAAAAGGGATTTTGTTGCTAAAGGACGCAGGGTAAGAGTAAAGCAGAGGCAGAAAATGATCTTCCATATAGAGTGACTATTTCCCTCCACAGGTAGATCTCCAAATACCATATCAATTTTGTTGATGAGACATCTGGAGGAAAAGAATTCAGGTCACTTTCCTTCTGAACTGTGATGGTCTGCAAGGCCAACATTAGCAAAATGTAGTAAAAACATATTTTATCAAAAGATTTACCAGATTTTACTCTGAATGCACCCAGGGACCTGAAGAGTTGATAAGGATAAGCAAATGCTGGTTTTGCACTGGTGCTCTTCAATAAGGCTGTAAAGAAAGCTACTAACTTGTACAGAAATTACTCTAAAAGCCTCTATTGCATCCTCCACAAAGAAATGTTAATTTTTTAAAAAGTGAAAGTGAACCTCTGCTCAATCAGAATCTGCTGCCGTCCTGGTTTCCTCTCTTTGTAGTTATTTGTAAATCTCACAGGCTATGTCTACACTTACTAAAGGTAGTTCGAAATAGTTAATTCGAACTAACTAATTCGAACTAATTTTAGTTAGTTCGAATTAACTTAATTCGAACTAGCATGGCCCCACTAGAATGCTAGTTCAAACTAAGCAAGTGCCATGCATGGTACTTGCTTAGTTCGAATTAGCCAGCTGCATTAAGCTCAATGTGCCGGTTAGTTCAAACTAACATGGCCACATTGACTTAATTTGAACTAACTAGTTCAAATTAAGGGTTAGTTCGAAGTAAAACGACGTTTTACTAATTCAAACTAACTTTTCCTTAATTCGACTTAAGGAACTGCTTCAGTCGAATTAAGGAAACTCAAGTATAGACACAGAGTAAATTAAGTCAACTCAAGCCTGCTTAAGTCGACTTAATTTACAAGTATAGATGCACCCACAGAGACCAAGGTGACCACATTCAGGGAGGAATCAGACTATGAAGTTGGAATTGAAGTAGAAGTTGATCTACAAGTCTAGGAAGTCTGGATCCAGATTTTGCAGCCAAATTGTTAAGGTCATAGTTTACTATGCCAAAATGGTTTATGTGATTATCTCATGTTTTGTCCTCAACTTCCTGTCAGAATTATTTTTCAGGGGAATGATCCCTTCCATCTGGAAAGCCCAACTCTGCATTCGGGGAATTACCATATCTATATGCATGCGAGTAAACTCCAATTTTTTTTAATATCTCTTAGGGACATCACCTTTGGGCAGGGCAAGTATCTAGTTGCTCCCAGATTTCCTTGACTCTTTTCTGTATCCTCAGGGAAGAAAAAGGCCTAGTAACGTCTGAACTAGGTACCACAAACTCAGAATTGAAGAAATTCATGAGACAGATTTTGCTAGGAGGAAAGTTAGGGCCAATGGGGCATTAAATTCT
Source organism: Pelusios castaneus (assembly GCA_007922175.1). NCBI lineage: Eukaryota > Metazoa > Chordata > Testudines > Pelomedusidae > Pelusios > Pelusios castaneus. The sequence continues at coordinate 6,935,314 of ML685780.1, forward strand.
ACCTGACTGAAATCTCCTCTGAGTCTATGCCTCTGATCTGGCCAGGACATGTTGAACAGGCACCAATCAGGTGTTAGCATAGTTGAGGGGGAGAGGGGTGGTTGTGAGAGGAAGTCTCCCCTATTCTCTCTCATGCAAGACTGAAGGTCCTATGGAGCAAGGAGATCAGTAAAATCGTGCCACAGAAGAGTCAGACCCACTCTATGGTCTCTGCAATGGCTCATGTGTTGTTCCAACCCCCCTACTGTTACCATTGCTTCAGGATCTCCTCTTCTGTCCCTGAGATAGGAACCAGCAGTATCTGAGTTTCCATTTTCAAGTGTCTGACGAAGCGGGATATCTCCCAGAAAAGCTCATGCCATAAATAAATTGGTTAGTCTTTAAAAGTGCCACAAGACTCTTTGTTTGTTTTGCTGAACTAGATTAACACGGCTACCCCTTGCAAACAAGTTAACAGTATCTGAGAAAGAGAATGATCTGCTGGTAGGAGGGGCTCTGCTGATTAACAGAAACTAACTAGTGGGACAGGCTAGGCATTGCATTGTCTGCAACGATGTAACAAGAACCAGTCAACATGGGCTAGCCTCCTTTCAGAAACAAAAAAGTAAAGTGAATGAAGTAGATAGACAATAAGTTCAATTTAACTCTGTTATCCATCAAGACTGCAACTCTTTCTAGTAAAGGGTCACATTATGCAGCTCAAATACAAAGAATCAGATGGGGTGAGTGAAACTTCATTGTAATAAGGTGCAAAGACTTTTTTGGGGGTAGAGAAATCAGTATATTGAGAGAAGGGCCTAAATCTCCTTTATACAAAGGGCCATTTACACAACTCTGGCAGTATAAGAATCTTTAAACTGGGTGGTCATTTACACTCATTTTAGGGATCCCTTATATTGCTTAATTAAAACAAAAATCTGATACAGGGGTTTCTAACATTACAGGAAAAATTGATGTGCCTTAGAAATAAAACATTGAGGTCCAGTAGCCAGTATTGACTTCAGGCATCCCTGAATATTTTTAGCCAATAAAGAAATAGCTTCCAATTAACCTATCATCTAGTATGCAATATATTATTTACAAAAGTATGTATTATATTATTTCCATAGTAATTTTTTATATTGGAGCGCTAACAATTATTTTGTGCTCCTCCTTTTGCAAGCTTTCCTCCATGTTTTTCATAAAGGAGGAAAGGAAGCTGTACAATATGTTTTTTCATGCCTTTAGTTTAATAGAAAAAGTAACTTTTCCTGTTCTCTTTACATAAAATACTGATGAAATACATGACAGAGTTTAAAAAAAAAAAATTTATATTGAAGACTTCTCAAATTATAAGAGATTTCCCATTATTTTCAGAAAGGTCTAATGCTAAATGATGTTGTAAGATGTTAGTAACCACATACAAATGTGCATTAAATGTTTTCAAGTAAATTCAGTGGAAACCATTAAGGGTTATATTGTTATTTGGAATATTCCTTGCAACAGTTTGTTAAAAGGCAATTTAAACATTTCCATATATTTGGTGGCTAGAATACAATGAACATGATAAATTTGATTCTAGTGACAGAAAACACATTCAGAAAATAAACTTGCTACAAGACATGACACACTTGGAACTCATTACTAAGCTATTTTTAAATGACACAAATATTTAATATCACCTTAGGACTTAGCTAATAAAAGACATGTTGTAGTCATTGTAAATAAATTGCCTAGGGAATTAAACATCAATATGACTTTTGACAAAATGTTAAAGGCAGCACACACAATACTTTTTTTCATAATCTTGGCTTGGGGGAAGACTATCTTGGAAGAGAAGATACTGACAAAAGATGGTTTTACTTATTGTCTCAGAGTCATGGAGATGTAAGGTCAGGCATGATTCTGAGATGTATATGTATATCTCCTTCAACTTGTATGGAAAGGATGGTGGATTAACCATGTACATAGGATTGTATCCACTTCCTGGGACCTCAGACAGACTTCTTCATTGATTCAGAATCCAAGAGGGGTAGATAAGAGAGAGGGAGTAGACTGGCCTGTGTTTACCAGGAGATATGGAGAGAAAGAGTGAAAGGAATTCATATCCGAAGGAGATTACTAGATGATGATGAAGTTTGAGCTGTGTAGAGATTTGCTTGTAGAAGATTGTAATTTTAGATCGATTCCTTAGTATTGGACAGTCTTGTGTAAATTGAAAGATATTTTCAAAAGCAGAAATGACAGCTAAACACTCAAGTTGCATTGACTTCTAATGGGAGTTAGGTGCCGTTAAATGCCATTTGTACTTTTAAGCATCTCTCGCTATATCAATATTCTCTTTAGAATGCTTCAAAATACCTACATAGAACAGATATTACAATTTAGAGGCTTTTGGAGCAATATCTACTGCAATTCCAGAAAACCCTATTGGCTTCATCCCTCTTTAATTCTGTCAGTCTTCTGTATGGTATCTCCACTGATTCATAATGCCAGGAAAGGATGAATCAAGTAAGCCTGTATAAAGGCTCAGGATCTTTGCAAATAAGGTTGTTGCTGCTGTGGATTTCCTGCTTGCCCCCAGAATGATTTGAAACTCTCTCATCACTTTCCTCTTCCCAAGTCCCCTCCTATAAGTGTTTATATAGGAAGAGTTGCTCTCACTCCCACAATCCTCTTCCTAATGAACCCAATGGCAAATTTTCTATTGATTTCATGGTGGTAAGATTAGGCTATTAAACCCATCTGAGGTTCTAAAATGAATAAATCTTCCATCTGATTTTAAAATATTAGCAATAAGGCAGGGAATCTACTAGCCGTTACTCAGAAGCAAGAGTTCCTGAGGCCCCAAAGTGAAGCTGGTCATTAATTGCTAAGAAATGCCTTGTCAGTCACTATTGGTATTAATATGCATGAAAATATCCAAATGGAACTGTTGCAAAATATTTTAATATGAATTGTCCATTTCCATAATGTGGAGAAGATGAACTTTACTTTTAGCATAGATATATATTTAGTATAATAAATAAAAGAAAGAGAAAAAAACACAGCATTTGGATTGGTATTTTGAAAATGTTCTTCACTAGAGAGGCCGCGAACTGTATGGAAACCTAAATACATTTTAAGTGACTTCTTTGGGTCAGGCTTGAAGTCACTGATCATAAATCCCTACTAACCTATTTGCATAATAAATTAATGGTAGATAAATGCTGATATGACTCAGTGAACATTTAATATTAAGTGTAGAAGCATGGTAAGTGCCTTGTACTGTATACCCTCACCAGAACAAAACTAAGCACAAAGACTTCACTCTATCTTCTATTGCCAGACCCAGCTAATAATCAAACAGAAAGAGACCCTTCCTCCCCCTCCTCCTTCTCCTCCCCTCCCCCCGTCCCCACAGTGTTGATACTATCTAGTTATACTTTCAATCTCAAACTGATTCTAAATTCAGATGGGGTATGTATTATAAAATAGCTATTCAGAATGTTAGATGATTTTAATTTAATGAAAGTCCTCTAATGATTAAGGGATAATTATTTTTAAGTGAACCAATAAATATGGGGAAGTCATCAATGGATAACCTTTCTAGAGTATAATATTATATGAATATCAATATTGAAATGTTCATTCCATTCCTAAAAAAGCACAACAGAAACACTATTTTGATTGAGGTACTGCTTGTTCTTCTGGTTGAATTTTCTGCCCATCAGAGTTTTGAAGTCTGACAAGAATGAGTCTGTCTGTATGAAAAGCATATAAATCTCGTCCCCTAGAGTTTCCCTGCTGAACCACTGACTACCTTTATTTTATAATGCAGTTACTCTAAAACAGGCTTACTGCAAGCCTAAATTTCCTCTTTTTTATGAGTATGATTTGGAGGATACAGAGGAATTATTTAAGACAATTATACTAAGAAAGATGCAAAGCTACTAATGTTTGTTAGGATCAGTTTCATTCTTCAATATATATATATTTTTAAGAGCACAAATGCATTTTAGTGAGACTGTCACTTTAAACTATAATCATTCCCAGTAGGATGAATCATCACAGCCAAAACAGCAGGCTTATTTTACAATGACAGGTCTAGTGTCCAAAAAGAGATATTAAGAAATAAAAAGTACTGAAAAAATAATAAACCAATATAAATTTTCAGTACATCTTACATGGGAATGAATTTTAAGGTGTAATCAATAGAAATTCAAAGCTGGAGATGTAATAAGACATTATTATTGTCTAGTGAATAAATGATTAACCATTGTAGAACACAATGTGCAATATCAAGCGATCTTTAAACCATAATTATGCCTTGAAGTATGCAACATATTATGTGTTTTATAACGAGGGACCAAAAATATTCAAGTCCAAGCTCCAGAATTAGTCTCCTAAATAATATGTAGTGTCCCCTCCCCCAGTAAAAATGGACTGATATGCAAAAGTGCTGAATATCTGTTCCTCCCACCATAACCAACAGGCACCGGACCAAACTCTAAAATGTAATGAGAAAAACCCTTTAAAAATTCTGTATACTGGGAAAATATGCAAATTTTGCAATGATGGAAAATGTATCAGTTTCATTTGTTATCTCTAACTTTAACAACAATTTACTTATTAATTATATGTCACATCTAGAGAGGATTATGAGAAACTTCTGAAAGATCTAAAACTAGACAATAGCGGATTGAAATTATTAGGACTCTTCATGTTAAAGAGGAGATGAGTATGAGACATTATAATAAAGTTATAAAAAATTGGTATGCAGGGGGTCACGTGGATATTCTTTCTACCTTCTCTCCTAAAGCAAAAAAAGACAAGAATAACCAATGAGACTAAAAGGTAACAAATCTAGAAGTGAAAAGAAGAAATACATATATAATTAAATATACATAACATATAATTAAACTGACATATGATATTATTGAAGCAAAAAGGATAACAACATTTGTCACTAATATGAATCACAAAAATATAATCTGCTTTTACATTTACTAGGATATAAAATTAAAAGGGTTGTCAGGCAACGTATTTCCAGACATAAGCAACCCACTAATTATCTTCAGGACAGAGGGAAATATCTCTTGTATACCTGCTATTGTCAATTTGTCCTTCATTTCAATTTACATCTTCCACTGAATAATCTGTGACTGGCTGTGACACTGGCAGATGAGCCAACCTATTTATGACCCATAACAATTTAACAAGAGCCATTGCAATTGCAATCAAGACAATTCACTTACGTATGGGTATCAAAGAAATGTTAATTAGGCTAGCAATTTCCAACTCATTCATATGTAGTAAAAGAAATCAAGGTAGATGCTAAGTGTATTTGTCTGTGTTTACCTATATCTTGTTAGAAGTTTAACAATGTAACCATATTAGTTTGTAGATGCTAATTCCCTTTCACCTCTTAATTTCTTTATATTATGCATGCATCTATGATCCATTAACCTGATATCAAAGATGTAAGATATTGCTAGAAACTAATAATATTATCTATATTGTCTTCAGCATAACTATCTCTGTTATAATGAATAACCAGCTGTTGTCTTATAGTATAACTAGATTACCCCTATATGAATAGGAAAGAGAAAATTAACTCCAGAGTAAATGTTCACAAACCAAGGGTGCGCTCAAGGGGATCAAGGTGGGGGCTGGATCCCCCTATTAATTTGTGGGGCACATAATTCCTCAGACTCCAGGAGGTAGAACAAACTGCTTTGTCCCCGGGGAGAAGAGTGAGCTCCTTCAACTCTGCGGCCGTATCAAGGGCATAGCACATGCTCCCCTCAAAGCGGTCTATATTAATTAATTTATTAATTATTATTATTATTACTATTATTATTATTATTATTATTATTTCTGTACACACCCTTGCCTAAAACTATCTGCAATGCCTATTCTTCCTCAGAGGGAAGCCCTACTGTGACAATTTCTGTGAGGAGTCTTGTCAGCCTGCCAGAGAGCAATACAAGAGAAACTTTGGGGCTGATCCTGTCATCTCAGATCTATTTAAACTTTAACAGGGAAACTCTAAGCCACAGGACCAAGATCTCCAAGCAGTTAGTTGGGTTACCCTGGAATTCTCAGGGAAAAAACTTATTCTACCTGCCTATTTGACTATAACCATAAGACTGCATGACTATTCAACTGTAACCCATTAAATTGATTCCAGAGACCTTTAGATATCAGCAGCCTCACCAGCTCTTTGTGACTCTGATCTAAGGACTTTACATTCATTTGTATGTATATTGACATTTTAACCATATATAACTCCCTTCTTTCTTTTTCGTTTTATGAATAAATCTTAGGTTTAGTTATGAAAGGTATGACAGTGTAATATCTGGGTAAGATATTGACCTGAAGATAAGTATCCAATCCTTTGGGATTTGTAGAACTTTAAGTATAGTGAATAGGGTTTTCAGTAATCTCTCATTATATTAGACTTGGTTGTCCACATAAAAATCGAGGGCTAAAATGCCTAGAAAGGACTGTGTTTAGCTTGTGGTTAAACCCATGTTGTACTGCAGAAGTTCTTTTGTTACTGGCTTGGTGAAACTAATTATAGAAATGACTACCAGTTGGGATTTTCTGCCCTATTTCTTCCTATCTTCCCAGAGTGTGTCATCCTCAGTGTGGCCCATCCAGGCACCCAGTCAAACTGGTCAGTATTGGAGACAGATTATTGAACTGGATACATCATCTACCTCTTCTGGTTCAGCAAGTCTATGTCCTTACTTACCAAATCCAAATGTAAAAAAAAAAATCATTACCTGATCCTGAAAAATTATAAGGCTGAAAGTAGGGCAATTAATATAATTATTATTAGGGGGTACAGACATTAATTTGATTACTCCACAGTACTCAATCAACCTTTATTCCATGCCACCTGTCATTCTATTATATACTTTTTTTGCATTCCACCATTCATTCCATGCCCTTTTGGCATTTCTATTAAAAGATTATTTGTTAAGAAAATAAAAAGTAGACTGAAGAAATACAAAAGGAAATGGCAGACTGCACATCCCAAGGAAATGATGACATTGCCATTCATCACTAGAATGTTCACATATGTACTAAATAACTACTGTGGAGCTTGTTTTTTTTTGAAATTCCCATAGTTCCAAATTTTGAATGGATAAAGTTAATCACCTATATTTATACCAAAGTACCTACACACATAACCTGATAGTAACCACTGCTGTGACTTTCAATGGGTTGTTCATCACTTCTGAAAATCAAGCCATTTATTTAAGTGGTGAAGTACGGATATGTGTGCCTAACTACTGATATTTGATAATGTCTCCAAATGCTATTTATTTCACTTTCTTCAATCTGATCCATGCTTTTTTGGTTTCCCTCTTACTCTGTCAGATGAACAAGTCAAAATCCAATAAGAATGCAGACTTTTCTGCTGCCATTCTAAAGTACTGTCTAAAGTTGGGCTCCGAAAACCATTTTTAAGCACCCAAATAGGAGTAGCTTGATTTTCAGAAGTGCTGAGCATACAAGAAGTCTACTGAAGTCCACAGCTTCCACAGGGGTACAGAAGCTTTGAAAATAAAGCTGTATATTTATTAGACTACTTGTTGGTAAACTGAGGGTTTAATACTGTTTTCTCACTACCAAATGAAAGTGTGTTTTTAGACTGAAACACAAAATAGAAGATGCAAGACTCCTATGCTTTAGGACACAATCATCTCATCAGAGACCTTTTGCTCCTGAACGGTGAACCTCTCCCAAGCCTTTAGGAGCAATGACAGGAAATCCAGTTGCCATAGTTGGCCTTGGGACAGTAGTTTTCTGTTAAGATTCAGAAAACAGCCATATATAGAAAACTGGCCCACACTAATTGGCTATGTCTACACTTGCTAAAATTAGTTCAAATTAGTTAGTTCGAACTAACTAATTCAAACTAATTTTAGTTAGTTCGAATTAGCTTAATTCGAACTAGCATGGCCACACGGGAATGTTAGTTCGAACTAAGCAAGCACTTGCTTAGTTCGAATTAGCGATCCCCATTCATTTTATTGGCCAGTTAATTCGAACTAAGAAATTAGTTCGAATTAACATGGCCACATTGGTTAATTTGAACTAGTTAGTTTGAATTAACCCCTTAGTTCGAATATCCTATTCAAACTTATTAGTTTGAATTAAGGAAGCCCTTAATTCGAACTAATTAAAGCCTAGTGTAGTCATGGCTTTAGTTAGTTCGAATTAAGCCTCCTTAATTCGAACTAACTTGCCAGTGTAGACAGCCATTCTGAGTTACAAAGCAAAATAAATAAATTCTGTGATATTTTAGCACAAACATGGACACCAAACCTCACCCATTCTTTCCTCCATCTTTTTCATTTGTAATTTCTTCCTTATTTTATGTAACTCAATAGCAAATACATATTACATACTTCTGGCCATTTATAGGACTGTCTGTTTAATAATTGCTCACCAAGGAAAATGTTATCATCAATTGTACAAAAATATTAACTGTTTTGTGATCTCATCAGATTTTTTACTGGTTTCGGTGAAAACTATAAGGAGAGATTTCATAGGTGAAACACTGCCACCTTGTGTAAAGTTCTCTGTCTCTCTCTCTCTCCCTCCCTTCTCTCCTCCCCCCCGCCCGCCCAAAATAGGAATATTTTTCCCTGTAATACAGCTACCATTATCCTATAAACCTGATGCCATTTTTGTAGTGCAAGGATATGTTTTCACAGTGGTAACTAAGTCATTTAATATTTAATGTCATTCACAATATTTTGTGAAAACGACAGTGTTTTGGTTAAGAATAAGTAAGGCAAAAGTGGTTTTCAAATGAGGCATTAAGAAAAGTTGGAATCAGATCTTGCACACAGACATACTTTGTAGCACCTTCTCTGCATAATTGTTCAAATGATCTCTTCTTGAATTTCATGGTGCTATAAAAGTGCTTGTGAAACTAGATAGAATCACCACAACATTTTCTCCACTCTGGCATCTAATGAAATGGGATTTCATCCATGAAAGTTCATGCAAAAATAAATTTGTTAGTCTTAAAAGTGCCAAAAGACTCCTTTTTTTTTTTTTTTTGTTTGTTTGTTTGTTTGTTTGTTTGTTTGTTTGTTTTGCTGAACTATTCTAACATGGCTACCACTTTGGAACTAGATAGAATCATGCAACTTATTTTTGTAAATGGGGATTTTTCTTCCTCACCTGAGACATCTTGAATTTATTTTGTGACTAACAAAAAAAAACCCTTCACAAGAATATTAGTGTTCTTTTTAAATATAAAAATATAGAGAGATTTTATCTGATCTTCATCTATATGGCTGCGTCTACACTGGTATATTAAGTCAACTTAAGCTTGCTTAAGTCGATTTAATTAAAATTAAGTCGACTTTATAACACCACCTTTCTATTAGACCTAAGGCTTAAGTCGACTCTAGGGAGTGTAGACGTGAGGTAGCCCTAAGTCGACTTA
>ML685780.1:6944849-6973620 GCA_007922175.1 Pelusios castaneus
CCCCCCCACAGCACAGGGCAGAGCCCTGCCCACCCTGCCCCTATGCCATGCCAGGGTCCCTGTCCCCCCTTTGCCCCATTGTACCTAGGTACAATGGGGCAAAGGCTGAGCCCCCTAACATTGGGCAAGGGGTGCCACCCCTGCCCCCATGGACCTCCCCTAGGTCCCCCTAAGCCCCTAAAAGTCGACGTAGGCACCCAGTGTGGACGCTCTTGGTCAACTTTTAAAGTTCCCATTTAAGTCAATTTTATTTTTAAGTGTAGACACACTAAGTCAACTTAGTTAAAGTTGACTGAAATTAACAAGTGTAGACATAGCCTATGTGTTTAATGAACATATGAAGATGTGTAGTAGCATAGCATAGAGTTCCAAGGAATGTTGTCAATTTTGTACATAATTCATAATGTCTCTGCTTCATACAACTATATTTGTACTTTGCATATAGATTTGTACACTGTGTTTGTAAATGATCTACAGATGGTTGTTAAACAGATCTACAGCATTGCAAAAATGAGACACAAAGGGAAGGAAGATGGTATTAGAACACCACTTATAAATGATGATTGGAGACTCTGCTAATAACATTTGAACAAATGAAGGAGAGGTAAAACAATACTTTGAGAGTATCTTAATTGAGGATAGAGTTGCCAATATGTGATCCTAATGTGGTGCCAGAGCTCGACAAATCAGAGGATGAGATGAGAAATTAAGTCTAGGAAATGAAGAGTGGTAAGGCAGTGGCACCTGATGAAGTGATGGCAGATCTTGTGAAAGTCTTGGGCTAAAGAGGTATAAAATGGATGAGCAAAAGTAATTAAAGCTACATGAAAAGACAAGACAATTCCCAAAGACTGGTGTAAGTCTATACTGGTCCCAATACATGGAAGGAAAGTATGCATGAATATGAAAATTATCAAGAGCAAGTTATTGTTGCATGGGATGAAGATATTGGAATGTATAGTGGACGTTAGCATTAGGAAAATGGTGGAACCACTTGTTAAAAGATAATAGTTTGACCTTAGAAAAAGATCTTTAGGAAAGACATAGAGGAATATAGATACCATGTTTTCAACTCAGCAAGGGACAGAGAGGTGGCTAGAACACCAACTGAATAGTTCCTGGACTTTTATATACCTAGAAAAGTCATAAGATAAAATGGACATGATGATGGTCACACCAGTGCTCAGCAAATATAGAGTTTCTGAGAATTTAATAACTACAGTGAATACCATATATTGATCATCTAAAACAATGGACCAAACATGTTTTGTAATGACAAGTCACCCTGAAATAAAAATCAGTCTGCATCAAGGATTGGTCTCAAATCCAGTTCTGTTTATCATATTATTGAACTAGGTCAGCAGGAAGATCCCAATGGAAAAGGTGAGAAGTTGTTATATGCAGATAACATAGCAATATGGCATTCTCCATAAGAAACACTGTAGGAAATAGTATACCAGTAGTATGACCAGCTAAGCAAGTCTAGGATGAAAATATTCATGATTAAGGCTGATTCAATCCACACTGAGAAGTGCTGGAGGAGGGAGGAATAATGTCACTGGGGCAGTGCATGATAAATACCTGACACAAACTAAAAGTCTAACTGTGTAGAACAGTGGTGTGCTATGGAATCTGTATGGTACAGAAGCATAGACGATAAAGAGATGGCAGGTTCCATACTGATAGGTATTTGAAATGAGATGTCTTTGTGTCATTAGAGGGGTTATACAAAGTATTAGGATGGATGTCAGAGTCCATGGTATGGCTGACAAAAGCCAGGCAGTGCAACTTCACTGGTTTCAACAAAGGCAGAGAACAAATGAAGGACACCTGATGAAGAGAGACTAGCAGGAGAGTGCGGTAGGAAAAAGACTCCAAGGAAACAATAGATGGATGGCATCAAAGAAGACAGTAAGTAGGTGGACCTTAGTGCTGCCTCAGACAGATGAAGATGCTCAATGACATGATCCTAGTTGATGACGTAAGGGAAGAAGAAGCAGTAATAGTATAGCTTTATAAGCCATTTTTGCTTTATACATCAGGAACCAAACAACAATAAAACAAACAAACAAACAAACAAAAACCCCTCAAACACTCTTCAACTAAAATGAACAAACACATTGTAGTCAAATTCCAAAGGGGTAGCCGTGTTAGTCTATTGTAGAAAGACAACAGAGTCTTGTGGCACTTTTAAAGACTAACAGATTTATTAATCGCATGAGCTTTCGTGGGAGAAAATCCCACTTCGTCAGACGCTTTGAAGATAGCTATCTTCAAAGATAACCTATCTTCAAACACATTGTAACCATTTGAATTAACTGTCTCAAAAAATTATTTAATTTAAATGTTAAAAAGACAGCAATAGTTTGTTGAATCAATACCAATAAAGATTCAGAATAAATTCTGAATACATTCTAAACAACCCTGGATGACTGCTTTTATAGTTTTAAAATTAAGCGGTGATATGTATGACCTGTGATTTGGGAGCACATGCACACGCAAACATAAACATAGTTGTTTAATCAGCTGTTAATTGAATGCTTTCTACATCCAGAAGGTTGTTAATTCCTGACTGATTATCTCTCTGTTTAATTTCCCACAGAGAAGCAGACTGAAGGACATGGCTGTTTACAGCATAATGAACTCAGAGAAACAGTGTTAGGCTACATATTCCATGGCCATTTTTAAAGCAATCTGCTATGTCGAATGAGCACCCTGTCTCTGAATTTCAATATATCTGACATGTTTTCCATAACCTTGCCATGAGGCTGCACACATATTATATAAGTTCATATATATATGGAAACATATTAAGTCCCTGACAAAAAGCTCTGAATAGCGAAGTAGAAAATAACACCCATATGAGACTGGTAATATATCCATGGCAATACTGACTATGGGAAGAAAATATTGAAGTTGTGTCAAGGTTGAACGTCAGCAGCTCATATGCACTTGGAAGGCAATTATAAAAAGAAATGTTTACGGTAGGTAATAAAATCTTTCTCTGTCCCAGGCATAAATTCAGAGGTACCTAATGTCGCTGTCAAACATGCCAGGCTGGAAGTGAAGGAAGCATATCTGTAAAGAATGCTTTAAGTGCTGGTTGTTCAGTATTGTAGGCACCAAAATATAATTTTGGTTAAGAGGCAAATTAAAGAACTTTTGGGAGTAATCTAAAGAATACCTAGAAAAATAACCTTTCTATCCGCAACCCATATATTAAGAAGCACACATGTTTTTAGAGCTGTCTGTAATGTAGCTATTTAAATAACCATTTCTAATTCAGTTATATTTATTTTTTGGGGACCAAACTAAGTAAATTTTATTCTCTATTTACATTTGATTTTTCTCTATCACACATGCAGGGGTGTGTGCAGATATTTAATGTTAACCCCTTTGATTGGGCACATTCCCACTCTCTGCCCTGGCTCTTGGAAAGAGTTTGCTCCCCCATCTCCTTATCCCCCCACCAGGAGCTCATTTTTTTCTTTGTCCCTCCCCACTACCACCATGGCCAAAGGGCCTGAATTCTTTGCCCCCATATTGAACTGTAGATGAGAGCTGAGTTGTCTGATGATTGGAGACTCATAAATGGGGTAGAGATTGGTTTGTGGGGAGAGAGGTGATGAAGGCGCTAGAAAGGTTCAGAGAAAATGGAAAGCTGTCTTGTGATTAAGGTACTGGACTGGGATTCTAAGAGATCTGGACTTAGTTCCAGCCACAGCTGTGCCACAGATTTCCTGTGTAACCTTGAACAAGTCCCTGACTCACTCTGTGCCTCAGTTTCCCCTTTGTAAAATGGTTTACTTGTACTTCCCTCATTAGGGTCTTGTGAGGGTAAATTAATTATTTTTATGAGGTCCTCATATACTATAATGACAGGGACCACACAGATACACTGAGATAGAAACTGATTATGTAAATCCAGGTAAGTACATAAAACTAATAAACCTCCAAGAAAAAAATTGAGGTTTTCTGTTTGTTTTATTATACCTCCATAACACAACAGACTACATAAAAAAGGAGCTAACTAATACTAGTCTTTCCATCAAGAAGAGGCAGGGCAGAAGCTAAGTAACTCAATAGAAGCTTAACAACACTAAACTTTATGTGTCACATTTTAATGCCATATTTTCTTGTTATTGGGGCTCAAGAGGTCAGACAACATTAAGAACATTTGTCATATAGTAAAGATCCAAAAATAAATCTATTTTTACCCTCACCCACTCTTTTTTTGGGTACATAAAATAGATGTTGCTATTATTCATGTTCTCTCTACCATGCAGCACAGAGGAATCATTTTAGGCTCATTTATATACAGTGGTCATTCAATCATTTGAACCAGTTTGCCTCTACTGCACTTCATTTATTTGCTTGATTCCTAGGACTATGCAATTCTGGTAGCCTGTGGAAAATACTAGTCACTGGACATCTGTTTGCTGACTACCAAGAGAATATTCCTTTCATCATACTGGGAACAGTATAATCAGTATCATGTTTTCGACATTTAATGATAAAGGCACAACAAATATTTCAGTGTAGAATTTAGTATAAGTCAGTCAATGAGAAAGTAAACTTGAAAAGCAAATAAACTGGCAGAGACTAGGTAACTACATTCAGTATGAAATATTCACAATTAAATAAATTTTTGAAACTGTGCTATCTTTATTTGCATGCTTCTGTTTGTAGGTAACAAAAAAACACACTTCAGTAACGCAGCTATTGAATTAACTGACATGCTTAATGGTAGACATACAGAGATGCTTTACGGACATACGACATTGCTCAAGTGATGTTCACTGCATTTTGATTTCTGATGAACCTACCCAAGGAAGAGGACTCTTCTATTATGTTTGTTATACACCTTAAATTAGGGGCGGGCAATAATAGTCCAAAAGGGGCTGGTTGGGGCGGGGGGGATGTGGCGGGGGAGGGACTTGGCGGCAAGAGTCTGCAGTGATGGAGAGCCAGTGGGGGGGGGGAGGGGGAAGCTGGCAGAGGAGGAAATGAGGGAGCTCGTGGGTGAGTGGGTGGGAGGGCGGAAGGGCTGGTGGTGAGGGAAAGCCAGCGGGGGAGGGAGAGGAAGAGGGAATTACAGCCCTGGCCCCGGCCCTGGATCAGCGCAGCATTGGCCCAGCCGACCCTAGAGCAGTGCGACGCCGGGTGTGGGGAGTGGAAGGGGCAGAATGGGCCCAAGCACCTGCACCAGCTGCAGCACCGCAGCACCAGATGGGGGAGTGGGGCTGCGCAGTGCCGGCCTTGGCCCCGGCCCTGGAGTGCAGTGCTGGCGGAGGGGATGGCAGGGTAGCGCAGCACTGGCCATGGCCATTGAAGTGCCAGCCCAAAGTCTCCGGAGAGAGGAAAGGGGCGGCACAGTGTCAGTGCCCACCCGGCCATGTGGAGGCGAAAGTGCCCACCCCTGCCCTAAATGTACACAATGTTTTATAGACCATGTCACAAAATAAGGCCCCATTTCAATAAATTTACAGTCTGATGGTAGGGGACAAGAATGCAAGTGTGGAAAGGTGAAGCCATGAAGAAAGAATGCAACTCAAGGTATTTTATTTATGCCATGATGTCTAATGCCTTCCCAAGAACAGGTTCACTGTGTACTTACAAAATAACTTCCAAAGAATCTTTGTGCACAATCTCTTTAACAGAGAAACTTTTTGTTCTGGAAACCACTTTATTTTATTAAGAAGTTACTCTTTAGACTTCTTAGGTAATACTTTTGTGACACTTTAAATTACAGAGTTTGAGTTTCTGGGGAAATAGATGGCTTGTTGTAAAGTTGAACTTGATCTTTGCACATATATTTCCCTTCAGAAAATGTGGTTCATTAAAATGGATATTTTCTAATTTTTTTCTATTTTCTGATCAGAAAACTAAATTAAAATTTTAATTTTGAAATCACAAATTTGAAAGTTTTTTTTTTCCATTTTGAAATGTTAATTCAAATCAATACTTTGTTTTGACATTAAACATAAGAACATAAGAACATAAGAAAGGCCGTACTGGGTCAGACCAGAGGTCCATCTAGCCCAGTATCTGTCTACCGACAGTGGCCAGTGCCCAGGTGCCCCAGAGGGAGTGAACCTAACAGGCAATGATCAAGTGATCACTCTCCTGCCATCCGTCTCCATCCTCTGATAAACAGAGGCTAGGGACACCATTCTTAACCCCTTTCTGGCTAATAGCCATTTATGGACTTAGCCACCATGAACTTATCCAGTTCCCTTTTAAATATTGTTATAGTCCCAGCCTTCACAACCTCCTCAGGTAAGGAGTTCCACAAGTTGACTGTGCGTTGTGTGAAGAAGAACTTCCTTTTATTTGTTTTGAACCTGCTACCTATCAGTTTCATTTGGTGACCCCTGGTTCTTGTATTATGGGAGTATTTAAACAACTTTTCCTTGTCCACTTTTTCCACATCAGTCATAATTTTATATACTTCTATCATGTCCCCCCTCAGTCTCCTCTTTTCCAAGCTGAAGAGGCCCAGCCTTTTCAATCGTTCCTCATACGAGGCACTCTCCAAACCCCTAATCATTTTAGTTGCCCTTTTCTGAACCTTTTCTAGTGCTAGAATATCTTTTTTGAGATGAGGAGACCACATCTGTACACAGTATTCGAGATGTGGGCGTACCATGGATTTATATAAGGGCAATAATACATTTGCAGTCTTATTTTCTATCCCCTTTTTAATGATCCCTAACATCCTGTTTGCTTTTTTGACCGCCTCCGCACACTGTACGGACATCTTCAGAGAACTATCCACAATGACTCCAAGATCTTTTTCTTGACTCGTTGTAGCCAAATTAGCCCCCATCATATTATAGGTATAGTTGGGGTTATTTTTTCCAATGTGCATTACTTTACACTTATCCACATTAAATTTCATTTGCCATTTGAATGCCCAATCACTTAGTTTTGTGAGATCTTTTTGAAGTTCTTCACAATCTGCTTTGGTCTTGACTATCTTGAGTAGTTTAGTATCGTCTGCAAACTTAGCTACCTCACTGTTTACCCCTTTCTCCAGATCATTTATGAATAAATTGAATAGGACTGGTTCTGGGACCGACCCTTGGGGAACACCACTAGCTACCCTTTTCCAATCTGAGAATTTACCATTTACTCCTACCCTTTGTTCCCTGTCTTTTAACCAGTTCTCAATCCATGAAAGGACCTTCCCTTTTATCCCATGACAACTTAACTTACTTAACAGCCTTTGGTGAGGGACCTTGTCAAATGCTTTCTGGAAATCTAAGTACACTATGTCCACTGGATCCCCCCTGTCCACATGTTTGTTAACCCCTTCAAAGAACTCTAATAGATTAGTAAGACACGATTTCCCCTTACAGAAACCATGTTGGCTATTGCTCAACAGTTTATGTTTTTCTATGTGACTGACAATTTTATTCTTAACTATTGTTTCAACTAATTTGCCCGGTACCGACGTTAGACTTACCGGTCTGTAATTGCTGGGATCCCCTCTAGGGCCCTTTTTAAATATTGGCGTTACATTAGCCGACTTCCAGTCTTTGGGTACCGAAGCCATTTTAAGGGACAGGTTACAAATCTTAGTTAACAGTTCCGCGACTTCACATTTGAGTTCTTTCAGAACTCTTGGGTGAATGCCATCTGGTCCCGGTGACTTGTTAATGTTGAGTTTATCAATTAATTCCAAAACTTCCTCTAGTGACACTTCAATCTGTGACAGTTCCTCAGATCTGTCACCTACAAAAGCCGGCTCAGGTTTGGGAATCTCACTAACACCTTCAGCCGTAAAAACCGAAGCAAAGAATCCATTTAGTTTCTCTGCAATGACTCTATCATCTGTAAGCGCTCCTTTTGTATTATCATCATCAAGGGGCCCGACTGGTTGTTTGGCAGGCTTCCTGCTTCTGATATACTTAAAAAACAATTTGTTATTACCTTTGGAGTTTTTGGCTAGCCGTTCTTCAAACTCCTCTTTGGCTCTTCTTATTACACTCTTGCACTTAAGCTGGCACTGTTTGTGCACCTTTCTGTTTGCCTCACTAGGATTTGACTTCCACTTTTTAAAGGAAGTCTTTTTACCTCTCAGTGCTTCTTTTACATGGTTGGTGAGCCATGGTGGCTCTTTTTTGGTTTTTTTACAGTGTTTCTTAATTTGGGGTATACAGTGAAGTTGGGCCTCTATTATGGTGTCTTTAAAAAGCGCCCATGCAGTTTTCAGAGATTTCACTTTAGTCACTCTACCTTTTAGCTTTTGTTTAACTATCCCCCTCATTTTTGTATAGTTCCCCCTTTTGAAATTAAATGCCACAGTGTTGGGCTGTTGAGGTGTTCTTCCCCCCACAGGGATGGTGAATGCTATTGTATTATGGTCACTAGTTCCAAGCGGTCCTGCTACAGTTACCTCTCGGACCAGCTCCTGCGCTCCACTCAGGATTAAATCTAGAGTTGCCTCTCCCCTTGTGGGTTCCCATACCAGCTGCTCCATGAAGCAGTCATTCAAAGTATCGAGAAATTTTATCTCTGCAATATGTCCTGAAGTGAAATGTTCCCAGTCAATATGGGGATAGTTGAAATCCCCCACTATTATTGGGTTTTTAAATTTGATAACCTCCCTAATTTCCCTTAGCATTTCATCATCGCTCTTACTATCCTGGTCAGGTGGCCGATAGTAGATCCCTAATGTTATATTGTCATGGAAGCATGAGATTTCTATCCATAGCGATTCTATGGAACAAGTGGATTCGCTTATGATTTTTACTTCATTTGAATCTACATTTTCTTTCACGTATAGTGCCACTCCTCCTCCCGTACGACCTGTTCTGTCCTTCCGATATATTTTGTACCCCGGAATGATTGTGTCCCACTGATTGCTCTCTGTCCACCAGGTTTCTGTGATGCCTATTATATCAATATTCTCCTTTACCACTAGGCACTCTAGTTCACCCATTTTATTATGTAGACTTCTAGCATTTGTGTATAAGCACTTTAAAAACTTGTCCCTGTTTATTTGTCTGCCCTTTTTTAATGTGCCAGATTCTTTGTCATGTGGCTGTTTATCATCGGATCCGGCCCCCTCACCATCCTTTTCTGTCCTCTGTTCCTGACTATAACTATAACTATAACCTGGAGATTCCCTCTCATCAGACTCTCCCTTAAGAGAAGTCTGTGTCCGATCCACCTGCTCCTCTGCAGCAGTCGGCTTTCCCCCATCCTCTAGTTTAAAAACTGCTCTACAACCTTTTTAATGTTTAGCGCCAGCAGTCTGGTTCCCTTTTGGTTTAGGTGGAGCCCATCCCTCCTGTATAGGCTCCCCCCATCCCAAAAGTTTCCTCAGTTCCTAATGAACGTAAACCCCTCCTCTCTACACCATCGTCTCATCCACACATTGAGACTCTGAATCTCTGCCTGCCTACCTGGCCCTGCGTGTGGAACTGGGAGCATTTCTGAGAATGCCACCATAGAGGTCCTGGATCTCAATCTCTTTCCTAGTAGCCTAAATTTTGCTTCCAGGACATCTCTCCTACCCTTCCCTAAGTCATTGGTACCTACATGTACCACGACCACCGGCTCCTCCCCAGCACTACACATAAGTCTGTCTAGATGCCTCGAGAGGTCCGCAACCTTCGCACCAGGCAGGCAAGTCACCATACGGTTCTCCCGGTCATCACAAACCCAGCTATCTATGTTTCTAATGATCGAATCTCCCATTACTAACACCTGCCTTTTCCTAGCAACTGGAGTTCCCTCCCCCGGAGAGGCAACCTCCGTGCGAGAGGCAGCCTCAGCATCATCTGGAAGGAGGGTCCCAACTATGGGAAGGTTCCCCTCTGCTCCCGCTGACTGCTCTGCTTCCCTTGGGCATTCTTCCTCCTCAACAGCACAGAGGCTGTCTGAGCGGAGGTGGGACAATTCTACAGTGTCCCTGAAAGCCTCGTCGACAAACCTCTCTGCCTCTCTCAGCTCCTCCAGTTCCGCCACCCTGGCCTCCAAAGCCCGCACGCGGTCTCTGAGGGCCAGGAGCTCCTTGCACCGAATGCAGACATATGACACCCGCCCACAAGGCAGGTACTCATACATTCCACACCCGGCGCAATAAACTGGATAGCCCCCACTCTGCTGCTGGGCTTCTGCCTGCATTGTCTCCTAGTTAATGAAAGGGTGGTTGAAAGAAAGGGGTTTTAGAGTATGGTTTTGAAGTATAGGTTATATGGGGACAGGGGACCAAGGAGGACCTATGGGGCCCCGCCCTCCCTTGAAACTCCCTTCTAAACTCCCTGTTAGCAGCCCCTGTTTGCAAGCTCCCTGGTCGCTTATGTGTGGCTTTATAAAGCCCTGGCCTGGGTTAATGCCCCACCCACTGATTAAGGCTGATTAAGCTCAGCCAATCACCAGAGGCTTCAAGCTCTCAAACTTACCTTTGAAGCTCACAGCCTCCAACTGCCAGCTCTAGCACACAGTCCTTCAAACAGACACACACAAACCCCTAGCACACAAACCCCTAGCACACAGTCCTTCAAACAGACACACAGACAGACACCAACTCAAGCTCAGCACACAGCTCACAGCAGTAACCCCTAAACACCCCCCCCAATACTACAGACAGTCACTTACCCCACAAATTGTTGCTTTGTTTCAGTTTTTTGAAAAATCAACAGGTTTGGGTTTTCAAGTGTAAAAAATGCATGAAACTGCAGATAAACCTCACTTTTCAAAGTTTTTACTATTTTTCAACTGGCAAAAAGTAAGTGTGTGTGTGAAAGCAAGGAATTAAACATGCAAATTCCCATGGAAAGCAAGAAAACTATTGATAAAAATATCAAATTATGATTTTCCTGCCACAAAATTTACTATGGGAAATATGCTGGTGTTTTATGCTCTTGCTTGGTTAAAAAAAAAAAAAAAAAAGAATATGTATTTTTTTGGGATGCTTATGTTTCGTAAACACATATCATGTTGCTCCAGTTTTTGATTTATGTAAATTTGTTTTTAACCAAGAGAATTACATTTTCATTTTGTTTTTTCAAAACAGAAAAAAATCAGTTTTACAGCACAATGGACTTGACCTCACTGTGGAAGGATCCTTATTTTTTCCCTCAGTAAAAGTCCCTTCACACGGATTAGGACTATCACTTCCCTCAGTGAAAAATGCACTTATTCACTTTAGTTTATTAGTCTGTTTAATAGTCAGTACAACAGACTGAGGGAGATTAAATATGCAGTCCCACTAACTTTTCTTACAGGCTTACTCACATGGAGTAAGGTCCAAAAAGAGTAGTGCTAGGTAAAGATAGGAAGGGAAATTCCTGTGTGAGAAAAACACATTTCAAGACAGAAACAAACTGATGAGTAATCCTGCTTTCCTTTATTCCTAGGATCCCTCAACATAGCAACATGGCTTAACAAAGCAGTATCCATCGTAATAAGTGAATTTACCAGCATTTCTGTGTATCACACTTCTGCCACATACAGGACTTTTAAAGATAATATATTTCTCACTGAAAATATGGAATAAAGACTATAGAACAAATAGCAGGAGTAAGAACTCTGTGAAAAAGTATACAAGGCACTGCCTAAATATTGTTTCATGATATCATATAGCAACTTAATTCTGCTCAACAGGCAACAAAACTTTAAGAGAAGGTGGAAGGAATGAGAATGCAGACCTTGAAGAAAAAAATAAATAAACAAACAAGAAAAGAAGAAATGGGATAGCTAAACACTGAGGAGGGGGTGGAGATTAAAGATAATATAAGCATGGTTCAACACCTAAACAAACACTTTGCTTCAGTGTAATAATGATAATGAAGAGCTTGGGACAGTGACAAGATGGCTAGTGGAAATAAGGACTTCGAAGGGGGGAGTCAAACTTAAATATCTTAAAGGGACTGTATTGAGGGGCCCTGATAATCTTCAACCAAGAATATTAAAGAAACTGACACATACAATTACAAGACCAGTCACAAGGACTTTAATAAATCTCTAAACTCAGGGGTCATACCTTATGACCAAGGCCTTCCTGACCATACATACGAACTAGGTGGTTGCATAGGGTGCCAGCCTTTAAGGGGCGCCAAATTAAAGTAAATTTTTCCTCTATTTAAAAATATATATTAATATGTTACCGTTTTTCTCTATTAGAATGTGGGAGGGTGGGTGGGCACTAAAGTCACAGTTCACCTAGGGCACCTAAAACCCTTGGGCCAGCTCTGCTTATGATTGGAGAATTGCTAATATAATTTCTATTTTTAAGGGGATGAAGGCAGGGGAGAGTGATCCAGGAAACTACAAACATGTTAGTTTGACCTCAATTGAGTCCAAGGTCTTGAAACAAATATTGAAGGAGAAAGTAGTCACAGACATAGAAATAAACAGTAGTTGAAAAAAAAATACAACATTGTTTTATAAAAGATGGATCATACCAGATGAACCAAATCACCTTCTGGGAAGATAACTGACTTTTGAGACAAAGGACATGCAGTATGTGAAATCCACTTGAATTTCAATGAGACATTCAATACAATTCCAAATGTATAATTATGAGTTAAACTGGAGAAGATGAAGATTAATCTGAGAATTAAAAGTTGGTTAGGAAACTAGTTAAAGGAAAGACAACAAGGGGTCATACCGAAAGCTGAACAATCAGACTGGAGGGAGGCTACTAAATGAGTTCCTCAGGGTGTGGTTTCGGGACCTCTCTGATTTAATATTTTTATTAGTAACCATCAGGGCTGGATTATCGCAGGGGACTTAGGAATTTAAGGCCTAAATGAAATGAGATGAAATTTAATAGTGCAATATCATGCACTTAGGGATTAATAACAAGACATTTTGCAATAAATTGGGGACTTAAGTAAAAAGAGACACAGGAGTTGAAAGATCTGGGTGTATTGGTTGATCACAGGATGACTATGAGCCACCAATGTGATACAGCCATGAAAAAGGCTAATGCAGACATAGGATGCAGCAAGTGAAGTATTTACAGCAGAGATACAGAAGTGTTAGTGCTTTTAATAACAAGGCACTGATGAGACCTCATCTTCAATACTGTGCAATTTAAGATAAGCACCAATCTGGATATGAGAACAAATGGATATAAACTGGCCATGAAGTTAAGGCTTGAATTTCTAACTATGGCTGCGTCTACACTGGTAAATTAAGTCGACTTAAGCTTGCTTAAGTCGACTTAATTTACCCTGTGTCTACACCAAAGTTTCCTTAAGTCGACTTAAGCAAGCTGCTTAAGTCAACTTAAGGAAAATAAAGTCAACTTAGTTAAAATTAAGTCGACTTTATAACACCACCTTCCTATTAGACCTAAGGCTTAAGTCAAAGCCCTAGAATCGACTTAAGCCAGTGTAGACGTGGGATAGCCCTAAGCCGACTTAGGGCTACCCCAGGGCTACACCAATGCCCTCCCTGCTGTGGGGGTACAGGGGGAGCCTGGCATGCCCCCCCACAAGGCAGGACAGAGCCCTGTCCACCCTGCCCCTTTGCCCTGCCATGGTCCCTGTCCCCCTTTGCCCCATTGTACCTAGGTACAATGGGGCAAAGGCTAAGCCCCCTGGCATTGGGCAAGGGGCGCCCCCCCTGCCACCGTGGACCGCCCCTAGGTCCCCCTAAGCCCCTAGAAGTCGACCTAGGCATCCAGTGTGGATGCTCTAGGTCGACTTTCTAAGTTCCCCTTTAAGTCGACTTTCATTTTAAGTGTAGACACACTAAGTTGACTTAACTAAGTCAACTTTAAGTCGACTTAGTTAAAGTCGACTTAAAATTACAAGTGTAGACATAGCCTATCAGATGAATGAAATTCTGGATCAGCCTTACAAGGGGAATAGTGGGGCAAAAAACCTACTTGGCTTCAAGACTGAGCTTGACAAGTTTATGGAGAATCAAATAGTGTCTAGGACTCTTTGGGCAGAGACACACGACATGACACAAGTACCTGCCCCAATCTTTTCTCATTTTCACTGGCCTTTAGTACACCTGCCACTGTGCAAGTGCAAGTTGTGGGTGACTGCCCTCCATCAGTACATGTAAAGCATAGTCCTGCTACTTTTTATGCATATAACAAGGGTAACAATACTTTATTATCCCTGCACCCAATACCAAAGTGATTTGCAATCCAATACCATTTAAGAGAGACTCTGGGCAAAGCAGCTCCATCATGCTGCACACTTAGGTGGAGCAGGCATATCTATGCAAACAAGGATGGTTCCTGAGGTCTTTCTTCCCAGGTTATCAATCCATGTCAAGGGAGAATTCATTTAGGCCTTGCTTACAACAACAAAGCCATATGAATATTCAACAAAGACACAGGCATACTTGACAAAGCTAGACATATGATATTAAGAAAAGTACTGCAGATCTTTTTGTTCTGAAAGGTCTTAATTAATCCTGCTAAAGAAGAAGAGTTGTAGGGTTACGAAGAGTTGTAGGGCTTTTCAACAGATCGCTAGATTTTGGGACCAGAAACAACCTTTGAGCCACTATATAACACAGGCCATACAACTTCACTCAATTTTGACATCAAGCCTGCAACTTCCATTTGAACATTAAATACATTTTTAAAAACAGACACTCAGAACCTGTGAAATGATGTGTAAGGTTTTCTTCTCAAAACTGACTTTATAAAATGGCTACCTTCCGTCTTATACTCATTGTAATCTGCGGCCAGCCAACAATCATAAACTAGCAGGTAACTAGAGGGTAAGAATCATACATAAAATAATGAACTACAGACTTCTTTCGGCTGTCTCCAAGAATGTGGGAAATGCAGAAAGTCACATTGAATACCAGGCCACCAGTCAGTAACAGACTCACTAGAGAATCAGGTTTTTACTTTTAAAGTCAAAGGGGAAAATGAAAACGCCTTTAAAGGAGGCTATTAGCTCATGTTTTGAACTATGAGGCAATTTTCATTCAGGTGATATTACATGGAATGGAAGCAAAAAAAAGAAGCAGCTTTTTTTGAATATGCAAATCTTAGTGTTTGAAATAAGACACTATACATTAGTCCAATCTTACCATATACCACAACTTCAATCAAAATAAATAATAGAGTTAAGGTTGCATCACAACATTTATTTAAAGGTCATCCATTCTAAGTTCACTAAAATTGAGATGCTTTGCTGAATTTCTTTGAAATTTGATATACCTTATAAAAATAGTTGAGAGGTTTCCATTTCTGCCACTTTATATGCTTGTTATCTTGATTTTTTTAAAATGTTCTACTATCCAAATTGTTACTCAGGCTTATTCTACACGATCAAATTAGAGCGCAACTTCTTAACTGCGCTGTAAGACTCACGTGGATTTTATTGCGCTGCAGCTTGTACACACGTCGCTCCTTGCTACGTCACAGGATTCCTCGCTGTGATGCGCATTATCGCACTGTATTCTGGGCACGTATCCCAGTGTTCCAATTTCCCTGTGTACTTGCTTGCAATCATGTGATGAAGGAAAGGAGCACAAAGCACCATGGGTAAACCGGATGTTTCCCATGGTGCAGTGCGTTTCCCTAGCGTCTTCCTTGTTGCCAGTAGCAACAAGGGAGTCAACTGTAGGCGGAGACAGTTTCGTCACTGCCATAGAGAGGGTGGGGGGAAGTCCAGAGAGGACGACTAGGGAATGATGGGACATTTCCCGAGTCTGCTCGTTGTGCAGTAAGCTTACACACGAGCACAAACGCGCAGCAGATGAGACGCAACTGGTGTTACCACTCTCGTCGGAGTGGTTGTTGGAATGCGCAGCAACAAGGCGCTTAGTGCGCAGCAATAACGTTTCACGTATGTACAGTGTGCTTGTTAACGCGCAGTAATGTTTTTTAATGCGGAATACGGTGCTCGTGTATACAAGGCCTGAGATTGTTTTGAAATTTGGTGTGCTTCATGGAGGCACAAGGTAATATGTGTAACCCAGATTTGAGGTCACTGGATTGAGTGGTTCTTGAATTACAACCCCCAAATAGTTTCTGTCTATTGCTTTGTTCTGCAAAATTGAGAGGTTCTAGTGGCTAGATGAATCACTGACCTTGTTGAGAATGATGGCTGTGAACTCACTCTTCTATTCCCATATCTAAAGATAATTTATTCACAAATCCTCACCTGAAAATGACAAAGGGGATTTTAGACTGAGTGACTGTTAGTTGTCAGAATTTGTGACTCATGGATGGCAGTATCATTTTGGACAGAACATATTCAAAATATTTTGGGGAAAAATAGGCATTTGAATGCTTCCTGAGAGAGAGGGGCATAAAAGGATTAAAAAAATGGAGAAACGGGGGCTTGGGGGGGGAGCAGTTTGGGGCTGCAATAAAAGAGATTGGGGGTTCAAGTGAAGGAAGCATTACATCCCCATCTCTGCCAAAGCATGCTAACTCCCTGCACTCCTCAGCTCTGCCAGTGAACTACAATTCCACGGCTTCTCCAGCTGTACCAGGGGAACATCATGCACTCTACAACATTGCCCGTTCACCTTTGCTGAAAGAGGGCAGAGTTAAGTTTGCACTGGCATTTAACTATGCATTTCTCTGGTTTTCAGAAGTTGGAGTTTTGATCAACTCATCATTCTGCAAGGGGATGAAAAACCACTAAACAGTTGTAACTCAGCATTAACAGTGGGCTTTTTCCCCTTCACTAAAGGGTATCAGGTTAAGGTAGGACAATACTTGGTATTTATTTTGAATCTCTTGCATTCAGCCAGTCAACATACTTAGAACACCTAGGTCAGGTCTCCAGTAAATATTATTTGTTGGTCTGACTGCTTTTAACTTTTAATTAACAGTATTTTTCACAGAGAATTGTGCACACACAGAGACCCTCCAGATGTTTTGACATTAGATCTAGTTCTCTTTGAAGTTTTGTCTGTCATCACTGCTCATTTTAAGTGTAGTGACTTTCTATGGTTTGGGGGTTTTTTGTTTTGCTTTGGTTTGTGTTTTTTTTAAGATACTATCACACTGTACCATTTATCCTCTTGAGAAAACCCTCACAAGTCCCAGAGAGTAAAACGGTGGCACATAGGCACTTGGGAGGCTCAAAAACTGGTTACATATTTGCAACTTTGCCTCCTGAGTGTCTATCATGTTCTAAAGGCTGCTGACAGCTTGCTCTTCACTGTTTAATTTGATTTTCATGACTCATCCTTGATTTTACTTTAAAAGGAGTTTGCATACATTTAGAACAAATATGATTTGTTGCAAGTCAAATGTGCTTTTTATGTGTCATCCTTATGGTTTTCACACCACTGCGAAATGCAGTGCTTTTAGGATGTTTAAAAGATCTTTAAAATAAATAAAAGCTAATTCAGGAAATAAAATAATTCAGGAAATAGTGCTCACTATTTGAGAATTTTTTATTTTGTTTTAACATCTTTCAACACATAACAAGAAACATTCATCCTAAAATATTAGGCTACTTGTACATAATTTATGTCATACAAAGGTATTCTAGCACAACTTATATTTATTAAAAAGAAATACCCATTAGTTGAATGCTGCAAATTTTCATTCCTCTTTCCATTTCAAGTACTAGACCTCTTCCCCATACAGTTGTATGTGAAAGGTTGACGTGAGCTGATATAACAATAGAAAAGTAAATGAGGCCATACTCATTAATGGAGTAGATCATTCCCTTTCATTTGAATAGAAAATTGTTAGTGGGCTGGATTTTCATTAGAAAGAAGATAAATTGAATGATCTAGTGAAATTTTACATCTTCAATTAATTTACTACCTGCAGCTATACAATTTGTGAATTACTAGTGCAGGCAATCCCTGAATCACATTTTTCTCACTTCTCATCTAAGGTAATATGTACAGCAAATTGCTTGAGAGATTTTTGTTTTAAAATATTTTAGGAAGAATATCTTATCTCTTTCCAGTGTTTTCTATAAAGCTTTTTTGTCATAGTGCCCAAGTCCTGAACTGGTGAAACGGTACTATGTAATAACATGCAAAGCAGAATTCATCACAGATTCAGACAAGCAGTAATTTTCCAGTTAAGTGGGATAGTAGCATTGTATGCAGACTAAATTTCAGGTGAAAATGGGCTTGAGTGGGAGATGTCAATAGTCTTATCCCGGTTTCAACATCATCATATCAGTGTATGGGTAACATAAAAATCAAAACATTGCTCCCCTCATCCCTATAAACTCAATTATGAAATCTTACAGAGTTTGAATCATATCGCTATATGAAATACCATACAGTGAAGATTTAAAACAAAGATTAATGGTCAGGAAATGGCAGATACAAATAGCAAGTGACCATTAGGAAGCCCTGCTCTTAGAGCTATTTGTCATTATGATTATTAGACCTTGACAAGACAAGTAGTGAAGGAATTTCTTAGATGTGGGATTATGAGGTGACTATTCTAACTTCTTTGAAAAAAAACTAGTCCTCCATTAGTCAATTTTATATTTTTAAGGAGTACTACAGTTCATGAGCTTATGATAAATTGCAAAGTTCTCTTATTTGCATTAGCTACTTTGTTCCATTGAAACACCTCTCAGAATGATGAAGAATCTCTATGTAAAACTTAGTTGTCTCTTTCTTTTTTATTTCTTCAAAGACAATTATCAGTCTATGTTATGGTACATTATTTGAAATGACATTTTAAAGAGATTATCATGAGGCCCAGTAGAACTTAGACATATTAGAAGTTAAATATAGTTGAGCCAAAATTTCATATTCAGACAATATAGTTGAGCCAATATTTCATATTTCTTCCTCTATCACTTACTAAGGCCCAGTCTACACTGCCACGAAAATTCAGCAGCAGTCAATGGGAGTTATGCAAGCTACGCAGAGTAACTTGTGTAATTCATTTCAACTTCCTAACTCCTCTTCAGAGTAGCATCTTCACTATGCTGTGCCACTTGAGGGGTAGTTTTATTAAATCAATTTCCATATTCAGTAGACATGTCTTAACTGACAGCTAAGTTGATCCAGAAAGATTGATCTGACAGTGGTGACTTTGCTGTCATCAGTGTAGATGTGGCCTAAATATCACGTGATGCACGTGTGACTGCCATGTCATTACACACAAATGTTGTATAGCTTACAAATTATTTATAAAGGAACAAATATAGGGGAGACTCTCTGGGTTTGTTTGAAAGATTCTTGCTAAAAGAACAGAACTACAATTGCTAATTCTAAATAAGCAAGCATTCAAAACATATTTTGGCAAAGTTAGCTGAATCCAGAAATACTCTGTGCCCTGAGCCAGTTATGAAATTGGTTTGAATCCAGTAGCTTGTGACTCATGCCAAGTTCTGGAAATACATCAGTGGAAGAAACTAACAATTCACTAGCTTGACTTTTCTTATTTCTTATGGCTGTCTCATAATAGAGAAGATATTGGTCTAGTTGCCTTGCATAGGACTAGAAACCAGAATGTCATGGATTCTACAGCAAATACTATGGGTCTAAATTCTACAGCAAATACTATGGGCCTAAATTCTACAGCAAATATTATGGGCCTAAATTACAGGATTCAGTCCTAATAGTAATATCTCTAACTATTTTTTTTCCCTTGGAAAACAAAGTACTGTAGACGGAAGCATTCTAAAGAAACATGCCCTACGGCATATACCTTGACGTAATTTTTGTCTAAGTGAATTAAATATTGACGTGAATTTATAAATAGTGTAATAATTGAAGAGTATGATCAGTCTGATTATATTGATATGATTGAAATTAGTTTCCCTAATAATAATAAAAAAGGAAAGAAAGAATGAAATATGACAAATTTAAAATGGGTTGCTGGCACTACCAAAGGAAAAGTTTGTAAAAATTATATGGTATCTTCTAACTAAACACTATTATGTAATATGTCATTTGGTTGTTTTTCATTCCTTATGATGGGGGAAAAAAATGCAAACAGTAGTGAAACTGTGTGCCAACAGCAGCATAGCAGAACATGGAACAAACAGGAGGAAAGCCACAGTGCCTCAGATTATAATGGAAAAATCAGATGTGAAAGCTGATGCAATTGTACAGGGCTATTTAATTATAAATGGCATTGTTTCTATAATATTGCAGTAGCACTCTTGACTCACATCGTTACACCAGTACATTGTGAGAAAGAAAGGGAGGGAAGAGTGACACTTTTCTATTATAAATCCCTATTCTCAGGAGTTTATAACACATCAGAAAAAAAAAAGTCTTAGTCAGGAATTACATTTGGTATAAGAAATATGTAGTTGGATGAAGTTTTGGGCCCAATTCTCTGCTGGTATGTAGAATTACTTCAGCAGAGAATGCACTCCATTATTTTTATTCTATTTTATACGTTTTCAATCTGGGGTTATATGTGTATGTGTGTGTGTGTTGTGAAGTGACTGAGATAGATAATACACTGAATTGTAATTTCAGTGGGACTAATTTGTGGAGTGAGACTAACAAGCTAGCTCAATAAGTGTATTATTAATATTGATCTTACATACAAGTCTTATAAACAGAACTCATACACTCAAACACCCTTAATTATAAAGAAAATACTTAGATATTTTAAGAGTGGAAAACAAAAATAAGTGATGTTCACACATTTCACTACTCAAATACAAAAGGGTACAGTAGATATGGTTAGAAAGCACATATATTGGAGCATTACTTTAAACTCATTGTATCGTTCAGACAGGGGCAAGAAAGCTCATATTGATTCCAGTAAACAGAATTAATTCCTAAATGATTTAAATAAAATATTATTTAAGGATTTCAAATGAAGCAGCTGATATATTTGAGAATTAATTGCTTATTGTCAAATAATTTGGGTCCTAATTCAGCAAGTTATTTAAGTACATGCTTAAAAAGTACATGCCAATGTACCTTGGGGAACTAGGGCCGTATTGTGCATTCTGTGATCAGAAATTATTTTGAAGTCTAATTAAATACATATATATGGATACTTGCTTTACAGCCCCAATTCAGCAAAGTATTTTGACATGTGATTAAATGCTTTAAAGAATCAGGGTCATAAACCATACTGCATATTCAGAGTAACAAGAGGCTATATTTTATTGGTGAGTAATATGGGTGAACACCTGTCTCTGTTGCAGTTGATGGCAAACCTCACCCTGTGTGTTTTATAACTTCGTAAAAGTGACTAGCAAGTTTGGGTGTCTTGATTTTGGGTCCAGCCCCAATTGCCACTTGGAAAACCTTAAAGGGGCCTGATTTTCAGAACTGTCAAGCATACTCTAAATCAGGCATCTTTATAATTTTTAAATTTGGAAAACTAAAAACTGAGACTCTCAAAAACACTTGTCACGTTTGAAATGTAGACCTAAAGGCCCATGTTAAAGATCTTTATAAACCAAAGAAAAGGCAAGATGTTTGAAACCACTGACTCACTGTACTATCATTTAATTTTATTCATTTGGGTAAATGGAGTTGTCAAAGTTAAAATATATATTTATCAAATTAAATTTTAAAATGTCCTCATGTTTGGTAGTTTAAGAAAGACCCTCCAAGTTATTTAAATGTGGTTTTGTATTTAATTTATCTTAAACAGGAACTAAACTTGTATAACCTTTGGAGTTCTGTTAGTGCTCTTGGGCCTAATCAGGAATCTTAATGAAATTCTCTCCTATATTAATAAATTACATGAGTTTGCATTTAATTATAGGAAACGCTGATTATTAAATGAAATAGATTGTAAATTAGCTTTCAAGATAACTCTGGCACTGTTTGGAAACAGTTGGTGTCAAAGATGAATAATAAGGACCCTAAAGTCATGGCCTTGCTTCTATAGAACTTCAGTATTAGACTATCTAGGAGCAAAGTGATGGAACAGCATTACACTTTGGAAGACTCTCTGGAAATATGGCCAAATCACTTTTTGCTCTGCTCTGGGAGGCTATAGTCAGTTGACCACCTGACATATACAGCACAGGAAGATCAAAGCAATTAAAAAGACATGTCAGGTTACAGCAATTTTATATTATATATCATCTGAGAATTAGGCATCTTGAAATATAGCGTCTTCTTGTTAAAAACAAAACAAAAACTTTGCCACTATACATCAGTCAGAAGGATTATCATTCATATATGTGGCTGACATTACAATTTATAAATTATAGGGAATATTTTTCATTAAGTGTATTCAATTTTGAATGAAACTCTTTGCAGGATGGGCAATTTCCCAGGAAAAAAAACTAGTTTATGAAAGGGTGCTGGTAAATACCTGCTTGAAACTAATTTAACCAGGAAACTCAGAAGAGAAATTGTATAAGTGTCTAGCATGTACAGCAAGCATAAAGCAAATCTTTTCAAACTTTGGATACATTCATTGAAAACTGAGGAATAGGCTTCGTCTATCCATTATATCAAAGTTGGTCTTCTGCTGCAGAATGTTGCATGACCAAATGGACCAGCCCACAACTCTGCATTATTGCCATTTTTTATAGAATCAATGGTTTAAACTTGTTTGTATAATATTCAAAAACGAAATGTTTATTGATGTAATATTAATGTGATATTGAAAACTGAAATGCTCTAATTTAGAAAATGCTGAACCAAAATATAGATATTCCAATGTTTAGTATTATAATTACATATATTAATATTATGCCCATTACGGTTTTACTGTAATTTACTGAATTTACTACCTTATGTAATAACAATTTGAATATGTAACTAAAACTAGGAGGAATATGGTATAAATTATACATTTTTAAAATAGAAAATGCATTTGATGGCTGGTAAAACCTTGATTTTTCTTGGTAAAAATCAACTCAGGTAAATTTCAGGCCATCCTTGTTTTTTTGACATGGGCATTTTTTTCAATTTTCTCTATTTTTTGTGATAAATATTTTTACTACTCCTAAGTAACACTTGAGCTTTCAAGAAGTAATCCAGAATTCCTCAGATGATATATATCATAAAAGTGCTGTAGCTTGTGGCATCTTTAAAGTTGTTTTGCCGTACTTATACTCTATATTTGAAGTGAAGTGATCATCTCACTCTCTTAATCTTTCTTCCACTGGAATTAATGGGAGTTTTATCATTGGAAGACTGAGGTTAGACTAGGCTCTCTCTGCATTTACACAAAAATTCATCACTTCTAGTAAACTGTAATGGCCCAGCTATTAGGCTGAGAGATCTTAGGCAAAGTGAGACAGCAGAAAAATACTACTCATAAAAGACAACTTTTTAAAAAAAAGAAAAGTAATCGATATCCATGTAGAGATGTAAGTGCTTTTTTAAATTAACACAGAAATCTAAAATTGTCAATATAATAATTTTAGTTAATCAAGCTTCCCAGTTACAAACTATCCTATTAATAGCCTTTTGCAAATAAATGAATCTACTTAACTATAATCATGAGAGTCCATTTAAATCATTCTTCAACCTCCAGCTTCTCCTACTCCAAACTCTAACCTAATAAAATCCTGTAAGAAAAGATGGACTTTGCAACAGTGTCTACAAAGTGATAAATCTAGGCTCTTCCAGAAATGTATCAAAACAATTTAAATAACTGATGATCCCCCCCAGATCAACATTACTGTTTTTCTGAGGTCTGCCAAATTTCATTTCCTGCAAGAAACCCAAACAAG
The DNA here is from genome assembly GCA_007922175.1 of Pelusios castaneus. NCBI lineage: Eukaryota > Metazoa > Chordata > Testudines > Pelomedusidae > Pelusios > Pelusios castaneus. Next base: position 6,968,405 of record ML685780.1, read on the forward strand.
CATATTTTGTGATTGTATTTAAATCTTACTGGAACCTTAATATTGCATTAGTGAAGGGCATCACAGTGGAAGATTTTTTTTCCTGAAACATTTCATCTATCCCTAACACAGCATATACCAAAACATAAGTCATTACCCCCAAAACCGTGTGACTGATAGCCAGAAGAAAAGAAAATGGGTAGCCCTGGATGGGTCTCTAGAGAGCATTACTGGTTTTATTCTTCAGAAGAGATAGCCAGTTATTATACATTTGGTAAATGCTACCCCAAGATACAAAGTTTGCTGCCTTCAAACTCCATTTTGCAAGACTACCATAAACTTAGAATATATCGCAACCCTTTCATTTCCACAGCCTCTCATGCACAGTTCATTTACTCCATTAGTAAAGTATGCCCACTTGTCTTTTTATTTTTTAATTTCTCCCTAAATATCAAATTTTAAATGATTCTGAATAACAGTGAGTTTAGGACATCCCAGCCAAACTAGTCCTAACATTGGCTACGTCTACACTTGGAAATTTCGGTCGACTTTAGCTAAGTCGACTTAACTAAGTCAAATATAAGTCGACTTAGTAAAGTCGACTTAGCATGTCTACACTTAAATTTAAAGTCAACTTTGGGGGGAACTTACAAAGTTGACCTAGAGCGTCCACACTGGATGCCTAGATTGACTTCTATGGGCTAGGGGGACCTAGGACAGGTCCATGCTGGGCACCCCTTGCCCAGTGCCAGGGTTCTCAGCCTTTGCCCCATTGTACATGGCTACAATGGGGAAAAGGGGGACAGGGACCCTGGCAGGGCATAGGGGCAGGGTGGGCAGGGCTCTGTCCTGCCCTGCCCTGTGGGGGGGCATGCCAGGCTCCCCCTGTGCTCCCCCCCCCCCAGCAGGGAGGGCAGTGGGGGAGTCCTGGAGTAGCCCTAAGTTGAATTAGGACTACTCCGGGTCTATATTGGCTTAAGTCGACTTGAAAAAGTCGACTTAAGCCCTAAGTCGAATTAAAACCAGGTTTAATAAAGTCGACTTAATTTTCCTTAAGTCGACTTTATTTTCCTTAAGACGACTTAAGCAACTTGCTTAAGTCGACTTAAGGAAACTGTAGTGTAGACGCAGGGTAAATTAAGTCAACTGAAGCAAGCTTAAGTCAACTTAATTTACAAGTGTAGACACAGCCATTGTGTGTTTAGTAATTTAAATGTGGGGTGTTGCCTGCAGCCTGTCTGCAGCATAAATCTTGCTAATTGTGATTGCACCTGTATATCAATGGCAGAACAGAATATTAAGCTCTTTACATCTAATTTATTTTGCTCAAACTCAGATCTGTTTGCTTACTCTTACATATAGTCCATTTGATTTCAATGGGACATTGCAGAGGAGTATGCATTTATGCAACTGGATCAATAGTGTCTGTTGAATACATATCAAAATGAGTTTCATTGTTGCCACAAAGTGCACCACAGGGCAGAACCCCCAGATGTTGCAAGTTGGTGCCCACTGTGTGTTTTTTAAGAAACATTATTGTTAACTTTCCAAGAGCAAAGACCTAGAAAATGATCCCTTTGTTAGATGTAGAGCGAGATGAACACAGTGAATAACTACACTATTTCACCTGATTACTGTCTCTGAACAGATCACAATTTTCTGAAATTCATTCTTCATTTGAAAATATTCAGTGGATACTTTTATACGAACATATTTCAGCCTACAATTTCCTAGTGAACTGTTTGCCTCAAACAAACCCAGATTAAGGCATACGCAGTACAAGACTATGTGGAAGTCCTTAGGCTTCTGAAGTCACGTGATTACATCAGAATCTAAGCTTCCATCCTTTTTTTTTTTTTTTTTTTAAGTGTGGTTGTTTAGGTTTCATGGCTATAAAGTTTAAAAAGGTGACCCAAGTGTAATTGATACAGTATGACCATGCTGAGTCTGCAAAGACAATAAATTTGACAGTTGAAAACTGTTCTATTTATCTCTATGAGGTTTAACTAAGGCCCGCTGCTCTGAATGGCCTGGTCAACATCACCCCAACAGAGAACTTTCCATGGGAAAAGTGGGAAGTGGGCTTGACTCATCAGCCAAGCAGATACATCCCGGCTGCCATGAAATTAAAGAAAGACTCCCTGCTGCCATCCATGCCTCTCTGGGGAAGGAAGAGGGCAGTCCAGGCTCATTATATGAGCAAACTTTTTAACTCTGAAATCAATACTTGGGTTTTCCTCCTGCAGTAAAGGGATTCTAAATAATCCCTTAAATGATAAAGAACACAGCAAGCTTTGGCACATTACTTCAGTATGTACATTTTATCAACACGTATTAAAAATACTCTCATATATTTGAGCCTCATCCACAAAATATCTAGGACTTGACTAACTCCCACTTACCAACAAGAAGCAGAAGGTTACCCCTCAGGTTCTGCAGCATTTAAGTCTTTATCAAAACAGAACAAAACATAATGTAGTTGCTAACTGTTATGGGCAAAGTTGATATGCAACTTTATACAGGAAAAGCCTTATTATTGACTCTCCACCTGAAGCCTGAAAGAACAGGAAGGTTTAAAGTGCATATATTCATTTCACACCATATTAAATTTGGAATCTATCTTTACCCTTCTATAGTGCTACATGGCTGGAACTTTCGGGAGGCAGCAACCGTCTCACCTCCCAACTCCTGAACCAAATTTGAGCTTTGGCAGCAGATAGGATTCTAACTAATGACTCACAGGATGATCTATCAAGGGTTGTTTATATCCATTGTTTTCCCCGATACTGACAACTTCTAGACCAAAATATTGCTCATAAAAATACATAATCACAAGAAACAATTCTGTGAACAAGCACACTGTTGTTGTTGGTGATTTCTCTTCAATCTCCCTTCACTTGAAGTAAGTCAGAGAAACCACTCATGAGATTTTTTACTTTCAGCAGGTCAATCACTGAGCCTGTAGATTAACGTAGAATTAAGGTTTAGCTGAACTTCAAAGATGAACAAGGGGAAAAAAAGGAACTCTGGTATATAAAATTCTGATAGTTCCAGCCTTAGCAATTGGATGAGTGCAGTCACTTGTTTTAATTTGAAGCTTTTGAAATATACTGTGTGTCTATTACTGGGTCTTCCCCTGTCAGATCAGATGCCAGTAAATTGTTCATTTTGTTCATTACAGCTTCTGTATCACTTTGGATTATACCTTTCAGACTTGGATTAAGTCTATTCTTAGAGTTTTTAAATCAAAGCTGTATATTTGGTTTTCATTCTGTCAGGAGAAGTATGCAAGCAGCAGGATTTTGTAGGACATCCTTAATATCTCCAACAAGCCTGACACTAAGACCCTTCAAGAGAAACAGGTTTAAAATTAACAGAACAGCTGCATGATAATATAATGAAATACAATGAAACTCATTTATAATGATCAGAGGTATGTGCACTGAGACTGTGCAAGTTGACATCAGAATGCAGTTTCAACTCCTCTTAGTTCTTTTATATTAGACATTATTTACAATAAACACAATACAACATAAACAGACATAGTTACTAAGATAGAACAGTCTTTGAAATAAATATATTCTTAAATCCCTATTCTGCCTTGGCTTTTACCATTTACATCACACTTGCGATGGGATTGCAGTGGTGTAAATCACCCTACATTTTGATTCTTGACAAATAACTGTACCCATGAAAGGTAGGTGGATGTCAAATCAGGTATCCATTATCTTGGTAAAAGATTTTCTCCCGTGAATATACACCCTCTCCAAAGATAATTCTAAAAGAATCTTTAGATACATCACAGCCAGGCAATGCCATAGAATAGATACGTTTATTTTGTCCGCAAAGAGTCCTTCCCTTGGGCAGCAGTAACTTAAGTTGAAATGTTAGTGGACACCACCACAATTCTGCCTCACAGTTTTACATTCATTCTGGTCCCTTTCCCTACTTCCAATATCAGGAACACCAGTGTCACCATTATATCTGACGTGGCTACCTGCAGCCTTCTTACTTGCATATCTCATTCACTGGCTCCCTCATGGCTGCCTGCTTTCATGCCTGATTCACCATGACCACAACCAATTGGCATTCTACTCCTCTATCCAAGAGACAGTCTATCTCAGCAGCCCTGTCTCTGTCCTTCCACCAGTGCAATTCATACAACCCCAGCACTGCCTATCCCACCACCAAATATAGTTAAAACAAATTGGTTGATAGAGGGCGAGTTACACTTTTTAAAACTTTATCTTTCTTTTATTTCTTAACGAACACCCAGATCCTGAAAATCTTGTTTTGAGGATGAAGTTTCCAAAGCACAATTTTTCAGTTTTCTACACGTGCACTTTTGTATTCCATTTATGTTCTATCTTGTAAATCAAACACTGTTTTGGTTTAATAACATCCCAGCAAGTTGAAATGACTCAGAAAGCCCTGAAGTTCATTAAATAGATAGGTTTTCCTAATTCAATTGTGTGTTGACAGCATAGTGTTCCATCTTACGGCAATCATCTAGACCAGGGGTGGGCAAACTTTTTGACTCGTGGGCCACAATGGGTTCATATATTGGACCGGGGGCCGGACCAAGAGCAGATGGATGAGGCGTTTGTGTGAACTAATATAAATTAAATTTAAACTTTGTAACATTAAAGGTTTAGTTTAATTCAAGGTAGAACAGAATTAATTAATTGTGTTTAATTAATTGAATTTGAATGAATTTTGAATTGAAATTTAATTTTTAGAAAGGTTTTTAAAAAAGAAGGAAGGAAGGAAGAGAAAAAAAAGAGAGAAGGAAGGAGGAGAAAAAGAAAAAAGTAAGAGAAAGAAGAAAGGAAGGAAGAGGAAGACGAGAAGGAAAGAAGGAAGAGAAAGAAGGAAGGAAGAGGAAGACAAGAAAGAAAGAAGAAAAGAAGGAAGGAAGAGGAAGAGAAAGAAGGAAGGAAGGAAGAGGAATACAAAGAAGAGAAAGAAAAAAGGAAAAGAAAGAAGGAAAGAAAAAGGAAGGCAAACAAGAGAAAGAAAGGAAGAGAAAGGAAGAAAAAAGAGAAGGTAGGAAAAGAGAGGTGGAGAGAAGGAAAGAAGTTAGAGAAGGAAGGAAAGAAAAGGGCAGGCAAAGAAGAGAAAAAGAAGGAAAGAAAAGGGCAGGCAAAGAAGAGATAAGGAAGGAAAGAAAAGGGCAGGCAAAGAAGAGATAAGGAAGGAAAGAAAAGGGAAGGCAAAGAAGAGAAAAGGAAGGAAAG